>CM037587.1:114439183-115099808 GCA_021018995.1 Chloranthus sessilifolius | reverse complement strand
ATAGTATTGTCCTCAAGTTCTATCGGAACATTAGCCTAATTCTCTCGGGAATTATTTTCATCGCCAAAGTATGCCGATTAAATTATATAGGATTGAAATTTAATTGCCTTTAATTTTATTGTTGGATCAACAGTAAACGCATCTCAATTCCATCGAGAGTGTATTCTTAAGTGGTTTGATGAGAAAAAATTTCTCCAGTTTGCCCTCTAAAAGTACCTGTTGTACCTGCCGATTTCATTTGTCTGACGAGCGTGGACGACCCAATGATAGGGTACACATTTAGTAACGCTCCGGGCAGTGGATTTACGATCGAGACGATAAAGAAACATGGGGGAGGGTGATGTTGAGGGAATTGCCATTTGTTTACATAACCCATGTGAGAAGGACAAGGAGACGATGTCGATTTGGTTTCTTAAGAGGTGCTCCACGGTTTCTCTCTGCCATCGGATCAAAGTTTCACAGTTGTAGTGTTCGGGCTTTTAATGTTGATCAGCTTTGATTAAAGGGCAAACCAATTTATATTATACTTACACTTTATCAATGCCTCAATGGCGTGATAAAATATAATTTGAAAAAATAATTAATATAGCTCTAGAGATAGGGTTCTAAATGGCTAAGGCACACCTGACAGGTAGGGTTCCTGCTCATATTCTTGAAAATTTATTAAACGGGTCTCTGTTGGTCCTGGCTTCTTGACCCAAACAACACGGCCCAAATCCTACTTGCTGAATGAGCCCAACCGGACCCAATTTGAGGTGGACCATAATTGGGCTGACCCCAAACCGGCCCAACCCATTTACAGCCCTACAAACTGGCTGTCCCACCCACAAACTCAATTGCTTTTTTTTTTATTCTTTTTTTTTTTTATATAGCCATGTGGCCGAAAAGTGAGGGACCACCATCTATAGTTGTGAGAGTTAATTAATAAAACTCAACTCACACCTTGAAAAGACAAGGATGAAAAATAGCGTGGAAGACGAGAATCGATCCTAGGACCTACTCCCTGACATTGGAGGGAGCTTGCCATCTAGTAATGCCTCTTTGATAATTCCACTTCATTTTGATGCACAGCCACACATGATTTGGTGACCCAAATGCCAAGTCAGATAATGATAACTTAAAGGCTGATGTTCAGCCACGCCATTTAATGTTTAGTCAACTAACTTACTCAAAATCAAAATGTTGATTGCTTTAAATTAGATGATGGAAATTTTTTTTCATCCCAATCTCCCACACAACAGATCTTGAGATCATGAGCCTATCATCAAATGGTCAAATGTTGATTACACCTCGCACATATAAAAATAAATGCGATCATGGCGTATCATCAAACGCAGTTCAAATTTACATTTTGGATTGTTTGCCCCGTGGAATCAATAACTGACTGTCTGGTATTAAACCCATGATCTCAAGATCCATTTTGTAGAAGATTGAGACAAAAAATAATTCCTATCATCTGATTCAAAGCAGTCTAACAGTTTTTTACTAAGTTAGGTTACTATAGCATAACCTAACCTCTAGTATAACAAAATTGCCAACAGTCTTAGGCGCTCCTTGTGAACCCATTCTCTCATCCATGCCCCAACTTTGATAAGTTCCCTCTACGATTAGGGGTCTTAACAGACCGAGCTTGAGCTTTGCCCGACCCGAAATGGGACAGGTATGGCCTGAAATGTGTAGGCCCGATTAAAAAACAAACTTGGACGGATTAGTAATCGAGTCAGATATAAGTTAGCACTACAAAAAATAAGACTATTAGCGGCAGCCAAAAACTATCGCTATTAATAAAAAAATTGTCGCTAATTGTCTTAATAGTCTTTAATAGTTTTTTTAGTTAATAGCGACAATTTTTTATGATAAAAAACTGTCATTAATAATCTTATTTTTTGTAGTATAGTTTTAAGTGGCCCAATTATGATTAGCCTAATTAAGGCCTGTCCAGAACCCTGCCCTGCCAAGCACGCCGCATAAGGTGACACCTATCTATGATCCATTAATTTGAGCGAAATTTTAAAGTAAGGCAACCAAAAACTAGATGTCAACCATACATAAAGATTATAGCATTATTTATGGGAGCTATTACTTGCACTCCAAAATTTGGTCTTTGCACCGAATTTAAAATAAAGACCTATAAGTTTGGGAACCTAAGCTATATGAAAACACCATCTAAATCATTTGATTTGGAGCTTGGAGTTCGTCATTTAAATATATTAAGTGTAAAAAATTAGCACGAAATATAATTTTCATCATGTGATTAAATATAGTCAAAGACTATTATTTGATTCAACGATTGACAATAATAGATCATGTGATAACTATCATGTTTTGCTCCAATCTTATCCACTTAGGATCTATAGAACATGAACTTTAAATCAGACGGCTCCGTGACAACACTACTGGTTGGAGGTTTGGCTTGCAAATAAGAGGTCCATAAATCAAAAAACATGTCACATGTCCCTAAAATACAAAGTCTTTCTTAATCATAAGGGGTTGTTTAAACATTACACAAAAATATAAATTCCGGAAATTTCTCCGATAGTGTAACCAAGTTTAAGGGTGAAAGTAAAAGTATGAAAAGTAGCCTATATTTGTTGGATCTATCGATCCGACCACCCAAAATAATTGCTCTAAGATATAGGCGTATGATCAGTCAAAACAATAAATCAACAATCCATATAAATTAAAATATTTGTGTGTACCTTATCGCGAAGATCGTGACCGTCGCTTTAGCTTTAATCCGATGTATTAATTTCGAAGCCTTTCCTACAAGAAAGAAAAAGAAGGTGGCTCTACTCGCCTCTCTTACTATACTCTCTTAATAGAAAGATGGCAAAAGGCTTGTGTGTATTGAGCGAGGGACGTCCACCAATATATAGTATGAAAAGTCATGCCCTGCCTAAAATACCGTCCATCAAGGTATTCTAATGGAAATAAAAATTATATGTAAATTAGGAAACCTTAAAGTTTCCTTCAATTTTCAATAATACCCTTTATTATTTCAAGCAACTGCAATTCAGAATTTTATAAAATCCTAGTGTGTGTGGGCCATATAAAATAAAAAGTTTAATTTTCATAAAAAATTCCAACAATATTAACCTAAACTATTCAATATTCATGGTGAAGAAAGTATGCTTGCCTGCCTTAACTACAAGCTTTCAGTCTTCGAGTAGTTTTAAGTTCAAAAGCGTAGAACTTATGATCTATGTTTTTTTATTGTAAAGCCCGCAAGGGTTGACCATTGCTCAGCTCGACTGGTTAACAACCTTATTAAAGATAATTAACATAAGATAGGCCTAGAGCAACACCATTAATATAATCTAATTAGATTTTTGTCCAAGCCGCCAAGCCACCAAGCCGCCAACATGTGAGTTTGAAAGTACCACAGAATGTTGTACTACTGACCTTTTCATAGTAAATTTTAGAAAAAAAAATGCCGTCAATAGTAGCGAAGAAGGAGACAAAATACCAAAAGGAGTTTAATAGGCGAGGAAAATTATGTCAGTAAAAACGATAAAATTGGAAAAAACTTAAGAAAAAAATGGAGAAAAATGGGAAGCTTAAATAACTATAAAACATATAAGTAAAGAAAAGAAAAATACAGCATCTTTTTTTCATAAAGTGTCCTTTTTATAAAGTGTGGAGACACCTAAATGCCGCCCATTTTGATGGTGCATGGGCGCCTTTCAGTAATAAAAAAGAAAAGTCACCGAAATGGTGATAAAAATTAATTTGAGACATTTTTTTGATACTTTTCTCATAATTCAAATTCAGAACCTCCACATCTTGAGGCGTGTGGCCACCGTAGCAACCTCCTTTGGTTTAAAGATAGCATGCCTTACGCTCATATATAATAATGTTTAATTTAAAGAGGTTATCCGATAGCTTAATGACACCAGATATTGTTATGTCAATGTGGTAGGCAAAAGCTCTATCACAAAATCTAAGAATTAATTAAAAAATTCTCTAAGTGGTTTGCCAAACATTTTGCAGGATATTTGCTTAATTTGCCAATTCTCTCATTTTTTCTCAAATTTGATGAATCTTTGGAAATTTTTTCAAATTGTGATGCATGCTTTAATACTTCATTTTTCTAAAGATTGTACACAGTTTAACTTCAAATAGGTTAACATATATTTTTTATATTTAAAAAAAAAACTTATAATTTCCAAAAAATATTTGAATCTTATGTGAATTAAATTGAGCGGACACCCTATCGAATGATTGTCAAATATGAACTTGATTAGTATGGTCCAACGGACATTCTATCCTTTGCATCCATGTCAATAAAATCTGAATCTGAAATCTGGAATACACACCGAACATGCAAGGACACTGGTCCAATCAAATAAGATAAAATTGGATTGTACTTCACTAGTTCAACGGAAAATGTTTGAGCAAATCCAAAACTTGTGAAATATATTAAAAACAATGAAAGTAAAATAATGCAATTGAGAATAGAGGACGACTTCAAGTGGAGCATTCAAATGTTACACACATGCTGATCATGAACACACTACAAAACATAAAAACTTGTCGCTATTAACAAAAAATTATTAAGATTATTAGAGATGAGGGTATTAATAGTAATTTTTTGGTTAATAGCGGCAGTCAAAATTGTTGTTAATAGTCTTATTTTTTGTAGTGGCATTTATGTATATAAGGTCAATCCAAGATTGTCACAAAAAATATATATAAATAAATAAATAAGTAAATAAATAAATAAATAAGTAAATCAATAAATAAAATCAAATGTGATCAATAGGTCTAAAAATGGTTGGTGAAACATTTCATCTTTTCATTGTTATTTAATCAAACCATTACATTAAGACATATATTTTTATTGAAAAATATGGTTGATACCCTTTTATAGAGATTATTTCATGACTATTCACTTATTAAACAATTGTCGCGTTGATTTGAGCAATCAAAGCCATCAAGATGGTAGTACACTTGTACATATAATGAACTAAAGTGGGCTCAAAAATCATGCTCATTGGTAAGTTTGAAAATTCAGTCTATACACACTAAAATACATGGTAGTTCATAATATTTTCAACGGTCAAAATTAAAGTTGACCAATCGAAAGGTTTATTCCTCTAGTAAACATGATTTATTTTTTCAGACACATGTATATTAATGATAAGCTGTTAGTTGGGCATCTTTGATTGATCAAACATATGTGCCACTTGCCTAAAGAGTGAAAGATCAGGACACAATATATTTAATAAAAGTCATAGGAGCAGAGTAGCAAATTTGGTTTTCGACAATATTTTTGATGTGATGTTGTTTTGGTTCATTTCATATAAAATTCAGAAAAATTAGAAGAATTTTTTTGAAAGAGTTTAGGTTTGTAAAAAAGTAAATAAATAAATTGTGAGATAAAAATACTACATTAAAGTTAAAAATAACATTTTAAATAATAAAATAGGTGCATAATATAATTTACTGTTTATACGTCTTATAAGTTTAATAATCATAACAAAAATGTTACACAGAGACAATAGAAAATACAATTAATCCGTGAACCAAGTTAGGTTGATAGTGGCGAATTACAAACCATGAATTTGAATTGCTTTTACAAAATATAATACCATATATCCTAGTTAATTACGAAAATAGTTAAGAAAATTTACCGGATCGACCTTGTCAGCTACACCTTTCCCGTCAGAGACCCTATATTTTCACCTTTATCCAAACCCACCAGCTTTAAGCCAAGCCAGTTCTAGCCAGTAGGAAAAGTTTTAAATACCCCTTCTTGCATTTTTATCGTTCTACATAGTTTAAAATTTTAAAAATTACACTTTTTTATATTTACGCGATGTGAAGCAACATCTATGGCGTCTGATTTGAAGGTTATAATATAAAGATTGATGGTGCCAAAAATTAACACGAAAAACAACTGTCCTATACAGTCATTTTTCGATGCCTATCTGATAATATGACGGTTTAGACGATCGTTATCGATACATATCTGATCGATGTTGTCCTGAAGTCATTATCGGCGCCTAATCAAAACGACTATCTTTGGCACCATCGATTTTATATCGTGGCCTTCAAATCAAACGGCATAGATCCTGTTTCACATCGCGTAAATATAAAAAAGTGTAAATATTTAAAATTTTAAACTATATAGAACGAAAAAATGTGTAAGAAGGGGTATTTCTGACTTTTTGTACTAGCAGGAACTGGCTCGGCTTGAAGCTGGTCGATTTAGGTAAACGTGAAAATATAGGATCTCTGACGGGAAAGGTGTATCTAACAGGGTCGATCCCATAAATTTCCCAAATATTTACCCTAAAGACATTATTGGTGTTTAAAATGGCAAACTTGCCCCATAAATAAAACAATTTATAAGTAATTATAATTTTTTTAGGCACGGGGAAGAAGATTTAATTTGGTCATTGCATGTTGGTGCAAAGGCGATATTTTTTGGTTTATAATTATGCAAAGTAAGATAATTTCTTTGGTAAGGAGGTAATATATATATATATATAATATTCGTAATAAGTATTGGTAAGGAGTTGATATATATAATTCGTAATAAGTATTGTTTAATAATAATAAAAAAAACCCTTAATCAGGTGTAGTTATGGTTCGGTGCTGTGATCTTGGGGTAAGTCTTAGGGCTGCAATCGAGTTGGGCTGAGCACGAGCTCAAGTCAGCCCTAGCTCGGCTCTACTTTATATGAGAGTCAAGCTGGAGGTCGGCTCTAGGCTCTTCGAGCTCGAAATTTCAAGTTTTAGCTCGGCTCTACGAGCTCTAGCTCGGCTCTACGAGCTCTAGCCGAACTTCGAGCCAAGTATGTTCTATTATAAAAAAATTTCTCCTAGCATTTTTTTAAATTTCTACTCAATTAAATATCCATTCTATGAGAGAGAGTTGGCGTAGCCCATATGCGTGAGATTGTGACTCTATGAGAGAGAGAAGGTGAGAAAGCTTCAGCAACAAGAGAGAAGTAGGAGTTGAGAACTTGAGTTGCAGGAGGCAACCGTAGGTAAGAATAACAGTGAGTACTATAGTTTATATAACATATATAGTGAAAATTAGGTCAAGTGGGAGGCAAAAGTTTTTATTTTATCCTTCAAAGTAACCGTTAGATAAACTTAAATGGTTACTTTAAAGGGTAAAATAGACCTCTCAAAGGTAATTTCTTATTTTATATATATATATATAAACCGAGGCATTGAGCCGAGCCGGCCTTAGCTTGAGCTTGGCTCTGTTTATTCGAGCTACAAACTGTCCAGCTCGGCTCGGCTCTCAAGCCGAGCTTTAAAGAAAAAAGTTCTTAGTTTTCGGGCTGAGCCGAGCCGAGTTGTCGAGCTGGCTCGGCTTTGTTGCAGCCCTAATAAGTCTTAATCCAATATAGGCAATGACATCTTTGTACCATTTTAGCCAGTGTTAAAACTGTTAGTGAAGATTAGTCTCATGCGTACAAAAGTAGCTGAGTTTTTGTGCCACCTGTGGTGCATTGCCCGATCACCACACTCCAACTTGAAAGGGCGTTAATGGGAGCTCACCTAAAGTCTTCACCATCCCACTTGGGTTGCTTGGACGACTTTTTTGGCCAATCCAAATTGTAAAAATAGATATATATCATATGATCACCCCAGAAAAAAATCATGCTCCGAAGATTCAAACTATTTGCAAGAGAGATATGATGAATCGGTTTCGCATCTCTCTCAAGGTTGAAAGAATTTAGCTCGGATTTTTAGAATCTTTGGTGTGGCTTGTTGCTTGCCTTTATATGTTCGTAAGCTCATCGGTGGTTGGGATGCGGGTGTCTTCTCTCCTACTACCGCTAGGCGGATTTGGCAACGGCCCCCGTTTACAGTTCTTTAGGACTTTTGGAAGGATAGAAATGCCAAAGATTTTTAGTAATTCTAATATAGGTTTGGGAGCCACCCTCATGACGATTCTCGCTATCCTTAGTGACTGGGCGTTTGCGGCTGGCCTCATCATCGGGGATATTCAGCCTTTTTGGGGTCTCAGACTAGTAGATATGGCTCGCGGGATCAACAGCATTCTAGCTGTAATGTAAATTTGTTTTGTTTTGCTGGTTGGGCTGCTTTTCGTAACCCTTGTTCTTGCTTGATGTTGATCTGCTTCTCGCAAATCTCATATATATATATATATATATATATATATGGAAAAGGCCTCTGTCCTTTATAGGAGGATGGCCACCGTCCTTTAATCTTTCACATGGTACCTAAAACACTTTTTGGGTGTCACGTGGGCCTTGAGTGCATTGTTTAGATTATCTTTGAAAAAAAAAAAAAATTTAACTCATCTCCAACTTGTATATTTTGAATCGTGAAATGTGGACCAATGCAACCGTCAAACTTTGGCTTCTGGGTTGAAAAAAAAATTTTCGAATTTTTTTTTTTAAATATTATTCTAAATTGTCCACTTGTGCTCCACGTGGCACCCAAAAAGCTGTCCATCCTCTCATATATATATATATATATATATATATAGAAAAGGTGTCCGTCTTTCATGGGAGGACGGTCGCCGTCCTCCAAGGTTTTAGGTGGACGTCCACGTGGCATCCTTAACATTTTTTAATGCTACATGGATCTCGGGTGCATTGTTTAGACCATTTTTTATAAAAAATAATTTTGAAAACTCATGTCCACCATGTATTTTTTGAGCCGTGAAATATAAACCATTGAAACTAGTCAAACATTAAATTATACTTTTAAAAAGCTTTTTTCAAAAAAAATTTAAAAAAAATTGATCTAAACCATCCACTTGTGCCCTATGTGGCAACCAAAGAGTATTTTGGGTGCCATGTATACTATACCTGGCCTGACTCCCAACTTTATATCTTGAGCCAACCCGATTGTTTACTTATCAGGTCAAGTTCGGCTCAAGTTGACCCCAACCTGCCCGACCCAACCCGCTTGCAGCCTAATCTAGAGATTTGCTGCCTCACAAACTGTGTTTCATCTTGTTTGTGGGCACCCGATTTAGGAATGAGACCCGATGTCCTAAAAACTTTCCATTTAAAAATTGGGACAAATAAACAAACGGAAAAATTGACCCAGGCTAGCATTTTGGGGGATGGCCAAACGCTATGTGGTTCCCCCAAATCGCAAAGGAGATGCCTCTTGTCGATTTGAGTGAAATTTAAAAGCAATGCAAGCTATACAACCAATTGACCAAACCCAAAATCCCAACCATTCAAAAAAACCAAATAAGGGTACCTTTAAACACCCACCGAATCTGAAAAAGCGCCCACGCTAAAACCCCATTGACTGATCTGAATCTGATGATGAAGATCATTTTCGTCCCAATTTTTCACATATATGATCTCAAGTGCAGGGGAGTACCATCAAACGGTCAGACATCAATTTCACATATCACAAATCCCAAAATTTGATCAAAAAATTATGAGACATTCATCACGTTCAAACTTGATGTTATGATGACTTTTTTGGGATCTATAAAACATAAAATCAAATTTTGACCATGGTACTCTCGAGATCATGTGTTTGAAAGATTGGGACAAAACACAATCTCCATCATCCGATTCAAAGGAGTAAATGTGTTTTTTAGCATAGGAACTTTTCAAGATTTGGTGGACATGTTTAAACTTTTATATATTTTTTTATTAGGGATATGCTTAAACTTTTTTTTTTTAGGATGTCATCCGGCATAGACAGCTCAGATGTAGTGTTTGTACAAACTTGCAGAGAGGATCCGTATTTGGCTCGGCACAATAAGAGGAGACCCGCATAAAGGGCGGGAGCATGCATGGGGATTAGAACCCATGACCTGTTGTTTCTACACAGAAAGAGGATACCAGTTGAACTATTGCTCTGCCGGCTGTTTAAACTTTAAAGTACCAAAAAAATATTTAGTTATTATATTTTGTTAACATCTAGCTAGGCCTCAATATGGAACCAGTTGAGTTAAGCATTAGCAATGCTCAACTGATATTTTGCTCATGCTCAACTGGTATTTGGGGTGTTATCGAGTCGGTTCGTATCGGTTTTTATGTTAAACTAAAATCGAACTGATAACTATCGGTTTCTAGTTTCTCAAACCGAAATCGAACCAATAAGCCTCCAAACAGAAACTAAACTGATAGCTATCTATTCAATTAGTCCAATCGGTTCGTTTGATTTTCGATTTCTAAATCTCAATTTTTTATTTGTAAAATTTAAATAGCGAAGAGAGAGACTTGAAGAATAAAGAGAGTAATAGAGAGAGAGGGAGAGAAACTTGTTGTGTGATGTGAAGTGTGGTCGTGTGGGCTTCTGATGGACGGTAAGCGAAAGGATGGCAAATGGCCGATGGTAGTCAGCGAGAAATGGGAAGTGAAAACAAATGGGATATAAGACAGCAAGGGTTTTTAGCTTTTTGCTTGTTTTAAGTTTTAAAGTTTATACTTTATTTTCTAGTTTTTACGTTTTAATTTTTTAAGCTTAGGTTTTAATAGATAAAATTTTAATTGCAAGCTATTTTTTTATGCACCTGCGTAATATCTTATTATTGGTTTCAGGATTTTTACGTCAAAATTGAAACAAAACTGATAACTCGATAAGCCACTTTTCCAAAACTAAAACTGAACTAATATGCCTTAAAAAACGAAACCGAACCAAAATTTCAGTTGATTTCGGTTGGTCAAGTCGGTTGTATCGGTTTTCTGCACAGGCCTAACTAGTATACTCTTCTCATGTGGAAGCAATAGGTCGTGGTTGTAAACCCGACGCCTTGCTCCCGTCATTAGTGCTGGTCTCTGTGCTGGGTCAAGAATAGATCTTTTCTGCGTGCATGGTCTGTGGATATATATATATATATATATATATATATATATATATATATATATATATATATATATATATATATATATATATATATACTAGTGGACCCTGCACGTACAATGCACGTGAGAGCTGTTTATTTGTAGAATAAATTGTTACAATGTAAATTTTAAAAATATTTTTTGTATTTAACAAAAAAATTATTGGGCACTGACATTTCGGTGAAAATTTTGGTTTTGGTTTGAACCGAATCCGATATTTTCACCAAAATTTTAGGATTTCGGCCGAAAATCCTAGACGAAAGTGATGGGTCAAGTCAAAGTTTCGGTGCCCATACTTTTTTTCATTTTGTTTTACAACCCAAAATTATTGGCCTTCAAAATATTGGCCAATAATTATTGGTGATTAGCAAATTATTAGCCAATTACTTCAAATTATCTGCCGAGAATTTGAAGGCTGCAATTTTTGACCAAAAATTTCGGGATTTCGTTTCGGTGGTGCTCGAAATCGATGAGTTTCAGCCAAAATTTTGATCCAAGACCCCAACTGAAATGAAGTCTATCGTTTTGGATGAAAGTGTGAAATTTGGCCCATTTAAAAAAAAAAAAAAAAAATACAAGGTCTCAGCGCAGACCGATATGTATCGATCGATACCCAATACACATCGACCGATACGGGCCCGTATCAACCGATACGGATACAAATACCTTGTTAGGGGATCGCGAAGTATTAGAACCGATACGTATCAGCTTACTGAAAAGCTGATACGTATCATCGTTATGTATTGGTATCGCACAAGATGTCATACCTTAGAGCATGGATCAAAATTTTGACCAAAATCTTGTGGGCCAGGTCGAAATTTCAACCGATAACTTTAAATTATCGGTCGAGAATTTGAAAGCCGTGATTTTTGACTGAAAATTTCAGGATTTCGTTTCGGTGGGGTTCGAAACTGAAGTGTTTCGGCCGAAATTTTGATCCATGACCCCAAGTAAAATGAAGTCTTTATCGTTTGGGATCAAGGTGCCAAACTCGGTATCGGGTATCAGTCTATGGAGGACCAATAAGAATCGGCCGATACATATCTGTTGAACCCGATACGTATCAGTCGAACCTAATATGTATCAGCTGATACCAATACGAAGTTTGAGGATCGGGAAGTATCAGAATTGATACGCATCGGTTTGTTGAAAAACCAATACGTATCGCTGTTATGTATTAGTATCGTGAAGGATGTCATACCTCATAGTATGGATCAAAATTTCGGCCAAAATCCCAATATTTCAGCATGAACAAATCGGTTTCGAACGCCATCGAAATTTCGAGATTTGGGCCGAAAATTCCGAACGAAATTTCGACTGATATATTGTAGGCCAAGGAGAACTTTCGGTGCCTATATATATATATATATATATATATATATATATATATATATATATATATATAATATTTTATTTTTTTAAACCCAAATTATCGGTCGATAATTTGAAGGCTAATAATTTTGGGTTTAAAAAAAAGAATCATTGAGCACCGAAATATCGGTTGGGACTGAAACCGAATATGGTATTTTCACCGAAAATTCGGGATTTCGATCAAAAATATCGGAAAAAATGTCGGCCGATATTTTGGTGCCTATATATATAAACCCAAAATCCCGGTCGATAATTTGATGATTAGCAAATTATCGGTCGATAACTTCAAATCATCAGTCGAGAATTTGAAGGCCGTGATTTTTGACTGAAATTTTGGGGACTTCGTTTTGATGGGTACCGTAACTGATGCGTTTTAGTCAAAATTTTGATCCTTAACCTCAACTTAAATGAAGCGTTTATCGTTTGGGATCGAAGTGTGAAACTCGGTATCGGTATCGGTCCATGGACGACCGATACGAATTGGCCGATATAGATACATATCGACCCTTGTGAAAAAAAAACCCAAGGTCTCGATGCAAACCGATATGAACCTTTATCAGATGATACCGATACTGAACTGGAGGACCGAGAAGTATCAGAACCGATATGGATCGATATGCTGAAAAACCGATACTTATCGTTGTTATGTATCGGTATCGCCCAGGATGTCATACATTGTAACATGGATGAAAATTTAGGCTGAAACAAATATGTTTCGAATCCCACCGAAATTTCAAGATTTCGGTCGAAATCCTCTGACGAAATTTCGCCCAAAATCTTGTGGTCCAAACCGAAATTTCGGTGCCCAAATTGTTTTTTTTAAATGCCCAAAAATTATCGGTTGACAATTTGAAGTTATTAACCGATAATTTGATGATTAGCAAATGATTGGCCGATAACTTCAAATTGATTAGCAAATGATCGGCCGATAACTTCAAATTATCGGCCGATAATTTTGGGTGTTAAAAAAAAAATCATTGAGCATCGAAAAAAATCATTGGTACACTAAAAAAAGTGACCTTAAAATCAATTTTATGCGTTCCCGTGATGTGAGGGTCACTTTTCTAAGATGTGTGCTACGTGAAATAAAACACTGATCGTTTGATAGTACGCCCATGATATGAAGATTCATTATGTGAAAGATTGGGAGGATAAACGATCTCTATCGTCTGATTCAACGCAGTCCATGTGTTTCAGTGTGGGAGAACTCAAGGATTAGGGGGGTAGATTTAAATGTATTCAAAACCAAAAATCAAATTACCAAAAGAAGAGATTTTATGTTGTAGCTTTGTTTTTACATTTTCAAAGATTATTATATAGATATATAATATTTTGCTAAAATGAAACATTTATTCATTTTATCTTTTTGTGATAAGAATGAATCTAAAGTAAGATGTCCTTCTCATTTTTAAGTAAAGGTATATATATATATATATATATATATATATATATATATATATATATATATATATATGAAGAATGGCATCCTCATTCTTCCAAAAAATAAATAATAAAAATATTTAAATTGAATGTTATTCATATCTAACGCGGCGTTCTTGAGGAAGTACTTGGAGTCAATAGTAAAGATTCTTTAACCAACAAGTATATATTTTGAGCTGCACTAAATTGTCATACGAACTGTTTTATCACTTGTGCAAGTCAAATACGCAAGACTAGGGCTGTCAAAGGTACAGGTTTCGTGAGCCAAAATTTTAGGTGTAAAATTAACAAATGGCATATATATATATATATATATATATATATATATATATATATATATATAAACTAATAAGTGCGATACACGTAAGGGCTATTTATTTAATAACTCTCAATTGAAAGATATGATATAAAATTAGTGATTATTTATGATAGGTGCATCGATATATTATTATTTGCATGTCCTATTTGTATGGATTCTGTGACTTCTATAAACTACACAAATCCAATGATACAATCTTGTAAATGTTTTATAGGTGTTGTAGGCTGAATATAATATCAAAATTCTCCAAAAAAGCATAATTTTCATGATCCTCAAAACATAATTAACATGATTGAAGCTAAATATTTCATCAATATAATGGATTTGAAGCAAGTCTCAGAAGTTACATGTGTTTGTCCCCTTCTACTAATGTCATTAATCAAATAACTTAATCTTGCACAAAGCATAAAAGTTAAACTTCAAAAAAAAAAAAAAAAAACATATCATTATATCTAATGACTGAAACTTGGAGATAGGGCCTCAATTTCAAAGATTTATAAATTTTTTAGAGTTTTCAGTCAAATTTATATATATATATAAACTCAAAAATAAGGATAAAAAATTAGAAATAAGATCGACACTAAGAACTCTCATTTAATACCGGGAACATGTATAAAAGATTCGATGAAAGAAGAATTGATTTGAATCTTCCTTTTCTTGTTGAGACTTGATCTTATTTAACATAACCCATTTAAAAATTTTGAGACAATCTTTCATAGATATGTGAAAGAGAAGGCCAGATCAACTTTTATAAATCCCCACCCTATTTTGCAGAGGATTTTATAAATGAAAGTATAGGGTCAAGTCGGGTTGGAACTTGGAAGGTCATATCGACTTTTATACTAAAATCATGCTAAATAGGGGACTTTATCGAATGTCTCATTCCCAACCAGACCCGACAGAGCAGGTTTTTGTGCTCGAGGTATGGGTCAACCCTACCCGTTAACAGCCCTACATATAAGTTAAGAAATAAGGCTCTGATTGTTTTATTTTGGGCTTAATTAAGGCAAGGACACTCAGTCAAGCCCTTCGTGATATTGAGTTAGGGATGCAAGTTTTAAATTGAAACCCGAACCCAATCCAAAAACCAGCCATACCAAACCGCTCCAAATTAGACAGAAACTAAACCGATTCCAATTCGGATCAATTTCGGTTTTGGTTGTGGAAATCGAAACCGATTAGGTAGGATTGGAAAACAAAAGCCAAAAACAAAACAACAAAAATTGGATAAAAATTTCATAAATTAAACCATACTGAACCGATTAGGAATTTTCTAGCTTTGGTTCAATCTCGATTTGGGAAATTGAAAAAAAACACAAAAATAATGAACCAATTCGTATCAATTCAGCTTTAGCTCATTCTGAACCGAACAAAACCGAAATTTTAAGTTTGGGTTCAATTCAATAAACTGAATCCACATCCCTATTAACTGTGGGCAATAGTCTGGTCCAGCTGCTGGTTGAACCTGATTTCATGTTCAGCCATGTCTACATCCATTAGATAGTACAAACCTTGACTTCCGTGGTCTCCATGGTTATTGGATGAAATTGAGTCAACATTCTCTCATATCCAAGGGCTATAAATCTCAGGTTGCATTTGGGTTAGCATTTTTGGGGCAAAGAGCAGCTCTTTTACTTTTTGGCGCTCGCTGAGAATTATTTTTATATTTGGTAACACAGCTCCTTGCCTCATTTGCTTTGGCAGAGAGTTATTTCAAGTGATAAAACTGCTCTATGCCTGCGTTATCTTAGAGCAAATTTTAAGAATTGTGATAGAGAGCGGGCAAAGAAATCAGGTTCAACCATTAGGACCTGACCACTGCCCGTCCAATAGTACCTTCAATTAAAATATTAGAAGAAATAGAAGGAATAATTCCACTTAATCACCAACTATTCATGAGTTTCTTGTGTGTGATATATTGTTGTGGGTGCAATATTTTACTAAACATGTGGAGTTTAGTTATGAAAAGGGCACACTTTTTGGTGATTCAGAATCTTAACGGCCAGATTTAGATGCAAAAGAATCCTTGGTAGGGTCCTAACTCTTGATCCCATATTGTGTGGACAGTTAGAGAAAGGTAAAAAATCTCATTGTCTCATACCAATATAATCATATATATTATCTTTCATTAGTGGATCCTAAGTGGGATTCATAAAAAGAGCTGGAGATAATGACTGCATGAATATTCTAACCAGTGTTTTAAAATCAGACCGGACCAGCCGGTTTGACAGGTTTAACCAGGAACCGGCGGAAGATGTGGTCCGATTTGATATTGATGTTGATTGTCTCTGTGAACCTCAATAAATCGGTGAACCGTTCAGTTAACCAGTGAACCGTTTGAACTGGACCGGCTGTCAAACCGGATGTTCTTAGCATTAGTACAAACTGTACTACAATGTTTAGCGCCAAAAAATTCGGATAAAGAATCTACAGATTCCCCATAATGAAATGTGAGATTTGAGGCCTAAAAAATCGATAAACAATCTGATAAAGATTACCAAACTAGTCTCTTTTACGGTTTGAATTCAGATTCGGTTTTAAAAAAAATAATTTTAAGTAATCAATTTTATTAATGACGTCACGGTTCAACCACGGTCTGACCGCGGCTGAACCAGTTAGAACTGAACTAATCCCTTTTACGGTTCGAGCTCCAGTTCGGTTTTAAAAACATTGATTCTAACCTTTATAATTAGGGTAACTCTATTCGCACTTATTGAACTACTGAGGGCACCTACGCCAAAAACTATTGACTGCTTTGAATCGGACAATGGAGATCATTTTTTGTCCCAACCTTTCAAATAATGCATCTTAAGACCATCAGTGTACCATCAAAAGGTGAGTTTTTTATTCCACGTGGTCTCAACTCAAAAAGTAATCTGAAAATCATGTAATATACAGTATGCTCAAAGGTGATTTTCATGTCACTTTTTTGGATGTGTTCCACGGGGAATCTAAAACTAACCGTTTGGTGGTACGCCAAGATGCATTTGTGGGAGATTGGGATGAAAGACTATCTCTGTATCTCCATCATCTGATTCAAAGCAGTCAATAGTTTTCAGCCTAAGTACCCTCAGTAATTTGATTGGTGCAAATAAATCTATCCTATATATTATAATATATAATAATATTTAATTTTAAAAAGGCATCACTAGCTTAATGACAACATCATTTTCGGAATATATTAGGCCAAAGGACATAATCTTCCCTTTGTATCTATGGGAATAAATATTTTAAAAAGTTGTAGACCTTGCCTCTTCAACCTCAAACACTACAAAAAATAAGACTATTAGCGGCAGTTTTATGTAGTAAAAAATTGTCGCTATTAACGAAAAAACTATTAAGACTATTAGCGGCAAGGGTATTAGCGGCAGTTTTTTTGTTAATAGCCACAATTTTTAGCTGCCGCTAATAGTCGTATTTTTTGTAGTGAAAAAAATTATATGCTATTATCTTGCAAGTAAGGTTCTTTCTAGGCGACCAGCATTTGGAAGTGCAAAAATTATTGATTGCTTTGTATTAGATGATGGAGATCGTTTTTGTCCTAATCTTCCACACAATGGATCATGTGATCATTTGCACGTCATTAGACTGTCCGATTTTCCATCTAGGGCACATCCCAAAAAGTGAACGAGTTCATGACATACCACCAAATATGGTTCTAGAGTGAACTTTTGAGATAATGTGTCACTACTCACATCTGACAAGTCTTTTTCTTAGGCCCGTGATCTTAAGATGTAGAGCGGAAGATCCGGAATGAAAAACTATCTCCATTATAAGATTTAAAGCATTTGACATTTTCTGCACGTATAAACCTTGGTTACAAAGGAAGAATCTCTGGTTGCAAATAAAGGTCGGCCGATGCCGATACTTATCGGCACCGATACGTATTAGGTATTGGCGTATCACACCTTTGGGGTTTAGGGTCCATTGGTCTTCGCTCCTATGTTGCTTTTTAATTTGTTTTTATCTGCTTTTTCAGAGCTGGCGAGGAGTCCTCACTCCCCAGGCACTTTATTGCAACAGTCCCCACTCGTCGGGCACTTTATTAAAGTAGCAGTACCAACTCCCCAGGCACTTTATTGCAACAGTCATCAAACATTTTATTGAAGCGACAGTCTCAAAGGGGAACCTTTTTTGGCCACTACAAAAAATAAGACTCTTAGCGACATGTTTTTACAGCCAAAAAGTGCCACCATTAACAAAAGAACTCTTAAGACTATTAGCGGGAAGGGTATTAGCGGCAGTTTTTTTGTTAATAGCGGCAGTTTATGGCTGTCGCAAATAGTCTTTTTTTTTTGTAGTGGGCACTCACCTAGTCACTGAAAGCACCCACGTCTCAGACCCCTTCTTGAAAATCATTGATTTCATCGAATCATATGATGGAGGTCATATTTCAAACTGATCTTCAACACAATAGATCTTAAGATCATGACTCACCTATCAGACGGTCAGTTTTCGATTCCATGTGTCATGGATCCACAAAATATGGCCCATAAATCATATGGCATACATCACGCTCAAACGTGATTTTAAGGCCATTTTTTGGGAATCTGTGATACATAGAATTAAAACTAATCATCTGATTTGTACACCATGATCTCAAGATCTATTCTCTGAAACATAAGGGTGAAACACGACCTCCATCATCTAATTCGACACATTCAACGATTTTCAGGGTCTCTAGTGTTAGGAATTCTACCTACCATCGAATTTCTTATCACGATGAATGCGAAAAAAATAAAAAGATGTAGGCAAAAAACAATCGCATACAACACAAAGATTTATGTGGTTCACCCAATCGAGGGCTACGTCCACGGGAGTATATGTACTATTTTGAACGTTCACAACGCACACTCTCTTCTCTCTAGTGCACTTTCAATCAACATCAAACACGATCTTATGCAGCCAACACGCTGTAAAGACAAGGACGCGATCCTTCAAATACCAGAGAAGAGATCTATCGGAATGTAATAACAATTCCGACACAAGAACGGCTTCAATCAGATCTTTAATCCTGGAGCTTTTCTTCAATATTTTTTCTCACCAAGTATTCTTACAAGTTTTCTCTAGAAAACTTTCTCAAACCATTCCTGGAACCCCTAGAGAAACTTTTTGCGAATAGGCTCCAAGCTCTTCGGAAAACATGACTCACAAATCTTCTGAACTTTGCAGGCATTCAAAACACTTTCAAAAAAGCCAAAACTCAATCCTACGGATCTAGATCTGCCCAGAATCAATCAATTGATTTCTCAAACTCAATCGATTGATTTCTTAAACTCAATCGATTGATTTTCCCATACTCAATCGATTAACACATGTGATTGGGATTAAACCTTATTCAACATCTAGGACGTGGGTGCTTTCATTAAACATATGTGCGGGAACAGAGGTACTCTTCATATTTTTCTCTACTTACGGATGTGGATGTGATGACGTAGCATAAAACACCAAAAGCCATTGAGCCTGTCAAAACTGTCTCCTACACGTCTCATCTTCATCGGGGAGCGAAGTCGACTGCATGCGCAAGGAAACAACCTGATAGTTTTCAGTTTTAATTTATTTTTCAAAAAATCAACCGGATCGGTTGTATCAGTCGATATCCGATATATATCGGCGATATGTATCGGTCATCGGGAAACCGATACCGATTTGATACCTTGGTGCCACCTGGAATCCAAAACTAAACTTCCCTTTGTATCTATGTAAATATATATTTTAAAAACTCGTAGGCCTTGCCTCGTCAACCTAAAAAAATTGGATGCTATTATTTTGCAAGTAAGATTCTTTCTTGGCAACCAACATTTGGATGTGCAAACGTAATTGATTGCTTTGAATCAGATGATGGAAATCGTTTTTGTCGTAATCTTCCACATAATGGAGCATGTGATCATTTGCACATCATTAGACCATCCGATTTTATTCCATGTAGGACACATCCCAAAAAGTGAACATATTCATGACATACCACCAAATATTGTTCTAGAGTCAACTTTAGAGATAATGTGTCACAAAATCTGACCATCTATTTCTTAGGCCCGTGGGACAAAAAACTATCTTCATCATATAATTCAAACCATTTGATGTTTTCTGCACATGTAAACTTTGGTTACAACGGAAGAATCTCTTGTTGCAAATAAAGGTACTGAAAATATTTTAACAACGGGAGTCATTACTTGCAATTTGTCACGGGGTCACTCGCCTAGCAGTGTCAGCCTGAGAGGCACCTAACACCCGATGTGCTAAGTCAACCTAATTCAACTCATAACCCTGCGAGGCAACGCATCAGGTTTAAGAAGTCTTGTGCGGATTCCCGAAGGCAACTAAGAAAGCGATAGGTAGCGACGATTAGAGGGGCAACCCCGCTTTGGGGGTAGACCCGTACCGCAAGAGTGGCTGGAAATCGCCCCAAATAAGATGACCCTAGTAAACGACATAACTAGAGCGACCAAGCGCCAAGCAAGGCCCGGACGCGCGCACTCAAGCTCACAAGGCTAGTGCACATGTTGGGTCAGGGACTCCAGCTCATATCCCCCTATATAAAAGTTAAACAGCAGTTATGAGGAAATAATGGAAGAACCTCCAACATATTGGTTTGACATACTGCCCACATGGCACACATCATCCGCACCAATACGCCCGCAACGCCCCGCATTGACCCCATACGACCATATCACGCCCATGTCTCTACCCTTCATACCATTGTGTCATGTCGCCCTCATGGCCCACGACCAACACACTTGGCGCAACCCTTATGGCTCGTGATGCACCAAAGAGGCTCTGATGCGGAGAAGAAAATGGCTCTACGGCTGACCTGGATACCGTGCAGCATGCCCCCGTCACATCCTCCCCCACTCAAAACAGTCAATGTCCTCGTTGACGCGAAGACACTTCTATATCTTGAATCTACCCTCCCCCGCATGCTGCAATCTCCAAACTCAGTCTTCACTACACGCACTCGACATATTGAACCACACTGCTCTAGTCCCTCGGCAAATGAAGCTTTCACCTAAGTAGTAATCCCAAATCACAAAATATTGCCCACGGTTCCTCAACAACCCATGATTGGTGTCTAAGTCTTCCCACGGCCCACACCAACAAAATCGAGGTGTTTCACTCCTCAACAGTTGATCAGCCGGATTGCCCCTACCCTAGCAACGACCTCATCATCATCAACTTCATTCTCTTTACTCTTTGCCTTCTCTGTGATCATCGTGTTCAGGGCAGCCTTCTGTGGGCACTCCCGCACTAGATGTGGCCCACCACATAAGAAGCAGCCCTTCATCCTCGACATGTCATTTCTCTTCCTTTCATATCTACCTCTCACCTAACTGAACCGCTCATACCCATACTCTTTCGGCTTCCTCACTTCCTTGTCAATATCGCCTATGGGTGCCTGGTCCGCCTTCTCTCTCTCTTGGCGGTGCTCGGTTAGCCGCTCAGTAGCAGCTATCGTCTCATCCAGGTTGCTCAGTCCTCTACGAGTCAACTCATGTTGCACCCATGGCGCCAAGCTGTCAATGAAGTAGAAGACCCGATCCTTCTCGCTCATATAGTCAATCTCTACAATCAGGCTCGTGAAGGTTTTGATATACTCACTCAATGGTCCCGTGTGTTTCAACGTCAATAATGCCTTTTGTGTTGTCTATCCGACGTTGGTAGGTAGAAATTGAGCCCGCAGCTCCTTCAAATCCTTCAAATCGGCCCAAGAATCAACTGCCCCATTCTTCATACGTGCCTTTGACACACGATACCTCCACCACAACTTGGCATCTCCAACCAAGTATCTCGATGCAATCCTCAGTTTGACTTTCCCATCGAGTTCCCCCAAAGATTCAAGGTATTCCTCTACGTCCCAAATGAAGTTCTTCAAGTCTTTCGCCTCGAGAGATCCCTTAAATGTTTCTGGCTCGGGGAACTTGAACCGAGGTATCGACGTCCCTGTCGGCATTGTAAGAATGAGCTTCTTCAACACGCTCATGTCGTCACGCATATCCTCAAAGGTGACTTTTATCTCCCGCACTTATGCGGACAACTACTCTACAGTCTCAGTTAAGGCGGCATAACTCCTCTCATGCCTATTCAATCGATTGCCTTGGGATGTTACAACTGTCACCACAGAATCCAACTGTTCGGTTTGAGCTTCCAAGTCCTCCAACTGTTCTCTCGTCGAACGTCGTCTTGTATCTTTGCTTGTCCCTTCCGCCTCAGCCATCACAACTTGGCTCTGATACCAACTTTCATGGGATCACTCGTCCAACAGTGTCAGTATGTGCGGTACCTAATGCCTGATATGCTAAGCCAGCCTAATTCAACTCTTAACCCTGCGAGGCAATACAGCAGGTTAGAGAAGTCTTGTGCGGATTCCCGAAGGCAACTAATAATGCAATAGACAACGACGATTAGACCGGCACCGCGGGGGTGGCTGGAAACCACCCCAAACATAATGGCCCTATTACACGACGTAACTAGAGAGACCAAGCAAAGTTCGGACGCATGCACTCAAGCCCACAAGGCTAGTGCACGTGTTGGGTCGGGGGACTCCAGCTCATGTCCCCTTATATAAGAGTTAAACAGCAGTTATGGGGAAATAACAGAAGAACCTCAAACATATTGGTTTGACATACAGCCCACATGGCACCAACACACCCGCAACGCCCCTCATCGACCCCCATACGACCACATCGCGCCCATGCCTCTACACTCCATGCCATTATGTCGCGACGCCCTCGTAGCCCATGACTAACACACTTGGCGCAGCCCTCATGCCTCGTGATGCACCAAAGAGGCTCTGACGCGAAGAAAAAAAATGAGCCTATGGCTGACCCAGATGGTCGCACCACATGCCATCATCACAACTAGCTCGCTTTTTAAGTGATTGCACAAGGTTAAAAGAAGACTTTGTATTTTAGGGAAATGTGAAATGTGAAAACAAAATCTGGGTTGTCTGATCTAAAGTTCATGATCTATAAATCTTTAGTGGATAAAATTGGCATGAAATATATCTTCATCATGTGATTAAATATAGCAAAAGCTATTATTTGATTCAACAATTGACAACAATAGATCATATGATGAATATCGTGTTTTGCTCCAATCTTATCCACTAAGGATCTATAGATCATGAACTTTAAATCAAATGGCCTAGATTGCATTTTCACATGTCACATGTCCCTAAAATACAAAGTCTTTCTATAATCTCAGTGCAATCACTTAAAAAGCGTGTGCAAGTAATGGCTCCCTTTACCAAATTCAAAACTTTTAAAAGTATTACTAATAAAAGGTAACAAACAAGTAGTATGTGAGGTTTTTTCTCTTCTTGTGAGAGTCTTATGTGAGGTTTTTTCTCACTTTCTTTCTCTCTTCTTGTGTTAGCGGGGGTGAGAGTTTTTTTTCGATTCCTATGATAGACCTGAATACAGCAATGGATATTATTATTGAAGATTTGTCAAAAAAATTAATTTTAACAGAGATGGAAGCGAAAGAGTTCACTATGGATAATGAGGATCTGGATATGCCTCAGAGATTATGTTTGGTTGGAAAAATTTTATGCCCACGAAGAATAAACCCGGATGCGTTCAAGGAGGCCATTAGATTGATGCGAGCCGCAAGAACTATGAAGATCACAGAGGTGGATGACAATTGCTATCTCTTCCAGTTTGAAGAACAATGTCAGATAGATTGGGTGGTTAGGCAAAGCCCGTGGAGCTTTGATAACCATCTTATTATATTCAAAGATTACAAGGCCACTAACTCTATTGGAGATATACAATTCCTTTCTACACCATTTTGGATCAGGGTGGTGGGCCTCCCCCCTTGGTACGATGACCAAACGGATGGTGAAAAGATTGGAAATCACATCGGTGTTGTGGTGCAAGTTGATACAGATGCAAATGGAATCGGTTGGGGTAGGTTCTTGAGGATACGGACTGTTGTCGATATCACAAATCCGATTCAGAGGGTCTATTGTTCAAATTCAACAGTACAGAAAGGTGGATCAAATTTCAATATGAGAGGCTCACGACGTTTTGTTACTCTTGTGGTCGTATCGGCCATAGTGATCGAGATTGCTTATTCACTAATGGCAGCATCAAAGATTAGTATGGACCGTGGAATGGATGCGTGTGAATCTTCGTGGTGGGGGTCGCAAACAATCCGATGTTGACAATCCCAGAAGAGAGGCAATAGATAAGAATGGCCGGAAAGATTGGAATCTGGATCTCAACAACAAAGGTATTGGAAGCCAACGTTACCACAGGGATGTGACTCGTGATGATGAGCGGGAACGAGTCGAGAGCGAGTCACCGCTCAGCTTGGATAATTTGACTCACTAGTGATCTTCAAAAAACTATGAAAGTTTGATGAGTGGGGATCATGCGGTTGCAAAAAATTTTGGGGTGGAAATGGGAAAGTCCTTTGAGATTACAGATTTACCATCACCAACCTCCTCCACTACCACTCCACGTCCTTTACCATTACCTCAAACCTCGGATCCACAACTGGCACATCCCAACGTTTTCAATAAACCCATCCCATGTTCATACCCTCCACATCCAATCCTTCCAAATAACCTCTTAACTTCCAACAATCTTTTAGCTATTTTACCCCCGCCACGGTCCAATCTATCCTAATATCTCGAACTCAAATTTGACATTATCCAAACCTCTCCAAAAGTTGGTTTCCCAACTGACTTCACCGACTTTCTTCACTATCATTCCCATAAATGCCCCCCACCCATGTCTAACCCAGGCCACACTAATTTCTTTACCCACGTCATCTGAGATATCTTCAAATCCCCATTCTTTTCGGGTATTTGAAAAGCGGGAGCGTTGTCAAGGTGTAATTGCCGGTAACAGTGTTGTTGATCAGTGTATGGAAAAAAAGAGAAAAAGGCCATTTGTATCTGTTGAACCTATAGTCGGTCCTGCGCAGAGAGATGATGGAACCCCTTTGGACACGATTGATGGAGCTTGTAAAAATAGAAAAATCATGGCCTCGACCTCTAAGACGGAAGATGTTCTATCGGCGACGGTTGCTGAGCAGACTCACCGATCATAATGAAAATCATTAGTTGGAATTGTCGGGGGCTTGGGAACCCTGGTGCAGTTCACGCTCTCCTCCAGCTAGTGGTGACGGAAGATCCCACCTTTCTAATTCTCATGGAAAAAAAGCTAAAACATGATGTGGAACAACTTCGCTAGTCCCTTGCCTTTGTAGGGATACATACTATCGACTGCGTGGGCAGATCGGGGGGTTTATCTCTAATGTGGAAGGGCGACGTCCAGGTAGATGTGCAGAGTAGCTCAAAAGGACATATCGACTGCATTATTTTGGAGGCTAATTCCAAGCGAAAATGGAGGTTTACTAGTATCTATGGGGAACCGATAGCTGCAAACAGGCATAAAACGTGGGGTATGCTCACAAATCTTTCAAACAAATTTACTCTACTGTGGCTCTGCGCTGGTGACTTTAATGAAATTGCAGATCAGTGTGAGAAATCTAGGGGGAGAGATCGGGACGCCAAACAGATTGATGAGTTTAGGAGGTGTTTAGACTACTGCGTTTTGAGGGACCTAGGTTTCTCAGGGAGAATATTCACTTGGTTTAACGATAGGGAAGAAGATGGCTTTGTGGAAGAAAGGATGGATCGTGTTGTTGCAAATTATGAATGGATGATGCTTGTTCCAAATTGTAAGGTGTCACATCTGGCCAGCTCTATGCCTGATCATATTCCCATATCTGTGCAGCTACTACAAGATCAGATAGTGACAGGGAGTATGGGGGTAAGACAGTTCAAGTTCGAAGCAATGTAGACCCACTCAGAGGATTGCTCAAACCTCATTGCTGACAACTGGAATGTTACTCACCGTTCCTTGCCAATCGATGACATCCAATCTAAAATTTCTTACTTGTCGGGAGTATTGAGTCATTGGGATAAAACTGTGTTTGGAAATGTTGCCCATGCCCTCTGAAAAAAGTTAAAAGAGCTATCTCATATGCAGATGCGGAAGCACAAGAGCACTCAGGATCGACAGATTGAGAAGGGCCTCAAAGCTGATATTAACAATCTCCTTGAGAAATCGAAAATGATGTGGAAGCAAAGATCAAAAGCCCTTTGGCTCCGGGAGGGGGATAAAAATACGAAATTCTTCCATGCAAAAGCTTCTCAACGGCGGAAGAAAAATAAAATTCAAGGTATCCGTACAGCGGACAGGAGGTGGACAACGTCGGGAATGGAGATTGAGGAAGAGATTCATGACCATTATAAAGCCCATTTTACTTCTGCTACTCCGAGCCGGATCGATGAGGCCCTCCATCATGTTGATCAAAAAGTTTCGAATGATCAGAATCGATGGCTCTCCACTCCTTTTTCTCCTCAAGAGGTTAAAAAAGGTCATTTTTCAAATGCTCCCATTGAAAGTTCCCGGTCCAGATGGTATGCCTCCCCTCTTCTTTCAAAAATTTTGGAGTATTATCGGTTCAAATGTCACTTTTGCTGTCCTTAATTATTTAAATGGTGATGCTGACATTAGTGGTCTTAACAAGACTAATATTGTGCTCATTCCAAAGAAAAAGAATCCCGTTCAAGTTGTGGACTTTTGCTCAATTAGCCTATGCAATGTGCTCCATAAAATCGTTGCTAAGGTTCTGGCGAATCGGCTAAAAGTCATATTACTGAACATCATTTCTGAGAATCAAAGTGCATTTGTATCTAACCGACTTATCTCTGATAATGTGCTTATTTCTTTTGAAATTGGTCATTACATGAAAAATCTTAGAAGAAAGAACAAAGGATGTGGTGCAATAAAATTCGATATGAGCAAGGCGTATGACCGAATGGAATGGGTGTTTCTTGAGAAGGCTATGCTTAATATGGGTTTTCAAGATCGTTGGGTGAAGCTTATTATGGGATGCGTCATGTCAGTCTCTTACACCTTTTGTATAGATAGTGCGGTATCGAGGCACATCTCACCTTCTAGGGGCTTGAGACAAGGGGACCCATTATAACCTTATTTATTCATCATTTGTGTTAAAAAAATTTCTTCTTTGCTTAATCATTCATCTATGTCAGGGAAGATTTCAGGTATAAAGTTGTGTCGTCGAGTTCCTTTGATTTCACATCTTTTTTTCATCGATGATAGCATGGTTTACATAAGGGCAGAGGAAAAGGAGTGTGAGAAAGTTGTTCGGATTCTCAAGCTATACGAGGAGGCCTCTGGTCAGAAAATCAACCTTGACAAGTTGGCGATTACTTTTAGCGCAAATGTTGAAATTGAAAAAAGGGCTCGGTTGCTTCAAATTCTTGGTATTCGTTAGGTGTAGATTCCGGAAAAATATCTAGGGCTCCCTATGACTATTGGCAGATCAAAGAGAAGTTCGTTTGGTATCATTAAGGATAGGGTGTGGCATAAGCTCCAGGGTTGGAAAGAAAAGCTCCTATCTAAAGCGGGAAAAGAAACCCTCATCAAGGTTGTGGCCCAGGCTATACCGATATACACAATGAGTTTCTTTCGTCTTTCGGGTAATCTAATCCATAAGATTTCTATGCTCATTGCTCATTTCTGGTGGGGAAATAACCATCAAACTAATAGTGTCCATTGGATAAGCTGGGAAAATTTGTGTTATCCTAAAGATTAGGGTGGGTTGGATTTCAAGGAGTCGCATGCTTTCAATAGTGCAATGCTTGCAAAACAATGTTGGCGAATGATCTCTTCTCCAAACTCGCTAGTGGCTCAGATACTTAAGGCAAAATCCTTCCATAATTCAGATATCTTCAAGGCAAAACTAGGTGCAAATCCCTCGTATACATGGAGGAGTATCTTCTCTACCATCCCAATTATCGAGAAAGGTTCAATTTGGCGTATTGGGAATGGCACATCTGTAAAGATTTGGGAAGATAGATAGCCGGATACTCAGAGAATCAACTTTCAAACCTATCACAATAAAATCTACCCAATCGTTTGAGTATGTTTCTAACATCTTAACAGATGGCCTGTTGCGCTGGAATGAGGAGGTAATCAATCATTCTTTTCTCTTAGATGATGATAATACTATCCTAGAAATTCCCCTTTCCCCTTCTCCAGTGGTTGATAAATTGGCTTTCGCTTATGATAGTAAAGGTCGATTCACAGTTAAATCGGCATATCACGTGGCACTTCACCACCACAAAGGTACAACTATGAAAGTAAAAGGGAGCAATCAGGGGGCTGATCCGGTTTGGAGGAAGATCTGGAACTGTAATGCACCTAATAAAGTAAAACAATTTGTGTGGCGCGCTTATATGGGTATCTTGCCTGTTAAATATAATTTAAAGCAAAAGGGTTGTCAGGTGAACCCAATGTGCGATCTTTATGGTAAATTCTCAGAGACTATTGATCACGCAATATGGAATTGTGAATGGGCTGCTAAAAAATGGTTTAGTTCGTCATTGGGCATTCGGGTGCATCTGTGTGGCTTCTCCTCGTTCTATGAGTTTCTTAAATGGGCCACAATTGAGACAATTGAATTGGATTTAAATACGGTGTTTACTATCGCTTGGGCTATATGGAACTTTAGAAATAAAATTTGTCATAGGGAAAGGGTAGTGTCTATTCCAAATCATATTAGAAATGTGGAAAACTAATTGAGCGACTATTTGGCGGCAAATAATAGTGCTCATGTTTCATTTTCATCTGATGAGGTCGTTGCTCCTCTTCGTAAATGGGAGCCTCCGTCGGCTGACGTTATTAAAGTAAATGTGGATGGAGCGTGGCAGAAGAGCTCTAGAAGGGGCAGTCTTGGTGTGGTTATCAGAAATCACGAAGGCAAGATTTTGGTTTCAATGTGCAAAAGAATCCATAGGGCTTCGTCGGCAGAACATACTGAAATACTAACTTTTATGCAAGGTATCAATCTGGCTATAGATATCGGTGGTCGGTGAATTATCATTGAAGGGGATGCAAAAGCAGTTGTTGACGCCATAAATGGCGATTCTGATAATTCAAATATGATTGGCAATCTAATTCTCGTAGTTAAAAAAGAAATGAGTTTGAATTTTCTTCTTTTTGTCACATACCCAGATCTTGTAATATGGTGGCTGATGCCCTCTCTAAACAGGGACTATGTGATGACGAATGTCACGTATGGATAGAGTCATATCCTACATCTATTTCTTTAGTTGTAATGGCTAATTATCCTTAAATGAAATGATTTCGGTTTCTTTTCACAAAAAAAAAAAAAAAAGTATTACTTATAGGGCACTTCTAGTCGCGCCCACTGTTGACTGTAAGCACCCACTTAATGATGTCCAAAAGCATGGTGGAAGCTACTGTGCGCTTTAAGTGAAAGGCTTGGCGCTAAAATTTATGCAATTCATAAAATATAAATAAATAAATGACCATATAGTTGCATTTTTAATAGGGAGCCATTACTTGCACACACTTTTCAAGTGATTGCACCGAATTTAAAAGAAAAACTTGCAAGTTTAGCAACCTCTACCATATGAAAACACCATCTAAGCTGTTTGATTTAATTAAATGGAGTCAAAGGCTATTAGATAATTCAACAGTTGACCATAATAGATCATATAAAAAATATCATGTTTTGCTCCAATTTTATGAACCAGAGATCTATTGATCATGAACTTCAAATCAGACGACCCATATTATATTTTTACAAATCACATGTCCCTAAAATACAAAGTTTTTCTTTAAATTCGGTGCAATCACTTGAAAAGCGTGTGCAATCACACCAGCTTATGTTTCCTTTGCTGACCAAACGTTGATGGTGACGGTCACCCGCTCAAGTAATGCTTGACTCGTGTCAGGTGATCATTAGTGTATATATATATATATATATATATATATATATATATATATATATATATATATATACATGGACTAAGTTTGACGACCTCTGTTATATGAAAACAGCATCTAAATCGTTTGATTTAGAGCCTGTCGTTTAAAGATATTAAGTATAAAAGATTAGCACGAAATATAATCTTCATCATATGATTAAACATAATCAAAGGCTATTATTTGATTCAACGGCTGACTACAATAGATCATATAAATATCGTGTTTTGCTCCAATCTTAAACACTAAGGATTATAGATTATGAACTTTAAATCTGACGACCCAGATTGCGTTTTCACATGTCACATGTCCCTAAAATACAAAGTCTTTCTTTAACTTTGGTGCAAAGGCCAAATTTCCAAGTGCAAGTAATAGCTCCCATTTTGTAAACACATAATAATTAAGATCTGGTTATCGGCTTGGGTTGGGCCTAGTTTATCAGATTTTCTTAGGCAGGTATTACTGAGTTAGGTCAGGCTTGGAGGTTCAACCCCTATCTTCACACTTGACGGTCCAAGCTCAAGCCTTTGATCGATTTTTTTTTTTTTTGATAACTTAGGGTAATCCCAAGCTTATGCTTGGACTAATCTTTAAGGGATGCCCACGCCCCTACCATATAATGAGTATTTCATGATTTACACAACTTACGAGGCATCATATTACCACATTAGGGAGATGTTAACACCCGATTTTGACCTATTGGTAATCAGGGACGAAGCCAAGAGAGGGGCCATGGCCCCTGCCACCCAAAATAAATAAATATTTCTTGAAGACCCACCTACCCAAAGCTCCCAACGTAGTTCGAAATGCCCCGGCGGCCAACCCCTCTCTCTCTCTCTCTCTCTCTCTCTCTTTTGCAAAAAGTCCCTGCGCCAGCACCCCTACTAAACTGCGAACCGCGACAACATAATTTTGGTGATTTTGCCTATATATCAAAATTTTCTTCCTTTTCACGAAATTTCGAGATTTTGGGATTTTTTCAGTGGTTCTTTTCCTCAATCCGTGCCCCGCAGCCGGAGGTAATTTTAACTTAGAACTTATGAGGTAGTGGCTGCTGACAAATACCAAGATGATGCTTAAATGATCTTATACCATTAAAGTTAGACTTTTTATCTCACACCGTTGAAGTGGTTATTATCATGCCGTATGACACACATTTTTATCATTCTAAATCATCCAAGTGGCAATCCGTCATTGAAAAGATGTGTCAGCCCAAAAAAATATGGCAATAAGTTAACGTGAATCATCATATTGATAAACTTTCATATCAGCCATTAAAATTAAAAAAGAACAATTGGTGTTATAGCCAAGATATCAAAGGGGGTAAATCTCCCTAAAGTACGATGTTTGAGCCCCATGACACTTCCATCTAAGATCTCACTTCGAGGGTATAAATCACCCACATCTCACTCTCACTTTGAGGGTACGGTTCACCCACATCAAACCATTGGTGGTGTAAGATGATTCAAAAACCCTGTTGGTGTTTAAATGACCGTTACGGGAGTCAGTCACAAAAGTTAGAGGTACATTTATTTGCAGTCCAAAATTCTTCTTTTTCAACTCGGTTGCTTAAACCATTGACGGCTTAAAGGATGGTGATCTCTTTTTATCCCAATTTTCAAACCATGGGCTTCTTATGGCAACAGTATGACTGTCTGAAGTAAATAATATAATGGGAATTACTCTTGTGACTGTCATTTACACATGAAAGTGGTATTTAAATGATCATAACACATCAAATGGTTTAAGATTTAGGTAATCCACACCGTTATGGTGATAGATCATACTCTAAAAGGCAATGTGCCAAAAAATCGTATTATTTTGAGTTTGGCTGCTATCTTAACATGTTTTTGTTCTTATTTTAGCCCTCTCCTCTAAATGTTCTGGCTCCGTACTTATTAGTAATAAACCAAAGTCTCCTACCAACTGCACCAAACATTGGTGTATGGGTCCAAGTCTTTCATGGTTGCACCCCTAATTTTAAGCCATGGATTTTTATTAAATTAGTCACGTCATTGGAAATCCAAGGATTATGATGTAGCAAGATATATATCTCAGTTTATCATATATATTTATAAATGTTGACAAACGAATATAATAAACTAATATAATATACCTCCTACAAATAATAATTGATGTAGGCGCTCACGGACATAGTTGGACGGCTCCTTTTGTATAAAAAAGAGAGGGAAACGCATGGTTTTCAATGGTTCCATAATCGTACTAGGAAACCTATGATATTGCCATTCACTATTATTATGTCGTTTAGCGTACGGTGATAATGAAATGCATAAAATAAGTTGATGTCGTCAGTTGAAAAGTCTACGTTTGCTTCCACTCTATTATTAGTAAGGTTAGGTGAATGTTTTTGAGTAGGGTTTATTCCCCTCTATTATATGTCTCCCAATGGAATGGAGTGTTTTGTTGTGTGATATTTATTGGCCGAACTCCGTCCCGTTGTCTATGAAAAAAGACAGAAGGTAAAAGTAGCCTTGTATGATGGTACAAGGTAATTCGGATGGTCTCACCATGGATTAAAATTCGGGGCGATAATTTAGATAATTTAAATTATCGCCCGAATTTTATCGATTTTGGTCGGCACTGAAACAATAACAAAATGCAAATTTTCGGGTATTATACTGTATGAAATGCAAAATTTATGGCAATAATTTGGCCAGCCTGAAAAATTTTGGATTCAATCAGTCCCAAAACCGAAAACAAAACCGACATTTTGATACTTGGGTCTTACAGTAATTTGCAACCACCTAACAACAAATCATATGATCGGATACATGAATAAGAGCAGTTCGATAATTATAATTATTTTGTGAAAAAAAAAAGTATAAAAGCATGTTGTAAAAAGTGTCAATTACACGTAAAATGAACGATAAAATTACATTTGATTTGACCATTCATTTCTCACCACGGTTGGCGCCACTAACTATGCAATTTTATATTTTAAATTTTAAATTTTTTTCACAAAATAATTAAGATCGTCGAGTTGCTCCTATGCATGATACCCAATCATGAGATTAGGTGCCACCTGGTTGCAAATTATTATGGGACGAGATAAGTTACATGTTTCATGATACCAAGCTATCTTTATCCATAAAGTAACCAGACTGACCCCACTACAATGGCTGTAAAAAACTGCCGCTATTAACAAAATAGCTATTAAGACTATTAGCGGCAAGTATTAGTAACAATTTTTTGTTAATAGTGCACTACAAAAAATATGACTATTAGCGATAGTTTTTTTAACAAAAAACTGTCGCTATTAGTCATGTCGCTACAAAAAACTGCCGCTATTAGTCATGCTGCTACCAAAAATTGCTTTAACAGCAAGTGCAGCTAAAACACCAAATTTTTGTAGTAGTGGCAGTTTTTGGCTACTGCTATTAGTCTTATTTTTCGTAGTGCCCTGAGTGTTGCACTACAAAAAATAAGACTATTAGTTGCATTTTTTGGCTACAAAAACCGCCGCTATTAACAAAAAAACTATTAAGACTATTAGCGACAAGGGTATTAGTGACAGTTTTTTTATTAATAATCTTATTTTTTGTAGTGTTGGCATCAGGGACACGTTCAAATGCCGGTAACCCAGCCACAGTTTTAACGTGTAATGACCAAAAATGCAATTTTTTTTAAATGCATTTGTTCAAAAAAATTGTAAAAAAAACAAGAAAAATGTTTTTCATGAAAAATTCCCATTTATTTAAGGAAAAATTTAAAATAACTCCTAAACTTTCACCCTATCATCAATAACGCACATAAATTATTGCTCCTATCTAATAGCTAGGCACCCAAAGTACACATAAGTTCATCAACTAAATCCCTACCGTCACCTTCAGTTAATATGCGAATGGAAAATGTTGAGTTGGCATACATCACTCCAAAATAGCATATGTGGCATGCCAACGTGACGAGGACTTAGCAGACACGACTATTGATTTGGGGTGATGTATTCCATGTTAGCGTGTGTGGCATGCCAACATAGCGAGGACAAGTCAAATCAACAGTCGCACCTGCTAAGTCCTCGCACGTTGGTATGCCATACAAGCTATTTTGGGGTGTTGTATGCCAACTTAGCATTTTCCGTTCGCATATTAAAGGAATGTGACGATTGGGGTTTAGTTAATGAACTTATGTGTACTTTGGGTGCCTATTAAATAGGAGCAATAATTTATGTGCGTTATTGATGACGGGGTGAAAGTTGAGGGGTTATTTTGAAAAAATTTCTTTTATTTAAAAAAATATATATTTTTTCCCTTTTAAAAAATGTGAGTTGGCATACAACTGGCGGAGGTTTGCCGACATGGTGAGGTGTCAAATCAGTGTTTTCCGTTCGCATATTAATGGGAATTGACGGCAGAAGATTGGTTGATGAACTTATAATTTTTTTTAATACTATTTTGACAATATCAATATTTTAGGTGTTTTAGTGATATTGGGATGAATGTTCCAAGTTTTTTTTTAAAGAGTTAGTTCTATAATGAGTGTCCACCCATCATGAGTGGACAAGGCAATTCACGCATTTGTATTACTACATGACATGCATGGACTTTCAATGCATAGAAATTCATATTTATCACGCAATCACATGAATATGTGGAATGCTTTAATGCACATAATGGGTGGACCCTCATCGTAGACTAACTCTTTTTGAAATTTCGAAAAAAAAACAAAAGTTGTATAAACATTTGTAACGAGTAATGTGATATCCCAGACGTTAAACTGTATACTCCGAAATGCAGGGACAAGGATAAAATGATAATTTCACCTTCCATGCCTGCTGTCTGGGATTTGTTTGAGATTTGACGTCTGGGGTTTATAATTTCTTTATTTCTCCCAGTTTATACTAAATGATGATGTGACTCGAGCAATGGGCATAGAAGAATGGAAAAATTATAAACGGAGGACGGATTTGATGCAGATATAATGCAAACAAGTGACGTGATACGGCGTGATTGATTGCACCGATCTGCATTAATTAAGGCTCACCAACCATGAAGCTAATTGCACAATATCAGCCACCTACATTTTATCTGCACAAAATATGCCCTGCCTTTAACATTGTCCTAGAAGGAGACCTGGTGCAGACTTGAGGTGGCATTCGACTAAATACTTCGATAATTGAATGAATAAGTTATATTTTTTTATTTTATGTTTTATATATAATTGTCGGAACGGAGCATAAATATTTAAGGATAATGGCTCCCCACCGATATTTAAACACTAAAATGGCGTTGAAATAATCTCACACCATTAAAATTATTCATTTGATCTCACACCATTTAACATAAGCCTAAAATGCCACTTTGCACACTTCCGTCATTAATCTAAATTGTCAAAGTAGCAATCAATCATTAGAGCATATCTCGGCCCAAAGAAACATGCCTATAAGTGGATATGAAACTTTTGATTGATGAACTTTAAGATCAATCATTAAAATTAAAAATAATGGTTGATATTATATTCAACAGATCAGATGGTTTAAACCTTCCTAAAGCCCTACTTTTGGGTTTATTATATTTCAATCTATGATCTATCACTTTGATGGTACCGATCACCCATATCTTAAACATTATTTTAGTGTTTAAATGACCGTTAGGAGAGTCGAGTCCAATATTTTATGGGACTACTCTCACGACCATCATTTAAGCACCAAATGGTGTTTAAACGATCTTACACAATTTATTGGCTTATAATTTTGAAAATTCATACTATCAAAGTGATACATCAATTGAAGGGCTATGAGTAAAAAAATCACATTTTTTGGAAGATTTGAACCATCCGATCTGTGCACTCTAATATCAGCGATTATTCTTAATTTCGATGACTAATATTAAAGTTTATTAATCGGATGGTTTACACTCACTTATAACCATGATCTTTTAGTTGGGACATGTTCCAACGATAAATTGTCACTTGAGAAATTTAGTTTGATCATAGATGTGTGCTATATGATACAATAATAAATCACACTTCAATGATAGTGAGATAAAAAGTGAGGTTTCAATGGTGGAAGATGATTTAAACACCATATCAGGAGCTATTATCCCATACAATATTCGGTATTATTGCAATCATTTTTCACATGGAAATCAAACAGGACGACATTTTTTAGCTACGTACCTGACACGTGGCGGGCCCAATCTCATCTATTAACGTAGAATATGGCAAGCCACTCTTCTTCAAAATTCCTCCTGTCAATGGCGATAAGCTTGCTACGCCATACTCGATGTCGGATTTTTGTTGAGATTTTTGGCAGTGTTTGGCTGATCGAAACTTTAAAATATCAAAACTTACCTAAAATGAATTAGAATACAAACTCAGCCGAGAGGTGAGTAGGGCTCTCAACGGGTCGGGTTTAATCGGTACCTGACTCACCCGATCAGAATATTTTATAGAATCGGAGATTTATCGAGTCGGGGACATAAACTTGACCCTTCAGGTTGGATCGGGCATTTGGCATCTGATCCGACCCATACCAGGTTCGATCAGGTAGGGTTGACTAAAAGGTTGGGCAAAAATCAGGTTTAGCCGAGTTGGGTCGATTCAGACTAGGGCTATATTTTGGGCTGTATGTCATTTGGAATTATATGTATCGATCATTTGATAGATGGATAAGAACGGTAAAAGATTGAGACAAAAATGGTCGCCATTAGTTTTAGATTGCCTGTGACCTCTTTGAATATGACTATAGAAATTGTCTTCCCGCCCAACCAAATGTTTTGCTGTTGAGATCTTGAAATGATGAGCGTCAAATCAAATGAACCAAATTGTCGTTCTACGTAACATGCATCGTAAGAAGTGTCCCTGATCAACACTGGACCCAAATTGAAGGAATAATAGGATATAATTAGGGTTGTTACGGAGGAGCCATTTGTGATAGAGGTTTGATGGCTACTCGAATTATTCGCACCACCACTCGAGTCACTTGTATTCCATATAGAGGCAGTGGCGCTTAGGTGTCTCGACGGTATGCGATGTGATGTCATCAGGACATACAACATCTTGGTGTATGAGGCACGCGATGCAATGTCAGAAATGCATGCGGCATCTTGATATTGGTGCCGCACGGCATGTGGTGTCAGGAGGGCACGTAATATCGGGTCATAAAGGCCTCGCGACGTGATCGTGCTACAATCGCGATACGATCGCATGAGACGACGATGAGGGGAGTCATGGGCGTGATAGTTGGAGACATAACACTGTGTGTCACAGGCATGAGGCGTGTGGCATGAGGGTATGTCAAACCAAGACGTTTGAGGTCCTCAGGTTGTTTACCCATAGATGGTGTTTGAATTCCATCTATGTGGGAGAGGTGTTAGATGAATGTCTTTCACCTACACGTGCCCTTCCGTCATCGAAGGGGGTGCAAGTGTCTCCTACGCATGAAATGGTGGGCCTAGGACATTGACGTAGCGATATTGTGTGGCACCCAGGGTGAGGTTGAAGTATAGCTTCGGACTACGCATCGCGGTACATACAGTTGGGCAACTGTACAGGGGCACTTGAGGGCTGCATGGGACTCCGTAGAGCATGGCAACACGAGGGTCCAATGCGACGTGCGCTAGTAACTCGGAACGCACACGAAGGTGGGCTTGGTTAGGTATGTCTACAGGACATGTTAGTATGAGACAGCATGAGGTGTGGCATGCCATTACTTTTGTGAAACGAGGTACTTGTGCAGGGCACACCTGATGAGTAGTGAAATATGATGATATTTCACCCCTAAATACCTATATTTAGCCGTCCGATGAAGGCTATCTGATGAGATTTGCTAGATTTGAAGTGTTTCAGGTAAATACAGTCCAAGTTTCTAAAACAGCCCAAGAATCCCGAAAATAATGTCAAAACACTGCTATTTTGGGTCATTGAGAACTTAGTGCGACTTGCAGCTCAATTTGGACCTTCAAGACGTCAGATTCAGGAAATTGCTAAAACATAAAAGTTGTAGAGCTCGTCGTCAGCTTTCCAACGCTTCAAGAATCACCTCAATCCGAGTTCGGTACAGAAAATTATGAGCAAAATATGCAAAGGCGGAATTCACGAAAATTACTCTTAGATGTCAATCGAGAGAGGTATTAGGTTAGGCTATTATAAAAAGGAAGCCACGAGTTTCGAGGGGATTATTATTTTTGCAATTAGAATATTATTCATTCTTTCTTTTTAGTTTTAGGGCTCTTCACTTTGGGGAATATTTTCTTCATCTTTTCAAGTCTTCTTCTCCTTCTTACAGGTTTATTCAGGTAGATTGTACCAGGATTTGCATTTTTTTTTCTCCGAGAAATTCATAGATTGTATTTAGGAAAAACAATTGCAAATATCTTTTGGAAGAAATAAAGAGGAATGACTTTGAAAGAAAAGGAGATCAAACACCAAAGATGAGCGCTAAATCAAGAGATCGGGAAGATGCGATCCCCAGATAAGTACCTATGTTTATGATTAATACCACGCCTATTATTGTTATCATGGAATCGTTTTTGCTCAAAGTTTGTGTGATTGAAAATATTTTGAATGCTTTGTTATGACCGCTGATTGCCAGATCATCAACGGTCAGTAATCGCTAGATCCGGACCGCAGTCGATCTAGTCAGAGAGCATTATGTGTCGATTGTCGGGATCTAAATATCATGAGATACGCTTATGCTTTTTACATGACTCATACCGCAATGTTAGTCGAGTCATTGTTTTTAGATAGGGTATTGGATTGATGATCATATTTTATTTCAAGTCATTTTTCTAGATGAATGATGGTGTGAATGATGATTTAATGAAACCGTGGGTTTTAATGATAGAAAAGGGTGAATCTGGGTAGCATATTCCTTGATCTCATTTTAATATTGTTCGTAGATTTATCAAGAATTAATTGTTTAGATTAATTTATTTTTGCATTTAGGAAAAGTCGTTAAGTTTTGGTAAAATTGAATCGCCTTTTGGTACTTCCTTAGGACGTTTTAAAATCTCTAAAGAATTAATTAAAATTCACGCTTCCCGTGGGTTCGACACTCGCTTGCCATCGCAATAGATCTTGTGCACTTGCAAGGGTTACATTCTAAATCGATCAAGTTTTGGCCACGGGAAATCGGTGAAATTTTGATTAATTGGATAGGATTTTTCTGCTTTTGAGTGTTTAAAAATAAAATAAATAAATAAATAATAATTATTAAAATTATTATTTCCTTATTTTCTCTCTTTGATAAGATTTTGTGAGTCTTTTAGGAAGTTTAGATTTTTAGGATACCTTCCTTAGAAATTTAGAGGAAGTAGAGATTTTTAGGACTTCTTATTTTAGATTTGGTAGGACTCTTTTTCCTTATTTTCCTCTTTTAGATATTTTTAGGATTTTCTAAATTTAGTCATTAACTTTTGTGGGACTTTTGTTTTAGGATTTTTAGGAATCTTTCATTCTTCTCCTTATTTTTCTCTTTTAGGAAAGATTTTATAGGATTTTCAATTTTAATTTTTAATTTTCGAATTTAATTTAAAAAAAAAAAAAAAAATTAAAATTAAAATTAAAAAAAAAATTTAATTCGAATTTAAAAAAAAAAAAAAAAAAAAAAAATTTAATTAATTTAAATTCGAATTTTAATTTTAATTTGAATTTTAAAAAAAAAAAAAAAATTAATTAATTAATTAATTAATTTAAATTTGAATTTTAATTTTAATTTGAATATAAAAAAAAAAAAAAAAAAAAATTAATTTAAATTCGAATTTTAATTAAAAAAAAAAAAAAGAAAAAAAAAAAAGAAGAAATCTTTCCTGCTGATATTGGCTCTTTTGTTTAAATCGTTTGAAGCGAATTTTGTGGGTTTGTTGTGGATTCTTCAACCCTGTTTGTGAGTGTTGGTGTATGAGCTTTTACTCTCATCACCCACATCTGATTTAATCTTGAGATCGAAAGAGCTTGAGAGAATCGAAGAGTCCGGAGGAATCAATATCAACAAAGCTGAGACCATGGCGGACCAAAGGCAAGAGAGAGATGAGAATAACAACAATGGGAATGTCGATAATGGAAATAATAGGAACAATAATTTTGATGAGGCCCTAGAACCGAGTATTATAACGATCCACGGTTTTACGAGGATCGAATGTATTATGCATGCTCCCATTCAGGAACCACTATGAATTCAAATCAAGAATGATTCAAATGCTACCAATTTTCCATGGGTTAGCAAATGAAAATCCATGCGTTCACTTAAATGAATTCAGGGTATGCAAAATGTTGAGTCCACAATGTCACGATGAGATAGCGAAGCTCAGGCTCTTTCCGTTCTCTTTAAGAGATAAGGCAAAAACATGGTTCTATTCCTTAGAACCACAATCTATTCGAGTTAGGCGTTCATAAAAATATTTTCCCATGACTAAGGCCATTGAATTGCGTCGGAAGATCCGGTTCTTTTCCCAACAACCCTCTGAAACATTCCATGAATGTTGGGAACGTTTTAAGGAATTGATCGGTTGCCCAAATCATCAAGTTCCAAGGTGGCAACAAGTCCAAAGTTTTTACAATGGACTGATTCCTGAAGAGAGGCGCATGGTTGATGCATCTTGTGGTGGGTCTTGTGCCACGAAAGAAGCTGACGTATTGTGGGCATTGTTTGAAAAGTTATATCAAACTTCGATACAAAGTGAGACAACCTTTGAACCAACTTGAACGGCACCTAAATCTCATGTGTTGACAAAAGGCGGATTGTCGATGTCAACAATAATGCCTCAGATCTCTCAACAAAGTTTGACATCTTTGTCAAAACAGATGAACATGTTGTTAGTCGCTACCAAGCAAGCTAAAGCTCTGTCACCCCTGTTCAATTTGTGACCACCAGTCATATGGCTAATGAGTGCCCTACTACCTTGTCATTCTTCCTGATGAACCTAATCCTCAAGAAGCGGGTAAATGTGACTCAATCTTATCGGCGGTAGAAACATGTACTCAATACCTACAATCCGGAATGGAAAAATCACCCCAACTTAGGATGGGGTGAATCGAATCCAAAGCGCGAATAAACCGGCAACATAGAGCCAACACAATGGGTGGACAACAACCTTTTCAACCAAATTTTCAACACAATTTTCGTCCACAATGAATTTCGGTAGAATTCTAATTTCCAGCAATTCCAATTTCCAACAGAATGCTCGTATTATCATCCAAATTCGACTACGAAAAATCGAAATTTCAATCGTAATCTTAATCAATCTCATGCCGATTACTTGAAGATTCGATGCGGAAGAAAAGCTTATCTCGAAGCATGCAATCTTCAGATGATAATGGACCAAGTCGATCAATTGGCCAATCAACCGAGTCGGTGAGAGGAAGGTAGGCTCCCCAACCCATCAATAATCCTCGAGGCCAAGCACCATCGAGCAGACCATCGAATAGTCAGCAGTTGAAAGGCATTACGGTCTTTGAGAAGTGGACGAGAGGTTCATAATCAAGTGGAAATGCCAGAAGGCGATGAAGAAAGAGAAGCAATAGAGGAAAAGAATCGAGAGAAAAGAAAGGAGAAAGGAAAAGGAAAAGAGAAAGAAAGAGACAAAGAGCCGGAGATAAGAAAAGTGCAAGAGCAAGGAGAGAGAAAGGAAAAGAAAAGTAATAGAGGAAGAGTTTCCTTCAACCGTCCAACAAGGACGTGAAAAAGAATCGGAAATGGAATGCACCTTATGTCCCAAAGGCACCATTCCTCAATGCCTAACTCCTCCATCTAGAATGGGAAAGGGGACCGACAAAATGGAAGAAATTTTGAAACATTCAAGCAAGTAAAGATAAATCTTCCATTACTTGAAACAATCAAACAAGTTCTGATGTACGCTAAGTTTTTCAAAGATTTGTGCACTCGGAAGAGAAAACGCGTACTCACGTTTCAAAGAAAGTGTTCTAACAAATCAAGTCGATTCGATATTGCGATTGGAAACCCCGAGAAAGACCACAGGTCCCAACTGTTCCATGTGTCATTGGTGGGCAATCAATTGGAAAAGCGTTATTGGATTTGGGAGCAAGTGTTAATCGATCCCATACTCAATGTCTGAGAAACTTCGGATTGGGTGAATTGAAACCCACGGCGGTCACACTCCAAGCTGGCGAGATAGATCGGAAAGAAGACCGAGGGTGTTATCGAGGATGTTTTGGTTGGAATAGACAAGTTTGTCTTTCCAAATTGGACTTCGTTGTCTTAGACATGGAACCACTGCGAAATCAATCAATCAAGTCCCAATTATTCTTGGACGTCCGTTTCTCGCCACGCTAACGCTTGCATTAATTGTCGCAGAGTCATGGCGTTTCTTTTGGAAACATGAAAGTCGGGCTTAACATATTCCATGCGATGAACCATTTCCCTAATGAGGATGAGGTCGAATGTTTTTACATCGATCGGATGGGAAGTGGTGGATGAAGCATTACCATCAATGCTCACCAAAGAGGAATTTGAAAGCTGCTTTGTTAGCCATCTATGAGGACAAAGGGCTTGAAAGGAAGCGATCGAAGAAAAAGTCAAATTCATCATGTCAAGATGATAACTTATGTGAAGTTGTGACTAAGGTAGAACCACTACCTCGAGGTAAAGGATGTCTTGACTCCATCAATTGGCGACCACCAAGCGTGGAATTGAAACAATTGCACGAGTCCCTCAAATATGCTTTTACGGGACCTCAGAAACACTTCCGGTGATAATTTCATCCACATTATCGGAAGAACAAGAGAATGATTTGTTGAAGGTCTTTGAAAGAGCACAAGGAGGCCATCGGATGGACCTTAGGCGATCTCAAGGGATTGACCCATCGGTATGTATGCATAAAATACATCGGAGGATGAGAGTAAACCATCGAGGGAACCCACAGGCGACTTAATCCGAACATGCAAGAAGTCGTTTAAAGGAAATCATTAAACTCCTCGATCGGAATCATCTATCCGATCTCGATAGTGAATGGGTTAGTCCAAAGTACAAATCGTTAGAAAAAATGCGGAATTACGATGAAAGAAACTACGGAGGAGAATTGGTGCCCACTCGTGAAACTCTTGGATGGCGTGTGTGCATTGATTATCGAAAATTGAACACGACCACGAAAAGATCATTTTCCCCTTAGTTCATTGATCAAATTCTTGAGAAGTTAATTTGGGCAAGAGTTTTATTGCTTTCTTGATGGTTATTAGGGATACAATCAAGTGCCCATTTTCCGGTGATCGAGAAGACAACATTCACGTGTCCATATAGTGCGTTTGCATATCGAAGGATGCCATTGCTTATGTAATGCTCCGACCACGTTTCAGCGATGTATGTTGGCCATATTCTCGGACATGATCGACAAATTCATGAAGTCTTCATGGGCGACTTCTCGGTTTTGGAAAAACATTTAATTCTTGTTTGAATCATCTTTCACAGTGTTGCAACGTTGTGTAGATTCAAACTTGTTCTCGGTTTGGGAAAAGAGCCATTTTATGGTTCAACAAGGAATTGTGTTGGGCATATTCGAAAGGAATTGAAGTTGATAAAGGCGAAGGTCGACTTAATTGCAAATTTACCACCTCCTAAAAGTGTTACAAATTCGATCATTTTGGGGCATCTTTGATTTTATAGAAGATTCATTAAGGATTTTAGCAAGGTGGCTAAACCATTGTGCACTTTGCAGCAAAGATGTTCCTTTTGATTTTGATGAGGATTGCATAAAGGCATTCCTAAAATTGCGTGAACTCTTATCAAATGCACCAATAATCCAACCACGGATTATTCTTTACCATTCGAACTCATGTGTGATGCATCGATTATGCGATCGAGATGTCTTAGGGCAAAGGGTGAATAAATTACCTCACGTAATTTATTATGCTATAAGACATTAATTGATGCCCAATGAATTACACCACCAAGAAGGAATTATTACATGGTGTATGCTCTGGACAAATTCCGTTCCTATTTGCTTGGATCGAAAATAGTGGTCTTTTCGAGACCACTCTGCTTTAAATATCTTTTAGCAAAGAAGGATGCGAAACCAAAGGCGATCCGTTGGATCACCTTCTCCGAAATTCAACTTTGAGATTAAAGATAAAAGGGGTTGAGCGTTGTGGTGATCATCATCTAGAATTACTGAAGAATCATCTATACACGAGACCATCCGTGACACATTTAGGATGAACATTTGATGGCAATTGATGTAGCCGGTGCAAAAGTTCCGTGGTTTGCTAACATCGTGAATTATCCAGTCCTTTGGCGAATTCCCAGAGTGGGGTAAGAATGATAAGAATCTCTTTTCTCCCAAATAAAATACTATTTACGGGATGAACCATATTTGTTTAAATTCCGCTGGATCGGATCATTAGGAGATGCGTGCGGAAGGCGAGCAACTAAGCGTCCTAAATTTTTGCCATCTTTGGGGCTGTGGAGGCCATTTGAGGAGACGAAGACCGCCTGAAAATCCTTCAAAGCGGATTCTCTGGCCTCAATCTTTCGTGTACGCTCAATCATGCAAGGAATGCCAGCGGTGTCACTTCAGCAATATTTCACTGACGAAATATGATGCCCTTAATCCAATTACGATTGTTGAAATTTTTCGATGTTTGGGGATTGACTTTATGGGTCCTTTTCCACCATCCTTTGGGTATTCATATATTACGGTGTTTGTTGACTATGTCTCCAAATGGATTGAAGGCTGTAACCCGATCAAATGATCACAAGGTTGTGGACAAATTTCTGAGAGAACATGTGTTTTACCGATTCGGGATCCCAAGAGCAATCATCAGTGATGGCGGTTCGGATTTTAGCAATAGCCATATTGCGACTTTAATGAAGAAATGCAGCGTCACTCACAAAGTATTCGCCGTACCATCCACAGACTAGTGGTCGGTGGAAGTGTCTAACCGGAAATCAAGCGAATTCTAGAAAAGGCAGTCCGGATAGAAGAGATTGGTCAAACCGGCTATCGATGCTTTGGGGCCTATCTGCATTCAAGACACCGTCGGAATGTCTCCTTGAATTGTCTACGGGAAGGCATGTCATCTTCCGCCGAATTGGAGCATAAGGCATTACGGGCGATCAAGCGATTTAATTTCGATATGCAAGCGGCAGGTCGAATCGAAGGTTCTGATTGAGTGAATTAGAAGAGTTACGCTTCTGATGCGTATGAAAATTCAAAGATGTACAAGGAAAGGTACAAAAAGTTGCACGATCAATTAATTTCTCGGAAGGAGTTTCATGTTGGCCAAAAGTTTGGTTATTCAATTCCCGACTTAAGCTTCATCACGGAAATTGAAATCTAGATGGGAAGGCCCGTTTGAGTTGTTTCCATTAGTGAGCAGTGCAATTGAAATTCAAAGCCTTGAGGACAATCGAGTTTTCAAAGTGAATGGGCAAAGACTCAAACCAATGTTTGAGCCGATGATTTAAGATTGAGGCGATGCACCTTAGTGATCCAGATTCTTGATCAATGAAGAGGTCGAGTATGTCGACACTTAAACTCGGTAACTTCACGGGAGGCAACCCGGTGTGTTTTATTTAGGAGTTGGACAGTTTAGTTTAGGATTTAGGATTTATTTCTCTTTTTGTATGTTTAGTTCTAGAATATTAGTTTTAGTTTAGTTTAGGTTATTTTAATTTCCAGAGTAGTGTAGCCACATTACCTTCAATCTATTTTTGGTCATGTTCTAATTTGATGCCCATATTCTCTGATCTTTGTGTTGAGGTACTTTTCAACGAGTTTGGGGTACCTACTTATTTCAAACAATGAGGACATTGTCATTTTTAGGTTTGGGGTATGTATGATTATCTATCTTTCATCACTTATTTTGATTTTCTTTGAAAAAAAAAAAAAAAATTTTTGGAACCATCATACATGATTTACTTTGCAATAGTTTTCAAACTTTAGTTGATGATGCATGTGAATTTAATTTTGAGAATATTGATGTCATATTTTGAATACTTGTATCTAGGATGATGAAGCTTAATGTGATAATTTGTGGATGACTCTGAAATTCATGCTTAGAATTTTTGCACTTATACCAAGCTAAGACTTAGAAATCGATGAACTATTTTGAACGTTGAATCTTAGGTTCTCAGTGGCGCCTAAGCCCAGTAACGTCTAGAGCTACTTTCCCGTCATTGATGACTGAATATATAAACTCGGAGTTTCCTTTGAATACGAATTATCTTGCATAATCTCATACATTTTATTTTGGCTTGTGACTTTGCATGATATCAAATGCATATTATTGTGTTAGAGCGTACTGTATATCTACTCAAGACAAATAGGCAAGGTTACCATCTTTTAAGGAAATGATTGAAGGCCATCTTTGGCTCGTTTGTGCTTAAAATGCCCCACCTCATATAAATTTATCCTTCTAGTACCCCTTTGAGCCTATAGAAAAATTTACCCTTATACATTCTTTGATAAGCCACGTTAACTTTAACCCTTCACAATTTCTGAAAATGTAGCTTTACCCTTCTTATTTACGAGAAATTAGGAGCGAGGGATGAAAATGGCGAAAAGAGAGTAAGTGGAGAGATAATGAGTTATGGTGTTTCTTTGAGAGTGTATGGCAAATATAAAAAGAAAAAAGGGAGAGAAAAGAAAAAAAAAAGGAATGAAAAATGAGGTGCTTCAAGAAAAGGAAATTCAAAGAGAAGAAAGAATGAGAAAAGAAAATATTGAAAAAAAAATGGTGAGAAATTAGAAAAGAAAAAAAAAAAAAAAGAAGAGAAATAAAAAAATAAAATAAAAAAATCAAGTTAGTTCCTTTTCAATTTCTCGGAAATTTTGAATCACAATTCCTTTCTTTCTTACCCTTACAGGCCCCATTACAACCCTACAAAAGACCTTCATGATCCGATCTTGCATTGGTAAGCATCTTGTGGAAGTCGATATATAATACTTATGACACTTGATATGACATGCTTAGGATATACTGATGTCATTCTTATGAGATTTATTTTTGTTCATTGATTGCATCGTGTTTCATTTATCATGTGAGACCTTTTATTTGCTTTGTATTGATCTCTCACATGTGTGCGAAAACTTACCAATCATCGAGTGATTTTATTTTGAGAGTATACCTAAAGTGAGGATTGAGTCAAGACAACGGATCCGATGATTTCCCGTTGGACTAGTTACGAGATGGATGAATCTTGGTTTTGGTATGCACACACTACACGTTTAAGCATGAATGGATGAGTTATCTAACGAGTTGGAGCATTAGACTAATTTGAATGGATATTGGTATGATTAGTGTAACATTGTTATTTAAAATTGAGAATTTGCATGTTGAATTGATTATTGATTTTGAGCTTTGAAGTTAAATATATGTTATAAAAATCAGATTTTGAAAACTCAATTTTCTGATGGTTTGAAATTTTGGAAGTTTGTGGGTAACTTAATGCAAACCCTCGGAGACACAACTCCTCCACTAGGGATCACCTAGGGTTTAAAGGCTTGTTGCACATGCTAGTGCAATCGTGTTCCCTGAAAGTGGCATTTAAATTTTAGGATGTTAGTTTGATTTGCTTTATATTTATCATTCTTTTCGAGGACTAGGCAAAGTTTAGGTTTGGTGTGATGAGTAGTGAAATATGATGATATTTCACCCTAAATACCTATATTTAGCCGTCAGGATGAAGGCTATCTGATGAGATTTGCTAGATTTGAAGTGTTTCGGTAAATCTGAGGTCAAGTTTCTAAAAGCCCAAGAATCCCGAAAATAATGTCAAACACCTTTGCTATTTTGGGTCATTGAGAACTTAGTGCGACTTGCAGCTCAATTTGGACCTTCAAGACGTCAGATTCAGGAAATTGCTAAAACATAAAAGTTGTAGAGCTCGTCGTCAGCTTTCCAACGCTTCAAGAATCACCTCAATCCGAGTTCGGTACAGAAAATTATGAGCAAAATACCGAGGCAGTATCTGATGCAAAGCTAGGCGGAATTCACGAAAATTACTCTTAGATGTCAATCGAGAGGTATTAGTTAGGCTATTATAAAAGGAAGCCACGAGTTTCGGGGGATTATTATTTTTGCAATTAGAATATTCATTCTTTCTTTTTAGTTTTAGGGCTCTTCACTTTGGGGAATATTTTCTTCATCTTTTCAAGTCTTCTTCTCTCCTTCTTAGGGTTTATTCAGGGTAGATTGTACCTAGGATTTGCATTTTTTTCTGAAATTCATAGATTGTATTTAGGAAAAACAATTGCAAATATCTTTTGGAAGAAATAAAGAGGAATGACTTTGAAAGAAAAGGAGATCAAACACCAAAGATGAGCTAAATCGATATCGGGAAGATCGATCCCGATAAGTACCTATGTTTATGATTAATACCACTATTATTGTTATCATGGAATCGTTTTGCTCAAAGTTTGTGTGATTGAAAATATTTTGAATGCTTTGTTATGTTGATTGCGCGTATCAACGGTCGTAATCTAGATCTGGACTGCAGTGATCTAGGTCGTAGAAGCGATTATGTCTTGATTGTCGTGATCTAAATATCATGAGATACGCTATGCTTTTTACATGACTCATACCGCAATGTTAGGTGAGTCATTGTTTTTAGATAGGGTATGCCGGATTGATGATCATATTTTATTTCAAGTCATTTTTCTAGATGAATGATGGTGTGAATGATGATTTAATGAAACTGTGGGTTTTAATGATAGAAAAGGGGTACGAATCTGGGGTAGCATATTCCTTGATCTCATTTTAATATTGTTCGTAGATTTATCAGTAATTAATTGTTTAGATTAATTTATTTTTCTGCATTTAGGAAAAGTGCGTTAAGTTTTTGGTAAAATTGAATCTGCCCTTTGGTACTTCCTTAGGGACGTTTTTAAAATCTCTAAAAGAATTAATTAAAAATTCACGTTTCCCTGTGGGTTCGACACCCCTGTTCTTGCCATACTGCAATAGATCTTGTGCACTTGCAAGGGTTACATTCTAAATCGATCAACACCAGCGTGAAGCTTGAGCAAGCCAAGCATGACACGGAAGTGTAATCGAGCATGTCGTAAGGGGCACTATGCTTCAGGATGATAGGCCTTGAAAAAAAGGTAACCACGAGCTGGAGTTTCTGTCCTCTCGGCGTGTGGTATCAGAGTCTGATGGAGAGATTGGTTAGCTTTATCGCATGCTGCAGCGAAGCACCGCGCGAGTTGATGGCACGTCGGAGCGCGCCCCCGTGACAGTTGGTATCAGAGACAGGCTGACCTAGCTTTGGAAGTTAAGCACAATACACGAGGGCGCGTCGAAAGGAGTGACTTCGTGCACTACAAAAAATAAGACTATTAGCGGCAATTTTTTTTAATAAAAAATTGCCGCTATTAGTCCTGTCGCTATAAAAAACTATCGCTATTATTTTTGTAACGACAATTTTTTATAACGACAGGACTAAGAGCGGCAGTTTTTTATTAAAAAAAATTGCCGCTAATAGTCTTATTTTTTGTAGTGGTGACACAATACTTGGTACAATGGTAAAAGACTAGGGCTGTCATGTGTGAAAATTCAGGTTCAAGTCCGGAGGGTACTGCCTTGAGTCAAACCAACAATTAAAAACGGTACTGCCTTAAATCAAACGATGAAGATAGTTTCTCATCCCAATCTTTCATACAATAGATCGTGAGAGATTATGGTGCACTTATCAAACAGTTAGAACATTTTTCACCAAAAGTGATCGTGATCATGGTTGTACCTATCAGACGGACACTTTTAGGGATGTGTGCCATGTGGATTCAATATGTGACCGTGCGCCATGATCGCTATTATGTGGAAGATTGGGACGAAAAACGATCTTGATCGTTTTTTTAATGTTGGAAACCTTGTGATCTTCACAGGTTCAACAGGTGCAAATAAATTCCACCCTTAAACTAATTACAACAAATGGTCTAAATTCGAAAAAGAGAAATGCAATTTTCATTTTCTTGCTAGGTAAGTAACGTCAGATTTGGCAATTGGCATGATCCTATCAGTTTAAAATTTGAGCTGTTGTCAATCCACGTGGCAGGCTGCCATATGAACGGCCTGGATTACCAGATTCATGAAACATGGATCTGTTTGGGTGCATCTCATCTAACCCCTCTATGAGTCCGGTGAACCTTCAAATGGGTCCACGTTCTAATTGAGGGTCATTACTAATCAGAATTTGAGGGTGATCGGTGATGGTTACAATTATACAAGTGTAAGGGGTTCACAGGGAATTCTTTCTCTTTAACATAAGCCTAAGTGGCTGAACATTTCGATCCCTAGCTTCTTTTTTGCATAAGACTTCCCCCACCGAATTTTAATTAGTAGCTTGAGCAATCTATGGTGTGGTATATTGTGTCTGATGCTTTCAAATGCATAGTATCGGGTGGATAGCAAGGTCTGGTCGGGTCATCCAAACGATCCGATGGTCGAGTCGGTCATAAGGTCAGGTTTGGTATTGGGTTGGATCATAAGGTCGGGTTGGAATAGGTCATGCATCTAAATATGACCAAATCTGACCTGAACTGGCGTGACCTGATGGTCATATATTAATGCCCAAAAAGTTCAAATTTGGGCCGCGCCAGTTGAGTATCAATTTGACCCAACCGATCCATTGACAGCCATTAGTATATATTGACAACATGTACAGTGTTTCTTATAAAAAACTGATCCAAGAGTCATGTTTGATGCATGCTTATGATAATGTTGACTTTTCGAGATATGTGCCGTTTGAAATTAAAATTTGACTGTATGATGGTAGAGAATTGCAGCCTCGGTTGCGAAGTGTTTTTACCATTATTCGTAATAGAGTTATTCAACCGATAGAGATAGTTTTTTGGTCCAATATTTCTTACTATAGATCTTGAGATCATGGTGCAACTATCGGCCATTCAGATGTTGATTTAACGTGACACACATCTCCAAAAGTTATTAGAGAATGAGAGAAAATCTTAGAGAGAGAAAGATGGAGAGAGGATTTGGAGAGAGAGAAAGAGAATTTAGAGAGATAGAGATAAAGAGAGGAGAGAGGAGAGAGGAGAGAGGAGGGAGGAGAGAGAGGAGAGAGGAGAGAATGGAGAGAGAGAAAAAAAAAATCTTAGAGAAAAAAAAGAAGAGAAGATCTAGAGAGAAAAGATCGAGGGAGAGAGAATGCTAGAGAGAAAGAGAGACCCATAGGGTAAGAGAGAATTTAGAGAGCAAAAATCTTAGAGAGAGAGTCGTTGGAGAGAGAAAGAGAGCGATAATGCTAGAGAGAGAATGAGAGAAAAAATTATTCTTCATAAAGATGTGCTCAAACCAAATCAAAGAGATTTGGATTTGAGATAACACTTGGGAGAGATTATTTCAAATCTCTATTATTTAGGTATTGTGTTGGATTTGTAAAATGATTGGGATTTGACAAATCCAAATCCAAGGCTCAAAATTAGCAACCAAATAAGAGATTTGGTTTTGCACCACCCAAATCCAAATCCAACCCAATCTAACCCGCCAAATGACGGTTTCCAAACGCAGCTTATAGATTCAACTCATCACCTGATTGTGCATTGTCATGTTCCACAAAAATCACATAACCAAATTTATTTATTTATTATTATTTTTTAATTCACTGATAAAACTTGGTATCGGCCGTTTCGATCCTCCCTAGACCGATACCCGAAGTCATTAAGCGAGTTGACACCTTGCTAGTAACAGTTCATTTGTTAATAATTTGCTTCATATTCTCTTAAGATAAAATTACATGAAATTCAACCGAGCCAAACAAAAAAGTTATATATGTAGGAAGATTATGATATAACAACCATTAATAAAACATTATATATATATATATATATATATATATATATATATATATATATATATATATATATATATATATATATATATATATTAGTTCTGCCAGGTCCGGTTGCTAGCAGCCCAACCAATTGATAGACCTAATTACCCCGACTAAAACTTTATAGTAGGGACGCAAGTCTTGAATCGAACACCGAAATTGAACCGAAAATCGAGGAAACCAAATCGGATTGAATCACACCAAAACCCAACACAAACCGAACCTCAATTCGGTTCAGTTTCAGTTTGAATGGCTTGAAACCAAAAATCGAGGGAGTAGACTAAGTAAACCAAAAAAATTGGGAAAAAACCTAAAAAATACCCTAAAAATAGGTTTTTTATCTAAACCGAACTGGATAGGTTTCTGTTTCGGGTTCAAAAAAAAAATCGAACCGAACCAAATAGGTTTCTGTTCGGTTTTGGTTTGGTGTACCGAACCGAACACCGAAAAAATCGGGTTCGGTTCAGTTCGGTACACCGAACCTGCATCCCTACTCTAGAGCAACCCACCCACAAACTATTTGACGGTTTTAAATTAAACGACAGAGATCATTTTTTGTCCCAATCTTCACCTTATAGATCTTGGGATCACGCCACCTACATTATAGATCTTGGGATCAGGCACAATGTGTCAAAATTAGTATCAAACGCGGATATCCGTCCATTGAAGTCTAATACGACTAGGCCAATACATATCGGCTGATACCCGATACGTATCGGCCGACACCGATACCTGATACGTATCGGCCGATACCGATATCGAGTTGAGATATCGATATGCATCGGTATCAGCCGATTTTTTTTACTATGGTCAGGCATACCATTAGAAGGATCACATGTTGAAAAACAACCTCCAACATCATATTCAAAGCAGTCAAAGGTGAAATCAATATCTGAGCCGTCTGATGGCACGCCCCATAATATTAGGATCTATTGTGTCGATTAGTACGAAAGCAATCTCCTTCGTCAGCTTCGACGACCGTTAATAGTTGACTGGAAGGTTTCTAAAGTTTTTGTGAGTGCAAATAGACTAACTTTAAGATTTCGATAACCATTGCATTTGCAAGAGTTTAATAATAATCCACACAAGTCTAATGAGCAAGTATATGTTTTGCAAAAACTCCAAACAAGTCCCGCAAACTCTTCTTAGCTTCAACGCTCAAGATCGTAGATCGAAGAATCCTGCCAAGTAAAGAGCGAAACTCTCTCTCTCTCTCTCTCTCTCTCTCTCTCTCTCTCTCTCTCTCTCTCTCTCTACAGATACAAGATACATTTATATTTTCACAAATGCAAAAGCCTAGTTTAAGATCATTTACAGTTTTTTAAAACCATCGAAACATGTGAAACCTATTCTTACTTTTAAGTACTTTAGATCTCTGGCACTGAATTTACTTACTTACTCCCCAAGTCTCGATTTCTTGTCCAAAACCTGTTATTTCTAAAATTTCCAATTAAACGCTGATTTATGCTTTGAAATATCTGATTTTTTATCGTTTATAGCAGGTGAAAGGCTAAACAAAAGATCCCCAAATTTTCTTTAAAAAAGTTATTGGTAAGTTTATTTATTTTCTGCTCTACTCTCATCTTTCTCTCTATATTGGCGGCAGAGCCTAGATCTACTTTCATATAAATAATTGCTTATGGAAAATGAACAAAGATCTTTTTTTTTTCTGTTTTTCTTACTGAATTTTTAGAAATTTTCTTTTACTAAATAAGATTTAATTTCCATTAAAGGAGCAGTCGAAGCTTAGAATTAAGGAAATGAAAAATTCGGTTTCCGATCGGAGCCTCTACATAGAGAGCGAAGAAGAAGACCACGACATCGACGATGAAGAAGAAAACGTTTCAGGCGTTGGCGGTGGCGGCGACGAATCAGATTCTTCCGATTCTTCTTCTGGTGGCAGTCGGCCTCAGACCAAGCCTAACTCTTACAACACTTCATGGCCACAGAGCTACAGGTACATAGTAATCTTCTTAGAACTTAGAAGCCATCTCTCTCTGTTTTTCGGTTCTATAAAACACATGGAATCATGAATATTACCATGTTTAGATGATTTAATATTTATTGAAACTTTAATTTTTCCTTTTGTTTTAGGGTTAGTGAGAGAGTGAGAATTGCTTCCAGTTTTTATGGAAAGAGTAACTTTAAATCCACCCTCCAAATCTTTGAGTTCACCCACGCTGAAACACATTGATTTGATTGAATTGGACGATTGGATATTGTTTATCGTCCCAACCTTTCACACTATAGATCTTGAGAACATAGTCGTTTGAGTACCATCAAACGGTCGATTTTTTATTCCATGTGGTGCACAACAAAAAAGATAACCTTAAAATCAATTTTGAGCCTCCACATTATGTTGGTTACTTTTTGGAGATGTGTCCCACTAGAAATAAAACAATGACCATATGATGGTAGGCCCATGATCTCAAAATCCATCATGTAAACGATTGGGAGGATAAACGATCTCCATCATCTAATTCTACCAAGTCAATGTGTTTCGATGTGGGTGAACTCAAGATTCCGTGGGTGGATTTAAATGTACTCTTCTCGAAATACTTCTCTCTCTCTCTCATTTGCATTTGAGGGCACTTGACCAACAAGGAGCCAATATACAAAATAATAACCATCTTATATTACTTTAAAATTGATAATCTTATAGGGTTTTAAGAAAAAACAAATTTACTGAAAAAGGTATCTCAAAAATATACCTCCTCAGCCATTTTATACCATTTTCAAAATAATAATCATTCAAGGTTTTATAAAAAAAAAAAATATTACTGAAAAAGGTATCTAAAAAACATACCTCCTATTCTAAAATTACATATTTCCCCATAATTTACATCTTATTAAGCCTTCAATTCAGGATCATTTTCTAAATAAGGTGGATAGCCGCGGTTTAGGAAAATATTTTATAAAACTTTTCTCTTATTTGAAATAAGTATAAAATTGACATTATTTTTGGAATGAGAGTTATTATGGTAAATTTACCCATAGTTATTAAGCCTTTAATATAGGGGTAGTCGGGCCATTTTCTAAATAAGGTGGATAGCCATTTAGGTAAATATTTTAGAAAACGTACCTCTTTGATAAAATGTTTGAAATGAGTATAAAACTGAAAATATTATTTTTTGAAACAGAGTTTTTATAGTAAATTTACTCATATTTATTATTATGATAAATTTACCCATATTTATCATTTGCTTAATAAGACGTTTAGTCGATAAATGTTGGAAATGGGCTTAAAATTGAATTTGTTTTGGAAACTAGAGTTATTATGTTAAATTTATCCTCATTTGATTTGCCTCTTTGGGCTAGAGGTGGGATTTAAGAATCATCTATGGTGCCTTTAGGGTTATTTGCAACCCCAGATTCTTAATTCCTAACTAAGATTACACCTATAAAAATTGTAGATTGATTTGAATTAAAGGTTAGAGAATGGTTTTTGTTCTAATTTTGAGGACAAGAGATTTTGAGATCATAAGCTTATATACTCAGGATCAGATTTTAATTCCATATGACAGATCCCAAAAAGTGAATGTGATGGTGAGCTATATCCTTTGTTTTATGTTTTAACTCGAGCTCATCATCAAATGGGATTCTTGTTTAGAATAATGGGTGCGTGATATGACTATTTATAAGCCACTGAATCTCATAAAAGCTGATTGCTGGTAATTTGGAAGTCAGCTTTTCAGGGGATTTATTAATTAAAAGGGCATTTATAACCACAAGAACCTTCGGATAACAGGGGTCAAGGAGTTTACAAAGAAGAACTTTTTATCAATCCTGTCAAACCTCACTTATTGATACGTCGGTGCCCCAAAAATCTGTGAAGTGTAGCTTTTTACATTTACTCCATTGGTTGCCTTGCTACCGAGTGATGGCCATATTGGAGCACATGATGATTGATTTACCCCTTTTGTTTTAGGTTCGTGTCTCTTTCCACGTGACATCGATGTATTTGTATTAGGTTCGTGTCTCTTTCCACGTGACATTGATGTACAAAGTAAGTCGTTACCGACCCAGGTCGGCTAGTCCATTAGCCCACAGTAGCTAGATACCAAGGACTAGGTAAATTATTTCGTTCCACCGATTATATGATCGGTTGTTATGTAAAGAAGTGGCTCAATTATCATAATTATTATGAAAAAATCAATAATAATTAATCATATAAAATTGTACCCTCAATAGTGTCAATTGTATGCTTAAAATCAAATGTGATTTTATGGCTCATTTTTCGTGTAATCGACTCTATCAACTGCATGATTTTATATTTCTTATGTTAAATTTCTTTTAACAACAGTTATGATTGTGTGATTGAATGTCATGCGATACCAAATTAATGTAAGATCAAATAAGTTACTTGGTCTTTAGTAGAGGCATCGAATGCCACGTGGCACCAAATTAATGTAGGACTAGATAAGTTACTTGGCCCTTAATAGAGGCTACCTTTACCCAAAAACGCACAGGGAAAAGAACAGCCATTTTGGGTATCTTCTCAAATTTGTTTTTTTATATTTTTTTTTCTTATTTTTCTATTTTAAAATTCATGCAAAATCGTGATCATATTAGTATTTTGAATCCGTCCAGGCTAGATGAAATCTTGGATTCGTATTCTCTTGTCAACCGCCATCGCCTTCAAGGCATCAAATTTTATCCAAAGTTGATTGTAACATATTTTTGGGACACAAAAACTTGTCGCATTCAGCTTTTGACACTATTCATTGAGTGTAAGTGGCTATTCCATTCATGACCTTTCATGACCTTGCTAACCTTATGCCAGTGAGGAGAGTTAAATCTCGTCTATTTAATTTGCATTTGTATAATGATCATTTTTTATTATTATTATTATTTTATTTTTAAAAAAAAAAACTTAGGATAATCCCAAGTTTACGCTTGGATTAATTCCTAAGGGCCCTCGCCTCCATCATGTAATGAGTATTTCACGATTTACACACCTTACAGATTATTTTATTATTATTAAAAAATTTTTTCAGGCAATCAATGGACATGTATAGTAGTGTGCAATCACCGAGCATCGGTTTTCTGGGGACTCCAACGTTAACCAGATTGAGCAGTTCGTTTCTTTCTTCGTCGCTTCAAAGGAGACACACTCCTGAGATTCTTTCTTCTTTGATTAAGCCTCTGTTACCAACGGTATCAGATCAGCAGCAACAACAGCCACTGCAACAGCAAAGTTCCCATTCTCTTCTTCCTCCGCTTCCATCAAAGAAGCATCCACCAAAGAAGGCAGCCCATAAAGTTTCGCATCATGAACTACCAGCTACGCGCCAGTGCACCTATGGGCAAGCCGTGCTCAACGGTACGCAACATGCCCGACTATAAATAATTGAGAAATTTAGAAAAGCGGACTACTGGAAGAAAATCTCAACTTACTATAATATTTCAAGAAGGACAAAGGGATCATTACGGCCATATTTGGCAACTTTTTAACAAAAATCACTTTCCAGTAACTATAAAGAAGTAGTCACATATTATTCCTCAAATGTTGATTAGCCAAAAAGCCTATTACGTGTTAAAAATTGTGTTAGGTGAGAAGCATCATGATACAGCTTCCCAGCTCATCACCACTTTCCATTCTAGTTAGACATATGGAAAGGTCCTTGGGTGAAAAGTGGCCTTCAGGTAACAATTTTTTTTCTTTTAATAGTGTTTTTTGGAAAAGTTTTGCCAAACTAGGCCGATGTCTTTCAAAGTCTCTAAAAGTGATTTTGTGTCCAATGTTGTTGTGTAAGTAACAACATCATTTTCAGCTATAAAGGTAGTCAGATCTTTTGAGAAATGTATTTTTCACCTAACAATTTTTCCTTTAAAAGTGCTTTTGAAAAAGGGTTGCCAAATAAGGCCTTCTAATTAGAATCACGAAAACACCCTCCTATATAATATTATATAACACAAATAGTAATATCATGTATTTAATCGAACAGAAGGGTGATATCATTTTGATAATTTTAAAAATAAATGTTGACATGTTGACCAAATGTCTTATTAAATGTCAAAAAATCATGAAAATCACATTTTTCCTAAAACCTTCTTAAGTAATATAATAAGAAAGTTTTTACAAGTAATCCTTGTTTTATAAAAGGGATAAAATAACCTTATATTTTTCTTCTTAATTTGAGGATTTATCATGTGATGGTTGCATCACTATAGAACAATGGTAATTCTAGTTCAGTGGGCGGGACCGCCGTTTGGCCCTCATCCAAAGGCCGTGCGGCAGTCCCCCATTGAATCATACCTCATGAGGCAAAAACGAAAGGGTTAATCCATAGGATCTGTCTGAACCTATTCGGTAGGTGTAAACGGAAAGGAGAAGGTTGGTAATTTGTTCCCCATCTGAGGTAAAATTACTAGAACACCCTCATTGGGTCTTCGAATCTGATACCAATAAGAGATATCAATATGAGCTCTATCAGAATCAGATTCCAACAAAACCAATGCGTATCGCCAATACATATGGGTATTGACTGATAATTGAGACACATGGTTGGAACCAGTGTGGCCTGATTCACAAATTAGTGTTTGGAATTCACGGTTTGTCAGAGCCGGGCGAACCCAATTCGCGACAAGTAGGATGAGTTTTCTCTTATAATACATATAGTGTACAAGCCTTCATTACAAAAATGACAGTGTTATATAGAGGACATATTTTATGCAGACAAAGCGCAGGCGGCTGATGTGGCGCGATGCAATTGGCTGCAAGTGTTGTGTGCGGTGTGGCTCAATTTATGCATATCATTGCAATCAAGGTATCAAAATAGGTATCGGTCTAAGGTATCGATTTTCCCAAGACCGATACGTATTGGCCTATTAAAAAAAAAAGGAAAAGTCTACGTCTCGGCCAAAACCAAGACGTATACGGTATCTGAGTTGGGATACCGATACGTATCAGTTTGCCGAAAAACCGATACATATCGGTATCAGCCAATTTTTGATACCTTGGTTGCAGCGAGTCACGCCACGCCACGTCGGCCGCTTGTACTTTGTCCTAAATAAATCTGTCATCCGTTTATAATTTTCCTCACAAAAAAGTGATGTTGGATCAACTGTTTTAATTTGTGTCGGGGGCTCAAGAAAACTGGAGGTTTGGTAATGCGGTTTGCCTACTAGCAGCGAACTGGATTGAACCGAACTCTGAACCGATTTAAAATTCGGTACCACCTGTAGTGAATTAGGCAACCCTGATTGAAACCATGATCGCATTTCTGATCATATAATCTCCACCGTTGTTCACACCTGATTAACCGTTCATTTCAAGGCTCTTCTGGTCTCCTTATCAGATGGTAAACATCCTTGAACAATCAAAAGTTTAGGCTGAACCTCATTTAAAATGAGGTCACGTGTAACGCGAGTATACTAATAATGTAGTTGGTTTACAAATGGGCTGTAGATTTGACGGTAGTGATGACTGATGAGAAAGAAGATAGAGTTGGCGTAAAATATTCTGCTATTAGCTAGTCTCCATCAGTAAGCTCAACTTTGATGTTCATTCTAAGTAAATCTGCCCCGTTGAATCGAGATATGATCAAGATCCAATGGTGACGTCGGGATGGGGTCTACAGTACTCAGGATTAGATTAAATTACAAAGGTGCGGCGGTATACAGGGTCCCATGGTCCCACCACATGTGCCCACATTCCCCCTCTCTAAATAATGAAGCGACAAATTGGTACGTGGATATGGGTTGTTTAACCACAGAAGCAGCATCTGAGGCCCAGCGTGTTCTCTGAACATTTTTGGCACGTTGTTATGGGTTTAGCTGTCAGAAATCGACAAACTTCCATCAATCACCTAGCTCTAAAAAATGCAGGTGAAATTTGGCCTCTCTTCTTTTAAAAATCTTTTCTTCGATTGATAATAATACAAGAATGGACGGATTCATTTTTGTTTTTTAAATGGGCACGGGTTGGGGACCCTTTTTATAACAAAAAAAATCAAGATTACAATTTGAGGGTGAATACAAATTCAAATTTTCTCAAAGGAGAGAGCATAAATTGGGAGGAAGGAACATGACGTCGAATCTCGACCATGATTTTAAATATCGGCCAAATCCGATACATATTGGTCAATATCCATTAGGTTAGGGTCCTGCTGATACGGAGATATACCCCGATTCTCTATGAGGTTAAATATCAAGTCAAATATAGGATCATAACGGGTCATTGGCCGCCCTGATATATCGGATCCACATTGGCCTCTAAAAGGTGCTTAACATTTTTAAAACGATTTGGCCTCTACAAGACAGAGTAATGGGCATGCCTATCTCCAGGTGTTGCTAAAGCCCTTATTATTCTTATTTATTTTCAGGAGGTGTCGCCTACATCGACTTATTAAACACTTAGGAACCACTTTTATGTCATATGGAGTACATGGCTAGCCAATGTTGGTTCAGAAGATTCGATCGAGGCACTTCGATGTGGTTTATGAGTTCATATCTAACATAGAGCTCGCATTAAGGTTTCAGATTGGATGCTTTGGATGCTTTGGTAGACATTCCTCTTAGACGAATGAAGCCATACTAGGCCACTTTGACTATATAGATGAGATAGGCTTGTCTTTTTAGATGAATGAAGCTCATTAGATACTCAGCCGCTTGGATTATATAAATTTGTACAAATATATGCCACGTGGCATATGCTTAAAAATATGATTGTGAGAAGGCTAGCTACTGACAAGAGTCAACTCTTCCTTTTAAGTTGTATGTTAGCATGTTATTATTATTATTATTATTATTAAAATTAATAGTCGTTGACAGATGCATAACTACACTAATATTAAGCTACATAGTACATGTTTTTTCAGCAATCCAAGTCATCAGTGTGTTATGTGATAGGCTTTATACACTTTAAAGTGGACAGTTGTTTATATTTTCTTAATTATCAAAATTAAGTGTGCTAATCAAATAGTTCTAACCCTTATGTGGCGCAACGTGGCTGAATACACACATGATAGGGCCCAAATACTGCAGTCAGTCACATGATGCCACATAAACTACTTGCAAAATTGTATATAAGAAATTTTATAAATTTTATTTTTTATTGATAGAGAGGTTTGTCCACAGGGATCAACGTTTTATGTGGGGTTGGAATACTATCAACACCATATGCAGCCAAGGAAGGAGGGTGGGTTGGGTTGTCTATTCTGTTTGTATTTGCAGTGCTATCTTGGTACACTGGAATTCTCTTACGCTACTGTTTAGATAGTGCACCGGGCCTTGAGACATACCCTGACATCGGCCAGGCTGCTTTTGGTTATGTGGGTCGTTTCGCCATCTCCGTAAGTCCCTCCCACTACTCTCTCTCTCTCTCTCTCTCTCTCTCTCTCTCTCTCTCTCTCTCAGTATCTCATCTTATATAATAATAATAATAATAATAATAATAATAACAAGAGGCTCGGGACTAAGTGTTTGGGCATAGAAATATTTTTACACTTATTGATATGGGCATGACTTATAATGCCTTTTTATGAAGTGATCGCCTGACCGGTGTTGCTTTATAATAATTTAATTACGTTTTAATTAGAGTTATCTTTATTTTCAAAAAAATAGATAATTATTTTGAAATAACAACGTGGGTGTTAAAACCCCACCAACCCACCTCTTTTTCACTAAAGGGGTGTCAACGCTTCACTTCTGAGTACTAACACCTCGCTATTCGAGGTGCCAGCGCTTCTCTCCCACGGTGCCAATGATTCGACACCGGGGTTTAGGGCACATTCTCCCCTTAGCCTAATAATAATATGGGTCGCCTTATTTGCACCCATTAAATCATTAATTACATTGAATCAGACAATGGAGATCGTTTTTGTCTCAATCTTCCACACAATAAATTTTAAGATCATGGCATCTCAAGATCTATTGTATGAAAGATTGAGGCCAAAAAATTTATCCATTGTTTGATTTAAGGTAGTTAACAATTTTTTATGATGAAAAACCGTGTGTTCTTCCTAGGGTGCGAATAATGCCACTCTTTAGGAAAATTCATCGCCTATTTAGGTGTTCTGATCAATTCTGTCAAAATAATATGCAAGGACATATAATAAATGACCGCCACTTTACATGTTATTGGCTTGACTATCCACTTTCTTGGCCACGCGGCATATGTATTGAGGAATTCATCATCAAGTGGTAGTGGTGAACTAAAGTGGTCCCTATAGTAGGGACATTAGTGGATTGAAATAATACAATCTATGCACTTTAAAATGGATAGTAGTTGATATTTTTTTAATAAATAAAAAATAATATACCAATCGGATGGTTTGAATCATCTATTTGATTTTTTAGTTAATATTGTGTTGATGATGGGCTGTTAGGTGGGCTGTTTTAATTGATGAAATATATGCATCACATGGTTAGAAAATTTTTGGGGACAGCTTATAGCCACTCAAGTCGCCACATAAGCTGTTTGTAATATTATCTATAAAAAAAATATCCACCGTTTATAATTCTCCTAATTTATTTAAGCTTAGTAACTAGAGTTGCTCTCATTGATACACTTTGCTGACACTTCTATGTTTCTGATGGCTGCAGATAATTTTGTACGTGGAATTATATGTAAGTGCATATTACTAACTGTCATTTTTATCTTTTCAAATAATATAATAAAATAAATGGGTTGTTAAACATATTATTTCATGAGAGAAGGCTTTATGCAATCCAAGTCATCAAGATATAATGAACTAAAATTGGCCCAAAAATCACTCATTGAAGGATCTGAGTCATCTGATCTATGACTTTTAAAATGAATGATTGTGCATATTTCTTTTAATAATTAAAATTGAAGTGCATCAATTGGATGATAATGCTCATTTAATTGGCATAATTTTTTTGGCTGAAACATGTGTTAATAACGGGTTGCTAGTTGGCTTACTTTGATTGATCAAAATATATTGCATGTGCCCTACAAGTGGATGGTCAAGAGCTACTTAAAAGGACTTCTTTGAAATTTGCCCGGAATGTGCCAGCATTATAGCCACATATTAAGATTATACACATGGATTATTACAAACGTGAACTTCATCATCTTTTTTGGTTATAAAAATGCACTCATACAAGGGATCAGGTATCACAACAACTTGCTCGAGGACGAACAGAGGCCACCCAAAAATTTGGAATGATCTGATGTATATCTATCGTCCAAAATGTGGTCAAATGGGAAAAAATTCAATGCACTAAATGTGTAGGACAATACATAAACTTTGACTATAGTTTTGACCCCCCAAAAAAATTTTAATTTTAATTTTTTTTTTAATAAATCGCATGTTATGTAACACATGATCCCAAGACGGGTGCTGTTTTGGGATCACGTGCCATGTGGCATGGATCTAGGACTCTAGTGCATGAGCTCATCCATGCACTGCAACATATATACCCTTTTTCCTATATGTATACATAAATTATAAAAAATTAGGAAAATAAAAAACGAAATAATTTAAAATTTTCAACTTTTTCAAATAGAGCCCAGGTTTGCCCAAAAATTTTATCCCCTCATCTAGCTTTGTAATAAAGAAAGAAACATAAAGAAAGAGAGAGAGGGAGATAAGAATGAGAGATACAGATGGGCAGAAAGTTTATAAATTATTCATTTAAACCAGCATTGGGAGGCGCCCTTTGGGCTTCAAGTCGTTAGGCTTCTCTCTCTCTCTACATCCCTTTGTAGTAGCCCCTGCGCACTCCCTTCTACCTAGGAGGATAAAAATATGAAAAGTTATATCTGACCTTAGATCTAATAATATGAAAATGAATGCTTAATTCACCATTTATTGTTTCCAACAATTGCCATCATTGATCATAGTGATTAAATATTTTTTAAATAGTCTTTAATCGTTCTTGAACACATCCATGTGGTACCCAAACACATGTTGGGGTGCCACATGATGCCCAACTGCCTCTATCCTAGGATTGAAATATGGGATGGCCATCCCAAGCTCCTAGCCTCCATATATAAATTATATTTGAATTTCCTAATTACAGCTCTAGCAGCCCCTTAGGAACTCTAAAAGTTTAAAAGTATTAGAAGCTCTCAAAAGAAAAAAAAGACTTGTTGTGAAGAATGAAGCAAATGCAGCTCTAATTATAGAGTCCATTACCCCACTCCACCAAATTGACCTACCTATTCCAAGTGAAATTCTCTCAACCCATCAATAAAATAGTTAGATCAAGCAACAAAAATGCCACAATTATGAACCAGTAAAAAGCAAACAAAATACTTTTTAGTTAGATCTTTTCACGCAACAAAATGAATTTTTATAAGTTGGTCATTATACTATATTAATAATATTATGCTAATTAATATAAGAATTTAAAAATTGGAAAATATATTTGTAATGATAGAATTTATTCAAACTTTTAATTGTGTTCCATATCTATTGTTATGGCAGGCTTGTTGTGTGGAGTATATAATTCTGGAGAGCGATAACTTATCTTCATTATTCCCAAATGCAAATTTAAGTTTAGGTGGGTTTGAGTTGGACTCTCACCATCTTTTTGCCTTGTTGGCCACCATTGCTGTTCTTCCTACTGTTTGGCTTCGAGACCTCAGCCTTCTCAGCTACATCTCAGGTCAAAGTTAACTCCTCTCCTGTTTCTTGTCACTCTAATTAGTTCTTCATGGTGTCAAATTTTTTGCTGTTTAGAATGCAAACTGGAAACTTTTTAATCTGGTGTTTTATGCTTAGTGTACTGTTCATTTTTTTTTACTTTTTTTCTTTTTTGTTTGCTTTGTTTAGTCCCACCTTGATTGCGAGCCAAATTCTCCAATTGATCTGTAACGATCCTTGAAAAAGAGACTTTCATGGATTTTAAGGCTGGACCATTTTTACCAAACTGTGCGGTTAAGAGGCATGGACAATCTTTTAAATGTACAACTTTAGTGGCCCATCATCCCTTTTAAAAAAGATTAATGAGGGCTCTCCTTAGGCCTAAGATATAGCTCTCTTAGTACTACTTTTTGGGCTATGTCACAGATTATTTTAGCCAATACAAATTTTCCAAGTGGCTAAACATCATATGAAAGATCACACAGCCTAAAATAGTGTACTTGTCATAGGGTTGAAATTACTTGATCTAGGAAGGTTACTATGGACCAATCTCTAACATAAGCTTCATATTTAAGTACTTAAGGTTACAGGTTCAATCCCAGCTTTACCTGTCAAAAAACAAAAAAATAAAAAAGTTCATATTTAAGTACTTGGATTCATTTTTAGGGATCCTTCATAAGGTGTTCTACCAGTTGAACATTTAGAGTGGTAAAACTGCCACATGGCACCATATGGCTTAAAAGTGAGAAGGTGACGATCATGAGAGGGTTTTATCTAGGGGGAAAAGATCATGAAAAAGAGTTCATCTGTTCAGCCTTGAAATCCATGAAAGTAAAATTTCCAAAGAATTCCTGCTAAGTGACATTTACTTCATCTTTTAATTGCAGTACGCCTTCAATACCCCATCAACCCTTCTAAAAACTAGCTTGTGACTAATATTGTTTTCCTTAAAAAAAGGAAGCAATGTTGCAGAATTTGTGTTCTCTGCAATCACAACTACAAGAACCTCAGCCAATTTCTAGCTTAACAGTTATCTCATATTTGAACAATTTTAGAATCACTGTTCCTTATTTTTCCATTTTTAACTTATTTCTCACTAAAATTTGAACATTGTTAGCAGACCCCCAGATATACAATGATGATTATATTGAAGAACTTTGTATTGCTGTTCCTTTTTTTTCCAGCTGGAGGAGTTATTGCATCTTTATTGGTTGTGGTCTGCTTGTTCTGGGTTGGACTAGTTGACCAAGTCGGTTTCCAACATAAGGGAAGTACACTAAACCTCACAACCCTTCCAGTTGCCATTGGACTTTATGGTTACTGCTATTCAGGCCATGCTGTCTTCCCAAATATTTACACATCCATGAAAAAGCCTAGCCAATACCCATCAGTTCTCTTCACAAGGTTTGTGACTCTTAACACATCTTATTTCTACTACTAATGCATTTTATTAGCAATGAGAAATGGATTTTTCCTATTTTTAGTAAGTTCATAAAGTTGAGGAGTGTTACTATACTCCACAGCGCAGTATAGCGTAATGTGGTGTGTGGAAATACATAAGTTTTGTATATTAGATGCAATGGTTGAAGCCGTAAGTTTTGTATATTAGATGCAGTGGTTGCAATGTTACCTGATTCACCGGTTTGCTCAGTTTTAATTTCATTGGAGAAGTTGAATTATGTTCAAAAGTAGAAGAGCATCGTCTTCTTCCTTATGATGAACTCTTGAATCGACAAGAAAATTAGATAAGAAATTATTTGAAAAATGAAATTTAATTGATAATAAGGAAAGAAGTGCCTGAGAATCGATTATCATAGCTTAAATAATACATTAAATTCCTAATTTTTACTCTTGCCTCAAATAGTAAAGTTTTGAAAAATACTAAAATCTAGAAACTGATCAAACAATAATGTTAACCCTTAAGTAATTCCTCGATGAACCGGACTCACCAAACCCCAAAAAAGACTAAAGAGTAGCAAGATAACAATTTACTACAAAATGTAAAATTCACTTCAAACTGAAATTTGACCCACAAAACAACCTCTTTTTCGAGAAGGTCGATGATTAGCCCCATCGTTTTCCTTTTCAGCTTTCCAACCATATCTTTAAATAGTTATTGGGATAACCTGGTCGCAAAGATGTGCTCATTGGAAGCTATTGTGTGCAGAGGCAAATCAGGCAATGTTATTTGCCTTTTTGTCCTGTTTTCTTCTAGTCCAGGCACTCCAAGAAGTTATCTGAGACCTGTTTTACGTCATTGGTGGTTTGCTAATGCCTAGAATAAATGTAGTTTGCTTGGGGTAAGATGAGTCTCAAATGAGAGACAAAAACTAAGAGAAGAAAGAAGACAGAGCGGATCAAACCAAACCGTGAATCAGTTCATTATTCGGTATATGGTTGAGAAATTTATGTAACATAAGTTCTACCCAGTCATGAGTAACAAGATAGATGGTTTAGCCATAAAAAGTTTGCATATATTTCAATGTCAACTAGATAAAATTAAAATCTTCAGCACTCAATATACATTCCCAAGTGTAATGTTGAGATGAATCTCAAAAACATGCCGTGAGAAGCTCTTGAAGTACTCCAAACAAACTATTGCTTCACCTCTGAGAACATAAGCAAGCTTACAAAGTAAACATACACAGATCATAGTTCACATAGCACTTAAAACTAATAGATGTATCTTTGTCCTTCCTATAAAACCCTTTATAATCTAGAAAGGTTATAAACAAATTTCAATAGTTTTACTGTTCAATTGCAGATGCTTAAGTTACTAAATTGATAAGTCATATTAAAATATGTTGCAGCTTTGCAATTTGTACTGTGATGTATGCTGGAGCCGCTCTAATGGGGTACACAATGTTTGGAGAAGACACAAAGTCACAGTTCACACTCAACTTGCCTCAGAATTTAGTTGCTTCAAAAATTGCAGTTTGGACTACAGTATGTCATATGCTTACTTTATTTTTCATAATAAATAAGCCCCATATAGAGTCTTTTGTCACTGATTCAAGCATATATGAGAATTTGCGACCAAGTAAGCTTTGAACATATTCCCTATATTTATCTATCTGGGGAACAAGGGAGCTTTTAGGGTGAGTGTTTTGCTGGCGATGAACTTGTGAATGAGGTTGTTATTAAGTAAACTCATTAGTGAATTGGGGTGGTTGGCATCTTTAGCCAACCACCAAACACCAGTAGGTCAGTCATTTCATTTGTATATTGATCCCAGTTTGTGAATAAGATGAAAATAGGTAATCACTTGTTTTGATCTCATGCGCGAATTGGGTGCCCATGAATTGGATTATTCTCTTATTGCATGGGCAGCCGCACGCACCTTCAAATCTTAAATTATTGCATTGTACCCTGCATAAGTATGGTCCATGCTTTGGTCCCTCAATGAGCCACATCATTGCACATTCTCATGAACTAGAACCCATGGTACCAAGTATCAGCTCATATCGATACGTATCGACAATACACATTGGTTTTTCCGGAAACCATACCGATACCTTCCTGATACTGGTATCGGTACATATCAGTATCGGCTGATACATATCGGTATCGGCTGAACTAGAACCGCCCTTTTGATGGTTGCCTCTTTGATGAAACAGCCAAAAGTTGCATACATCGGATGTGCTAACCCTTTCATCAATTGCGACTCTTCAAAGAAAGGCAGTTTGTGCTCAATTAGTCAATTAGGAACATCCAGTCAGTTTGTTCTTGTGATGCGGCTGATCAAACGGTAAACTGTTGGATGGATGATCTCGATTGATGATCATGCGTAGTAATTTGCCTCATTCAATAAGGAAAACATGGATTATTAGAATGTGCATTTGCACACACGTAAACATATATAATACCCCATTTACTAATATTTTTAGTAGTAAATTTGGGATTTCCTTGCCTTGACTTGTGTTTCTCGGGCTGTTCTTTTGCAGGTAGTAAACCCATTTACCAAATATCCTTTTCTATTTTTTTGGGATGAAAAACAATCATGGTTTTGTGAATGGCACTTCTAAGTTATAACTGCTTAAGAAGGTAACAGTTAGGAACCATTACCTTTATGAACCTCTCTACTACATAGCGATGCCAATTGGCAGGGTTGGGTTCAGTCTGGACTCACTTGGGCCCAAGTCCTCCGAGTGTCAAAGGGCAGGGCCATCCAGTATGAACGGAAAACCTTTGCATACATGGGTCTGAGCCAACCTTTTCCTTATGCTATAACATTAATATTATGATTTATCTAATTTGGTTTCTATATTTCTTGTTTTTTTTTTCTGTTCTGCTCACATTCTAAGTCTACCGATAAGTTTTGGACATTACTAGTGATTATAATATCAACATCAGAGTCATTGTTTTAATTCGGTCGTGAACCAATTCTAACGGTCATAATCGGTATTCCTTATCAGGAGCAAATTGAAATGTAATAATATTGATTCATACAGAAGAAATCTTCTACATTGACATCTTATCTTTTCTCGCACATATATACTATGATGTTGAAGTTTCTTGAGATTTTGATACACATTTCCAAGTGGTTACTATGGCTTCAATGAAACCTTCATGAGCTTCTTTATACAAGCCTATGACTTTTCCTTAATTGTAATTCACATATGCATTAACCATGTCTCCTGTAGCAATGAGTTTAGAGGAGTTGATTCCATCAAACCAGCTTAAGTCCCACATGTACGCCATCTTCATCAGAACGGCATTGGTTATCTCAACCTTGATCGTGGCTCTTACCATCCCTTTCTTTGGTATGTCTCTTTTCTCTTTAACTTATTATCACTAAACCTTTTGCAAAGTTTATTTACCTTTTCTGATATGAATTTTGGGCTCTTATATGTACCAATAACCTATGGCACATCAAAATTAAGGTAGTGTCGAACAATCACCGAGATTAATTGGCACTTCACATAAGGTGAAATATCATTAAAGCCCCTAATTAATAAGAGGCCATTGTCAAAGCCCTCCAAATTTCTCTTAGTATCCTGGGTCAAAGAGCATATGGCCGTCCAAATTTTGAAGGAACCTTGCTTGGGTTTCGCAGACCACACATTGCTATCTGAGATGTATTTATTATGGACGTATCTATTCCGTAGAGAATCCTCTGTAATAAGGTTCCAATTCAGTTTCGTCATCCCAGATTTATTATTAACTTGAAGCTTCCGAATACCTAATCCCCCTTCTTCTCTTGTCCTAGCTATGTTTTCCCAAGATACCCAGTAGGCCTTATTTCTTCCTGCATACTCCTAAAAAAAGTTTGCAAAGTTTCTTTCAATTTCAGTCATTATATATCTGGGAATGGGCAATAAGGTTAAGAGGTAAAAAAGAACGCTCGAAAGTACATGCTTGAGCAACGTAAGCCTACCCCCTTCCTAGAGATGCTTAGATTTCCAACCTGAAACTTTCTTCAAAATTTTCTTAAACAATGACCAACAAGCTTCTTTAGTAGTAAGAGGACCAGTAAAAAAAGGGTCACCAATATAATTTGAAGGAAAACCAACTTTACAAATGGAAATGTAAGGAATTACTAAAATTAGTTAGAATTCTTAGGAGCCTATTTGAAAACCAAATAATCATCCGCTAATAAGAGATGGGTTGGGCTAACACAACCACAAGGAGACCAAAAAATTTCAATATGATTGTTAGAACTGAGCTTAGACAGTCCTTGACTGAGACCTCTATACAACCTGCTAGAGCTTTTAAGTAAGATTGGTGTACCTCCATTGGGTACTCCATTGGAGTACACATGACACCCAAAACATGTTTTGGGTGCCATGCGGACCTTTGTGCACAGTGAAGGTACTCTTATGGGATACCTTCCCAACTCTCATGCTATAATCTATATGATTAAATTATTCAGATAACTTTTCCCATAATTGATTATTTATAGTCATTGTCATTACTTTTATTATGAGAATTTCCTAAATGTTCAGATTTCTATGCCTAAATTAAATAATAAGAATAATAATAAAAAAAAATCTTCCGAAAGCCATTCAAACACCATCAACTGTCCCATTCAGGGGGAAAAAAAATATTAGGACTAACAATTCATTTTCATTGATTGTTTAATTGTTTCTTGTTGCCAAATTCTGTTCTTACAATCACTGTTCCATCATTCAGGTCTGGTGATGGCCTTGATTGGATCTTTCCTTACCATGCTTGTAGTAAGTTCTCTTTTACTTGCCATTTTAGTTTACTTTTATTGTTGCTGTTGCTTAATGTTTAGTTTTTAAGTTACGAGATAGAAAACCTGAACATGTTTTTAAGATTACGATAACTAATATTGTTTTTTTGTGGCAGACTCTGATTCTACCTTGTGCTTGCTTTCTGAGCATCCTAAGGGGTAAAGTTACTTGGATTCAGGTACCCTTCAGGTCACCATTGCTGCATTTTGACATATATCAATTAAATATGTAAGATAATGAAGATTAATTTTAAGACACAGAGATAGATTGCATACAGCATGAAAATGAGAGGCGCCATGAATAGGTGCCTACAAAATGAGTCCAATCAATCTAAACCATCCACTTGGCAGGCCAAATTGATTGGTGATAGCCAAAAACTGTGCCTGACTAGATGAACCGTCATCTCCTAATCAAGAGCCTAAAATGTACATCACAAAAATTTATAACCAACAATCCACATTTGACATGAAAAATATAACCTTTTCGCTTTGATTATTGATCGTCTATTTTATTGGCAGCTTTTCGAGAATACTAAAATTGTTTGTTATCTGTTGTAGGGATCATTGTGTGTCTTGATAATTGCAGTAGGAGGCGTCTCCTGCGCTTTTGGAACCATTTCTGCACTCTCAAAAATCATAGAGAACTTGAGCTGAGCTCTCCCTACCATTTTTCCAAGGTTTTTCTTTTCTTTTTGACTCGTGTTAAGAAGATAATGTGTGAGGAGATCAAAGGCCTACGATAACGATTTTCTCATATCGATCGGAAAGGAAACAAGGCAGCGAGTAATTAAACGATCTTCTAATTAAGATTGTGACGGGAAACGAGAGTGATCTTCTCTATTGTCTGACACACTCCTTTAAGTGGCCTCACCTCTTAAAAATATAGGTTTGTCATATTATCCACCATTAATATTTGAGCAGCTATGCTAAAGTTCTTTTAATCTTCAATTTTAATGACTAACCTCGCCGGCATGCTCTGATACTGAACACCATCCCAAACTAAACTCATGATGAATTCACTTTGTAGTCTTGTAAGAGAAGGGGGACCATGACAAATTCATGATCCCTTTGTAGTCTCCAAGATGAATAAATTCATGCATAAACAAGTTTGCATCATCGCATTATGTAGAAAATGCTTTGATCCCACAAATTCCAACATGGAATCTAACTCCCCGGGATCCCAAATGTGGAATTAAGCCGAGATGAACTGGGAGCTTGATTCCACCATTGAGACTAATGAGTCAAACTTTTTAGGATTTCAGTTATATTTACCAGTTTATGCATGAAATTTTTGTTGGAGAGACTACTAAGATTACAGCCTTTGGTGTTGTGGTTTTCTCTACACAATGTTATCTCCTATTTGTCATTCTTTCAGATGGATAAAGAGGCTTTCACAGTGAGATCCATATGCATGATTAACTCCATGAATCCATGTGAAACCAAGTGGATAAATGGGTTTCCACAGTAAGATCCATAGAAATGGTTGAACTCCATGAATCCCATAAATATTGAGGCCCACTCTGCTTACCACATTTACAGAGGTTAGCTAGGGCCATGAAAGCTCATTTTTATGCTCATCAACTGGCTCCATACCATTAGCACATGTCTAAGGCAAAGTATCAAGCCTATAAGATCTTTGGAACCATTCGATTGGTGCACTTTAAAATCAACCATGAAATATATATGCACCACCATTCATATTGGAGTGCAGAAATCGGATGGCATTTCCTAACCCTTTTATTAGGTATTAGACTCGCACATTAAGGTCTATGCACGAATCAACTTCCTATTGAACAGTTTACCCTCCCTAAAAATGTGGATTTGACCAGGAGAGAAGGGTTTGGGATTTGACCAGGAGAGAATTGGTATTATGTACCAAACTTGGCAGACCAAGATAGGTGGACAGGTCAATCTCCTTCCACTAAAACAGTCAAACTTTGTTAGATCATATATTTTATGAGAAAATTGTAAACGTAGGACAAATTTGTTGAGGACAAAGTGCAGGTGGCTGATGTGGCACGACGTGATTGGCTGCACTGACCTACATTAATTGAGCTCACCGCACTTGCAGCCAATTACACCGCGCCACATAAATTGCATGCACTTTGTCTGCATAAAATCTGTCCTCTATATAACACAGTCCATATATATGAGCATGCAACATAGTAAAGTACATTTTTATCCTTTTAGTGACTTGTGCTCAAAAATATTTGTACATCTTGGGAGATTGGTGAAGGTAGATTGATCCTGTTGAGTGAAATGTAATATTCATCCATTACTTTTTCCAAGGACCTATTACTTGCACAAGAGAAGTTGTCCCTTGCACATAATTTACAAGAACTGACTTGGGATTTTGGAGACTTATGTCATGTGAAAACACCATCTAAGGCTTCTCATTTGAAGGCCGTAAAGATCTTAGGAGCAAATTTTAAATCATATGATTTAATGCAGGCAAAGGCCATTGTCTGATTCAACAACTACGATGAATCATATGATAAACATTGTGTTTTGTGCCAATCTTTTGCACAAAAGATCTTTAGATCATGGTCTTCAAATCAAACAACTTAGATGGTGTTTTCACAAGCCATAGGTCCCCAAAATACCAAGTCTTTCATTTAAGCTTTGTGCAAGGACAAACTTATCGTATGCGATGGCCCCGTTTTCCATCCCACTTTTTCTCCTTAAAAAAGATAAAGTAATCTCTCTCGCTCTCTCTCTCTCTTCATTATGTGCACTCTCGTTCCCTCTATAACTCGAGTACCACGTCTTTCTCCATTTTTTTAAGGTTAAGGGTTCGTGCATTAGAGCTGTAGCTTTGGAACGCTGCACAAGATACACGTTTCATTGTTTACAATCAACTTATTGCTAAGGCTAAGTATGGCATAGCTCTCTGATAGCTCATGCCACAACAGAGTTCACCTGCTTTAGTTGGTTTTTACTCTTTTCTAATTCTTTGTAAAGGAGGATTTACCTGCTCTAGTAGCAACCTCTCTGCTCCCTACTAACTCCCTACAAGAGCAAATAAAATCTGCTCTGGTAAGGAGTGAGTAGAGAGGTAGGGTAGAACTGCTAAACAAATAAATATTGCATAAAATCATACTATGTAAAGAGTTATCAAGGAGAAGGGGTACCTGCTAAAACAGATAAACTCTGCTATAATAGGGGCTAACAGAGAGCTATGCCATACACAACCTAAGTCCCCTCGCTGATAAGACAATAATAAGATTAATGCACATGAAAGGCTTCTAGGAGGTGTGAAATGTACTCGAATATAGTTTTCTTGTACAAATACTCTAACTAATGAAGTGAGGACATCTCCATGCAAATAATAGCACATTATATAGATGGCTAGGACTAGTAGCCTTAACTAACAATACACCGGAGGTATTATTGTTGTTGGAAAAAATGCACCTCAGTGTTGTTTTCCTTTACAACAAGATAACCTCTTAAGTTTGAGGGCAATAGGTGCACGTTTCACTGTTTACAATTAAGTTATTGTTAGGTCTCCTTGCTGACAGTTTAATGGGAATGATGCACTGAAATGAAAGCCATCCTGGTGCAAAAATATCACCTTCTATGGATGATCAGAATTAGTTGCCCTAACTAACAATGCACAGGAGTTTTTTTTTTAATAATTTGAGTATTCGAGCCTCTTAGAGCACCCTCCTAAACCAGGGACACTTAATTCTCTAGGGTGGCCTCAACTCAGATGCCTTGCTTTTGGAAGCAGATACTTGGCCAACTCGCCCCTTGAGGTTGACAATGCAATGCACAAGAGTTATTGTTGTTGTTGGGAAAATTGCACCTCATTACTATTTTCTTGTACACAAAAGTTAACTTGTTAGTGTGGAAGGCAATAAGTGCACATTTGACAGTGTAAAATCTAGATATTGGTAAGCCTCCTTGTTGTGGGAATGATGCACTTAAGGCCTTGTTTGATAACATGGAAATGAAATTTAGTATTTAATTGTTGTTGTTTGATAATTATGTAAGGAGATGGAAATTAAATTAAGTCGGCCCGCATGGAAATTAAATTTTCATACACAAAATCATTTTAGGAGGAAACCATTTCAACCTTTTAAGTGGCTGAAATTGAGTTTCTCACTAACAAAATAATAATTTTATCATTGCAATTATAAAGTTACTTATAAAAAATCTAAAAGCAAAAAAAATTATCTTTTGACTTCTAAAAAGTAACTTCCATTTCTATAACCATCATACCAGCATGATAATTAAGACCACCACATTATTTGCATCATACTCTTTTTAGCTAATATTTAACTTTAGTCAAAGTTTGAATTTTAATCAAACTTTAATTGGATTTATAAGCTATATAAAGTTTTCACTTTTGATCAAACTTTGACTACTGAAACATGATAATAAGTTGTAAGTTAGAAATATATTATCAAATTTTTAGGGGTCAAAGGTTGACTTTAAGGTCAAACTTTGACTTTTAATTAACATTTTACTTTTTATTAAACTTTGACTCCTATAATTTGATGGTAAAAAAAGGATACTATCGTGTTGATGTATAATTTGATACTAGATTCTCAATTGTATTAGTCAATAGTTTGATCTTTAGTCAAACTTTGATTTTAGTCAAACTTTGATTTTTATACAAAATTTATTTTTAGTCAAACTCGAAACCTGCTAATAGATAGAGTCTCTTACTACATAAATTTATTGCATATCAGTACAACTTTTTTTAGGTCAAAGTTTGACTTTTTGTCAAAGTTGGATTTTCTATAAAATTTTATAAATTTTAATTAATGAAATATTATAATTAAAAATATGGATCATTATTTTAATTTGTAACTTGAAAATACATTGTCTCCTTTTTATTGATCAAAATTTGACTTTTATTTAAATTTTAGCTTTACTAAAAATTTGAGAAATGTATCTTGACAGTAGATAGTGATTATTACTGTTGTTATTTGTATTCTAGTAATATAAATTTTTATCAATCAAAATTTAATATTTGGTCAAATTTTGACTTTATAACACAATTTAATTTTTTCGAACTTTTGTAGCCCCAATGAAATTATCATTTTTTTTTATTTGTTACTTTATAGTACATTACTAAATTTTATTTTACTTTTTTTAACATTTGGTCAAAGTTTGACTTTTTAAAAAGTTGATATTTGATCAAATTTTTTACTAGTGTAACCTAGTGATGGATACAAATACTGTTATGTTAATTTATAGCTTAGCGGTACAATGTTGAATTTTCTACTGATCAAAGTTTGACTTTTTTTTAAAATTAAATTTTCTTTCAACATATAACCTTATAGTACATACTAATATTTACTATGTAACTTTGTACTTTAGTCTTAAAATTTTTTATTAATCAAAGTTTTACGTTTAGTCAAAGTTTGACTTTTATTAAAAGTAGATATTTGATCAAATTTTGACTAGTGTAACCTAATGATGTATATGAATACTGTTATGTTAATTTACAGTTGAACTTTTATAACTTGTAGGTACATTGCAAAATTTTCTCTTGGTCAAAGTTGAAATTTTTGTCAAAGTTTGACTTTTGTAAAAATTTAATTTCATTTCAACGTGTAAACTCATAGTAGATAGTAACATTTACAACTTTATTATTTAGCTTTACATATTTTTATTGATCAAGATTTTAAGTTTGGTCAAAGTTTGACTTTTTATTTAAATTTGACTTTTCAAACTCTAACTTATGTTACTTGATAATAAATAGTGATTATTATGGTATTAATTTGTAACATAATAAAATATTATTAAAAAAATTATTGGTTAATATTTGACTTTAATTATGATTTTAATAATAATAAAAAGTCAATATATGACTAGTGCAACACGAAGCGACAAATCAAGTATTTTCCTAAATAAATTTTTCTTCTTCTTTTATCATTAAGTATTTGTTCAAACTAACTTCTACTTTCATAAAAGTAGAAAATATATGATCCAAACTTAAAAACTCATTTTCAAATATACTAATCAAACAAGAGAAATTAATTTCTAATGAAAGTCATTTATCAAATATACTAATCAAACAGTGAAAAATTCATTTCTAGAGGAAATCCTTTCCCAAGAAATCAACTAAGAAATTGATTTCATTTTCTCTTTAGAGTTTCATTGCTATCAAACAAGGCCTAAATGATTTTCAGAAGTGTGAAATACACCTCAGCGTAGTTTTCTTCCACATATACCATTTGTGATTAAGGTGAAGGCATCCCGATGCAAGATTTATATTGAGAGAGAATCAAGTTTCGTATTACATCATGGTAGGAAATGCATGTCCCTCTATCCTTTAGTAATTCTATGTTGCAATTATAATCTTAACCAAATATAGCCCAAAATCATAAGAAACCTAATCTAATTGAAATACTCTCATATATATTTCCTCTATTGCATCTCATTCACCAAATAAGATAAAAATTATAATCACATTACCCTCAAAGAGGAAAAGGATTTCGCAGGGAGAGAGAGGAGAGCTTGAAAAATAAGCCTAAGTTATTGGCTTATATATGAAGGTAAAAATGAAAAGAAAATAAAGTTAAGTTTATTTTGGGAATTTTGGCATCCTCGGGTCTTTCACAAGTATTTAGGAAGACTTGAGGATTTTTTCAATAAATTACTCAAAAATCAATTCAATAAAATTTAAAACTATTTCATTATTGTACATTCATTTTATTATTATAAAAACGCATAGTATCTTTTATTAAAACCTTGAAATTTTAATAGAACTTAAAATAATATAACGATGTTTTTAAAATTATTTTAAATTTTAATTTTAGTAGAAGCTATTTAAATTATTTCAACAAACTTTTGTTTAGTCATAAATTTTTTAAGTTCAAATCAAACATTTTAATTATAATTATTTTTACTATAAACATACTTTAACTTTTAAATTTTTTCTGACTTTTATGTTTTTATTTTTATTTTTCATTTTTTTCAATTTCTTTATTTAAATTCTTTATAAAAAAATTAAACTTTGCTTTACTTTTTAAAAAATTAACATTTTTAAGGGTACCTTCATTTGCACCCACCGAATCTTGAAAGTACACTACAAAAAATAAAACTATTAGCGGAAGCCAAAAACTACCGCTATTAACAAAAAAATTGAAGTTAATACCCTTGCCGCTAATAGTCTAAATAGCATTTAATAGTTTTTTTGCTAATAGCGGCAGTTTTTTGCAGCAAAAAACTGCTGCTAATAGTAAAAACTTTTACACACTTCTTCTTCCTCAGCTCCAACTGGTTGCATAAACTATGAAACCCACTAGAATGAAACCCATGAAATCCAATGGAATGAATTGATGCAGCATCCTTTGTCCATGTGGCACAATTTAATTTGTTGATGTGACACAATTTGATTCCTAACACGTATTCAATGTTTTTGTTATATTTAGTCTTAACGGTTATGAAGTCTTAATTAGAAATTAGTGTTGAGACAAGGGCTAATTACTTTGTCTTAGGAAATAGTAATCTAAATGCTTTCTTATTTTAATTTCTACCATAGAAACTAGACATTTGTTACCCTTAGAAACTTAAAGGTCATGTATACATATATATATTATAGTTGTATATGGCATCTCTGGTAGCTCCTGCTTTAGTAGGTTCCATTATCTTTGCTAATATTATGTTATTTGCTTTAGCAGGTACCCCTTCTCCTTGATAACTCCTTACATAACAAGATTTTATACAAGATTTACATGTTTAGCAGTTCTACCTTCCTCTCTAGTCACTCCTTGTCCAAGCAGATTTTATTTGATTTGGTAGGGAGTCAATAGAGAGCAGGGAGGTTGTCTTTAGAGCGAGTAAATCCTCATTTGCAGGGAGTTAGAAAATATAATGGGAACCAACTAAAGCAGGTGAACTCTGCTGTGGCAGGGGCTAGCAAAGAGCTATTCCATACACAGCTTATATGACTCGAGTAGCGTTGCATATTAGGTGAGAGTGGAGTCTCACTTGGGTGTAGGGCTCTCAAGCCAGATTAGGGTCCGATTGGAGTTCAACCCGACCCTAGCCTACTCGGGCCGAGTTCCCAAAATTTTCAACTCGGCCCTAACCTGGGCTTCAATGTACTCAGCCCAAGCCGCCGGGCCGGGCCGGGCTTGGGCATTTTTTCGAGTTTTTTTTTTTGTTTTTTTTTCTAATAAAATTTGGTTGGGCTTAGTATGTATTTTTTCTAATAAAAGTTTGAAGAAGGTTAAAAATTTAATTAAATAATTATATTAATATTATAGAGGCTCAACTACATGCTTTTATTTAAATATTTCATTTTATTTTGTTGCATAATGGTTATTACGGACATCAATTAATCTCAGGGCCTTTAAGTAAATTATATTTAATGAAAATGAATTTTTTTTTATAACTTTAAAAGGATAAGTGTATATATATATATATATATATAAAATCAGAAAAGGATACTTTTGGTATTTTGTCCGAGTCATATTTGATACATATTCTTCGATAGAACCGATAGAGGTCAATATATAAGGTTCGATATTTGACCTCATATTAAATCAATGTGTAAATGGGTATCGGATGGGGTCTAACTGGATACATATCAACCGATATTTAAAGCCACTGACTACCTTAATTAGATGATGTACAACGTTTTTTTCTCGTAATATTTAACACAATAGATCTTCAGATCATGACTCACCTATCACACGGTTAGATATTGATTCAACATCGAAAATATCCCCAACAAGTGACCCAAGAACCTTTCCCATGGTAAACCATGATCTCGGCCTGTACCATATGTCAAATCAACAACTGAACGTCCGATAGGTGGGCCACAATCTCAAGATCTATTGTTTGAAAGATTGGACCGAAAAACAATCTCCATCATCTTCTTCAAATTTTTTAATGATGAAACATCTGTTACCTCTACCCAAAGGATGGTAGTCGAACTTCTTTTGAGGACCCCAAGGCGTTGGGTTAAAGTCAGTTGGGGTCCATGTGGCAGCCATCCGAGGGATTGGGTTCTACGGCAACATGTCTAAGGGCGATTAGAGGCCATCCAAAAAATTTGGACATGATCGATACATATACACCATCCAAACTGTAGTCAAATGAGAGAAAATTCAATGCACCAGGATGTGTGGGGGTACCCAAAATTTTTACCACAAAAAAAACCTTTTTCTTGGAATAATTTTTTGTAGATCACATGCCACATGGCACATGATACCAAAACGGATGTTGTTTTAGAATCATGTGCCATGTGGCATGTGATTTACTCTTCTAACCCACCTCCGAAAATATGCCTTCAAACCCATTGTCTCATTTGTCTTATTAGTATTATGATTATTTTATTTTTATGGAAAAGAACTTTTCCTATTTTCTCTCTTGGGACCGCTTTCCTGACCATCATTTAAGCACCAAATGATGTTTAAATAATCTTAAACCATTTATTGGCTTATGATCTTAGAAATCCATACCATTAAAGTGATATATTATCCACTACAAAATACAAGACTATTAGCGGCAGCCAAAAACTGCCGCTATTAACAAAAAAACTGCCGTTAATGCCCTTGCCGCTAATAGTCTCTCATAATTTTTCGTTAATAGCGGCAGTTTTTTGCCTCAAAAAACTGCCGCTAATAATCTGTTTTTTTATAGTGATCCATCAATTAAAGGACTATGGGTCAAACAATCACATTTTTTGGGAGATTTGAATCATTCGATATGTGTCCTTTAATGTCAACAATTATTCTTATTTTAGATGGTTGATATTAAAGTTCACCGATCGGATGGTTTACATCCACTTGTAGTCATGGTCCTTTCATTCAGATTGGTGTTAACAGTGACATTTTTTGGTTGCCGTTAATAGTCTTATTTTTTGTAGTGATATTGGAGGTTGATTAAATTTTCACATATCATTGGGTTCACTTTGCCAATCACAACTATTCCAAAAAGGATTTGGGTAGACTTATTTAGAGTAGAGATTATGATTATTGAAGGGACACACACACACATGTGTATATATATATATATATATATATATATATATATATATATATATATATATAGGTGTGCATCAGGTTTTCACAAGTAACACATTTAATTGTACTCAATTATATATATATAAGGTTTTCACAAATCAAGAGAACACTTGGATGGGCCAACAGTAATAATTTTAGTCTATTCTACCTAGCTACACCAACACACAGAATAGACTAAAATTATTACTCTTGGCCCATTCAAGTGTTCTCCTCTGGAATTTGAGTGCAATTAATATGCTGAAACGAACAGAGCTTTAGCTTCAAAACCATTTTGTCTTCTCTGGATTTTGAGTAGAGGAAAATGGTTTCATCTACATGTAGAGATTGCGATTGGATATGTGAAAGAGGTAGGAAGGTTCGAACCTCTTTAAGCATCCGTTTGGAGAAGGAAGGTAGTGAATTGGATGGTACTCTTTGACACTATTTCCTTCTCCAAATGGATGCGTAATACCATCCAATTCAAAGAGGTACTATCCATTTGGAGAAGGAAATGGATGCTTAAAGAGGTACCATCCAATTCAAAGAGGTAGGCAACACCTTGAAGGATGAGTCATAAGAAAAAATGTTGGATAGTACCTCTTTCACACATCCATCACAGTATTCACTACTATCCATCACACATCCACTTGGAGAAGGAAATGGTGTCAAATATTTTAGGACCTACCTCTTTCACATATCCATCACAGTATTCATAATTTGGAGAAGGAAATGGTGTCTTCTTTACTCACCCTTCCTACCTCTTTCACCTACAAATGAAAGGGAGAATTCAACTACAAATGAAAGTCAAGATGCTCCACTTATCCCTTGCATATCCACGTCTTCAAAGTCGACATACAATCCATGCAAGAGATAGGTGGTTGTATCAATGACAATATTGTATGTCGACTTTCGACTTTGGTCAAAAAAGACCATTCATTTTTACTTTTTAATGGGGTTAATAGAGTGAAAGAGACAAAACAGCAGAGAGAGAAAATGGAGAAGAAAGGAGCACCTGAATCAGTGGCCATTAGAGAATTCTAATAATATCTCGGCACTTTTCATCTGTTTTTCACCTCAGTAAAAAATAAAGTTTGCCCAGCTGTTAATCTTTTTCAATAGTTTGGGTCTGATTCAGGAGGGAGGAGGGAGGATGGCCAAATATATTCTTCATTGGGCTTGGGCACTGTTAAACCCAAAATTAAGTTTCCTTTCTGGCAGGCCTAAATCTATCTGGCCCCATGTCAACCAAGACCAAGTCAGCATTCGGTTTCAAATAATAGGACAATGTTATATGGAGGACAAATTTTATGCAAACAATGTGCAATGTTATATGGAGGACAAATTTTATGCAAACAATGTGCAGGTGGCTACACAATTGGCTGCAAGTATGGTAGGGCTCAATTAATGCAGATCGGTGCAGTCATTCACGTCACCCACCTGCACTTTGTCCTCAACAAATGTGTCCTCCGTTTATATTTTTCTCAAATAATATTTCAACTTTCACTTGCAAAAAATTAGGTGGGCCCCATGTCCACAAATCCAAGTGGTCAACCGTTGGACAATCCCTTAGTGGCTTACAACCCTTTATGATCTTATGGTTATGATTTTAAATATCGACAAAATAGTCAAATATTGACTCATAATATGTCATATCGGACCATTAGGCCTCGTTTGGGAATTTATAGGAGAAAAAGCATAATTTCAGTTGTAAGGAAATATACATATGTAGGATCCATGAAAATTTTCAAGTGTTGTTTGGTAAAATATTTGGGCTAAATAAATTTATCTTTTTTCAATATAATTTAAAAAAAATAACAATAATACTTCGAGAACATTAGGCCTAGTTTAGGAATTTGAACGAGAGAATGCATTTGTTGGAAAAATGCAGATTTTCATTTGTTTTCATTTGTAGGACTTAAGAAGATTTTTAAATGTTGTTTGATAAATATTAGGGCTAAATAAATTTAATTCTTATTCAATATAATTTGAAAAAAATAATACTGAGACCCCAAGCATTTTAATAGTGCATGCATAAAATTAATTTTCAATAATTCTTTTTATTAAAAGCAAGGGGAATAATTATATTTTCTCTATGGGCCCTATGTCTATGGCCAAACAACAAAAAATGGTGAAAAATTAATTTTCAGCTTATTTTTCGAGCACATCCTTGTAACAAGACAAGCTCTTTAGAGAACTTTAATCATTCCATCTGGGCATATTAATAAGGACCATTATCCCCACAATATGGGCCATCGTTGGTATCCAGTTATGATAGATATTTTGGGCTAACTGAAGTTAACATTATGGTAAACCACGTTGGAGAATTGGATTGGCGAAGAGTAATGTGCCATGTGGCACTACGTGGCTCTACCGGTAAGGGCCATATCAATTAATGTAGGCTATGGAAATAGTAGTCACCCTCTTCTCTAATCATCTAAAAGGAATAATTTGGTGTCACTAAAGTTTAAAGTGTTCATATCACCTTGTAGGCTTGCATCATCAAATGCCATAATTTGCCGCTATTATAAAATGCAGTGTACCTCTGTGATCAATCTAAATAGTTCAAATAGTAATTTATTATTGACACATGTGTCAACCAAAAAATTGTGCCTACTAGAGAATTATGATCGTCCGTGTAATTTAATAATGACCATCATGCATGGGTCAAAATTTTGTCCGATATCGATATGTTTCAGACGATATGTATCGGTATTGGACCTGGACGATACGGTATATTCAAATGTTGTATCGTCAATTTTACATATAAATCCTCGGACGGTACATTCAATGTATCGTCCGATAAACTACTGTTCCGATACGTATCGTCCGATATGTATCGGTTTGGAGCTCGGATGATACGTATCGGATATACCCGAGATTTTGACCCTTGATGACCATTATAAAATATGCATAATAATTTTTTTGATGACAGGGTATCCTGGCTTCTTAGAGCACCCGATTAAGTCTACAATCGTGCCCACATCACGGCTATACGCAGGTCACACATACCCGGTAAGTAGGAAAAAATCCCTGCGAATGGTTGAAAAAGTGTTGGATTCTCACTCAAGGCTCCTTACAAAATATGCACAATTTTGAGAACCAATTATACTCATCGACATCGAAGCTTGAGACTAACTCGTTTATGGGCACCAACCATATATTATCATGACGTCGTTATACACACCTCCACCCATTCTCTTTTCGTGCTAATGAATATATTATATTAAGAAATATGGCGATGAGTGTAAATGAGTGGACAACTATTATGCATCATTACCTATCATCATGCTACTATAAAAAATAAGACTATTAGCGACAGATTCTAATTGTAAAAAATTACCACTATTAATAAAAAAATAATTAAAAGCTATTAACACTATTAGTGACAAAGGTATTAACAATAATTTTTTGTTAATAGTAACATTTTTTTGTTAATAACGGCAGTTTTTGGCCGCCGCTAATAATCTTATTTTTTGTAGTGTGTACACACAACATTAGGGTTATGATTAGACTCTCAGATGCATTTTGAGTGAGAGCAACAACCCATACTAGGAGTCGACCCATACAAAAAATAAAATCTTGAAGGAAAAAGGTTGTTATTAGAACCCGAGATGGCTGGTCGGACTAGGGAAGTGTGACAGCCCGGATTTTCCCAATGCTATTTTTTTTTTTTTGTACAAGAAAATTAAAAGGAAAAACTCAGACCGTCGGATTGTAGATCACGTTCCATTACAGATATGACACAACGTAAGAGCATACAAACCAAAATCTTCATGCAACGGAAATGGCAGAACAAATTCACACGCTTATTACATGTAATAAACAAAAGAACTACCAGTGATGGCCGACCATTACTTAGACAGTGATGAACATAACACATATCAAATTTGATTTACAACTTATTACATGTACAAGCTCTCAAGCTTAACGGTACCTACAAGTAATACCAGACCACTGGCTAAAAACTTTTCAGACGGAAGGTCTGCACCATAGAAGGATCCACCAAAGACTCCAAATCCCACTCACAGCTTGTACCTGTGACGTATAGTCGAGGGATGAGCTTCATCCAAGCCCAGTAGAGAAAAATAATACCAATGTACATCTTTTCAGACAAAAACATAGAGTTGATTTATTAAAAATCCAATTGGTGAAATCAAGCTTCAGTTTCATTATTTTTCAGATCAAAATAATTTCAATTTCAAGAAACCACATCATCATGTACTTACAAATCCAATTCGAGCAAAACCTTATTATGTACTTCAAAATCGAGTTTTGAGCAAAATATTATCATGTATTTCAAAAATTGAAATTCGAGCAAAACCTTATCATGTATTTCAAAATTAAAGTGTACAAGCGGAATTCTAATGTTCTAGTTCACTTGGACACAAATTCGGTCAATATTCATTCTATTTCAATTTTAGTCAGTATCTTTCATATACAATATAACCTGACGTGCCGGTCCAATATAAGTTGTCCAGTGTCAAATGCAATGTCAGTCAATACAGTATTCAGTACATGATGTATGGTTTGACCCGTCGTACCGGTCCGATGTCGATATCGGTGCAATGTGTCTGGTTTAACCCATTGTACCGGTCGATGTCAAGATATGTCTGGTTTAACCGCCGATATTCAGTGTTCATTATCCAGTGTTCATATGATTCACATTTCAGTCCAAAGCCACGTACTTATTCATAGTTCAAATTTCTAATCACATTCAAAGCTTGAGGTTTCATATACACAAATCATGCTTTGGATTTAAGTTCAATTTCAGGTTCTTAATTAGGTCTTCGAGTTCACATGCCACGTTCCAAATCACTTGCTTATATAGACTTACGCTCTCGGATTCTCATTGGAAATTAATTTCAAGACAAGATTCACTTTTAGTTTCAGATCGAAATCGCATTTTATATACGGAATTCAAATCATGTTTCATATACGAAAATCAAGACATGTTTCACAATCGAGGATCTCAAAGTTAAGTAAGATTCAAATTCATAGACGGGGTTCAATCAAGACATGGAAGTCATATGCTAACATAAAACAAAACAGAATTCGAAATTCACTTCATTCAACACAAATCGAGATTTCGGGCATTTCAAAGCTATCAAATGTTCAAGTATAAAACAAAATCAAACTCATGAATCAGCATCAAGATGAACTTATGTGTTGAATTTCCCTACCTTAAATTCGAGGTCGTGCGAAACGGAAGCAAGGTGAAGGTCCTAATAATGATCTCCAATCCTCAATCTACATCACAACACATGACAACACAATAAAGATTTATCCTAAATGTTATTGGGTTCGACGCACCTAAGTGTTTTCCCAACACCGAGGCAGAATTGGGCAAATTCGTGTTAACCTTGAACTTGATCCAACTTTCACCTAAATTTGATCTTTAAAAATTTTGATTCATGAAACTATTAATTCATAAAAATGATAGGTCTCATTATCCTCTTTTCAACGCCGTATGAATCGCATTAATCGGATCTTGGGGTCAGAAGTTATGACCAAAATACCAAGCAGGTGTCGGCCTGTGAATAGTGTTAACTTCGGGTTATGCGAAACTTGTCCCTACTTTCCACTTAATTTTGACCTTTAAAATGTTAGATTTATAAAATTGTTAATTCATACAACTTATAGAGCTTATTATCATCTTTCCAACGCCTCAAGAATCGTGTCATTCCGAGGTCGGAGCAGAAAGTTACTCCCAAAACAGTGGACCAAACATACACAGGAATTCACACTCGAGCGGGATGCTGCAGGTGGTAGTACGCTCGAGCGAGATTTAGGTACGCTTGAGCGGGATTCATCGATAAGCACATACCCGCTCGAGCACGATTTACCAGAGTACTTTTTGGCCTAAAAAGTACGCTTGAGCGGGCTGTTTCAAGTGTAATCACGCTCAAGCGGGATTCAAGGCCGCTCGAGCGGGATTTCTACAATTTCAATGGTTCTGATACTTCAGGTCATCTTCCCCGATTCGAAATCCCCAAATTTCTTCGAAAATTTTCTATTTTACACACTAACCTAACTTAGTTTCATGATAGAAACGAAATTTATGACATTCCATCCTAATTTCTTACGCATGCAACGATTTTGGGGATCGGCAAGCGGGAACATCGGTATTCATGTTTCTCACGCACCTGATCTTCGAAACCCTTGCACGAAACCCAAACATACACACAATCAAAATCTAAATCTCACATTTCCTTCTACGATCTATGCATGCATGCGAAGGGTTTTGGAGTTTTACTTTCTCACATGCGATTGAGCGATTGGTGAGAAAGAGATTTGGCTCACGAGCTTTGTCTCCGCACGATGCTTCCATCACCGATCCCGACGGAGTCGTGGCGATCTATGTACCTAGAAACTCCTAATGGCACACTATTTAGAATGGTTTCAAGTACTTAACGGGAGTGAGAAGGAGGGAGTATTTTCCTTTCTTTCTTGCTCTAGTTAACTTCTAACTATGGGATGCATGGCTTGTGCGTACCAGAGAACTTTATAAGTGTGGTTCCTGATATGGAGTGTAACCAGTACACAACGATTGTGTACTGTCCATCCCATGGTTTTCCACAAATGGGTCTCAAGGGTTTGGTTTCCAATGGGTCCTAAGTGAGTTTTAGGCCCGATACAAGGTGGCTTCTATTCCAATGTGGTTGCCCTCAAGTGTGGCCCATACAATAAGGAATTGTGTATGGCTTCAAGGTTTGGCTTTTTAATTTGTTGGGCTGATACACCCAGTTATGTGCTGATTCCTGAAGATCTACCGTCGGATCTCAATAAGATCCGCATGAGCCTCCATGCTTGGGTCAGTTTAAGTGTCGGGCACACAAATGTAGGTGTGAGGGCCTAGATAGATATCTTTAAATAAATCTCAACTGTAACCTGCCACTTGATGTACCTTTGACTCTTTTGCTATTCGTGGTACACAGCACACAGTGAATCGGCGCGTAGGCCTTCCATCCAAAGGCCCAAAATAAGGTATCCACATATAGAATAAATGTCCTAACATCAAGGCGTGTTTTGTGTACCATATTTGGCACCTACACGAAGTCAAGTGTGCAGAGAGGGGTTTAGGCTATACTTGGAACCATTTAATCTCCAAAGGGTATGATTAGTGAACAATCCATACACAACACTGGTGTGTGGGCCTTTAGAACACTATTGGATTAGGGGTTTCAATGGGCACAATGGTCGGTTTGACATACAGTGCTTAGCTTTAAAAAAAACAAAACGTCGCTCACTCTCATTCAATGGGCACTTGTATGGGTCTTTCCTCCAAAGGCCCAAAATAGTTTAAACGTTCGCTCTCATTAAATGAGCTCTTGTATAGGTCTTTCCTCCAAAGACCCAAAATAGTTTAAACATCCACTTAAAGATCCCAACAATAAGTTTATGCGGACATATGGAGATTGACATCAAAATTTCAGGTTGATGATTCCGCGTTCGCAAGATCATACTAGTCACGTTCATAAGATCAAACTGGTCAAAGTAATCATCTCACTGTTAAGGTCAACAATGTCAAATGTCTCTAGTGTGCCCTGATACACCATCAATTGTTTAAATTTTTATTCGAATTAGTGATTGATTTGTCTGGGTTATAAGGCGCAGACTGTTTTCGATTAGTAAGCACGCGTAACACCCAGAGAATGAGGTTCAGAAATTCGAGAGTATTACAGAAAGGTTGATGGGACGAAGTTGAGACACCCAAAGAGGACAATACCTTGACATATGGAGTCAGAGAGTTACACCGTTCTCAATCATATGATTCAATTAGTTTAGGGTTTAGGGTTTAATTTGTCGACGAATCTGGTCTATACGATGGCTCTGTGAACCACATGGCTCTGCATATCATCTAATCTTTTTCTTCACCAGTGGAAAAGTATCTATTAAAAAAAATTAATTTAATGGTGTAAATTAAAGTTTTTACAAAAGAATTAATAATATCACCAATCTTTTTATTTTTTAATAGCTAGAATTGAAGATCCTTGAATGGACAAAATACAATTAATTTATCGATGTGATTCTTTAATTAAGATGTGTTCCAATCATGATCAGTCATTTGGATTATTTAGATTGATCCAAAATACTTGTCACATGGCATAAGAGGTAAAAGTATCTTTAATGGTATAAAATCAAAAGCCTATTTTAATAGTATAAGATGATTTAAAGGATTATTTTCATTTCCCGCCTTCTCGTGACGACAAGACGTCTCCGTTTCAAAATTTTCAGAGGCATCTCGGAGATTTCAAACTATATTGTTGACTAACTCTTTAAAATATGAAGAGCCCATACAGGTAATTTTTTTTTGTCACTTGTCTCTGCGGTTCGATAACTTTGATCTAAATATCGACGGCATCAAAGATAGCGATTAAAAAAACTTAGTCTGAGAAAAGATATAAAAGAATTTTTCGTCCGTAAATAAAACAGTCTATAATCATCTTAAATTTAGAAATAAGACGGCTACGTACCTGTCTTTAAATAAGAGAGCCTCTAATCAATTCAAATTTAGTAATAAGACGGACAGATTCTAACCAATGGAAAGAAATTTAAAGACGGCTACGAATCTTCTGAAAGAAACGAGGCAAACCGAAGTGTCTCTTACTCTCCCTCTCGCTGGTCCCGTCTCTTACGCTCCCTCTTTCTCATCCCGTCTCTATAAAAAAAACAGAAAACCCTAGGTCCCTCCTGATCCTCCTCGAACCGACGGAAAGCGAGTGGCCATTGATGAGATCTCATCTCCTTAGCTACAGCAGTGACGCTGAAACCGCAAAGCTTACCACGGTCTAGTAATGGCGGCGTCGCAGTCGGATTCAGATGAATTGGAGCAGGTGTTGAAGCGGATTGAGTTCTCGATGGAGAGGTGTAAAATGGAGAAGAAGAAGAGCGATTTGAGGGATTTTAAGTTGTTAGTTGCGCAGGTTAGGGTTATACAAGGGAAGAATAATGAGGCTTTGAAGGTTTATGAGGAGCTTGTTAAAGAAGAGCCGAGAGATTTTAGGCCGTATCTGTGTCGGGGAATTATATATACTTTGTTGAGGAAGAAGGATGAGGCGGAGAAGCAATTCCAAAAGTATCGGCGGCTTATTCCAAAGGGGCACCCTTATGCACAGTATTTTGATGAAAATAAGATGGCTACAAAGGTTTTTTCGCAAATGCCAGAGAACCAGAGAACAAGCAGTTTGAAGAGTTGAGAGAAATTGAGGTTCTTTTTTAAATTGAGCAAGGGGTTGCAGGTTTGGGAATGGTAAGCGCAAATACTAGAAAAAATTGCAGCATCTGTTGAATAGTTTTTTTATGATAGATACCTTCTTTTTGTTTTTTCATAGTTTTTGTGATATGTTTTAATGTAGTAATGAATGGTAGAGGCACCATCAAATTTTGCAGTTCGGTAATTAATTGTCCTGGTGTTGATTTTTTTAGAGTTTTGTTGTTTTGTTTAAGGTTTACTATATAACAATTTTCATAAGGAGAATGTGGAGTTTAACTGAGTGTTCTTAATTTGGTTCCAATGGAAACTGTTGCACCCTTTATCACAAAATTTGACAATTGGTAGATTTATTTGTTTTATATCCTTTATTCAGTACATGGTCATGTTTGGGAACACTTTGAGTTGATTTAGACATTTTTTGGAGTTCAACTTAGTTCGATTGTTGGGCTGATAAATTGTTCTTTGAAAAGGACTCCAATGGCGGGCTTCCATGTTAGGGCCAACCTTTAGTTACTTGGGGGAGGGTAGTAGGAGCAGGATCAGCAGCAGGAAATTGCTACTTCCCAAGCTATTTTAAGACTTGAAATGTTTAGAAATCAGGGGTTTTCAAACCTGAACGAATACCATGCAAAGAAAGTTCGCTCTCACTGGATAACATCACCATGGACGCTCGCTGGTCTGCTTTAGCCTTGGTGCATAATGGGAAACAAAAATTTAGTAAGAAAGCAAGGAATTACAATAGGGGGAAGCACAACTTTATACTTTTTATAAAAAAAAACTATTTGTCTGTGACAGTGACAATCTCATTGGCTTCATTATCACATGCCTAATATAACAATTCAAAGTCTTTGGAAGATTCTAAATCGTGTTGAGAGAATTACCCTCTGTGATGATGGGCTCTGAATCCCAGTTTAGGTATAGTTTGAAGTTTAAGCATTTAAGGCCTCTAATATCTGCCTCATATGAACGAAAAGGGTAGGATCCGGATATACTAATTTCTTCTTCCCTTTATCATTCCTTCCTACACTGCCAATGTGGAAATTAGGTGTCCAACAAACTTCCAATGGAATTGAGTTTATGACTTATTTACTATCGCATTCAAGTTCACCTCTCTGATCTCAGGACATCACTATCCATGAAGATTTTCTACTCTCTCGATGAATTATGCTCCTTTTCTCCTTGATACAATTAAGTTTCATACTAACGCCAATGCAAACAAAAAGTTGCATTTTAATAAGTTTTTTAGAATGTAGATTAGACCAGCCAGTCCGAACTGGTTTGACGAAAATTGGCACCTTCGGTGGTCCTAATTGTTATGCAAAACCATTTTCCATTTTTAGACATTGAACCAGCGAATCATATGCTTTTATTAGAAAGCGGCTGGTTCATATGGTTCATATGAATTTTACGCCTATGGTGTTTATTTTGGCTGCAATATCTGATTCCTTTCAATTCCAAAATACTATGTGATTTTGTATATAGTAACTGACCTGTTCCTAAACTTGGTTGTGCATGGATCACTATTTGGACACGTGGCACTATTTAACAAGTGTGTCGTGTAAGGCCAAGGACCAGATGTGGAAATTTGATTGGTCAAAGAATGCATAAAAACCACATCTCCATTGTGTTTGAATCACTCAATAGAGGTTAGAGATGTTTTCTGATGCAATCTTTGACTCTTCAGATCCAGGTCGTGGTCTTTGCAGTCTTTGCATCAAATGGAGTACTTGATGAAAAATAGTGCCACATGTCCAAAAAGGGACTTGTTCACAATCTAGATTAGGAATCAGTAGGTTACACTATACCAGGTAAAATAGTTTATTTTCTAATTTTTTTCCCGCTCCCTCTCTAATTTCTGAAGGTACTTATCACTAGGGAATGTTGTGGAAAATTGATAAGTTTAATTGTTTTGGCACAACAGGTGAGGCCTTTTCTCACATGAGCCCTGGAAGATTTTAATTATGATGCACTTGTTAATCAGTGATTACAGAAGAGGTACAACACCTCTGAAATGGCATGCATGCTTGCTTGTGCTGCTGCCTGTGTACGTCATTCTGCATGGCGTCGTCCACGGATGGCTCAGGTATGATCGCAGTCAATTATAATGGCACCCTGCCACCCTCAAATGCGTAGGGTCAGTGCTTTTGTATCTTTGGACAATAGACAAAACCGTTGAATAATTGTTATCCAGCTCTCTCAATACTCCTCACAGGCCTGTGCGTCCTATATGTTGGTTGGTAACATAGCCATGAGTTATTGGGACTAGGGATTTACTTAAGAAGCTTATCTTGGATGCATATTTGTTGAAAATGCCCGGATCATCTCTACAGTTCTAGTCATGACAGGATTTTCTGAATGTTAGGGCAGTGATTCGACCGTAGAAATGCTTCTCTTTCACGATTTATACCCGTGGAGAATGCACAGGGGAACCGTACTACTTAATCGTAAGGAGACACATTTGTTTCATCTCTTTGGTCATCTAATACTTATTTTTCTTTCTTCATTGCTTGGATCAGCCTTTCCCCTTGTTTGCTTTCCTTCTGAAATATATTTTATCATTTGTTTCTATGTCTGCATATTTACCATGATTCTTAGTTGGCAGAATATTTTCAGAATAAGTTGGTGGAGACTGTACAATTTATGGAGATTCTAAATTTGAAAGAGAGTGTTGAGAAGGACTCCTTTTTTCGTAAGCTTCCAAACTTAGCCGAACAGCTCCCTCGCCAGATTGTACTGAAGAAAGTTTGATGGCTGGAATTGAATTAAAGACCTGAGATGTGTTTTCTGTTGTCAAGTTATTCTTTTATCTTCTTTTAATAAATGCTATCAATTACTAAATTGATAGCATCTTGGGTTATTCTTACTAAATTTTTGTTTCCCATTATGTACCAACAAAAGATGCTGTATCAGTAATGCGATCGCCATCGTACAGAGGATCACCACCATTGATTATTCATATTGTCATGGTGACGTCACAGAATCATTCCTCTTCAAATTGATGAGCTCTGTTCTGGAAGTACTTTCGACAAATCCAATCACCTTGCTTCATAGGAACTTCAATTTGGACATTTGGCATTTGTTGTCAATTTAAGTGGTTAGACTGATTGAACATCAGCCTTTTCGATGTCTCCTTGGGAAAATCAGAATCAAGTTCTCTGGCACTAAACTCCACCATTTCCTTCATAAGCTTCTTGACAGATTCTTTAACCGTTTTGGATGTTTTTCCTTGATAAGTATCTGCAACAAAGGCATGGGAGTCCAGTAAATACTGATATTTTCCAACTGATTCTGTGTGGAAAATAGTTTAAAATTTGAATCAATCAGTTGAATTTTATTTTCCAACTGATTCTGTGTGGAAAATAGTTTAAAATTTGAATCAATCAGTTGAATTTTGATTTATTCAGCATAATGTATTGACAGTGGATTCAGTTTTTTTTTCCCCCAAAATGCAGATTAGAAACTAGTGGTTTTTGCAAGGTTGGAGGACAAGGGAACAACAGTGTGCTATGATCCGGGCATTTCTTGATACACACAGGGGTTGGTCCCGTAGCCCAATGGAAGGTTAACAATATTGCAACCCAGAGGTTACAGGTTCAACCCTAGCTTACCCATCAGAACATAAAAAAAAATAAAAAATCGCAATGCACACAGAGTCACCTTTGTCAATCTACATTTTTAGTGGTGCAAAAGAGGCATCATGCCCGGCTGTTCCCAGCTGATCATCGGAATCGTGATATGACGGAATTCAGGTAACTTATTGGGATCTTATTGATGCATAGTTGCTGAGATCTCTGTAATTTCAAACATCTGGAATAAATATGATCAATTAATTAACTGACTGTTAATGGTTGTTTTCGCAGGGAACAAGTCGCCCGACCCACTGTCACGTCCTCTATGATGAGAACGGATTCACGCCGGATGCCTTGCAAACGCTAACCGACAATTTGTGCTACACATAATGTTTTCTATCCTTGATCTGTCAAATCCGTTCCTAAAACATTAATGGTCTCTTTTTCTGTGTTATCATTGCTATTCCTGTTCTCAGCTATGCGAGGTGTACCCATTCGGTTTCAATAGGTTTGTTTCCAATTTTTAAATATATAGTTCTCTAAATCGGATTATCCTATTTTTTATGCCTCGGTGATAACATGTGGACATTGTACTTTATGCAGTCCCTCATGCATATTATACACATTTGGCGGCATTTAGGGCACGGTACTACATGGAAGGTGACTACTCGTCGGACAGCTAGTGGATCTACAGTTGGTGGTCGGGGCCTGAATATCAGGGAGAGAAATGTAGAGTTACGCCCTTTATCTGAAGTGAAAGACACTGTTAAGGCAGTAATGTTTTACTGCTGAAATGAGTGGTAATGGAGATCCAAGATTCCCTTAAGACTCTTGTTACCGTTCCCAGAATTTTATTTTTTTGTTAAGGCAGTAATGTTTTACTGCTGAAATGAGTGGTAATGGAGTTCCAAGATTCCCTTAAGACTCTTGTTACCGTTCGCAGAATTTTATTTTTTTGTTGGGAAAGTGGGGAATATCAAGTTGGGAGTTATTTTATTTTATTTTTAGCTTGTGGCTATCTCCCATCATGTATAAATCTGTGGATTTTGGGTTTGTTAGATTATTAATTGAGATTTATGTTTACTGTTTATTTTCTTCTCCAATTATTGTAGAACATTTTGTCCAAATCTGTTCTCTCTCTCTCTCTCTCTCTCTCTCTCTCTCTCTATATATATATATATATATATATATATATATATATGTCTGGTTATCTTTGTCATTAATAGGGACTTTATTTATGTATACTAACACACTATTAATGTATGACTATGGTGAAATATTATCCTTCTTGGAGATGCTTTACCTTCCTTATTTTGACAATTTGTTGGTAAGATGTTACATGATAGTGATTGGTAATACTGATGTTTAGCTATTGCCTGGTTAAATGGAATACTCAGCTTTGTTTAACCCTCTTGAGGACTGGCTGCATCTTTGGTGAAGTTTGTTTTGTCAATTTGTGTGATGGAAAAGCTTAGATAGACTTCACTTGTTTAATCCTGTACTTGATAGACTTCACTTGTTTAATCATATATTTTGTGGCATCATTAATTAATTCTAAAGTTTCTTCTAAGATTCTCTTGTTTTTTTTTTTTTTTGAGTTTATTTAGATGTATGCTTCTAGTTCATCTGGTTCTGAATTAGATGGTTGCGAAAGAGATTTAGAGGGACTTTATGATGCCTTTGGCCAAAGAGTATATTAGGCCGTCATCAGGTTTGACTGAGTTGTGTAAAACAAAAAAACCAATTGAAATTGGCACTGGTTGGGAGCAGAAATGGATTGAAATTGGAAATTAAAGAATAGTTGACAGCTGAGCTTGGGAGTACAAATGGGTTTGCATCCGATTATGTAGAAATTTATTACTCAAATTTTTTTTGTTCATTTGTAATTTTTTAATGGATGAGCAGGGTATGTTGGGGTATAGGCCCTTCTCAGAATTATAAATATTTTTTTATTACCATTTTAAAAAAATATTATCATTTTAAAAAAATGATTGCTTAAGATCGTCTTATTTCAACCAGTATTTAAATAGGACTGTTCATAAAGGACTGTTCGATATAATAAATAAGACTACTCATGACCGAATCTAATAGAGTGTTCAAAAAATGACGGTTCCTAACCGTCCTATAAGATTTTTTTTTTTAATTATTAAAGGGTCGGTGACCGTCCTATAGTGGTTATATGAGATAGCTTCAGACAGTCTTATATTAGAACTGTGGAAAACAGTCATTTCCTATCATCTTTTACATTTAAGACGCCCAAAAAAATAACGACCTTGAGAACGGTTTTGAGCCATCTTTTTTGTTAAAATAAAACTGCTTTGGACCGTCCTTTTTTGTGTATTTTGAAAGCATTTGACTGCTTAATTTGAATCACATGATAAAGCAATATATCTATTGTGAAAAAAATGAATATTATTATTATTTGCTGATAGAGTGATTCGATGATCATAACTATTGTGAATTTTTTTTTTTAAAACAATCAATATAAAACTGAGCGATTAATAGAGTCAATTGCATGAAAAACGAATGGTAAAATCACATTTACTTTTACCGTTCATTTTTCACACGAATGATATCATTGACTATCCAATTTTGTATATTTTTATTACTATTATTATTATTATTATTTTGACAATAGTCATGATCTTCAAGCCGCTCCTTTACATGATTTTAATCATGTGATTGGATGTCATATTGTAGCAAATATTATTTAGACAATAGTCATGATCTTCAAGCCGCTCTTTTACATGGCTTCAATCATGTGATTGGATGTCATATGATAGCAAACTAATGTGGTAAGGTAAGCTACTTGTTCCTTAGTACCCGGCTACCTTTATCCAAAAATTAAATATATGAAAAATAATGTATTCTGAAGCAGAAAACGTAGCTAGAAATGTTTCTAATAAATATTATTAAATGGTAAAAAAATAAAAAACAAATCAAGTTGATGGCTAAAAATGAAAAAGATCATAATAAATAAATAAAGTAGCTACCAATGTTACTTTATTCGTTGGTTTGCTTGATTCAAATTCGGGTTCATAATTCATGATTAGCTACATCCAAGCGACCCCAATTCGCTAGTGGTAGGATGAGTTTTAAATATAAAATGATATTTTAATAAATGTTATGGTTAGATTTTAATTATGTGTAAATCATTGATTTACTATATATAATAAAATGGATCGACTCTTCTAACCATCATTTAAATACCAAATGGTGTTTAAATGATCTTACATTATTTATTAGCTTATGATCTTGACAATCCATATCGTCAAAGTGATGTATCATTAGTTAAAAGGCCAAAAATCACACTTAGTATCTATGCACACAAATACTAATGGTTGTTCTTAATTTGATGACTGATATTATAGTACACCGATCGGAAGATTTACATCTACTTATAAGTATGATCCTTTGGCTGAGGCATATGTTTCAACGATGTGCCACTTGGGAAGTTTAGTTTTATCATAGATGTGTGCCACATGGCACAATGATAAATCCACTTCAATGGTGTGAATTAAAAAGTTACTTTTTCGTGGTGTAAGATCATTTGATGTTTAAATGTTGGTCTGGAGCCATTATCCCGGCTATTATCCCACTTCAAACATTTTTAGAAAAAGGGGTTTTTGCATTTTTTCGAGCTCATGGTTCAAACCTAAATAACACCCGATTTGAGTGATTGGATCACACCCACCTATTCTTGTGCATTGACTTTTGCCACCTTTGATCATATTTTCAAGCCGTGGATATGCATCACATCATACTCAAATTTTATTGGGTGATACTTAATGGTTCTTGAGCAAGTTGTCGTGAAACCCGTCCAAGAAGATGGCTGCCGCGTGGGGTCACGCACAGATGAGAATATGTTCTCTAAATCCCATAAAATCCATGGTTTCACCTTATAGTAATCATGGGATTGTTTCCTTTTCCACTGTTCGGATAAACTAAGAAAAGGAAGGAAAAAAACAAGGGTAAAGGAAAGAGAGAGAGGATGGAGAAGATGCAATGGATGCCATCTTGGATGAGGACAAAATAACAATAGGGTAACTTTATTCGCAACTTTAGATTTCTCCTTCTCTAAGGTTTCATGTGGTTAAAACGACGACTGCTTTGAATCTTGCAATAGAGATCATTTTTTTGCCAAATCTTTCACATAATATATCTCAAGTTCATTGGCCTACCATCAAACGGGTAGATTTGATTTCAGATGGCACACATCCTAAAAGGAAACATGATCATTGAATAAATAAAAGGATGTTCTTAGATATCACTTTTTTGAAATGTGTGCCATGTGGAATCCCTCTAATGTAGGCCTAAGATCTCAAAACAGTCCGACAGTTTAAGCACAGAAAACCTGTGCTGAAAAGGAAGAATCTTGTATTGAATAGAAAGGCGACGAACAATAAGGCTCATTCTTTTCACTTAAGGGGTAGTAAAATAAATAGCGAGGATCCCCTTTGAATTTTATTTTTTTAAGGTCAATATAAAAAGTTGACTTTTTATTTTCTGAATCTTATTTACAACTCAAAAGTGGGGGAAAGTGTAATATCCCTGATATTTTTGACGTATTTTCATTTATCTCGGTAAGCGTGTCCAAAAATAATTATGAGATTTTCGGGGCTTTTTGTTTAGTTTTGGTTATGATGAGTGAGATGACCAAAGGACTTGATTATGAGATGTGTACAAGTCAAGTAGAAGATAACTTGCACAAGAAGGTTGGTGTTAGTGTTTAGCACCGGATAAGTTCCAACTTAAGTAGATAAGTTACAAATGATAAAATCTAGATATTTAATTATGCTTAACTTTGGTTATAAGAGAGAGTGCAAGAGAAGTTTCACTTCTCTCTCTCGTTGGAATTATGCCCTAAGGACTTGCCTCATTCGATTCCAGATCTCGGAAGTTTTAGAGATCCTCTTTCCATCTCAACCATTGGTTTATTTGGTGCTTGAATTTAGATCAGTTTGGGCTATTGGAAGAGAAGGTTAGAGGAGAGGATATCACTGTATCTATAGATTTGTGCAATGGAGGAAGGGTTATAAGGGGCTGAATTGAAGCTTTTAAAGCTTCGATCTTAGAAACTTGTTCCGGTGCGTGAATCGGTACAATGGAGTCAACAGTTTAAGCTAAAAGAGGTATGTCTTGAAACCTCCTTATGTAAATTTGTTGGGTTTTGTTAGAATTAAAAATATGTATTCAATAGAAAAGATTGAATGGTTGTGTAGAAATTAAGGAAAAAGAATCCGGGCATGTTGAGTTAATGACCACGAGCACGAAGAATTCGACTGTCGATTTGAAAATCGACTGTCGAAATTGGAATTCGACTGTCGATTTAGAAATCGACAGTCGAAATGAGAATTTAAGCCTAAAACAGAGTTCTGGGTCGAATTTAAAATCGACCATCGAATTTCAAATTCGACCAACGAATTTAAATTCGATGGTCGAATTCTGTCCTGCTTTTGGCTTTTAAAAGTTTGGTTGGATTTTTATTCTATGAGCTTTTGGGTTGATTTTTAGGTTCTATATTAACACAGAGAGTGTTAATATATGTAGGTTTTGACGATTGGGAGTCCTTGGAGAGGATTGCTTGTACATGCTTTTGAAACTTCTTGGTTAATGTAGGGGAACCCTAATTATTATTTGCATAAATTTATAAGCATAAACTATTATAGACAATTTCTGTTAGAAGTATAAAATTTGGAAATTCTATTGCACACAGTATAATTAAAACTTTGAACATATGACACAATCTGAAAATTTGTAAACTTTGTCATAAATAAGAATCTTTGGAAATCAGAACCTCAGCTAAATTTTGAATCAGAACCTCAGTTAAATTTTGAATCAGAACTTCGAATCAGAACCTTGAAAAATCAGAATTATGTTATGAATAATAAGCTTTGATGTGTGTTAGCATTTGCATTTGATTTAGGGTTCATAAGTACGATGCCCTAGATTCTACCAACCGTGTTGACGGTAAAACTTTGGCGCAAGTTTCCCTCATAGCGTAGGGGCTTGTTGCATTTTCGAAATGGGTTCATGAACGACAATGGTCAGTAGGGTCTTCCCATCGGTCACGTAGTCCGCTCTCATGCTATAGGAAATTTGGGAGATAAAATTAAGTTATAAATTTAAGACAAGAAGCATGCTAAATCAGAACACTTGAACACTTTAGATTATATTATCAGTTTTGACTCAGGATTAGAACTGGAGATTTAATTTGAAAAGCATCATTGAAAAACATATTTGATCCGATTCCGTCTTTTGAAAACCTTTACTTATAAAGAAATGCAAATAGATCTGTCTTCCTCTATTGAGCTTGGCTGTTAGCTCACCCTCGACTATATCGTCCAGGTCTTTGAGGATCGACCTTGGGTCGAGAGGATCCGAGGACTCGATTATATTCGATGAGGATTTGGACATACCGGTGAGGAGTTCTTCCCGTGATCTTAGATTCTGTATTTTTGGTATTTTGTCTGGATATTATTTTGGAATGTTGAGCCTTAGGCTATTATTTTTGTTCTTTTGATATCACTCGAGGAACCATTATTGTGAACCTCTATTTTAGGTGATCGGATTAGCCATCACCGGTGGTTCCTTTTGGTTTCTCACAGTGATATATCTAATTTTGTTATATGAAGCTTTTATTTTTGGATTAATAATGCTGCCTCTGTCTTTAGACCTTTGTTTATGTTGCCGGCTTCTGTTTGTTACGGCTTATTGAGAAATCAATAAGTTGATGAACCGGCCTTTCCTATACCTTAGAGATTGGAAAAGTCGGGTCGTCACAGTTGGTATCAGAGCAAGGCTCTAGGTTCAGAGTCTTAGGACTAGGGGTTAGATTATTTCTAACAATTCATTACTGATCTAATTATTATTGTTTGTTTAACAATGACAGATCAGCATGCCTCCACGGTTTAGAGGCAGAGGCCGAGGTATAGAGGGACCTTGTACAGCTCGCATCGAGGAGATAAATGAGGGCATAGGCACCTCATATGGCAGAGGGCGAGTTGCTTCTGGCCCTAATGCAGAGCCTTTGGGAGCTGCTAGGCAAGACAGAAGGAATGTGGACGAGGTGTTGGCAGTCTTGGCTACTAACATGGCCCACCATTGGCAAGCATTGACCGAGATCGAGATGTCGGCAGCTAGACATCAACCGGATGAGACCTCCTACATTCTCAGGGCAGACGGATCCTATGGAAGCCGAGGCATGGCTGGATGAGATAGAGAAAATATTTGAAGTGTTGCAGTGTACCGATGTTGAGAAAGTACGCTGGGCATCTTTCAAACTTTTGGGCGAGGCCAGCCCGTGGTGGAAGTCTGTTTCCAGGATGAGAGAGAAGGACTACCCCAATACTCCATGGACTTGGGCAGAGTTCGTGGAGACGTTCAACGATCAGTACTTCCCGAAGATCGTACGTAATCAGTGGGAGGTCCAATTTATCGAATTGAAACAGAATGAGATGTCGGTGCGCGAGTATGGCGCAGAATTTGATAGACTTTCCCAATTTGTACCCCTACATGTGGCCACTGAGCTGATGAGAGCTCAGAAATTTCAGAGAGGTTTGCGGCCGAACATTCAGGAGAGGGTGTCGATGTGGGAAATGGAGACGTATGCTAGTGTGATGTCCAAGGCCCTCATTGCAGAGGAAGATATTCAAAAACAGTACTTGAGGCGAGAGCAGGGTAATAAAAATAGGTTTGGTCGAGACAGAGTGCTTGAGCGGTGAACAAAAGCCGAGTTCTCTAAACCTCCTCCCTACCTAGTCAACCATCATATTCTAGACCATTTGTTGCTTGGGACCGATGGCGTCTTCCTATCGGAGACCTCGAGTTCGTCACTGGGGCGACCTTCGAGCAGAGCACTACTATGAGTGGAGCTTCTGTGGCTCAGGGTTCGACGAGAGGATCAGCTGTTACTCCTGTTTCTACCCCAATGTGTGCAAGATGTGGGAAACCACATAAGACAAAGGATTGCAGGCGAAACACTGGAGGATGCTTCAGGTGTGGACAGGTTGGCCACATGATCAAGGATTGTCCTATTATTGAGAAAGGACGGACTACGACGATCTCTACGCAGAAGTCGACGCGACCTACAGTTCAAGGTCGGGCTTTGCGGTGACTGCACAGGATGCCCAAATGTCGAATGACGTTATTCAAGGTATCATTAAAGTTGAGATGTCATTTATGCAATTGATTCAATTATTATTGTTTAAATTTAAATATAGGTAAATTATGTTAAACCACATAGGAATCATTGCATATAATTAACAAACTTTTTAACTAAAGGTACACTTATGATGAGTAGTCGAGACGACATGGATAAAATTAAAGCACGAGTACTTATAGACCCTGGGTCTACACACTCGTTTATTACTCCTTCCTTCTCAGAGAAGTTGGGTATTACTCCCGAACCCCTTGCTTTCATTCTGGATGTGAAGATTCCTACGGGAAGTTGGTATGTCTTGTCTGACATGTCGATCGATCATCGTGATGATTGATGAGCACGAGATGGGCCAAACATGATTCGTTGAGCATGGAAGGGTTCTCGTCATTCTCGGAATGGATTGGTTGGCGACTTATCACGCGGCGTGGGTTCGGAAGATAGTGACCTTCCGACCAGCGAAAATCCTTCGATTACGTGGAGTCAAATCCAAGGTTGCGTCGTTGGTTTCAGACCATTAAAGCGGCGCATGATGAAGAATGGTTGCGTGGGTATCGGCCTATTTGCAAGATTCTAAGAAGAAGAAACGACTTGGCTCTTATCGGGTGATGCGATTATCACGATGTCTTTCAGGAGGACTTACGGATTACCACGGAGAGATTGAGTTGCGATTGAGCTAGCAGATGCGAACCGTTATCTAAAGCTCCATATCGGATGGCGCTTTCTTTGAGTTGAAGGAACTCAAGGCACGACTTGAGGCTGTTAGAACAAAGGCTTTATCTGACGAGTGTCTCTCCTTGGGGTGCCGGTTCTATTTGTGAAAAGAAGGATGGATCGATGCGTACGTGTATCGATTATAGGCAGCTCAACAAGATGACGATTAAGAATCGTTATCCTCTTCCGCGGATAGACGACTTGTTTGATCAATTGCAGGGTGCAAGGTTCTTTTCGAAGATTGATCTGAGGTCAGGCTATCACCAGCTCAAGATCAAGGCGGAAGATATATCCAAGACTGCGTTTCGGACGTGTTATGGCCACTATGAGTTTCTAGTGATGCCATTTGGATTGACGAATGCGCATGCATCTTTCATGGACCTGATGAACAGGGTGTTCAAACCACATCTTGATAAATCAGTGGTAGTTTTTGTAGATGACATCCTCATCTATTCGAAAACCAGAGAGGAGCATGTGCAGCATCTGAAGATGGCTCTTCAAACACTCAGGGACCATCAGTTGTATGCCAAACTTAGTAAGTGTGAGTTTTGGCTTGAGCAGGTCAGTTTCTTGGGCCACGTAGTCTCTGAAGCGGGTATCTCAGTGGATCCTACAAAGATAGATTCTGTGGTGATATGGGAACAACCTCGGCGATTCTGAGGTCAAGTTTTCTTGGTTTGGCGGTGGTACTATCGGCGATTTGTCGAGGGTTTCTCGAAGATATCGGGTCCACTTACGACTCACAAGGAAGAAGAGCTAAAGCGTAAAGCTTGACTACGACACAAGGTGCTTGCTATACCTTCTGGCAGTGGAGGTTTCGCAGTATATAGTGATGCTTCTTATGGCGGATTAGGTTGTGTGCTTAATCAACACGAGCGGGTCATTGCGTATAATTTTAGGCAGTTGAAGGACCATGAAAGAAACTATCCGACGCATGACTTAGAGCTAGCAGCAGTTATATTCGCCTTGAAGATCTGGCGACATTACCTCTACAGTGAAATCTTTGATATATTCACCGATCACAAGAGTCTCAAGTACCTCTTCACTCAAAAGGACTTGAATATGCGGCAGCGACGATGGATGGAGTTCTTGAAGGACTACGATTGCTCGATTCAGTACCATCCGGGAAAGGCAAATGTCGTTGCTGATGCTCTTAGTAGGAGGTCTTCAGCACAGTTGTCATATCTTGTTAGTCGGATTCAGAGATGGAAGCTTTTGGAGGATATGGCTTTGGGCAGCTCAAGGTTCGATGTAAAGGGCTCGGGAGCATTGATGGCTACACTTGTATTACGTCCTACGCTCTTCGAGAACATTCGGAAGCTTCAGATGACCGATGATGAGCTGATGGCAATCAGACGAGATGTCGAGAATGGCAGCAAGAAGGATTTCTCCATTCGAGCAGATGGGACCTTGCTATTTCACGACCGCATGCGTCACGAAAGTACCGAGCTTCGGGACACCATTCTAGAAGATGCTCACAAATCCATGTATGCCATACATCCTAGTAGCACCAAGATGTATCAGGACTTGATGAAGAGTTTCTGGTGGCGGGGTTTGAAGCGCAACGTCGCTGAGTACGTATCGCGGTGCTTAGTTTGTCAACAGGTTAAGGTTGATCATCAGAATCCTGCAGGCTTATTGCAGCCTTTACCTATGCCTGAGTGGAAATGGGAAGCCATTTCGATGGATTTCATACTCGGGTTGCCGAAGACACTGAGGAAGAACAATGCCATCTGGGTTATTGTAGATCGGCTAACCAAGTCTGCTCATTTCTTGCCATATAATACCACCTATCGGCCCGATGAGACTTGCAGAGTTATACCTGAAGGAGATTGTTAGACTGCATGGGATACCAGCTAGTATTGTGTCTGATCGAGACCCGTTGTTTACTTCACATTTTTGGCAGAGATTTCAGGAGGGCATGGGTTCTCGTCTTGACTTTAGTTCGGCATTTCACCCACAGACGAATGGCCAGACTGAGCGCGTGAACCAGATCATTGAGGACATGTTGAGAGCATGTATGTTAGATTTTCACGGGTCATGGGACCAACACTTGCCTCTGATAGAGTTCGCCTACAATAATAGCTTTCAGGCTAGCATTGGTATGGCTCCGTTCGAGGCTTTATATGGACGGCGGTGTCAATCACCGTTGAACTGGGAAGAAGTGGGTGAGAAGCTCATTATGGACCTGAGATAGTTGAACGCACTACCAAGACGGTTCGGTTGATACGTGAGCGACTACGAGTAGCTCAGAGTCGTCAGAAGAGCTACGCCAATCTCAAACGGCAACACGTGGAATTTCAGGTAGTTTTGATATGTCAATGGGTATTTTTTCACTTGGTATAAATTCCATGTGAAATTGGCACTAATACTCGATTTTTCAGGTCGGCGAGAATGTCTTTGTTCGGATTTCGCCTACCAAGGGCGTTATGCGGTTCGGAAAACGAGGGAAACTGAGTCCTCGGTACGTTGGGCCTTTTGAGATATTAGGCCGAGTCGGAGAGGTTGCATATCGTGTGGCGTTACTGCCGCAATTATCTAGCATGCACAACGTCTTTCATGTGTCGATGTTGCGTCGATACATCCGTGACCCGACTCACGTGCTTGATTACCAACCCATCGAGCTTCAGGATGGTTTGAAGGTGGTCGAAGACCCGATTCGTATTTTGGATCGCAAGGAGCAGATCCTATGCACTAAAAGCATTCCTTTGGTTCTTGTGCAATGGCGGAATCATACACCGGAGGAAGCCACTTGGGAGCGTGAAGCTGAGCTCCGAGACCAATTTCCGACCCTTTTTGAGTAAATTTTGCGAAATTATGTGTTGAATGTATGATCCTTTGAATCTTGTTGTAATGACTGTTTTTATACAATAAATTGGCGAGTAATTTTGACGGTCCAATATACAAATTGATGTGTATATTTAAAGGTCTCTACATTATGGACAAAAATTCGATAATTTTGGGCCTAAACCTGGTATGTTCCACACTACTGGCCCTGTGAAATAAAATTGACCCTATAGTTAGCTACTTCTTTAAATTTACCGAGTAATTTTGGTCTTGATACTGATGTCATGGCCCTATACATATACCTATTATTTTGTCCATATTTTACAGCTTTTATTTGCGTTATGTTGTGGAAATCCTGAAACTTTTGCGATGCCCGACCAGATTCGGACTAGTTCTTTTCCAAATTGATATATGAATTAGTTTCGCCACAAATTCTTCGCCTGTTCTATCATTTTCTATGCCTTTTCGGCTGTGATAAATACGGTCCAGGTCCGAAAATGTGATGGGAATGAAAAGGGATCAAAGACGGTCCATTTAGACCCAATGGTAAGGTTTGGATTCCAAACATTTCACCAAAAATTTAACAACCGCAATGTAACAAAATTCGACTGTCGAAATGGGAAATCGACCATCGAATTTATATAAGCTTATCAGCAATTTTAAGCCCAAAAACAGGACCTGAGATGTCCTGAGAAAATCGACTGTCGATTTCAAAATCGACCATCGAATTTATCGATTTAGGTGTGGGGTCAAAATGTCTTTTGGCATTTCGGGTTCCAACTCTGGGGGTTTTGAGCTTAGGGTTTTGAGGGATTTTGGCGATTTTGGGGTGTATCATCAATTTTGGCCGAATTCCAGGGACAGATCCACTGCACATTGCAAAAGGGGCTTCGATTTCACCTTGTGGAAAACGGATTTGGGGCTTTTTACAGGTAAATCCTCCCACATCTTGATTATTTGGGGATTTTTACATCCTATTTTTTTCTGTTGGTTTTTTTTTTGTGTGAATATTGTTGTTCAATGGGGCCTAAGAAGCAGACCCCCATTCGAAATCCCACCTCCAAGAGGCCAGCCTCTCGAGCTGCGTCTACAAGCTGATCTAAACAGCCCGAGGAGCCACCTCAGTCGGTTCCACCACCCACACGCCCCATCCCACCCACTGTTTCTCCCTTGCTTGAGCAGCCAAATGATTTTTGGAGCATCAAAGGCTTCACCACTGAATATCTGTTTCACCCGGAGTTGTTTGACCAACAAACAACCACACAATGGGCGGGTGAATACCTCAAAAAGGCCAAATTAACCTTCCTGTGCACATCTTTTAGTGACTATTTTTATCCCCGACTCGTGCGCCTATTTTATCAACATATGAGCCGCGAAGACGGGAAGAGGATATATACGGAAATTGATGGCCGAGATTATACATTCGATCTCGAAGACATGGCTGTGGCATTGCGTTGCCCTTTAAATCACTCCCAAACCATGGGATTAGGTCCTCCTTTCCCCAAACCGGTCCGTTTTGAGGATGTGATTACGCAAATGACGCAAGGCCGTCATGGGTCCGGTAAATCCATCGTCACGATCCATATGCCGGAGACCATGTGGATATTGGATAAAATTTTAAAGGCCACCCTTTACCCTTTTGGTCATCAATCTGAGCGCACCGGTCCCCTCCAACAAATTCTATTTGCGGCCTATAAGGAGCGATAGTTTAGTGCACCTGAGGTCCTTTTCAAGGGGATTATCAAGGCACGAGAGAAAATGGGTAAACATGTGAAGAAACCGCTGAAGAGTATGCCATATGCTCGATTAATTTCGGTGATGATTGAGAACTACGGCGGGCCTTATGATATCCCTCCTAGAACCCAAATCCACCGCATGGTCAAAAAATTTATAACACGGTCAATTGGGGTCAAACTTACGGTGAGGTGGTAAAGACTCCAAAGGATGCATGACGGCTTTTGTCTGACTAGCGGCGATGATGAGGACCCTACTCATTACATCACGACATGCTACCCTGCACCCTCCCCACAGAGTGACATCCTTACACTCTGAGTTCACCCGACGGATGATGACCGCATGAGCCATCGATTCAAGAGCTCACCCACCATACCGCTCTGGCGCGTGGAGTTGACGTCCATGGCGGGCTCTCTCTTATCCGATGCAACACGTGTTTCGAGGATTATACATATATCATATGGCCGATATGAGCCGATATCGCCTTCGACATCGGTATTTGGTACTAGCATGCCTCCTGCGCCACGCGGATGGTGATGATGATGTTCCGAGGCGATGGTGCTTCGGGTCGGGCGGGTCCATCTACTGTCCGGGATTATTAGCATGCTTGGGGAAGGAGAAGTCTTGATTTATTTTTGGTTGTTATGGTGCGTACTTATTTCTTGTTCGGATTATTTAGGCCCTGGTGGTCCTTCTTTTGTTATCTTTTATCTTTCTGTCTTTACTTTGCTTCAGATACTATGTTTATTTTTGTTTGTATATGGTTCAGTTCGATACTTGTTCTTATCTTCTCTATATGCGTTTTGGATCTTTGTGTGAGTTGATTTTGCTGTTATTTTGGTATATGATTCATTTAGATACTTGTGTGTATTTGCTCTCTCTGTCACTTTTATTCTTCATCATTGCTTTAGTGCATTTTTTGTTATCTTTATGGCTTTCATGCGTCACTGTGCATCGGTCTCCCGGCACGTGACACTTGGGGTGTGGGCATCCATGTACGGATGCAATCTCCTCTGGCCTTTTGATGCCACATGCAGTGCATCCATGTTACTACGGATCCCATCCCTTGGCTTGCGTGCCCTGTGGGATCGACCCATGGTGGTCCATATTTTCTTTTGTTATCTGGTGTGTGTTACATTCAATTTTCGCGGACGAAAATTCCTAAGGAGGGGTGAATGTAATATCCCTGATATTTTTGACGTATTTTCGTTTACCTCGGTAAGCGTGCCCAAAAATAATTATGAGATTTTCGGGGCTTTTTGTTTAGTTTTGGTTATGATGAGCGAGATGACCAAAGGACTTGGTTATGAGATGTGTACAAGTCAAGTAGAAGATAACTTGCACAAGAAGGTTGGTGTTAGTGTTTAGCACCCGATAGGTTCCAACTTAAGTAGATAAGTTACAAATGATAAAATCTAGATATTTAATTATGCTTAACTTTGGTTATAAGAGAGAGTGCAAGAGAAGTTTCACTTCTCTCTCCCGTTGGAATTATGCCCTAAGGACTTGCCTCATTTGATTCCAAATCTCGGAAGTTTTAGAAATCCTCTTTCCATCTCAACCATTGGTTTATTTGATGCTTGAATTTGGATCAGTTTGGGCTATTGGAAGAGAAGGTTAGAGGAGAAGATATCACTGTGTCTATAGATCTGTGCAATGGAGGAAGGGTTATAAGGGGCTGAATTGAAGCTTTTAAACCTTCGATCTTAGAAACTTGTTCCGGTGCGTGAATCGGTACAATGGAGTCAACAGTTTAAGCTAAAAGAGGTATGTCTTGAAACCTCCTTATGTAAATTTGTTGGGTTTTGTTAGAATTAAAAATATGTATTCAATAGAAAAGATTGAATGGCTGTGTAGAAATTAAGGAAAAAGAATTCGGGCATGTTGAGTTAACAGCCACAGAGCCTGAAGAATTCGACTGTCGATTTGAAAATCGACTATCGAAATTGGAATTCGACTGTCGATTTGGAAATCGACAGTCGAAATGAGAATTTAAGCCTAAAACAGAGTTCTGGGTCGAATTTAAAATCGACCATCGAATTTCAAATTCGACCAACGAATTTGAATTCGATGGCCGAATTCTGTCCTGCTTTTGGCTTTTAAAAGTTTGGTTGGATTTTTATTCTATGAGCTTTTGGGTTGATTTTTAGGTTCTATATTAACACAGAGAGTGTTAATATATGTAGGTTTTGACGATTGGGAGTCCTTGGAGAGGACTGCTTGTACATGCTTTTGAAACTTCTTGGTTAAGATAGGGGAACCCTAATTATTATTTGCATAAATTTATAAGCATAAACTGTTATAGACAATTTCTTTTAGAAGTATAAAATTTGAAAATTCTGTTGCACACAGTATAATTAAAACTTTGAATATATGACACAATCTGAAAATTTGTAAACCTTGTCATAAATAAGAATCTTTGGAAATCAGAACCTCAGCTAAATTTTGAATCAGAACCTCAGTTAAATTTTGAATCAGAACTTCGAATCAGAACCTTGAAAAATCAGAATTATGTTATGAATAATAAGCTTTGATATGTGTTAGCATTTGCATTTGATTTAGGGTTCATAAGTACGATGCCCTAGATTCTACCAACCGTGTTGACGGTAAAACTTTGGCGCAAGTTTCCCTCATAGCGTAGGGGCTTGTTGCATTTTCGAAATGGGTTCATGAACGACAATGGTCAGTAGGGTCTTCCCATCGGTCACGTAGTCCGCTCTCATGCTATAGGAAATTTGGGAGATAAAATTAAGTTATAAATTTAAGACAAGAAGCATGCTAAATCAGAACACTTGAACACTTTAGATTATATTATCAGTTTTGACTCAGGATTAGAACTGGAGAATTAATTTGAAAAACATCATTGAAAAACATATTTGATTCGATTCCGTCTTTTGAAAACCTTACTTATAAAGAAATGCAAATAGATCTATCTTCCTCTATTGAGCTTGGCTGTTAGCTCACCCTCGACTATACGTCACAGGTGCTGAGACTGACCTTGGGTCAGAGGATCCGGAGGACTCCGATTATATTTCCGAAGAGGATTTGGACATACCAGCTGAGGAGTTCTTCCCGTGATCTTAGATTCTGTATTTTTGGTATTTTGTCTGAATATTATTTTGGAATGTTGAGTCTTAGGCTATTATTTTTGTTCTTTTGATATCACTCGAGGAATCATTATTGTGAACCTCTATTTTAGGTGATCGGATTGGCCATCACCAGTGGTTCCTTTTGGTTCCTCACAGTGATATATCTAATTTTGTTATATGAAGCTTTTGTTTTTGGATTAACAATGCTGCCTCTGTCTTTAGACCTTTGTTTATGTTGCCAGCTTCTGTTTGTTACGGCTTATTGAGAAATGAATAAGTTGATGAACCGACCTTTCCTATACCTTAGGGATTGGAAAAGTCGGGTCGTCACAGTAACTATGAAAAGACTAGTAAATATATATACCATTATATCACGTATGCTGTACTGAGCTTTAGTTACACTTGCAAAGTGTTGGAGAACTAAGAAGGAATGATGTTCTCCGGGCTAAAACCATCCTGATGATCAGAGGGAATCTCAAATGATACATGGGTGGTACCCAAATCGTCTAAAACTTGAAGTCCTCCTTGTTGGTGCAAAGTGGCGGGGGGGCTTCCTGTGTAGTAAGCTTCTAAATGCCAATGCAATAACTTGAACATATAATTAATTATGAAGCCAGAAAAGAGGATGGGGTCATCACCAAATCTTATGGTAGTGAATACTGTGATGGATGTGTGGAAGGGAAGAAACAATATGGAAAGGGTCCAAATGGGTGACTTATTATTATTTTGAGGCATACTAGGATTATTGTAAACTTTCAAGCATGAAAACCATAGTATGAAGGCGCCGTAATTGGATACGATGTAAGCGAGGGTACTGCCGTTGTTGCGGGTTCGGATGATGGTGATCACAAGTAGTGTGTTGAATGTTAGGAAGGTAAGAGAGAGGGTGGGCATCAAATCGGAGGGCTTGACGTTGAATGAAATTGTTGAAGAAGGCACCATCAAGCTCATGGAGATGGAGATTTGAACATCCATAGAATCACCAACACTAAGAGGAGATGACGATGACGACGAGTCCTCAGGCAGCAATGTGTAAGCATTCAAGAACCAATACGAAGTCGCGGACGTATATGTGAGTATGAGGAGGAGAAAAGTGGAGGGATCACCGTAGGTTCGAGTGATGGTGAGGACTGTGAAGAATGTTAGAAAGGAAAGTAGCAATATTGATAGCACCCAAATGGAGAACTTCTTCAGTTCATCAGAAGCTTTGAAGCACCAATAGAGTAATATGAAGGAGCCATATGCATAGTTGATATAAGCGACAGCGGTGAGGTCATGGATGGCTCTGAAGATTGCGAGGGGTGTGGTGAGGGTCGGAAAGATAAGGCATAGGGTGGGTAATATCTTTGATATCTCCATTTTTCTGATGCACAATTTTAAGAAATGAAGAGACAGAGAATAGAGTGGAAGGAAACCATGAGGGTTTGGAATATAATTATCTAAGGTGCGTACCCAGTTGTCTCAAGGAAATGATCGATGACGTACCCATATCCCGTTTTGTCTTACAAATGGGTACCCATTTTTCAATATAATCCTTTTTGCAGATTATATTGAAAAAGGATAAATTTATTTAGCCCAAATATTTTAATAACAGCAATAACTGTTATCTGATGGTGACCCACCTTCATCTTATAAACAATTGGTCAATGTAGTCTTCCATCTAGAAGATGTAGACCTTCAAAGAGATTGTGCAATCTCATACCTATGTATTTTGCCTACATCTGATGGTGACACACCTTCATCTGATGGTAACCCACCTTCATCTCATACCAGAGTCCCACCAAACTCTAAAAGCACCCACGTGTCAAAGAATCTACACTTGAGGTTAGGTGGGTGCTTTTAGATTTTTGGTGAGTACAAATAGAGGTACCCTTATGAAGTCACCCTAATTTAAAGAGAAGAAATTTTCCATAAACATTAAACAGATATACATATGACAGGTAGGCAGTAATTAATCTGCATTACTGCATATGAAAAATATGGTACTTACTTCAATAAAAAAAAAAACAAAAAAAAATAGTATTTACTATTTACAAGAGAGTGGAAACTGGTAGGTGAGGTACTCGAATATATTATTTAAGGCTGGGTTTGGATTACCTCTTTTGGGGTAAAGAGCAGCTCTTTCACTTTTTGAATCTGGCAGAGAATTACTTGTACATTTCGTAACAGAACTTCTCCCCTCATTTGTTTTGACAGGGAGCTGCTTTAAGTGATAAACTGCTCTATGCCTGTTCTATCCTAAAGCAGATTTTATCTGCTCTGACATAGAGCAAAAGAGGAGCTAACCCAAACACAGCCAGGTTGCAGATTATTTAACGCCTTTGAAGAAAGAGAAAGAGGTCGGAAGGTTCAATGCCTCTCTCAAAAAACGAAAAAAAATAAATAAATAACAGGAAGGTTTAGGGTTTTCAAAGTATTCCAATGCGTGTGGAGCTTCAATGACGTCATTGAACCTCCAATTCTCTCGTGCAAATTCATAGAGAGCACCTTTATTTTCTAACACAATTCTTTCTATCCACCCCCATAAGTGGGTGGATAGAAAGAATCTGTAAGTGAAAATAAAGGTACTCATTCATAAACTAAGATTAATGGTGTCAAAGTATTCATATTAGTCAAGAGTCTCCACGGGCATTCACGTCATGGAGACTCTTAGTCTTAGTCACATACCAGTTGGTGTCTAGCTCGAACAACCCTGACCAGCTCATAATAAACTTCCAAAGCCCCATACCGGCCCGGCTTGACCCATTTAGTCAATGTGTTCCAAGGGGTTTCGGGTGTAAGCACCTTTAGTAAGCCACATACCATTTGGTGTCTAAGGCCGTAGGCACGAACATAGATAGCCTTTTTTATATGTCATCTTCGAAAGATAACCTTTGTTTCCACCCACAAATTCTTTCCATCCACCCACTTCACCCACAAATTCTTTCCATCCACCCACATAAGTGGGTGGATGGAAAGAATCTGTGGGTGGAAATAAAGGTACTCTCTTCGAAATCCCTATTAATCGGATGGTCCAGTTGCAAAGTCATTTCATCATCATTATCACCCTAGTAGGGGTAGCAATGGGCTGGGCTTGAGCCAGGCAAGGGTAAACCCAAGCCCAACCCGTCAAGTGTGAACTTAACCCAAGCTCAACACAAGGCAGTAGCAGGCTTATCATCCCAAGCCCAAGACCGGCTCATAATAAACTTCCAAAGCCCAAGACCGTCCTGGCTCGACCCATTTATTTGTAAATTATTTATTGATTTACTAAAATTAAAAACTCATACCATGCAAATAACCGATGATAAGCTAATATCTATTTCCAAGAAAGTCTAAAGCTTAAAAACATAAAACCTATAGCTCTTTTAAGTGTATTTTTTTAAATATTAAAGTGAAACTCAATTTACCCATCATATGAGAGCCCAACGGACCTAAGAGCTTAAGCCCAAGCCCATCCTCTGTAAGTTTCGGGCTTAAAGCGCTAGCCCAAGCTCGGCCCATAGGCTTTATTTCAAGTCCAAACCCTCCTTAAATTGAGTCAGGCCTAACGGGCTGGGTTTGGGCTATACGGCCCACCCTAGCCTTGTCCCATATATTTGAGGTTTTGGCTTTAGGGGGGATTCTGTTTGTTCTTCGCTTGTTTGTGTTTGGCATTAAGCTCCTTGTAACTCCACAATCTTTAATATCACACTTTTTCATTATATCACTTTTCACTGCTTCCCTTTAGGTCTTCCTCTTCTACTTGTGCATATGATTATCCCTTATCTCTAGTTTAAGCCTTTTCATTAGTTTTTGAAAACATGGCGTGATACATGGAATTGCATTAGGCCATCAAACGCATTGACTCCTAAATCTTAGGCCCAGTTGGCAACCTTTCTCCAAAAAACACTTTTCAAGGGAAAAATGTTGTATGTGAAGCAACATGACATGATGTATTGTTTGAAAAGCAAGATTGTCATTTTCTATTTTTAATAAACCCATATTTGAGAAGTAGCTTTGGGCTACTTCTCTAAAACACTATTTTCAAAAGCAGGAAACACTTGGGCTGCTTGTCTCTAAAACACAAATTTCAAAATCAGGAAACACTTACTTCATATAAAGGTGCATCATATTTCAGACAAGTTTTTCTTACTCAAACATATGTCGTCCTCTGAAAAATACTTTTTATTTCAGATTCAACTTTGCCAAACAGGGCCTTAGATCCTCCAATTTTCCTACAGAAATTCCACAATCTAGTTTTTGAAAAATATTTATTATAAAGAAATTTGGTTCACAAACCATCCTTATTGATCAATGTCTAGCAAAACTTAACCACATCCAGTTGGTAAATGTGGCGTACACTCTCAATCCACCCTTAGAGACTGGTTTAGCAATATGCTCCCAAGAGAACCATCGAGATCCAGTGAGTTTTATTCTTACCCACGGCCCCCGCCCACACAAAAACAATTAGCGATGGGCATAAAAATAAAGTCTAATATGTAGTACTATGTGGAAGGCTTCAAATTTTATTTAAAAAAACTTCATATGTGATGAGATAGAGTTTAAAATATATAACCAAGTATAAGAACCAATTTCATAGTTCAAGGAAACCATTTCACTTTTCTAGGAGACTTTTCATATTCTTATATGACGGACACTTCACATTTTCCCATGAAATTATATAAACCGAAAACATAAAAACATTGCTAAGTTCAAAATTATAATAATTAAGCTCTTAACATCTAAGTCAAACTTCTAAAATGAGATCAAAGACCCAAAAAGAGTGAGGCTCACGATCCATACACATGTAGTGGCCCAAAATGATCTAGCTTAATATTTCAACATTATATCCTAGTGTTAGCATGGTAAAAAAATAATCTGACGATCCGAGACTGATGTCCCTACTGGGATTGTGTGAGTTTAGGGTCAAATAGATCTTATGGTTTTAATCATCTGATCAATGCACTTTTGAGCATATGATGTGAGCAGTTACCCACAGTTCAAGGAACCATATCCATTTGTAACCTCTTGATCGGATGGTCTTCGGTATTCCATTTGTGTGACTTTTGTCCCGTGGCTTATCATATGGATGGTTCGATCGACCCGACTCATGCATGGAAGGTATGTATTAACAAAGAAAAGAAACCACTACAGAAAAATGACCCTACACCGACGGCTGACACTACAGAAAAATGACCCAACGCTGACGGCTGCCAACCGTCGGTGTAGGGTTAGCAAGCCGTCGGCATAAGTTTTCCTGACAGCTAGGTAACCCTTTGCCGACGGCTGGCAGCCGTCGGCGATAAGGCTGTTGATGAATATATGCGCTGTCGGCTTTGGCCGTCGGTGTAGGTTGGACACCCAATGCCAACGACTGTAGCTATCGATGTAAGGTAGTTTTTTTTTTTTAATATATCTACGTCAACGGTTGATGCTTCAGCCATCGGCGTAGACCTTTTTAAAAAACAAAACAAAAAAAAAAAATCTCGCACGGTCCCCCCACCATTTGACAGCCCTACGGTTCCTCGAAAACTGGCCGGTCCGAGGTTCAACCGGCCGGTTTCACGGTTTGAGGCAATTTTTGTAATGAACTACACGTTTTACGGAAAAATAGAACCAAAATATCGCATTTGAATTATCGGTACTTTTCTCAGCTAGTGTTTGAAATAAAAGAAACAAAATATCGAATAATCACAAATTATTACACATCAAAAACTAATCTCGCCTCTTTTAAATCATAAAAATGGGAAAAATTAGAACACAACAAAATAGGTCCCAACAAATCCAATACCAAATCTTTCCACAATTCTTCTCATGGGTTCTCCAGTCGCCCCTCACCGCAAAGGCCTTGCCGCATTTCTGACACATAAAGGGCTTAATTCCATGTTTTCTCTCGTAATGGTCTGAAGGGTCTGAAATCTTTCAATGGCTTTGCTCTTGGGTGGTCTGCGTTGTTCCTGTACCCTGGTGCACAACAATAGCAAGGGAGCCATAGCATTGTTGTTATATACAGCACACCAAATCATTCATACCGTGACAATGAATCCAGAAATTCTGTAATAATTCTAATGATTCCCGATAGATTTAAGTACAAAATACCAAAAATTCAGGGGATTTTAGAGCAAGTATTAGAAAGTAAACTAAAAGCTAACTCATAAATAACCATGAATACAGAGGAATTGGAGTTTAACTCCCTTGGAAAACACATTTTTCTGCTTATCTAAAACGAAAAACCAAGGATATTTACTTAAAACTAGGACAAGATATCATTCAAGGGTATCAAAACATATATGAAGAATGCAAACTATAGAATTAACACATCTGAAATGGAGAACTCACTTGAGATCTGCGTGATCTAGGAATGCTCATAAAGGCACTGCCGTCATGTGAACATCAACTATGTTGTCATGAGTAAACGTACAAAACATAATGCATAAAAAAATGAATAAAGGAACATGAACTAATTGACCATTATAATGTAAAATCATAAACTAATATGTGTCATTGTGAGCTAGCTAGTTCCATCACAAAAGATCTACAAGTGCATGAGCTAGTCTCACAGCCATTGAAACAGCCCTGAAATCTCACCATCACAAAATCCAAAGACAAAATATATATATATATATATATATATATATATATATATATATATATATATATATATGTGTGTGTGTGTGTGTGTGTGTGTGGATGGATAAGATGATGGGTATAAGAAAATTAAAAAGTAAAACTTTGTTTTAGTGGTGGGTTTCTTCAAGAGCTGACCAAGATGAACAAGGCAATTCCAAGACCTACATCTGACAGTATGGAGATGGATTTGGATATTATGACAAGAATCTCAACACCACCTGCAAGAACGCAAAAAAAACCAACCAAGAAAGTTATGCACAGTTTTGAGAGAAACAATGAGAGAAAATCTAGACCTAGCTGCTTCGATCAAACACTCTGATCATGTTCGATAAGCTTGTGAGCAACCATCAGAACTTGCTCATAAGTGCCCGTTACAACTTCTTGCAAGGCAACGTGAGATATAAGCTAGCCTTAGTTTTCCTATTCTACAAATTCTTTAACAAAAGAAAAATAATCACCAATGCCCATCAACAATACATCCTTTCCTGTATATGCAAAAGGTGCCTATAAGGTGGTGCAATTAAGATTATAGATATGACTAGTTTCATTACATCCCTTCATGTCGATGGGATATAAACATTAAAAGGAAAGTGTACAATGGAAGCATATTAAATAGATGCATACCTTGGCTCCATTTTCAATTATGAGTCATCTATTTCTAGATTCAATAAAGAGTCCTAGATTTCGTACCAACATTGTTGCTATCTTTTTAACAGCAACTCAACTTTTATCACTTGTAAAAGTTTTCCACATCATTGAGTAATAACTACAAGATTTAACATGGAACGAAACCAATAACACGAATAAGCTTGAACATTTCCTATAAAGGATAAAGTAGAATTAGAACATGTATATGAATATATAACATTAGGGGTGCAAATAGACCAACCCAATGGATCATTGAATGGCCCAATAATATGCGGGTCAAATATGCCAAAAACCAAATCAGTAACTCAGTATGCAAAATATCAAATCAATAAGCATAAAACATGTAGGACTTGAGGTTCTTTGTGTCTGTTAAACTATTATCTGTCCCGTGTAAAGTTTCTTAAGGGTGCTCATAACAAAAATCCATTTAGCCCCTTGAGATTCTTTAATAGTATCGATCAGCTCTCCGCTTTGTTTGTGGATGATTTTCCCATCGACATACACATATTCATAGTGCTCTCTCTCTCTCTTGGATCTGGTACCATATCACCCTGCACAAACGACGAAGCCATTATGGAGGACTTCCATGCATCGATACCACAAGAAGTATGTAAATCAAAATCTCTAATAAATAAATTTTCATATCCTCAAGGCCACATCTTGTTGAATGAATCATATTCATAAAAATCAATGAGTTCAAATATTGTGTAAAACATAATTGAATCCAACCTTTCATCCTTTGGAGCAGCATTGGAAGTAAAATCTCAGGGTTTCGCCCTTTTGTCTCTCTAGTTCATACAGTCTTTCCAGGGCAACAACCAGCCCAGTTGTTTGAATGATCTAGCATTGTAAGCTCAAAACAGAGAAGTGGAGGTTTCAATGAAATTATGAACTTAATTTTCCAGCTCTCGAAATGAAGAGGATAGAATAACAAACTTGAAAAGCTCACCTGATTTCTAAGCTTGAATATGAAAGGTTCTTTCTCCAAGTTCTTCCCTAATCCACATATATATTCCTATTAGCACTTAAGATGAACATACGGACATATATATATATATATATATATATATATATATATATATATATATATATATATATATATATATATATCGGAATGTGCCCCGATGGTCTATGTGGAGCTCCATGTGGCCCCAAAACAATGTTTTGGTGCTATATGGAGCTCGGGTGCATTGTTTAGATCAATTCTATAAAAATTATTTTCAAATATATATATATATATATATATATATATATATATATATATATATATATATATATATTTATATTTAAGGCACAAAAGTCAAACAATGACTGATTTCAATGGTCTAAATTTCAAGGATCATAATAATCACGATAGAGATGAGTTTTTGAAAAAAAAATTAAAGACGATCTAAACAAAACAACCTTACTCTAAGTGGCACCAAAATAGTGTTTTGGGAGTATTGGGGCACGCTCAGCGTGCCCAATTGGGGCACCTAACTGTTGTCCATATATATATATATATATATATATATATATATATATATATATATATATATATATATATATATATATATATAGTAAGCATACACAATGAATATAATCACTAGCAAGCTGCATCGTCTCCTTCTGAAGTTCGTCCCATAGCTGACAGTTAAAAAAATGTGAAATGCCAGTAATGAAATATCAAACGGTAATAGTTTAAGAGAAGAGAAGTTTTTTATAAGATGACCAGGAGATAACCAAAAACAGATAGAAAGTGCCAGAACTTCAACTTTTGTTTGGTAAAACCAAATTTTTGAATTTCTTGGTGCTTTTAAAACCTCTTATGGATTTTAATGACCCATGATTTTTCTCAAATTGGAAGGTGAGGTTTGGGGATAGGTTCCTAAGGTTGGGGGGAGGGAAGCTCAATTCAATTCCAGATGACTTATTTATTCACATTGAGATGTCCACAACTATGAGCTGGAAATACCTATCCTCATTTAGGCGTTCTCCTTCATTTTATTTTTGAGGTTATAGGAATACCGTGGTTGTCAAGTAGTGGGCCATCCAATCCTCATTCTTGGAGATAAAAAAATGTCTCAGTACTGGAATTTTATTATTGTGTATGTTTCAGAATCCTTAATTGGATTTTTTTTTTAAAAGTGTGTGCAGCGTTTCTAAAATTCACTTATTTTGACCATCCATGGCCAATAGAGGTATTTTAACTGCCATACAAGGTTCTTGAGACTATATAGACTGCTCTTAACGTTATGTTACTACCAAATTTCCAAAGAAACCATTCCAATCACCCTACAGAAGAGCAAATATAAAACACTCAAATATAGAGAGAAAAAGATCATGAAGCTATCCTAATGCCAGAATTCCAAATCAGATGTTGGCTTAGCAAATAATAATAGATAGAACTGAAAAAATGTGGATTTCAATACTGAAATCATCATAACCATGGCATGATGTATGGGAGGCAATGTTCCTACATATGCTTCATCGTTTACTTCATTGCTTGGTCTTTCTATTTCCATTCTTTCTATTTTCGCCAATCTCAAAATTCCATCATTGACATCATCATTCTATACATATTTTGGCTGAAAATAACCTATTCCATTTCTCATATAGTCAAATCATAGTCCTTTTGGTTGAAAATAATCAATTCTAATTCTCACATCATCAAATCCTCATCCATTAATTACATCAAGCTACACCATCCAACAACTTAACAAACAGATTATAGAAGTATGGAAAGCAATAAACAATACAACTTACCTTATTTTGAATTTTCACTGGCTCCAGTGAATTCAGAAAGGTGTTGTGCATATCTTTGTTAGATAAAAGCTTTCTTAATTCGTCCACACTGCATGGCATTCAAATAAACAAGGTATCAGCTTAGCGAAAAAGAAGTCCTAAACCTAATAAAAAAGGTACTCAATTCGGCGTTCATAAAATGGAAATGAAACAAACAGAGTATATACAATTCAATCAATTTCACGAATCATTTCACTCCTAGCTACCACTTTTGAAGTATTTTTTGTCATTGTGAACAGGTGACGGAATATATCCATGCTTTCATTGGATGTGGAGACGAAAATTGTCAAGCTACATCCCTGAGAACATCCTCTAGGACTAGTGATCAGTCACATAATTTACTATTTTATCACCCTTAATTTAGTGATGCTAGGACTTAGTTTGTTACTAATGAGTACTGATGTGCAGATATTTAAGATAAGCAGTAAAAGAGAGCCCTAATGATAATCTTTGTTAAAGTGAACTAAAAAAATAGTAAGAAGGACGATTAAGCGTTAAAGACAATTCACCGCCTACTGAAGGATAGAAAATCGTAATTTACAATTATGCGCTACTGCCAAAGTAAAAAGAAGAAAAGAAATTACGATTTTTCAGAGAATCGTCCGCCAAACCTATTAGAGTCATAAGAATAAGCAGTATGAAAGTATAAAATCGTTATTTACAATTTTATAAGAAAAGGACAAAATAAGCTGAATAATTGTCTTTTACAATTTTCCTCTATGAATCATATTGAAAGCAGAGAATTGTAATTTACGATTTTCCATCAGAGAAGAGATAGAGAATCGTTATTAGCGATTTTTGCAGAGGACTTGTTTCACAGCTGCTGATCGCGTGAGTAAGAGTTATCACCGCCATATATAGAATTAGAAGAATTCTACAATTAGAAGTTCTACTAATCACGGATCTAAGAAGATTAATGAAGATATATCTCTGAAGGACTCTGCTGCCGCTAAATAAAGAACATTCTAGAAGCATATCAGCCGATCAAACTAAAGAAAAAAGGAAAGATAAAATTAGAAGTAGAATTGTATTAGGATAATTTTTTATTTCTTTTATTAGAATTAGAAGTCTTGTAAACCAACTCTTTATGATCTATAAATAAGAGAGTCCGATATAGGAATAAAGATCGAAGAATTCAGCATCAATTGACGTCTGAGGTTGTATTTTCTTCTGATCAAAGTAGTGTAACATAGTTAGAATAGATTAGATATCCAAGGTTTCTCAAGAGCAATTGACGCCTGCAATTGAGTGTTGAAGATTAGTGTAGATATTCGTAGTTTCTCAGAAGGAATTGACGACTCCGGCTGAGGGGTGAAGGATATATTTTTACTTTACTTTCTAATTTAGAATTTATTGCTTTGTAAACATCTCCAAGTTTTGATTTGAATTAACGACTCAGGTTAGAATTTGCATATTAGTGTAATGGTATTTTTATTTTCCATCTTCAATTTTCTAAAGTTTGATTGACGCCCAAATTTTAGGAAGTTGTTGATTAGATTAAATCTGTATTAATAGAATTTTAGTATCGATTGACGCCCAATGTTAGGAAACTAGAAATATAGTGTAGCTGTATTATTTAAATTCATAAATATCCAATAGCTAAAGATTGGGATTGACGACCTCAATCTGAAGGAGGATTTAGATTTATTTTATGCATTTAGTTTAATAAAAATTATTTTATTCATATTTCTTCAGTAGATTAGATCTTTAAAGATAAATATAAGTTTTTAAGATAAGAATTTAAGTAAGAGATATAGATTAGAGATAAAGAGATAAATAAACTTCCTCGTGGGAACGATCCTATGCTAGTACTATGATTTCTATTGTGCACTTGCAATAGGTTAAGACTTGAATTTAATTAATTAGAAACACATACGTAAGTGACGATCAACTAGGGTGAATGTTTTTATTAAAGAAAATCATAAAAATTGATTATTAGCATCCTCAACAATGATGCCCACATATGGTCGTGGATGTTGAGACCAAGGGCACAGTTCGGCATTTCATTCAATTTCAGATATGGATACAGATACCGTGCTATATTTATATTATACTTTAGAGGATATGATTATGTGTTAAATATATTTTGTACAGTCTCTTCAGACCATTGGATGCAGGACAAAACGCTAAAACCCTAATATGCAAATTTGGAATTAACTTTAGAATGAATTGAATAGCGAAAATATTCGAAATCATTCAACACATAAAAATAATTCAATGAATTCAATAGAACAATTCGATTAATTAATTTTAGCGTTCGCATGCATGAAGATTTTTCGATCTAGAAAAATGACTCCGATGAAGGAACTCGAGTTTCACTCTAGTTTAGGGCATCAAGCGATAATTGCAATATTGTCTTTTGATTCCTTGGGGATTTTGAATGAAATAAAACTTAAATAAATAATTCAAAAAGGGAAAATTAAAGATATCAATGAATAAGGTTTTGTGATTTTTTTTTATCTTTTTATCAACGGAAATAAGGAAGATAGTACCTAACAATAATCCAGAAAGATAAAAATAAAAGGGATAGATTTCCAAGGCTTCACACCAAGGATTTTTCGAAGCTTCACATCGCAGCTGTACGTTGGCTTCGCACCAAGTCGCATGAGAAATGATTGCTCACTCCTCAAAGTTTGAAGGATTCATTCCCTCGGTTGAAAACTCTTCTCAAGCTTTCTAAGGTTTGCACAAAAGCAACTCTCTTTTCATTCAATAATCAATCAACTAATTACAATGTTTATTTAGAGACCTTATATAGGAGGCCTACCTAAAAAAAAAAAAAACCCTAAAACAAATACTAAAAAAAAGACAAGTATGCCCTCAAAAAACTAAATTTCGTCAAAATTCGTACTGTAGCTCAATCAATCGAGTTACTATAGCATTGTAGCTCGATTAATCGAATTACTGTAGCAACTTTTAGTTTTTCGAATTTGAATCACTTTTCCTTCGATCGATCGATTGAATGGTCGATCAATTGACTGGGCATTGCTCCAGCACACTAATTCTATTCCTTTAAGCCTGGTTCTGATTTTCGCTCTGGTTCCTTTTCTGCTTTTTTGGTTATTGGACAATTTCTCGGCCCATATCCAATGGTCTTGATCTTGATGTCCCCCCCCATCAATTCTCCCCAGGTGGGAAAAACTCATCTCCGATGAGTTAGGGAACCCAAAGATGGCACACTTCGAAAGCTCCATTCGTGACTTACCTTTTCATGCTGTGAGATACTCATGATATTTATCTGCATTGGCATTGAAGCTTAGAAATTCTATAACCTCCACATTCAACCTTTTCTCATATTGCACAAGTAAGGTATAGAATACAAACTGGGTAAATGGGTGTGGTTCGAATGGTTGCTCAATAAGGAAGGGATCAACGGGTGTGGTTGTTAGATCTAGAATAGGCGTAAGATCTGATACTGCAACTATTGGATGATCGTCCTTATCTAGAGGAAGATCTAGACCTCCATCATTACCCCTTTTTGAGATTGGAAAAGATTTCACATGCTCGGGGCTATCAGGAATTAACACAAAACTGTTAGTATCAAATTCATTCAACTTATTCAATGTGTAAGTACGATCATGCATATTTCTAGTGTTCAATAAATTTTGATTGTTAATCCCATGAAAATCAGGATGGTGACATGATCCTACCAACTCTAATGACTCATGCGGTATGGACACATTGCCAACACTGTCTCCGGTAATAGGAACTGCCCTAATGCAATCTAGGATTTTGACCGAAATTTTGCCCCCCTCTTCACTTGGCGTGTCACATGGTTCGTACACTTCTTTGTGTAACTCATTATCTTCTTTCTCGGCGTGCTCCTGAATAATAAAGGTTTGGGCCTTACTGGGGCATTGGGATGCAAAGTGACCAAAGTCTTGACACTTATAACATTATTGTGGGGCACGCCTAGAACTCTTGATCAATGGTCCTTTTCCTTTGTCAATCTGAGGATTCACGAGTTTTGAGGATTGACTAGAGGCGGTATATACCTTTTCCGTAGGATTAGAGTGATGCTCAAGTTTGAAAGATTTAGATAGGCCATTACTGGGGGTGTCGAGATACCATTCTAATTCTTCAACCCTAACAAAACATTTCTCAAGATCCGCAATGGGATAAGGAATGAGTTCCCTCTGTAACTCTGGTCGAAGACCCATTCGGAATCGGGAGAGGGTAACTTTTGCTGGCTCATCGACATTGTCCTGGGTCATCAGGTCTTCAAACCGATCGATGTACTCTGTGACTGGAGAATCTCCTTGATGCAATGACTGCCACTGATCAAGAATATGTTCATCATATGATATGGGAACGTGTTTTTCATGCAGTTAGACTTTCATTTCAGTCCACGTGGAAATAACACGAAGACCCTGAATTGCCTACGACGCTCTACTCCCAACCAATAAAGTCTAACTTTACCCATAAGCTTGACTTTGGCAAACCTGACCTTGCGCTCTTCGGGCATGGCATACCACTCGAAGTAGTTTTTCATGTTGACGACCCATTCGAGAAAGACATTGGGTTGCCTTTTCCCGTCAAAAGTAGGAGCATCCATTTTCACCGATTTCATGACTTTATCGTCCAGATTGGTTTGGACCTCACGTCGGGGAGGAACATCTCTCCTAATGGTTGTTGACTCTATTGTGATTCTCAACGATGAGCTCATCGATCTCTTCGAAACGGATCTCTAAAGTCTCATGTTGGGCATGTTGATCAGTGATGTGCTCATCCATCCGGGTTTGACTAGCGGTCACTTTAGATGCGAGATCTCGAATCAGGGCTTCTAAGCTACTGGTATTCATGACGAAATTATGCAAGACTAGATGGTGTAAGACAAAGTATACGAAAATAAAATGAACCCTAAAATCTATCAAAGATCCCTATTACGGTTCCGACTTAATCGATCAATCGGTAGTGTTAGTAGATCGATCGACTGTCGTGGAGAACCCCAAACTAAAATTGTGCTTTGATACCAAAATCGATGCAGGACAAAACGCTAAAACCATAATATGCAAATTTGGGATTAACTTTAGAATGAATTAAATAGTGGAAATATTCAAAATCATTCAACACATAAAAATAATTCAATGAATTCAATAGAATAGTTCGATTAATCCATTTTAGCGTTCGCATGCACGAAGATTTCCCGATCTAGAAAAATGACTCCGATGAAGGAATTCGAGTTTCACTCTAGTTTAGGGCATCAAGCGATAATTGTAATACCGTCTTTTGAATCCTTGGAGATTTTGAATGAAATAAAACTTGAATAAATACTTCAAAAGGGGAAAATTAAAGATACCAAGGAATAAGGTTTTGAAATTTTTTTTATCTTTTTATCAACGGAAATAAGGAAGTTAGTACCTGACAATAATCTAGAAAGACGGAAATAAAAGGGATAGATTTCCAAGGCTTCACACCAAGGATTTTTTGAAACTTCCCACCACAGCTGTACATCAGCTTCGCACCAAGTCGCAAGAGAAATGATTGCTCACTCTTCAAGGTTTGAAGGATTTACTCCCTCAGTTGAAAACTCTTTTGAAGCTTTCTAGGGTTTGCACAAAAGCAACTCTCTTTTCATTTAATAATCAATCAACTAATTACAATATTTATTTAGAGACTTTATATAGGAGGCCTCCCTAAAGAAAATAAAACCCTAAAACAAATACTTAAAAAAAAAATATAAGTATGCCCTTAAAAACCTAAATTTCATCAAAATTCGCATTGTAGTTCAATCAATCGAGTTATTGTAGCAACTTTCAATTTTTTGAATTTGAATCGCTTTTCCTTTTATCAATCGATTGAATTGTCGATCAATCGACTGGGCATTGCTCCAACACACTAATTCTGTTCCTTTAAGCCTGATTCTGATTTTCGCTCCGGTTCCTTTTCCGCTTCTTTAGCTAGTGGACAATTTTTCAACCCGTATCCAATAGCCTTGATCTTGATGTCCCCATCACTATTTTTAAGAATTTGCCAAGTTGACTCGTATTGGCCCTAAACCGGGCCAACTTTCTGTGTGTCAGTGAGTTATGTTGAATCTTGGTAGAACGTGATTAGCTTCACTGGCCTAACTAAGTTTTTGCCAAGTTTTGTGAACGCATTTATAATAACTTTGAGAGGGCAGTTTCTAATATTCAAACCTATGCCAAGAAGTAGCTAAAAAGAAATAAATCAACAATCTTAATGGATTCTTGATATTTTGTATAAGTTTCTTATAAATAAATAACAAATATGTGTTAGTTGGGTATAAGCACCAAGTGGTGTTCCAGCCATGTGTACTGTACATGATTCACAGATGATCAAGGACCAATCCCATACACATGACGTTCCAGCATATAGATGGAATACCACTAAAGATCAATCCATCTACGGCTTCTAATCATTCGAATAATACACCTTCTGGGTGGAGCTATTTCCTGTAATCATCTTAACCTCCCAATTTCAGATTACTAATTGTGATGTGGGAAGGAAAGAGTCAAAAGACATAAACCAGTTCAAAAAAATCGGTTGTGAACCTGACTCAACTTTATCAATAATTCACTATATCAATGATCAAAACACTAGCAAGAACAGAGGTGAATATATCATACTATCATCAGTTTGATTCAAAATGGATAATTGTATTTGTATCATGACACGTGAGACTGAGGGCTTCCCTTTAGTCCAATCTGGATTTCTAGCATGGCATTCATATGCATTATGATTGTAAGATGCAGATATATCGAATTACCTAAAGGATTATTCCAATTGTTAACTATTTGTCAGCTTTATATTTAACAATTTTAAAAAACATCCAAACACATATAATTAAGGTATCAAGAAACTAACTTTTTATCTTTCAAGAGAACAATTATTTCAGCCTCAGCATGTGCACTACTTGTCATGGTGGTGTGCGAAGAGTTAGATTTCAAGCTAGTGTCCGTCGAAGGATACATAGATTCTGTAGGAATCGCCTGTTGATTTGACTGAGTTTGTTGCTCTTGAGAAGCCCTGAATAAACAGTCTTAGAGATTGGAGTACTACGAAACAAAAATTACCAAAACATACTAGTGAGGGCAGTGATTCGGCCTAGAAAATCACAGAGAATCTATATCAACCATTGATCCTGATCAGATTCTGTATGGATTGCTTGATGAACTAAAATCAAATTCGACACAAATAATGAAACAAAAATGACCAAACACAAAATTCCTCATTTTTTGATCAAATCTACGGTCAATTCAATTACTACAAAGCTCTATTTTGCATATTTTGTTCAAATTCCAAACACGAAATCTTCAAAAACCCATAATAAAAATCAACAAAACAAAACAGAAAATAAAAATAAACGAACCATTCATCCCACGCATAGCACATTCAGAACATAAATCGAATTGAATCTCCAGAGAGTCATAGCATAGGACATAAATGATAAGCATAAAAAACTAACAAGGTTTATAAAAAAATAAAATATATAAATAAACAGAAATTTAAACTCACTCATGAGATGGAGGAACAGGTGATTGGAGACGAAATGAGAGGCGTCGGATCCTCCGTGTCCATCATAGACTCCGACGAATATGGCATCAGGCCCGTCTTGACTTGGCTTTGGTCCTCTAGAGTTTCAAAGCCCAAACTCTGCATTCATACTTTTTGTTGTTCACTTCCGTTTATACATCACAGACGATGGAAATAAGATGAAATTCGAGCTGAGATGAAGCAAAAGTGACAAAAAACCCTAAATTAAAATCATGTCTGAAACTTATGGTTTGAGGGAAACGAATTTAGGGGTTGAGGGAGACAAATTTAGGGTTGTAGAACTTAGGGTTTGGGTGAGAGGAATTTAGAGTTTGGGTGAGAGGAATTTAGGATTGGGTGACAGGAATTTAGGGTTTGATCGAGAGGATGGGTTGAGGGAGAGAGTGGGTTTGAGCGAGAGGGATTTAGAAGAGGTTGTGAGAAGGGCAGATGTTTTGATAGAAAAAACCAAAACGGTAGTTTATATACAGTGTTCTATATATGCATTACGATGGGACCCTACGCGGACGGCTGCCCTTAACAGCCGTCGGCGTAGGATATCTTACGTCGACAGCTGTTTATCACAGTCGTCAGCATATGGTCCTTTTTTTGACTCGGCGAGAGTATTCTATAATAAGTCTCTACATTTCACTTATTATTCTTTTAAAAAAAGCAAAATAAAATAATTATATAAGGTTACGGAGGTTGGGTACTCCGACTTTTGCCCGGTCATTAAAGTCAAGATTCTCCACCACGTCATCATATGGGTGGCCATAGAGAATTCTATTCAGTTCTCGGCACTTTTCATCTGCTTTTTTACTTGAGTAAAAAATAAAGTTTATCCACCTGTTAATCTTTTTCAATAGTTTGGGTTTGATTTCAGAAGGGAGGATGGCCAAATATATTCTTGATTGGGCTTGGGCCCTGTTTAAGCCCAAAGTTAGGTTTCCTTTCTGACATGCCTAAATCTATCTGGCCCCATGTCAGCCAAGACCAAGTCAGCATTCAGTTACAAAAAATAGGGCAGTGTTATATGGAGGACAAATTTTATGTAGACAATGTGTAGGTGATTGATGTGGCTCTACTCAATTGGCTGCAAGTGTGGTGGGACTCAATTAATGTAGATCGGTGCAGCCAGTCACGTCATGCCACGTCACCCACCTGCACTCTATCCTCGATAAATCTGTCCTCCGTTTATAATTTTCCCAAATAATATTTCAATTTTCGCTTGCAAAAAATCAGGTGGGCTCCACCCATTTCGGCAAATCCAAGTAGTCAACCATTAGGCAATCCCTTAGTGGCTTACAAGTTACAACCCTTTAGGATCTTATGGCCATGATTTTAAATATCGGTAAAATGGTCAAATATTGACTCATAATATGCCCATACTAAGGGTCGGCACATACAAAAAATAAAACTTTGAAAGGAAAAGGCTACTGCTATAACCTGGGAAGGCCGGTGGGACTAGAAAAGGCTGGTGGGACCAAGTGGAGACACCTAAAGAGGACAAAACCTTGACATATGAAGTCAGGGAGTTACACCACTCTAAATCATGTGATGCAGTTAGTTTAGGGTTTAATTTGTCGATGAATCTGGTCTATACGATGGCTCTGTGAACCATGTGGCTCCACATATCATCTAATATTTTTCGTCACAAGCAGAAAAATATCTATTAAATTTTTTTTAATTTAACGGTGTAAATAAAAGCTTTTACAAACAGAACTAATATTATCACATGTATAAAAGCTATCATACTCCATATTCCACAATGAAGGATTATTAAGTGCATTACCAAATAGTAGTTAGCACATAAAACACCAAACCAAATGCAAAACTTCAAACCCCGTCAACTCTGCTCCTAGCCATTTGCAGCTTCCCGCTCTTCAGCAGCAGCGGCCATAAGATCATCAAAATTCTTTGTTTTTCCTAGCAGCAAAACATAGGAGTCTCCACTTAGGGATCCTTACCAATAGGCATTTAAATATAGATAGGGATAGACTATCCTCAACATTTTCTTAAGATAAGCACCCAATCAACTGCCCCCAACTTCATGCCAAATGTCGGCACATGATGTAGCACAAATTTCGGACCAATCCAATTCATCCAAATTGTTACATCTTTTAAATTGAAGTCAGCCCAAAACATATGGGCATTAGAAAATCTTGTGAGCACACCAATGTAGACAGGACATTAGCTAGATATGAACAACGGTTTGATCGGTTTTAACCTTCACATATTTTTTAGAGCTTGACCAATATTCCTACAATGTTGAATCACTTGAATGGATAAGCTTTGTCAAAAACAAAAGTCTGACAAGTTATTTTCACCTTTACGTGAAATTTACCTCATCGCCCCTGTTAGATACACCTTTTACGTGAGAAGCCTTATATTTTTACCTTTACCCAAATCGATCAACTCTTAGCCAAGTTATTTTCAGCTAGCACAAAAAGTCAGAAATATCCTTTTTTATACTTTTTTTCATTCTATATAATTTAAAATTTTAAATATTTGTATTTTTTTTATATTTACGCGATGTAAAACATGATTTATGCAATCTGATTTGAAAGCCACAATATAAAATCGATGATACTAAAGATAAATACGAAAAAAGGCGATTTTGCCTCTTAAAATATATATATATATATATATATATATTGTAAACAGTCGATGGCGACTCTTAACACAGTCGGTACCAACTGTGTTAAGAGGTGACAACGAATATTTACACAGTCGATGTCGCCTCTGAAAACAGACGGTACCGACTGTTTTAAGAGTCGACATCAGCTATTTTAAGAGTTGTCATTGACTATGTTAAGAGTCGTCGTCGACTGTTTAAAAAAAAAAAAAATTCTTTTAAGAGGCGATATCGCATTTTTTTCGTGTCTATCTTCGGCACCATCAATTTTATATTGTGACCTTCAAATCAAACGGTATAAATCATGTTTCACATCGTATAAATATAGAAAATAATAAATATTTAAATTTTGGAATTATATAAAACTAAAAAAGTGTAAGAAGGGGGTATTTTTGACTTTTTGTGCTAGTTGTAAATGACTTAGCTAAAAGCTGGTCGGTTAGGGTAAAGATGAAAATATAAGGCTTCTCACGTAAAAGGTGTATCTGACAGGGTCGATGAGGTAAATTTCCGTGACAAAAAATATCCCTGACAAAAAAGGTGAGCTCCCATTATCCCATAAAAATAATATTAATAAAATTAAGAGAAATAATAAAATCAGACAGCATTTAATTATCAGTATATGGCTGTTTGTAGGAGGGTCCCACTGGATCCTACCAATCATTGCAATACCACTTATTTTTGCTTTCTGGATCGGTCGCCCTCTTGATTCATCTCTCATATCAACGGTAGGTGATCCTGCATGATGGATGTTAACTGAACTACCGATGCAACTGTCTAATGCAAGTACTCAACGGAAACCTTCACTATTTCAGATTCGGAATATCCTAATCTGGACAACGGTAGATGTAACTTTGAGTGGTTTACGATAGAGTGATGCTATTGCCACACCAAATTTTGCTATCTCCATGCCAAACTGGAGGAAAACCTTTGAACACTTCACTAAATTTGCTGGGCACATAGCAAAAGTTACTGTGGCAATAGCAGCACTCACGTTATTAGGCATGCATAGGGATGCAAGTTCTGTGTATCGAGCCGAATCCGATTTTTTCAGTGTTCGATTTGATATACTCCAAACCGAAACCGAACCGAAACTCATTCGATTCGGTTTGGTATGTTTTTTTTTTCTTGAAACTGGAGCCAATTCGGTTCGGTAAAGGTAAAATACTTATTTATTTTTTTAGTGTATTTTTTTAATTTTTTGGGTTTACTCAACCTACCCCTCGGTTTTCGGTTTTGAGCCACTCAAACTGAAACCTAACCTAATTGGGATTCTGTTCTGTTTGAATTGGTTTCGGTTCGGTTTGGTTCGGGAGCCTCGATTTTCGGCTCGGTTTTGGTGTTCTGTTCAAAACTTGGTTTTGGTGTTCTGTTTATTCGCAGCGTTTACTATGCGTGAAAATGATAACGGCTAGTTTTCTCCTATATCCAACTTCTGAATTTCTCGTCCTCTCTCTCCCCTCTTCAGATTGTAACAGCATCTCCTCCAGTCTCTTAAGATCCCACCCAGTCACGCTCTATTGCTTTAAGGGGACTTTGAATTTTTAAACAAAAAATCAACAGGAAGAAGGAGCTGCTACACTACAACCTTCTCCTCCCAGAGGGAGTTTTCAGCTAGGACACACAGAAGCTATTGCAGATAGGGTTCCTGTAGAGCAGAAGGCGGTTCAAGAACAAAGAAGGTTGGAATTCATAGGAATTGTACAGAGTCCTACCGCTGCTACGAAGGCTGGGAGGTGAACCATCATTTCCGTAACGATCTTCCAAAATCAAAGGGCAGATTGCCTATAAATCCAGGAATGGCTACCGAATCCAGCCTCTCCTCACCTTGATGCCTTTCGGGGCTGTTGCAGACGAAGCCCTCTCATCAACAAAACAATCTTCTTCTAGGTTAGTAACAAATTACCTGTCTTCTTCATATCTCTGCTGTGCATTATACCATCTATCTTCTCTTCTCCACCAGTTCTCCATATCTGGAATATGAAATAGGATGGCCCTAAATCTTTGCAAGGGGCATGATGTTTTGGAATTTTCATTTTGGATTTCAGTGTTCTCATTGTGTGGATAGAAACTCTGTTGCTAGTTTATCCCGAATTCGTTGGCCGTAAATATGGAAAGCATAGAGGAACCGTGTGGATTTTGGAGGTTTTTTATTAGGGGATGGTTTAGGGTTCTGCTGCTCTCATGTAGCAGATGGATCAAATTCACCATCCATACTTATCTCTTCCTCTTCTTTCTCTCCTTCAACAGAGACCACCTTTAATGGAGCACTAACTTCTAACCCCCAATGTTTCTCTCCAGATTTGCACCTTCCATCACAAATCGAACAACCCAGATCTACTATAATAAGTGTAGAATTAAAAAGGTTGTTTCTTGCAGGATATGGCGCATTACGATGCCATCTCTTACACCCCTGGTGACCTCCATTGTGTAGATGATGGTAGCGACTCCGAGTTTTTGTGATCTCTTTTTTGCTTGGAGGATCTGTTTGTGTTAGATAACTGGTGGCCGTTTGTGTAGTCAGCCCGCCCTTTTTTCTTGACTATTGTATGGCAATGCTACTATGACCTAGTACACCATACGCTACGAAAAACAATATTTGCTCACATTTTGTGCTTCATCCAGCCCTCGACTTGATTTTCTTAACACCAATATGCATTTCTTTGGATTTTTTTCTTTGTTGACAAATAATGATAAAATGCTATCAAAACAATAATATTACATCGAGATGAGGATTAAGCGAGTAGCTTAAAAAGAGAAAGAAAAGATGGACGGAACAAAACAAATACCAACCGGACGCCAACAATCCCTGAGCAGCAATTAATAATCTTCCCAATATAACAGTTACCCCCCAACTGTGCCAATAATGATTAAGCTAGACGTCCGGTTTTTATTACAAAAAATTGACGATTTTGTTCACATACCATATCAGCCAGAAACCAGCACGTTGTTGGAGTCTTGGAGATTGCAAACACCCATAAATTTTCGATCATGTACTGCCTCGGCCAGCAGGTCCTTACAGAATCCCGGCATACAGCCCAAGAATCCCCAAAGCAAGCAAGCAGCAGGGAACCGCAGAAACAGATGTGTCTGAAGAATCCCCAAAGCAAGCAAGCAGCAGGGAACCGCAGAAACAGATGTTCCACTGTTTCTAGACTACCACTGACCATCACTTCTGTTTGGAACACTCACACCCCTTCTAATTAGAGTACTAACAGTTAACGCCTTACTACATGCTGCACACCATATATAACGGAAATCTTTGGAGGCATTTTTATCCTTCACATCCCTGTCCACGCTTGCACTAATCCATTCAATCGATGAATTCAGAAAGCGATTTAACCATTCCCCTCCTTGGACTAATTCTCCAAATTCTTTGATCAGCGCCAGAGTTCATGCACAGAGCAGACCCCAATAGCCTCATAAGGGATACAAACTCTTCACTTTCGCCCTTCCTAGAATCTCTTCTGGATCTGATATTCCATACTAGGCTGCCAGACTATTATCAATACAGTATGAGTTAGTGAAATTTATCCACAAAATCTCTTCTGAATCTGATATCCCCAATTTGTATTTATGGAATGCATCCACAATATTTTTTTGTTCACGAAAGTAGCGTTCATTTAGTAGTACTCTTAATTTTTAGTAGTGCCAACTGTCATCTTTTGTTCTATATTTGTCGTACCGGTAATTAAATGGTATAGCATTAATAATGTTAAAATGCACAATACAAAGGTCTTATTAGCCCCAAAGCAAGGACATTAAGTGTAACGATCCTATTTTTAAAAAAAATAAATTTATGGTGTTAGATTGGTTTTGTACCAAGCACAATGTTAGTGCTTTACACCGAAACCTAACATAATTAGGAGAGCTCTATTTACGATTAGGGTATATAGAAGACTTTTTTACTTTTTTTCTTTTAAGAAAAATCTTAGCCTTCTCTTTCTTTTCTCCTTCTCAAAAACCTTAGCCGCACAACTCTTCCACCCACTCCTTTTCTAAAAACTCTTTCATCTCTTCCCTAAAAACTATAGTGTGTTCTTCCACAATAACCACCGTGATTATTTTTCCGTCGTCAAGATAAAGGAGGAGGAAGGAGGAGGAAGAAGGCGAAATCGTGGACGGGCCATCTTGTGGACGTCGTGCTCTATCGCCCTAATCGCCGTCGATCTGCTGATCACGCTTCAAGAGGTGGGTACCCATCAATCCATCTTGTTCTTCTCAGATCCCGTCGCGTAGGATGCGTTCGATCGCGCATCGACGGATTTAAAAATCTTTTTTAAACCCAAATATCTCATAAATTAATAGACCTATATATTTAATATTATGTTTTCCCTTGAAAGCTGTATATTTTGTAAGTTGAATTTATATGTTGTTTCTCTTTTCTTTTCAAGAACCTCTTGGATTGGGCTATTAACATTTTACCTTTTATTAGGTCTGCATATTTAATTTGTCTACTTCCTCTTTTAAATTTGTAAAATTAATTAAACTCTAATATTTGTAAATTTGATAGATTGACTTAATTGGAATAATATCATATTGATATTGTTTATTTCCAAATCTATATAGTTAAAAATTTATCCTTCTACTAAAACTATAATAATATATATTATTGTTGCAAGTCTATATTATTATTTATTTAAAACTAATTAAATCATAAAATTAAACTATGCTCTTATTTTATTTAAAAGAATAATAGATTGCACTAACTTTAAGTTTCGGGTCTGAACTCGCGGTCACGAACCCGAGCTCGCGACTATTGATGCACCTGTCTCGGTATTTTGGTCATAACTTTCTACTCTGACCTCGGATTTATGCGATTCTTGCGGCATTGAAAAGAAGACAGTGAGCTTTACAACTTTGTGTGAAATAGTCATTTCACGAATCTGATATTTTAGAGGTTAAAATAGAGTAACAAGTCGAGTTCAATTTTGAATGACCCAAGACTACACGAATTTAGTGTTATTTTCTAATTTTCATGATCAAAATTCCTACGTATATTATATCTTAAGGTCTTTCGATCGATAGTCATGATAAATCACAACTTATGGATTATAAATACTTTTTAATTTAATTATCCAATTATAGTAATCTATATATATCAATTTATCGCTTCAACTCGACTTCTTCGATAACTCAAAGTGTTGGAAACTCGATACCTCGTGAAAATCGAACTCTGACCTTCATGTTTTCGAAATCACAATAATAATGATCATATTCTATATTTGTATTGATGTGAATGTAAATAAATATATGTATAAAAATAACTAAATTTAAATATAAATTTATATTGTGTGTATGATAATTTGTGCTTCCATTTTGATCATGTTATATATGAGTTATGGACATGTTAGGTCATATGTATGCGAGTGTATGAGATCATGCCTACGCTTGGGCGTGGTGATTCGCCGAGATGGTATCGAAGCGAGAAATACACCGTATTCGCATGCCTTATAACTCATGATGGAATGGGACCCATGACGAGTCGGGTGAGTGTGAATTCAGTGTAATCTCGTATACAGTGGCATATACGGTAAATCGATCACCCCGAGTTCAAATATGAGAGTATAAGTTATGAGCTAAGTTACGAGATTCAACCATAGTGAGGTTTCTTTTACGGTCACGTAAAACTCGGTATATTGGCATTCATGTACGGATGCAACCCTCTATGGTAGTATGGGCTGCCACACGAAGTACATTCAGATTGCTAGGAAACCTTTTCCTTGAAAAACGTGATTTAGGGAAGTTACCCCACTATAGTTTCTCCTAGAATTAAGTGTAAGAGTATGATAAAATATGAGTATGAAGCAAGATAAGTTATAATACGAGTACGATAATAAGACACCTCTCCGTAGGCCAGTAAAAGATTAAGAACTTAAGTCTCTGTACGTGTCGTTTCTTGCGTAGCCACAGTAAGGGCAACAACGTCTTTCAGCCAAGACGGACCTCTGGGAGAGATTATGAGTATGAGTATGCTTATGAGTTAGTTTGGCCATTATATCTCTCCATTGGCTGGATGGTGGAGTATGAGTATGATACGAGGACGTTATGATATGGTGGTATAATATTATGTTGACCCTCCCATGGTAGCTCGAGCAGCGACTCTAGCACAGGTCATTTAGGATTTTACCAGTATATTAGTTACGCTCATGCGATATACAAACATATGTGCGAAAATGATAATAAGACATTGTATGATATGTTATGAGATATGGTGAGGTACGTTAGGATATAAGTGTCCAGATCATGGTCTTACATTTATGATATGATATGAGTTTTATGATATACAAATGATTTTGTCTTTCTCTTGCTATCTATTTTGAGATATTATGTTTATCACTCATAAGATGCACCCACAATACACCTGAGTAGTATGGGGTGGATTAGTGGTGTATCCCACTAAATTTACGTGACTAAGTAAACTCATCCAACGACAATCTAACAGTTGCAGGTGATTACGCTGATGGAGGAGACGCCGGCAATCCAGATCCCACTGACACCGATTTCGTTGATCCCGCCGGCGTTAAGTACCAGGAGCCTTGGGACGACGACGGAGCTAAGTATCAGGAGGGCTACGGTGCTGATTTCGATCCGAGTGTCGGATATTAATCATTACAGACTTTGTAGTAGATTTAGTCCTTATTATTATCATTGATTTTATGATTTTATTTTATCGGATTTGTCTCCGGCTTTCATTATTATTTTATTGATAGATTATTTAGATTCATTACTTTTATTCTAGTATTTATGATTGTTTTATATCCCACCACTATGTGTTGGCTTTCACGGATTTCGTGGAATCATATTGGTGCGATAACTCTGATTAGGTGTATGTCCGCTTAGCATATTCAGGATATGTGCGAGTCATAACTCGAAATTCTAGGCCTTCGGGATAGGGTAGAATTTCGGGTCGTGACATTAAGACTGGTAAGGAAAGTGACCAAATACCAGTAAATCGTAAGCACATTAAATCAGAGAAAAGAATCGATCTACTGAGACTATTTAACAAGACAGCCCCTTTATTCAGTGAAGGAGCCTAAAATGTCATTTGCCCCATTGTACCATGCCTCAAAAGGACCACCTTATGAACACCAGAGAATGATCTAATAAAACTTGTTTACAAACCTCCACAACTATATGTCACCTTCATTAGTTGCCATATACATTTTTTATGTCACCCTAAATGATAACCAGATCATCACGAATAGAATCATACAAGCAACGACACACAAAGTAGTGCAAAGGAGCAACCATCCCTTTTGCACCATTGATTCAAACGAAATAGATTCAAGGTTGGACCTTATGGGCCCAACCCAAGAAATAGAGCAGAGATGGACCATCGCTACTAATTGAAATCCTCGAGACATCTAACGGTTCAGAACTCGAGAATTTGGCCCACAAATCAAGAAAATTAAAAGGCTATTTGGATATCAGTGAACATGAAGGATTTGACCCTTAGATTTGAGACCTTAGAGGTCAAAATAAATTGGGCCCAAAGACCTAATACCTTAGAATCATCTTTCTTAAATATCTGATGGTTCAGATCTGTTCAATCTGATCGCCACATGGTAGGTACACTAAGTGTGCACTTGACTGCTAGATCTTGTAAAACGTTGACTGGAAGATTTAGTGTGCTAGAGATCGAATCAGGATCGGGACAAAAGAACCAACCTTAGGTAAAATTTTATTGTCTAACCATCAAATGGTTCAGATTAGAAGATAGATGACTCAAAGTTCGTGTCTTCTTATTTTAGCCTTAGGTGCCACATGGAATAATATATGGGTTACCTTTGACCCTTAATTTTTGAGAATCAAGGCGCAAGTGGCCCATAGGACCAACTTTAAAACGATCTCAACAGTAACACAATATAATCTAATGGATCAGATAAGTGCCACTAAAATTTTGAGGACGTGTTTTGAGACCCGCAAGTTTGGAAGATTTGATAAGGGATATGAACCCGTGTATAACTAAGGGGATTATTTGACCCGTCTCTTTGATCCACTCTTGGGTCAAAATTAGAAAAAGGTCTCGACACCCAGACCACTTAGAAAAGTTCAAGAACCATAGGCCCGATCAATCTCTAAGCAATCTAACGGCCCATGAAGGTTTCTCCAAAAATTTTGTATGAAATATCTGTTCTTTTCAAATTTTAATTATTATTTTATATTCACAAGTATGTAAGGCGTATGAAATAGTTTCTTTTGGCTAAGTTAGTCCTTTCATCATATGGCATGCACCATATAGAAAAATCACGATAGGGTATACGCATAATTAAAAAAGAATAAGCTATATCACACGACTTTTAAGCCTTCGTCATGGTGGGGTTCCCGTCACGATCACGTGGAACTTGGAATGTAGGCATCCATGTACGGATGTAACACCTCTATGGGAGTATGGGCTGTCACACGAAGTACATCCAGGTTACTACGAAACCCGTCCCTTGAAAAGCGTGATTTTGTGAATATTATCGCACCGTGGCTCACTTCAAATTAAGTTTTAAGCAAACAATAAGAAATGATATGTAAGATAAGGTAACCTACGAATACGGATAAGTTACGTTGTGAAGGCCAGCAAAATACAAATTAAGTTTCTACACGTGCCATGTCTTGCGTGCCACCGCAAGATCTAACGTCTACAGCCAAGACGGGTCTTAAGGACAATACGATACGACAGTATCCCGAACGTAAGGGCACACTGATTTAAATGCATGCAACCTCATCGGGCTGGATGATGGTATACAATATGATATGGAGGTTAGGAGGTTAGGTGGTTATCTACACGTGGACCTCGCGTGATAGGCTCGAGCAGCGGCCCTGGCACAGGTCGTATACGTAAATTAAGTAAGATGCGAGGTACGTTGTGTAGGCGTATGAAGCAATATTAAGTTTTAAGATATGTCACATAGGATAAATCGACAAAGCAGACACAAAAAGATATCAGAACTTGATGCATCATATTCATTTCATTTTATGTTAGGTCTTTTAATTTTATGTTATGTCTTTTCTTTTTATGCTATATTTTTCAGTTTCGATATGATAGATATGAGATCTTAGATATTTTTGTAATCATTTATAGCTGTTTGGTTTATTTCAAAATATACCGCAACTCAAGCGATTACACACACGATCACCTGGGTATTTTATGGTGGATCGATTGTGCAACCTGCTGAGTTTATGTGACTGAGTAAACTCACCCCCTCCCCAAAACTAACAGTTGCAGGTGAGAACTCTGATTTTTCCATCATTGAGGATGGGGGTGCTGCTGTTCCTGATGCGACTCATGAGAGTGAGGACGTCAGCTACCATCTGGACGAGGGAGTAGATCCGGCGGACTACTTTGAGCATTAAGAGATTATTTAGTTATAATTTTTATTATTTTCAGGGGAGACTTGTTATTAGTTACTTTTATTTTTCAGTACCACTTTTGGGTTTGCGTTAGGACCGTTTTATCCTACGTAAAACCTTAGTTTGTTTTCGATTATAGATGCATGGTTAAGAGTTATCACTTAATTAATGTCATTTACGTTTTCCGCTGTTGATTTCTTGAGTCATTTATTTTTAAATGATACTATTAAATGCCTTGATCCATATGCTAAATCGATATAAGAATTATGTGTATGTCCGCTTATCACCTTAGCAAGCTTGCAGTGTCATAACACGGAATTCTAGGCCCCCGAGGTCGGGTAAGGATTTTGGGTCGTGACACTTACTCAAGGCGCCCATGCCCGAAACCCCTTGGAACACATTGACTATTTGTAATCAGACAATGGAGATCATTTTTCACCCCAATCGTACACCCAATAGATCTTGAGACCATGAGCGTAGCACCAGACAATGATTTTTTTATTACACCTGGCAAGGATCCCATAAAAGTTGCCTTAAACCCACAAGGAACACATCACGCTCAAACGTGATTTGTGCCAGCTGAAATAAAAATTGATCGTCTGATGGAAAGGTAATGGTCCCAAGATCCATTGTGTGGAAGATTGGGGTGAAAAGGCATCTCCATCGTTTGATTCCAAGCAGTCAATGGGTTTCATGGGGTTTTAGACGCAGACGCTTTCTCTAATCCTGTAGGCGCAAAAAGAGATACCTTATAAAATTCACAACGCAACTACCTGCACCTAAAAGTTTAGTTGTCGCACCTTATTTAAAAGAAAGACGATAGTTTTGGAACTTGTGTCAAATGAAATACCACCTAAGCTGTCTGATTTGAAGGACGTGATGTAAAAATCTTTGATGTAGAAGATTCGTATAAAACATGATCTCTACCATACGATTCGATGCAGTCAACCGCTGAATTAGTTGATAAGCTTTGATAGTGTTAAATCACATGATATTTTTAATTTAGACCCATTCAGAACCCTTCAAGAGCATATCTAAAATAGAAGATACCACATTATATTATACAAGTTAGCAGTAGTGAAGGATTAGCGATAGGTTGATGGAAGTTAGGGTTAAATGATGATCATGATGATGATGTTGCCTCAACCCAAATACCACTAGTATATATGTCTTCATACAATGTAAGTATGTCTTCATACAATGTAAGTATGTAACTCATATAAAACACAGACACCAAGGTATCAAAATCGGTTTCGGTATCGGGTATTGGTCCATGGAGGACCGACACGAATCGGCCAATACGTATCGACCAATATCGATATGGATCAGTTGTTAAAAAAAACAAAAAATCACATCTCAGCTCAAATCGATACGTATCGGCCGATACGGATACAGATACTGAGTTGCACTACAAAAAATAAGAGTATTAGCGGCAGTTTTTTACAGTAAAAAATTACCGCTATTAACAAAAAAACTATTAAGAGTATTAGTGGCAAGGGTATTAGCAACAGTTTTTTTATTAATAGCGGCAGTTATTAGTTGCCGCTAATAGTCTTATTTTTTGTAGTGTTGGAGGACCGATACATATCTGTTTGCCGAAAAATTAATACGTATCGCCGATACTTATCAGTATCGATCATTTTTTATACCTTGATAGGCATTACTCATAAAAGACAAATGACATGACTAATTACACATCCATTGTTTAGTAAATACACACCAACGCTCCCCCTGCGGATACCAATCATGTCCCATTTGGATAGACTCCACTTCTTATGAGCTTTGGTAAGTACTTCAACAATTTGTTATGAGTTAACTTGACTCAACTGTTTTCAAATGATAATCGACTTTCATGATTAGTTAGATTCACGACGATGTGTTTGGCTGCTTCATTGTCACCAACAAGGTTTAGGAAGTTTCACTTAAATTTCCAAGTCAACAAGGATAAACTTGATGAGGCCGGAGATCATGAGCATACCATCAGATGGTCATTTTTTCATTCCATGTGATACACATCCCGTGATCTCAAGATCCACTGTGTAGAAGATTGGGACGAAAAACTATCTCCGTCTCTGATACAAAGCAGTCAATTTTTTTTTTTCATGAATGCTTTTTTAAGATTGGTGAAATAAGGGTATCCTGTAGTATATTTGTTGGGCTACCACGTATGAACCCACCAAAACTCTAAGGGCACCAACAAAAAAATCATTGAATGGTTTGAATCAGACAATAGAGTTGGTGTTTTCGTCCTAATCTTTCACACAATGGATCTTGAGATCATAAGCCTTTTATCAAAGAGTCAAATTTTGATTCCGTATCACAGAAATACCAAAAAATTAAATATAAACATGGATGTCCGTCATAACTTCTTGGATCACTTTTCAGGATGATGCATGTAACATATATAAAATTAAAATCTAACCGTATGATATAAAGACTACGATATAGTGACACTATGTGGAAGATTAGGACCAAAAACACTACGATATAGTGACACTATGTGGAAGATTAGTCGGTGCCCTACTTCTTTATGCTGGAAATATATTGAGCACTTGAGCAAACAGGAACCAATATAGAAAATAATAACAGCTTTATACCTTTTTATTTTGCTTTTTGTTAAAGAATAACTAGGGAAATATAGGGACTTAGCTTATTATAGATTACTCTGGCTGAGCATCTTTGTTAATACATACCTTCCACGCACGACTTGGGTCAATTGAACCATCTACATGGTGTGCCACGGGACAACATCAAGACCATCCGATCAAGTGACTACAAATGGATATGGTCCCTTGAAATATGGGAAATTGATCAATTCAAATGCTTAAAAGTGCATATATTGATCAGATGATAAATCATGCGATTGATTTTCTTCTATTTTTACATTCTTATTTGATCGTTTATCGTTAGATCGTTGGTTAGTTTGTGATCTTTCACACAATAATCCAATGGGTAGCGGTAATAGATGGTCCATCATTAAAAAATTTGAAGAAGATGATGGAGATTGTTTTTCGGTCCAATCTTTCAAACGATAGATCTTGAGATTGTGGCCCACCTATCTGACATTCAAGTGTTGATCGATTTGGCATATGGTACACATTTGGGGATCATGGTTTAGCATGAGAAAGGTTCTTGGGTCACTTTTTAGAGATATTTTTCATGTGGATTAAATATATAACCGGATGATACGTGAACCATGGCCTCAAAATCTGTTGTGTTAAATATGAGGTCAAATATTGGACCTTATACATCGGCCTTTATCGGTTCTATGAGAGGATATGATTCATATATATATATATATATATTATATGATTCAAGTAGTGCTAATTTTAAGCGCATGAATCAAAATGCCGGAAAATCGGTACGTATCATCCAGCCAGAAAATCGGTACATATCAGACGATACTTATCAGTATCAGTCCGTATCGAACGATACATTATTTGATACATACCATATAATTGAATATATCGAACGATACATTCAATGTACCATTCACGTCCGATACCAATGAGTATCGGTATCGAAAGATATTTTGACCCATGCTTAAGTGTCAATTTGGTGATGAGAAGACTCTATCTTTCCGGCGGAAGAGTAGACTCCTGAGTTAAAATTCGGCTTAGGGCGGGAGAGAAACTCTATCTTCCGTCCCTTTGGGCCCCCTCCTCCTGAGTTAAAATTCGGCGGAAGAGAAGACTCTATCTTTCGTCACTTTAGTGACGGGGCCCACTCTTCCTCGGTTTCTCTTTACATGAGGGCCCTCCTCCTGAGATAAAATTCGGCCCTCCTCGTTGGTTTGTCTTTTCAAGAGTTAAAATTCGGCCCACCTGTATTTTAAAATTTTGTCGGGTTATTTATTATCAAGTTCCTTCCACGAAGCCTCCCCCACCCTACCATCAAGGTGTAAAAACTTCATTTGGGTTGATTGAATTTATCCTCCATTCTCTATTCTCTGTCTCTTCATTTCTTAAAATTGTGCATCAGAAAAATGGAGATATCAAAGATATTACCCACCCTATGCCTCATCTTTCCGACCCTCACCACACCCCTCGCAATCTTCAGAGCCATTGATGACCTCACCGCCGTCGCTTATATCAACTATGCATTTGGCTCCTTCATATTACTCTATTGGTGCTTCAAAGCTTCTGATGAACTAAAGAAGTTCTCCATTTGGGTGCTATCAATATTGCTACTTTCCTTTCTGACATTCTTCACAGCCCTCGCCATCACTCGAACCTACGGTGATCCCTCCACTTTTCTCCTCCTCATACTCACATATACGTCCGCGACTTCCTATTGGTTCTTGAATGCTTACACATTGCTGCCTGAGGACTCGTCGCCATCGTCATCTCCTCTTAGTGTTGGTGATTCTATGGATGTTCGAATCTCCATCTCCATGAGCTTGACGGTGTCTTCTTCAACAATTTCATTCAACGTCAAGCCCTCCGATTTGATGCCCACCCTCTCTCTTACCTTCCTAACATTCAACACACTACTTGTGATCACCATCATCCGAACCCGCAACGACGGCAGTACCCTCGCTTACATCGTATCCAATTACGGGGCCTTCATACTATGGTTTTCATGCTTGAAAGCTTACAATAATCCTAGTATGCCTCAAAATAATAATAAGTCACCCATTTGGATCCTTTCCATATTGTTTCTTCCCTTCCACACATTCATCACAGTATTCACTACCATAAGATTTGGTGATGACCCCATCCTCTTTTCTGGCTTCATACTTAATTATATGTTCAAATTATTGCATTGGCATTTAGAAGCTTACACAGGGAAGCCCCCCGCCAATTCGAACCAACAAGAGGACTTCAAGTTTCAGACAATTTGGGTACCACCCATATATCATTTGAGATTCCCTCTGATCATCAGGATGGTTTTAGCCCGGAGAACATCTTTCCTTCTTAGTTCTCCAACACTTGCAATTGTAACTAAGTCTCATTACAGTATACGTGTTATAATTATATATATATATATATATATATATATATATATATATATATATATATATATATATATATATATATATATATATTTGCTAGTCTTTTCATAGCTTTCCAATGTTTGAGTTGTAAATAAGATTAAAAAAATAAAAAGTCAACCTCTTATATTGACATTAAAAAAATAAAATTCCAAGGGGATCCTCGCTATTTATTTTACTAGCCCTCAAGTAAAAAGAATGAGCCTCATTGTTCGTTGCCTTTCTATTCAATTCAAGATTCCTCCCTTTCAACACAGGTTTTCTGTGCTTAAATATTTACTAGTCTTTTTTAGATGAGGTGCACATCATCCTTGAGTTTTTTGAATTTGTAGCGCATTTTGCATCTACTTTTTGATATATGGATACGGAGACCATTGGATATGGGCACTTTTTAGACAAAATTAAGAAAAAAAGGATTGGTTTTAAAGCTAAAGCGGCTTTGTCGTTTCAGCAGATTAATTGCACTCAAAATTCAGAGGAGAACACTTGAATGGGCAAGAGTAATAATTTTAGTCTATTCTGCGTGTTGTATAGTCAATATTTATCGAGAGAGAAACAGACAAAACAGTATAGGACTATAGAGACGAGAGAGAACATGGAGAATAAAATGTAGCAGATAAAAATTCGGTTCATATTGGCTAATAGGTATCCGATATAAAACGGACAAAATATAAAAAATGTGGGAATTTTTTTTCAAAGATTTTAGCTTTTTTCATATTTTAGAAATAAAAAAGGTACTCCAATATAAGAATATTTGGCTGGTACATATTTGATATGCCAACATATACGAGTCTTTAAATCTAATCTCTTGATGAAGAGAAAATTCATAAAAAAAGTAGCCCTATATTTTAATCATGAGTGGTCAAACACTAAGTAAATAAATGGTTATTACAAAGGTTACATATGATTCCAAGGATAGATGGATAGGCACATATATATATATATATATATATATATATATATATATATATATATATATATATATATATATATATACTAGTAAAACTAGGGTACCGCTATAGTCACCTCAAAAGGCTGCTTTTTTATCCTACCTTCTTCAGCCGATATACATTGATCGACTTTGAATTAGATGGTGGAAGTCGTTTTTCATCCCCATCTTCTATACAGTGGATCTATGGATCATGAGTGTACCATAAGACGGTTAATTTTTATTACACATCTCCAAAAGTAATCCTAAAATTATGAGTGTGATGGAAGTTATATGATTTTAGGGGCACTTTTTGAGATGTGTGTCATGTGTAATAATATAATCAACCGTCAGATGAGACACTCACGATTCATAGATCCACTTTGCAAAATATGGGGATGAAAAATGACCTTCACCGTCTGATTCAAGATGGTCAATACATGTCAGCTGGAAGACGTGGGGTGAGAAAGCAGCCTTGTGGGGTGAGTATAATGGTACCCGTAAAAGTATTGTCCTATTTGCCATATATATATAGGAAAAGGGATCCGTCCTCCATAAGAGGACGGTCACCGTCCTCCAACCTTCCATGTGGAGCTCCACATGGCACCCAAAATACTTGTTCGATGTCATGTGGACCTTGGGTGCATTGCTTAGATCATCTTTGAAAAAAAAAAATTAAAAACTCATCTCCACCGTGTATTTTTTGAACCGTGAAATGTAGACCAATGAAAATCGTCAAACTTTGACTTGTGGGTTTAAAAAAGAAATTCGAAATTTTTTTTTTAATGTTGATCTAAACTGTCCACCTGTGCTCCATGTAGTACCTAAAAAGTGTTTTGCGTGTCACGTGGAGCTCCACGTGGATCTTAGAGGACCTAACCGGCTCCCATATATATATATATATATATATATATATATATATATATATATATATATATAAAATAAACCAAAATACATATTACTACGGATGATTATTTGTAAGCAAGCTTACATTTCCGTCAAGGAGATTAACATCGACCATGATGGTACCGATATATATATATATATATATATATATATATATATATATATATATATATATATAGTCACAAAAATCGCTAATTTTTTGAAAAATTCGTGAATAATTTGCGAATTTAAGGTCTCCCGAATTATTCACGAATTTTTCGAAAAATCTTCTGGTCCCAAAAAATCGCGAATTGTTCCCGAATTTTTCAAAAAAATTGGGACTTACTAAATTTTTATTTTATGAATTTTAAATCCTTTTATTTTTATTTAAAATTTTTCTCATCGATTTTTCCTCCGAATATTTCCCCGAGCTTCCCGGCTTTGCCGGATTTTTCCTATTTTCACCTCGCCGAACTATTGCCGAATCCCGATTTGGTGACTATATATATATATATATATATAGAGAGAGAGAGAGAGAGAGAGAGAGAGGGGAGGGGGGGGCAGGACAATGGGTTCTAACTCAACGCCCGATGCATATTGACCGTCCAAAATATGGTTAAAGGGAGAAAATTTCAATACATTAGGATATATGGGCGGTACCCAAACTTTGACCAAGAATAGTTTTTGTTTTAATTTTTTGTATAGATGTCATGCAATGTGGCACATGATCTCAAAACGGGTGTTGTTTTGGAATCGTCTGCCATGTGGCATATAATCTAGCATTGTAACCCACTATCCTGTGTATGACTCAAACTCATTGTCCTATTTGTCATATATATATATATATATACTTGGAGTCATATGAGACCTTATAATCATTTATTTTGTTAGTGTTTGATCACTCATAATTTAAAAATAGGGCTACTTTTTTTATGAATTTTCTCTTCATCAGAGATTAGATTTAAAGACTCGTATATGTCGGCATATCATATATGTACCAGCCAAACATTCTAATATTGGAGTATCTTTTTTATTTATAAAATATGAAAAAAGTTTAAGTCTTTGAAAAAAAATTTCCCTAAAGGACATTTTTGATATTTTGTCTGTTTCATATCCGATGCATATTAGCCAATATGACCTGAAATAGGCTGTTATTAGCCACTATGGCCCCTTACCGCGGCATGATCTCATATGTATCCACCGCTAAAACTATGTCCAAAGGTGCCAAAAATCAATGCATAAGATTAGGTGGGTGTTATCCATTCTTTTATGGTTTTACCCATCAAATGAAGGCAAATAAATCTTAAAAAAAGGTTAAATTAATTAAATCACTTGCCAAACAATTCAAAATGGGTGTTATTTAGGTTTCAACCATAAGCTCGAAAAATGCAAAATCCCTCATATTTTGCAACTGTTTGAAGTGGGATAATACCGATAGGCCCTTTTTTACCTGAAGAGCTCTTATTTTTACTATTGTTAACTTCATCTGAGTTGATGTTAGACAAAAATGGATGGCCATTGGAGAATTCTAATCAGATCTCGGCACTTTTCATCTGTTTTTAACTTCAATAAAAAATAAAGTTTGCCCACCTGTTAATCTTTTTCAATAGTTTGGGTCTGATTCAGGAGGGAGGATGGCCAAATATATTCTTGATTGTGTTTGTGCCCTATTTAAGCCCCAAATTAGATTTCCTTTCTGACAGGCCTAAATCTATTTGGCCCCATGCCAGTCAAGACCAAGTCAGCATTCGGTTTAAAATAATAGAATAGTGTTATATGAAGGACAAATTTTATACAGACAATGTGCAGGTGGCTGATATGACGCTACGCAATTAGCTGCAAGTGTGGTGGGGTTCAATTAATGTAGATCGGTGCAGTCAGTCACGCCGCGCCACGTCACCCACCTGTACTTTGTCCTCGATAAATATGTCCTCCGTTTATAATATTCGCAAATAATATTTCAATTTTCGCTTGCAAAAAATCAGGTGGGCCCCATGTCGGCTAATCCAAGTAGTCGACCATTGGACAATCCCTTAGTGGGTTACAACCCTTTATGATCTTATGGCCATGATTTTAAATATCGGTAAAATGGTCAGATATTGACTCAAAATATGTCATATCGGGCCATTAGCACTTTGCTAGCCCCTGCCAGAGTAGCGTTCACCTACTTTACTTGGTTCTCATTCTCTTTTCTAACACCTGCTTTACTTGGTTCCCATTCTCTTTTCTAACTCCTTACAAAGGAGGATTTATGTAAAGACCCGTATTTTGAACCCGAGTTAGACTGACCCTGTGTGTGTATTCGGCTCGGCAACCGACGTCATCATTTGTTTTGGATTTTTATCTAGATGTGACTGTGCGGACAGATTTTAATTTAGAGCCCATTTGGACCCTCGTGCGAAAGTTGTGCACCGATCTCGGTGTGGCCGCTCAACACCGGACTTGAGTTTTAAAATTAGAAGTGTATAATACATAAGAGGTGTGTGTGTGCTTAACTTTGTGAGCAATCCTATTATAAGAAGGAATTGCATTCCCGTATTATATTAGGTTTTGTTAAGAGAGGAAGAGACGTGAGTGCCGTGAATAACCGTAGTCGTTTGATAGTTACCCAACCGTGTGAAACTCCGTCTTCTCTCTTCTTCAATCATCGTAGGAGATCGGTTTAGAAAATCTCCTTCTCTAGAACCCTCTTTGTTGAAAACACTTAAACCTTAGAAAGAACTTGAATCAACCTTGGATTCGTAGTTGGCTACTGGGAGAGGTTGAGATCATTGGGGGCGTGTTGGAGTTGTCTCTGTGAACTCGTGGGATCGATCGCGGCGCGAATCGTTGAGGAAACCCGTCGGTTTTGTTCCGAAGCTCCATTCGCGTGACTCATTTCTAATCTAGGAATCCTTAGATTAAAGATACGTTTTAATTAAATTTTTTGATTAAATCATTAGATTAGCCATGGGTTTTGCTTTGGGATGTATGGGTTTCGATTCGGGTGAAAACCAGCGAAATCGCGTCGCTGTAGCTCGCTTGAGCGAGCTATTATCATCGCTCGAGCGAGATATCACCAAACTCCGATATTGCCTTAGTATTTTAGTCATAACTTTTTATCTCGAACTTCGATTGAGACAATTCTTTTTGCGTTGGAAAGCTAATAGAAAAATCTACAACTTTTATGTTTTGACCAACTCATGGATCAATTGTCTTGATGGTCAAAAATATATGAGAATATTACATCAAATCGCTCAAGCGAGCTATTATCATCGCTCGAGCGAGGTATTGTCGAACTTCGACATTGCCTTGGTATTTTAGTCATAACTCTTTGTCCCAAACTCCGATTGAGACGATTCATTTTACGTTGGAAAGCTAATAGAAAAATCTACAACTTTCATATTTTGACCAACTCATGGATCAATTGTCTTGATGGTCAAAAATATATGAGAATGTTACGTCAAATCGCTCGAGCGAGCTATTATCATCGCTCGAGCGAGGTATTGTCGAACTTCGATATTGCCTTGGTATTTTAGTTATAACTTTTTATCCCGAACTCCGATTGAGACGATTCTTTTTGCGTTGGAAAGCTAATAGAAAAATATACAACTTTTATGTTTTGACCAACTCATGTATCAATCGTCTTGATAGTCAAAAATATATAAGAATGTTACATCAAATTCTAGGATTGGCGCAACTTGCCTGTTTTGACTTATTTTTGAGGAAACGCTTAAATAGGTCTATATTATTAGTAATTAGAGTTTATCTTAATGCATGAACGTATATTGTGATGTAGATTAAGGGCGAGAGGCCATCAATAGGACTTCGCATAACTCCGAGTTTTGGTAGGAGAATCTCATCTTTACAGTATTTTATTTTAATTAGCATGGATATTTTGAATTAAAATCTTTAAACTTGCATCTGCCATTGAAATCACATCATAAAAATTGATATGAATAGTGAAAATCTAAATCTACGAATCACGAAACACGAATACGCTTAAGCTACGAAAATAAATCAAGAACCTGAACTATGTATAAGAGACTTGCATATGATTTATATTAGTATCTGCATTTGTTTTATGATTGACTGACGACCCTCAAAATTCTGAACAATTTCACGGCACAAGTTTCCCTCATTACGTGAGGGGCTTGTTGCATCTGAAAAAGGGTTCATGAGCAGCGATGGTAGGTAGGGGTTCCCCATATATTCACTGCTCTCGAGATATAGTTTTACTCGGGAGGTATTTTTAAGTTGAGGATTAACTCATGAATTGCTGAACTTTGCATATAGAAGTTAGAGAAACTAAAACACTGAAACACTGCATCTGTTCTTGAAACTGTTTTCACACATTTAGAAATAAACCTTATATATGGTTTCCGCACCTAAATTCAGTTTATTATCTGTTTATATGTTTGACAAGCTATATTCCGATATTTGTTTTGAAACCATGTTAGTTAAAGTAAAATGTCGTAGATGTCTTTCTTCTACTGAGCTTTGTTGGTTAGCATTGGCTTCAGTATCGACGCGTGATCGATCCATCTGACTACGTGCCTGAGGAAGAGCTTGAGGTTCCTCCTGAGGAGTTTTTCCCAGTATAGAACTTACTAATTTTCTTATTTGTGGTGAGAGTTAGACTTGAATTTGTGGGCCCATTTTAGTTGGATATCATAGTTTTATACTTGACGTTGATTTCTGTTATGAGTCATGTTTCGATGATGGTCGGCCATCATCGGTGGTTCTTTACTTTTAATTGCTTCCGCATTTATTTTAGCTATGGATTTTTATTACGCTTTACTCTAATATGTGCCCTGTTTGTCCGGCTTATCGTTTATTCGATAGGTTGGCGAACCGGCTTTTCCTATACCTGAGGGATTGGAAAAGTCGGGTCGTCACAATTTACCTGCTCCAGTAGCAACCTCTCTACTCTCTACTAACTCCCTACCAGAGCAAATAAAATCTGCTATGGCAAGGAGTGAGTAAAGAGGAGGGTAGAACTACTGAACAGGTAAATCTTGCATAAAATGTTGCTATCTAAGGAGTTATCAAGAAGGGGTACATGTTAAAACAAGTAACAGGATGTTTGTAAAGAGGATGAGAATCTGCTAAAGCAAGTGAACTCTGTTGTGGCAAGGGCTAGTAGAGATGTAATGAACCAAAAATTTCGAACCTGAACTTGACTGACCTCGTGTGCGTGTTCGGCATGGCGAACAATATCGCCTTAAACTTTTAAATAAATAATTAAATGATAAAGGGAATAAATGGGGTGAAAAAGATATAGGGTTAGAACTGTTTTGGGCCTTTAGTGGAAAAGTAATGCACCGACTCACGATGTGCCGCTTAACACCGAAACAAAACCTTAAGGATAAGTGGATAGATTTTAAAGGGTAAATATCAAAGATATTTTTGCCATTTCATTGGTTATAAGAGAGAGGCATAAGGGGAAGCTTAGTGGCTAAGTTTTGAAATTGAGAAAAAGAGAGAATGAGAGAGAGAGAGAGAGAGAGCATCTGTCACCTTCAAACCCCCTTCTTCTGAGATTTCAATCGTGTGATCGCCAGCAAGCTCCGCACACTTCGCAAAGCACGTGACGCCAGCGTCGCTAGAGTTCTGCCTTTTGTGAATCCCAAGCCGTTCAAACCCTTTTTCTTTAGAAACCTTTTCTTTAAAGAGCATTCCGTCTTGCGAACGTCTCCCGCACTTTAAAGAGGTTAAGATTGATGTGTAAGGGTAAACGACGCCATCTTGAACTTCATTGTGATCAATTGTTGTGAAATCGTCGTGGAAATCCAAAGTTTCATTTCGAAACCCCTTTGGACAACACTTCTTAAAGCCGCGAAATTGATCGGTGGAAGGTGAGATTTCCTTTGATTTCAATGGTCTAAATTGTAGAATAAATCCTTGAATTAGTTTAGTATGTGTGTGTGTGTGTAAAAAATAAACTTGAACCATATGAGTTTTGGGGAAAAACAAACTATGGAAGAAGAAACCAAAAAGGGACGAGTTGTAACACTCGTTGTGGCGACCCTATTCTTCGCCACGGTGAGGGTAGTTTTGAAGCACTCGCCACGACGAGTGCTACATTGAAAAACAGGCAAAAACCACACTACCCAAACTCACTGTGGCGAGCTTTGTGTGTTTGAAGACCTCGCCACGGCGAGCTACTGTTCACAGCAAACACGTGCTTGGTATTTTGGGTATAACTTTTGACCCCGAACTCTGATTGTTGCAATTTTCATGGCGTTGGAAAGAGGACAACAAGTCTTATAACGTTTATGAATTAAAAAGCGTATGAATCTATGTTTTAAAGGCAAAATTTTGGTGGGAAGTTGGGTCAAGTTCGAAGTTACCACGAATTTATCCATTTTCACCTCAGTGTTGAGAAAACACTAAGTGCGTCGAATTCAATAGTATTTGGAATCAATCCTTAATGCATTGTCATATGATGTGATGTAGATTGAGGATTGGAGATCATTGAAATGGCATTTGTTTTGCTTTCGTTACGCACAACTCTCCGACATTAGGTAGGAGAATCTCAACATCAATTACATTTCATTTTAATTCGCATGGATATTTTACGATAGATTTGAACACCGTAAATTTGAGTTTTACTTTTAAATATGATCTTTGAACTTTGCATATGAAATCTGAACCTTGCATCTAAAATAAGAACTGTGACTACTTGAATTTACCTTGAATATGAAACTTGAATCCTAAATCCTGAACCATAAACTATGCATCTGAATTATATACTATAATCTACATTTGAAGTATGCATTAGAATCTGTATTTGATTTATGGTTCACTCGAATGAACCCCTCAATTCCTTAACAATGTGAGTTATCCTAGCGCAAGTTACCCTCATAACACAAGGGCTTGTTGCACTCCTAAAAAACTGTTCATTGAACAATGATGATTAGGTAGGAGTTCCCATCGGTATATTCCTGCTCTCAAGATATAGTAGTTTGAGAGGTAATTTAAGTTAAGATTTAAGTCATGAATTAGACAAACTTTGCATATATAAACTAAGAAACAATGAGCATCTGAACAATCTGAAAGTTCTTACTTATTTTGAATCTGATTTAAGAATCTGCTTTGAAATTTTGAATATAAAACTGCATCTGATCATTGTATTTGAAGTTCATTCATCTAGTCTGTTTTGAATATCTGCTTTAAAAGCAATATGCTACGAATTATGTTATGAAAATCATGTTAATTAAGATATGATGTGATTAAGATGAGTTTCTTCTACTGAGCTTAGACTGTTAGCTCACTCCAACTATACATCACAGGCACAGGTACTGATTAAGACATTGCGGCTCGGGGATACGAGAGTGACCCTGACAACATTCTGGAGGACGAGCCTGAGATTCCTCTTGAAGAGTTCTTTCTTGATTAGGATTTTATCTTATTTTGGCATGCTTTTTGTGAGACTAGATACTTGGGCATGGTACGTCTGGCCAGTTTATTTTGTGTTTTAGAGTCATGTAATTAATTATGCCTTATTTTGTGAATCATGTTTCAGTGATGGTCGGCCATCACCGGTGGTTGGTTTTGGTTCTTTTGTCCACGTGTTTTCATATGGAATTAGAACCGTTATTTTGTCTTATATTTTATGTAGAAATGAAGCTTCCTTTTGTTATACTCTGATATTTGTTTGAGTTCTATCCGGCTTATTGATTTATCAATAGGTTGGTGAGCCAGCCTTCCCGATATTTCGGATACGAAAAAGTTGGGTCGTCACAAGAGAGCTATGACATACATAGCCTAAATGTTGTTTGATAAATATTTGGGCTAAATAAATTTATCCTTGTTTAATATAATTTGAAAAAAATAATACTAAGACCCAAGCAATTTTATAGTGCATGCATAAAATTAATTTTCAATAATTTTTTTTATTGAAAGCCAAGGGGAAAAATTGTATTTTCTCTATGAGCCCTACGACTATTGCTAAACAACAAAAAATGGTGAAAAATAATTTTTTAGCTTATTTTTCTAGCACATCCTTGTTACCAGACAAGCTATTTAGAGAACTCTAATCATTCCATCTGAGCACTTTACTGTGTAGTTTTTCATTGCTTCTTTTCTTGTTAATATTGTTTATCTTCTGTTATACATGGGTTATTTATACATGATTTATAGTCTACTATTGTTATTTATACATGGCTTTATAGGTTGCTGTTATTTGTACATGATTTTTTAGGCTGCTGCTGTAACACACATCCAATTGGGTTAATATTAGTTTATTTATATATGGTTTATAGGTTGTTGTAACATACATCCAATTGGGTTAATATTGGGTTATTTATACATGGTTTATAGGTTGCTGCTAGAAAAGTTGGGTTATTTATACATAGTTTATAAATTGTTGTTGTTATAGTTAGGTTAATATTGGTTTATATATGATTTATATGATTCTAAGTGAGTTTATGTGGTGCTAAGTGGATTCACATATGACTATTTTTGGGTATGTGTTGTTGGGTCTATGATTTCTTACTCAAATATTTCATATGACAAAAATTTTAAGTCACATGGATGTGTGTTACGGATGCCACAAACGAGGGCATTGGGTCAAAGATTGCCTGAAGAGAAAGCCGATTGAGTGTAAAGATGCACCGCATTGCTATTGTGAAAAGCCTTCAACCCTTTGTCTTTCAAATTCGGAAAGAAATGCAGGACACAAATATTTTAAATGTTATAAATGTGGGTTTTTTAAGTGGCGGGATGGAACCCTGAGGAATGCAAATCCAACGATCAAAAGTGACGAAAAAAAGTCAGTGGAAAATGACATTGCAATGAAATTCATCGTCGAGATTGAAGAACTCGCAAAGAGGTTCAAGGTCACTACCTCCATAAAGAATGAGGGAAAAATCTAATCGTCTAATGATAAATATGCTCGTCTTAGAAAAAAATCCTTTAAATTCCTTTATATGATGTTTATTTTGGAAAATTCTTATTCTCGTGATCAAATTATCGTTTTTATGATTTTCTAGATATTTGTAATGTTTAACAAAGTTACTTTCTGATCATCTAATGATTTTTGGGTACCTGACTAGGCATCTATTTTTTGCACCATCTACGTCATGCATCCGAGCAATCTGATCGTGTGATTGGAGAGGTGCATTTACTAGATGCAGATCCGATGAATTCACAGGTTATTAAATATAACGTCTATTTTTGGGGCCAACTACATCATGCAGCCAATCGTTCTGACCATCTGATTGGTGGGGTGCATTTATTCGATGCAAATCAGGTACATATCCTAGTAGGTGTCTGTAGGGTGCAAATAGAGGGTAATTTGGCGCCAACTACACTATTTAATGGTAGGTAGTGGCATAGTTGTAAATAATCTCAACTCTCTTAACATTAAGAGGGGCAAAACGGTAACTTGCTAGGTCCTGTCACGGCAAGTTGCTTTTAAAATTGCGGCTCCGTTACCCAAGGTGTTTTACGGACACAAAAATGATAACTAGGGACTACAGTGGAAATAGGCTTAAGTTAGGGGATTGTTTGTAATTTCAAGATAAGTCAGGGGGTTATTTGCAAAAATCCCTAATTTTAATGATTAATTTAATAGAAAAAGAAAGAACGATCAGAGTCATGAAAGAGATGAGGGCATGAAGTTTAGTGATTTGTAAAAGAAGGAGAAGTAATTTGTAAAAGAAGATGACGGGGGAGATGAAGATTTCGTAGTATCTAACTTTTCTTTTTGGCAAAGAGTACTAGTTCGAAAATTGGGCCAACAAAGAGAGAATTAAAAAGTAAATACTTTTTTTAGGATAAAAAAAAGTATTTTTAAATCCACCCACCGAATCTTTGAGTTCACCCATGCAAATTGTTTTTCATCACAATCTTTTCCATGATGAATCTTGAGATCATTCTCTTACCATCCAATGTCAGTTTTTATTTCACATGGTATCCATTCCAAAAAAGTGGCCTTAACATCACGTGGAACTCATCACGATCAAGTAAGGTCACTTTTTGGGATGTGTACCATATGAAATCAAAAACTTATTGTAAACATCACGATCAAGTAAGGTCACTTTTGGGGATGTGTACCATATGAAATCAAAAACTTATTGTCTGATGGTACGTCCATGATCTATAGATCATGGGTGAACTCAAAGATTTGGTGGGTGGATTTAAAGGTACTCTAAAAAAAAGTAACGATTTTGTGGGGCCCTCAGTTGGGCTTGGCGAGAAGTATTGGTATGTGCTATTAAGGCCTTAAGAGATGACTTTGAAGAGAGAGGAAATAAAAATTAGAAATTAAAAATTTAGTGAGCTCCAACAAGATAAGTATTATCCTAAAATAGTAAAAAGATAAAATTAGGTAGCTAAGAAATATGCTAAATATGAGAGACTTTAGCCCATCTCCCTCCAATGTGAGGGAGTAGGTCGTGGGTTCGATTCTCATCCTCTATGTTGCTTCCCACCCTTGTCTTTAAAGGTGTGAGCTGGGTTCTGTTAGTTAACCCTCACCACTATAGTTGCTACTCCCTCACGCTACTCCACAGCTGTCACATGTATATGGGTGTGCGCTCCTCGGTTCTTGAGGCTATCTCGACCGAAAGATCGTATCCAAAAAAAAAAAAGAGGCTAAGTGTTTTGAGGCCCTAGGCAACTGTCTAACCTACCTAGGGGGTGAGCCGGCCCTGGATTGAACTTGCAACCTGATGGTTGCATCAAGGTGCACTTTTCTGTTGAGCTACAGGCCCAAACCCCTTCAAACTAAAAACTCTCTTGAAGATACCATTATCATCGTCATTGCCACTTGATATAGCTAAGGAAGAAGAAGATGTCATTATGGTGACTTGTCGGACCTAAGGTTGAAAGAATAAATTAGTGTCGTTAGAACTTGTCAAAGCTAAGAAAGCAAAAGAAAAAGTTCAATGGAAATTTGCATTTCGGCCCTATAATTTTGCTTATTTGCAAAAATAGCTCTATAGTTTCACTCTTTGCGCAATCGGCCAACTCCAAGCTAAGCCGTTTCCACGTCAGCACCGACATTTTTTTATATTTACTCTTATATATAAGAGTATCTCCTCTATATTTTTTTATTTTCAATTGCCCACACTCATTATATATACTTTTATACCAGTACAGACCACATTGTATCCCTTTCAAAAACAACGAGCACTGGTAAGATATCTTTTTTTATAGTAGATACCAAAATTTATAGATAACGCAGAATGGATAAATTCGCTACCTTATTATAACGTAGCGCTATCTTAAGATAGCGATATGATAATATAAGGTAGCAGTCGCTATCTTAAGATAGCGCTACATTATAATAAGGTAGCGATCCGCTACCTTATGTTAGCGGTCGATTGAATCTTATTGAGTAGTTATGTATGAAATTTTTTACGTTTTAATTTTAATTATTTTTTATATTTTAGATTGAAATGGATGTTCTCCTATTTTTTCATTTTGATGGTGTCCGTGTTGGCGATAATACTTACAATGGTGAACATCGGAAGATTATTGTTATTAAAGAGAAGATATCATTTGATCAATTTACGCAAAAAATATACAATGTTAGTCGAACTCGACTGGAAGAACATTCAATTACACTATCTGTTTCATTGCGCATAGGTAAAGAGTTAGTATTTGTCAAATTGTCTGACTCCAATGATCTTGCGAACTTATTTAAAGCATATCGCATTGGTGACGGTGTGATAAATGTTTATATCGAAAAATCATTAATCACTCCTATCACGAAATTTTTATCTCCTTTCGAAGCATTTCAATCGTTTCAGCAGGAAACAAACGAAGATGAAAACGTAAAATTAGGAGATGATGATAGTGTGGAACCAGAATATTCGATTAAAAATCAAGAAATACATTTTGAAGAAGAGAACATCATTGTACCAATGATAGTTGACAATAATAGAAATATGAATATTAGATTTCGCCTGTACCGTAGGCCACAGGAGCAACAATCTTCAGACATTTCAATGAGAGAAGATGATGAACATCAAGGATATTATCCTCAAATGAATCTGATGCACAATACATGTCAGCTTAACTTCGAATCGATAAACAACACATTCGATTGGAATCAGTGAGAAACATTTTTGGGAGGCCTTAGTCCATACAAATAACCTTCTAAACCAATAGTTTCGCAGCGAACGATCATCAAGGCCAAAACACAAGAGCCTATCACACTCTAAACTTCACGACCTCGGCGAACCGCTAACAAAACAGCTGCACCTCAACTAACCGTACCTCGACGGACTCAACCCCAAGCATGTAATAATATTCCAGACGATCACGGTAATAGTGATCCTAAAAATACTGAAGCACCGCCCTCGCCTACTTCGCGTGTTGATATTAATAGGGGAATTAATCAACCTCTGGTGGACGAAGACTATGAACTTAATGACTCGAAAGACTAGAACATGAATTCTGATAATGAGGAACTCTATGAAAGGGGTCAAATTACTGTTGGTCAGACGTTTAGAAATAAAAAATCTTTTCAAAAAGCTCTTAAAGAGTTTTCTATGACAAATAATTTCTAAATTAAACTAATAAAAATTATTCCTCTTCGAGTTACGACGAGGTGTATTGAAGTGGGATGTGTTTGGCGGATACATGCATCAAAATTGGTGGGTGTGGACACGTTTGTCGTGAAGACTTTCCGCCTGAAACATACCTGCAGAATGTCAGCTTTCGAAAGAGGACATCGCCAATGTACACATTGTGGATAGCTTCCTTCGTGAAGGATAAGTTGTTAAAAGGCTTTAACAAGAGTCTTGCTTCAATAATTTTCTATATTGAAAGAAAATACGATGTAACAGTAGGTTACTGGAAAGCATGGAAAGGGAAAGAAATGACGTTAAATGACATCCGAGGTAGCTGGAAGGAGCAATTTAAGATGTTACCGTCCTATATCGCTGAATTACAGCGGGTCAATCCAGACGTACAGACCGAATTATATCGCTAGCCTGATAATGCGTTTTAGAGGATCTTCGTGGCATTTGAACGAACCTTGCATTAGGAGCTTTCGTAATATTTTACGAAAAATAATTATGATAGATGGAACGCATTTGCGCAAACGATATAAAGGAGTGTTGTTAATAGCTACGGGGATAGACGGGAATAGACATTTATTTTCTATAGCATTCGGCATTGTACTCAAAGAAAATGAAGTTCATTGGATATGATTCTTTAATCTATTAGAAAGTTGCATAATCGGAGGCTTTGAAGAGCAGTTTGTATTGATATCAGACCGGCAGAAGGGGTTGATGGAAGTTGTGCATAATATTTTTCCTAACGCATTTCACAACTACTATATGCGACACCTAGCTTTGAATCTATTTGATACATATAAAGATGCAATCTCCCGATCATTATTTTGAGTTGCTGCACGTGCATTATCGGAGGTAAAATTTAAACGAATTTTATAAAAAATCCAAGACGACGCCCCTCCGAAATGTACAACATGGATAAAAGAAATCGGAGATCATTTCTATGCGTGCATATATATTTCCTGGGAGGTGTTATGATATGCTGACAATAAATATAACTGAAAGAATTAACAGTGTGTTAAAGATAGTCAGAAAGGAACCGATCATGATAATGTTAGAAACCATTCGCACGAAGGTAGCAGAATTCTACCTTCGGCGTCAGGAGGAAGGAAATAAAATGACACTTGTTGACACCGAAGGCGGAAGAGCACATAACACGAAATTCAGGGTGGGCCCGTCGAAGGAATGTTGTTCCCTACGGTCACGATACATTTCAAGTTAAACGGGACAATACACTCACAGTGTCAATCTAGAGAAATGAACGTGTACATGCAGACGATGGGCTATCCTTAGATTACCATATTCGCACGTGATCGTTGCATTATCGCGCAGGAACAGAGAAAATGAGATTTCTCAGTTTTGTGAGCATTGGTTTACCAATGTCTTATTTAGGAAAACTTACAAAGAACATTTTATTCCGACCGTTGATAAGCGCCAATGGATTGTTCTAAGGGAAGACATCGAGGTTTTGCCTCCGCACAAGATACGTCAAGCCGGTCGTCCGAAGAAAAGGAGGATAAGATCTAAAGGCGAAGTTCGACCACTACGGTATAAAAATTATAATGAATACAGACATAACTGCCGCTCATGTAAATTTGTTAGAATATAAAACATACTTCTTAGTTTGTAACTTGCAAAAAATGAGATTGTTAGTTATATCATACCCTTTCACTAAGGTATCTTCCAAACTTGTTACAAAATATACAAAAATATACAAAAATATAAAAATATACAAAAAAGAAAAAATAATTAAGTAGTTATAGTTCCAAATGTAGATAATGAATGTCAAATTTTAGCTCGAAACTGCGGCATGTCTTTCTCCTCAAAATCTATTGTCCACCATTTCAAAAATTATTCAACATACTTCAATACAAAAATACTACAGTCCCAATCGTTGTGTTGGCGGGAAAGATCGGCACTGTCCATCTCCATTAGCTATCACGGTTGATCGAGAGTAGAACTCAATTCGAGAGCGTGAAGAAGTCGCGACAGGTAATGCAACAAATAATCTTTGTGTGCTTCGAACTTCCTTGAACACTCTCGGTCGACCGGGTCTATCAGCTTTATAATGCAGTCCGCTACGGATACAATAGCTAATGCCCAATGGTGATGTTTCTAGCTATGCATTGGAAAATAAATCTGTGCAACTGGAGATCTAATTAGTATTATGTTAATTAAGAACATAAAAAATGTTCTTAATCTAAAAAAGAACTTACCGTCCCACAATCGACAACATCAATACCGCGTGTCGTACTCCTAAGCAGGGCCTCAATCGGCTTACAATGGTGACAAACCTGCCACCTGTCACAGTACGCCTCCCATGATCCCATCTATCCAAGTCGTTGAGTGGTCCCAGACTTTCATCATGAACAAAATTTTCAAATTTTGAGTGGTCCGCTATAGTCAGGGTCTGAAAATGATCATTAGAATAAATCATTAATTGAAATACGTGAATGACATAAATAAATAAAGACAGATAAATTAATAAAATAATAAATAATAAAAATGATATCAGTGCCGCGACAGATGCAAACCAGCTCTTGTCCATCATTTCCGTAAACATATTGTCATTCTTACTCTCTAGGACTTTGAAATACACGTCCATCACTTCATTGTCAAGCCACGTATTTCCCTTGAGGACTCTAAAATTTCTTACGGTGACGTCAATACCTTCGATAATATTGACGATCACAGAGTCGTCATCCACAGGCCGATTCCACATACTGATCATAAATTTATGTTCCATAGACTATTGCTCAACCTCTTCTTTTTCCACGTCGATCACTTTTTATCGTTTTATACAAATTTTCTTAATTGGCGTCTTTCTTTTCTTCCGTACTCGCAACTCGTATCTCATGCCCTTCTTTTCTCCGTCGATTTTATTTTTTTATCTAGAAAGCTTTATTAGTAATGATTTAAGTGATGCAGGCTGCGACTCAATAGTAGGCTGGGTTATTGGAGCATCAACCACTGGGTTGAAGCCCTCGACCAACGGTTGGGGTTCAGAGGTTTGAGGGTAAAGGGATTGAGAGGAAGAAAGTTGTGCTTCAGAGGGTTGAGAGGTAGAAGGCTTATGGACATGAGGTTGTGAAGCAGGTGAGTCTTAATAAAGAAGGCTCAGGGGAAGGGTGAGGGGAAGGTTGATAAGAAGCAGAGGCAGGGGTAGGCTGATGAGAAGCATAGGCAAGGGGCAGGATGATGAGAATCAAGGGATTTAGGGCTAACAAAGGTATAAAATAAAGCAGAAGAAAGAATTTCATCCTACATAAGTAAAAAAACATGAAATTAACCAAAATAATCATTATATATTATAAATAGGGAACTGCTATCTTAAGGACGCGAGTTGCTATCTTAAGGACGCGGTCCGTTGTCTTAAGGTAGCGGTCCGCTATCTCAAGGTAGCGGTCCGCTATCTTAAGGTAGCAATCTGCTTACTCAAGATAGCGAACCGCTACCTTAAGATAGCGGCTCACGTCCTTAAGATAGCGGGTCACACAACCATTGACTGTCTAAAAATTAAGATTTTTAAAAAAAAAATTTGTAAAAGTTAGATTTTATACCTTTGACAAATGAGATTTGACTGTTGCAAGATCGTTCTTGATGGCAACATTTTCGCTCTTCAAATTAGCTACTTGATCTTCTAGAAACATTACTTTCTCCTAAAGGTTCTTCGTATATCTTCCGAGCTGCTCAATAGCTATTGTCTGTCCTTTTAAAACACTGAACGAGCGATTGAAATCTCCTTTCATTTCTTTAACCGCCATCCGTAAAGACGAGCACTCTTTCCTAAACTCTGTTACTTCATATATAAGTTGGGGATTCCTAGCCTGCTGTTCTCTAGATGGCTGCCTACTTTCTGGCTGTTTCCCCTTTGATTCAGCTTGGTGACGTAAAACGACCTCGTACTTATCATTATCGTCACTTTCATCATCATCATCGTCATTATCCTCATCGGTATCATCGTTTAGGTCATGCTCTATTTTTTTTGGAGGGTATTCCCTTTTTTGGGTTGGGTATTCTCTTTCACGTTCCCTTTTCATATCTTTTTGCCTAAAAAAGAGCCGAACTGATCAATATTGCAACTCGTGTTTCTCAACATCGAGGTCGACGATGATAGGAGAGTTAAGAATTGCTTCTCGAAAATAATTTGGATTCTGACTGAATTTCAATGCTTCCCATTTCATTAGCCTCGGAAAAGGAATTTTCAACTGTGTACGAGCGGGATCGATTTTTGGAAAGTGCTCCAACGCCCAAATTTGTAAGGCGATAGTGCACCCGTAGATGTTATATTGCCCTTTTGGCGAAACTTTTGTCGCTTTATTTATACACTTAACTAAATTTTTGTAAACTACAAGACTCCACGGATATTCGTTGAACTCTTCGAGGATATCAACTAAGCTCAAATATTTACTATTCACTTCCTAGTATGTGTCTGAAAGTAAAAGTGAGTATATAAGAAACAACAACGATAATTTCAAAAATTCATCGTTGGAAAGCTGGGCAGTATCAACTATTTCCTCAATACGAGCCCTTTTAGCCGGCTGTTCATGAAAGAATTTTTGTCGAATGGTTTCTTCCTCTTTAATAGCCACATACCCATACTCAATTTTTTGAAACATATTAAGTCCTAATATCAATGATATATTGGCCTCTTGCAGAACATTGTTGGTGTTCTTCACTTTAAATATATTATCTTTAACCCAGAAGCCCAAAATTGCGTCAATCAAGTCTCCAATAAAGACTAATTTCTCATAAATCCTAAATAAATGACAGAAAATTGATTCATTTAATATCTTCCTCCTCTCATCGTTGCAATAGATGTAAAATTTTCTAACACTAAAACATGTACACTTCCCGTAAGCTTTTAAATGCTTCGACATCTTAGAATAAGTGCGTGAGAACTGTATAGAACATAAAAATATTTAAGTAATTAAAAAAAATATTTTAAAATATTTAAGGTATGGTTCCGCTATCGGTCCGCTATCTTACAGCTACCTTAGGGAAGCGGTCTGCTATCTTACTGCTACTTAGGGAAGCGGTCCGCTACCTTAGAGTAGCGGATCACTACCTTAAGATCGCGGAGTGCTTCCCTAAGGTAGCGGTAAGATAGCAAACCGCTTCCCTAAGGTAGCGGATGACTAGCGAATTGTTTGAATTTATACGTGGATAAGTGAATTTAATAAAAAGCAAAAAAAAAAACCTGTAAATGATCTGTCGCCTTGTTTCCGTTCTTTCACCGCTCTCTTGTTTTTCTCGTTTTTTTGTAGCATTAACAGTAAAAGTAAAAAGTGAATCTATAAATAGTTTATTAATTATATAAAAGATTTTAAAACACAAGGATATTTTAAACATTTTAATGTCGGCAATGATGTGGAAACGGCTTGGCTTGGAACTGACCAATTGCGCAAAGATTGAAACTATAAGACTTTTTTACAAATAAGCAAAATTATAGGGCTGAAAATATAAATTTACTAAAATTCATTGTCGTCATCATTGTTATTGCGACTGTTGGGGCTAAAGAAGTCATCGTGATCTCTGTCATTGAGACTTGCCAAAGGTAAAGAACACGAAGAGAAGATGAAGAAACTGAAAAGAGTATTTTATAAGAAAATAATTGGTGCTTTTTAAGATGCGTGCCTATGTTAGCACCTACTGGTTTACCAAAAGCACGTCACTACTGAAACCATTCACTTCCACACGAACTAGGCACCTATATAACTGGCTGGACTGGACGATTGAGCCGTGCAGGTACATGGCCCGTATACAATCAACAGCATCTGCGCCTCCCTCATGTTCACCCTCGAAAAACAAAACCCTAGGACCCATGGCCGACGCTATTCGGTTCTCTTCGTACACCCAATTTCTTCAACCTAGACAATCTCCGAATCCCTCATTTCCCCCTTTCAATCAAATCCCTGCCACCGAAATCAAAACAGTTTCTTTATTAAGAAATCATCTGATTCCTTCCAACAAAATCCAAGCGATTCCCGAAGAGAAAACGAAGACGAGTAATGTTTCTTGGACCGTAGAAGGTCCCTCGCACGATCTCGACGCCCCCACATCGATCGAGCTCGAACCCATCGTCACCGAAGAACAGTTTGATCGGACGGTCGCCGAGGCGCAACAGCTCGAAGAATCGCTCATCGTCGTCTGGTTAGTTTCTAGGTTTCTATGCTTTTGTTTCCCTTTTATTCGATGAAATTTGCAAAGGCTCTGGGTAGTTTTTTGGCTGTCTTTAACACTGCTCTGGTAAGAAACCAGTGCGATGCACGGGACCAAAAACGAAATGTTTTTTTTAGATGAACAAGAAAATTCAGTAAAAAAATGGAGGGGGAAAGAGCAAGGAGCTCCAGCCCCACCCAACCCGGAAGGAATAAAAAGACGGAGGTCGATTATTAGATGCCAGATGGACTAAGAAAGCACATGTTAACAGATTTGTTGAGGACAAAGTGCAGGCGGCTGACGTGGCACGATGTGACTGGTTGTACCGACCTGCATTAATTGATCCCCACCGCACTTGCAGCCAATTGTGCCGCGTCACATCAGTCGTCTGCACTTTGTCTGCATAAAATCTGTCCTCCATATAATTGGGGTCATAACACACCAACACGCTCTGAAGCCAACACCCACAGTGGCCCACTCTGTGGCGGCTGTCACTCCAGTACCATCTTTGGGGCTCCCAGGTAGCCCTTCCTCCAGGTTGGACTCCACAACGGCCCACTCTGTGTAAGTTTTCACTCCGGTACCCCTCTTTGGGGTCCCCAGATTGCCCCTTCCGTGACTCGCATTCGAGACATGGTGCTCGCTCTAATGCCATTTGTTAAGGTCCTACAATACTCCAAAAATGCCTAGATGTAGTGTTTTGAAAGGCAGTTAGGAAGAAGCTCAGTCCCGTAGTAAGCCTCAAAGAGCTTTGCCTTGTTGTTAGTAGTTAGAACGTACACTGATGAAGATGCTGAAAGTCTCAAGAGGTACTCCATTTGTCATTGAGAGTGGCCTCAGTATTCCAAATGTTGATGATGATCGGCACTCAGCAATAAGGCACGGGCCGTAGTATTCCAAATCCAGACCCAGTTGATAGCATGAGTGACATAGGTTAAAAGCTCATGGTACAGCCGAAACATCCCAAGTCCCATTAATTGAAGGCCTCCAGATTAGAGGGTCAGCCTTCTCTGGTCTGATTCTGAATTAGGCATTGTTTAACAGCTAACTGATGAATTTTGAAATCATAGTCTTCTTTCAGCCTTTAGAACAGGAAGCATAGATTTGAGATCACTGATTTTAAATAAAAAATCAAGAAGATAAGAAATAAACCATCTAAACATTATATAGAGTATAGTACCCAAAGTTGAACATGAAAAACTTCCATAAAAAGTATAAATACTTGAAGTTTAACAAACATCATATAAAAGTTGCTTTGCTAAAGGTCATAGCAAACTTACTAAACCTCAAGTCTAATCCCTGAATCATTTTTGGACATATGATCTTTGGAAATATGATCCTCCTGCATGATAGTAGATGGATTAGGACTGCTCATTAGATATTGCAACAGAATATCATCAACATTGTCATTAGATGGCATAAGTTCTCTCCTATCCTCATCGTTGTTTATGAATGGACGAGTTTGATAAAGTTTGACTCTATTAAAAAGAAAAGATCATTGGAAGAAAACCATAAACCTATGATATCAAAAGGAAATCAGGGAAATTTAATGAATCAAAGTGACCTCCCAAAAGGGCCTTTGCACAGATTCTCAACCAGCCGCTTGTAGAGATTTATTTCGAAAGTGTGGAACAACAAAAGATCTACTATTGAGTTTGTACTTGCCATTTTGCTGATGCTTCTTTGATGATGATAAGAACAACCAAGAGATGATGTGATTGCAAGACTCGGGTTGATGTGGGTGTCATTTTGTAGAGATGAATGGGTATGTGTAACTACTCTTAATCATTTGTGAAGAGGGCATAGGCCATTAAAAGGTGTATAGGAGGTGCAAGAAAAGATCCAAAGCACCTTAGCCTCTCGCAACGCTTTGGATAGGCGATTGAAGACCCATGTGTACGTGTGCGTGATATGAACAGATCCCACCTTTGGGAATATGCACACATGGGGAACAAAGGAAGAAGAATTGGAAGCCTACAGTAGAAGGCCGTGAAAAGAAACCACGGTCAATCGTGGGTCATTGATGGACGAGTGTGAAAACACATTATTTTGTTATTGTCAGGGAACATAGCGATTGTAATTCATGCTCGACTGTACTACAGGTCATAGGCGATCGTGAACCAACCCGTGGTCGACCATCTGTTACGTCCGCGACGGGTTTAAGTCGCGACGTTTCTTTTTTTTGGTTTATTTTCGTAGGGTTATTTTAGGGTAATTTAGTCCAAGTGAGTTAGACTTAGTTTAGGGTTTCATAAGTTCTATAAATATGGTTGTAAAGACAATTAGTTAATTAATTCTTGATGTTTGATTATGGAGATTAAATGAAAGTTCGTGAAAGCTTGAAGAGTGAGTGCTTCTTCCCCTTGATGGGCTTGGTGTGAGGCCAATACATCTTCTCTGATTTTCTTATCTAATTCTCTATTGGTGCAAGGTATTTTAATTGTTTATTTTGATTCAAAAATTCACTTTTAATCTTGTTTATGCCCATAGTTGCTGGAAATCTGTTGTCAACCACAAAAAATCCCTTATTGTGCAAACCCTTATTGTTCTAAACCTCTTTCAACAATTCTAAACCCTTTGAAACTCATATTAATTGTTGGAAATTAGGGTTTAATCCTTTAACCTGTTATTTCTTTAAACCCTAGAATAAAATCAAAAGATGCGATCATAGATTGTCGTTTGATGCCCTAGGCCAGAGGGAAATCAAGTTCTACCTTGAGAACCCACGTTTTCTGGATTTGTAGGGACTATCATGTCGGATTTCATTTGAACCCTACTTGTTTACCTAAATTAAATTTTGCAATAATTCTATGTTAATTGGTAATCAATTTGTTATTTCCGTTGCCCATAAATTAAATTAATTTCAGCAAAACTGTATAATTAGGGTTTTAGTGTTTGGTCTTGCATCAGTCTGGGAGGGGTCGCTGTATTTGTTGTAGGGAATCAATGGTTCTAATTTTGAATGTGATGGGTTTTGGTTTCCATTTGGTGAGAGGGTATGAGAGGAAAGACAACGTTGTATCCTTGAGAATATTTAGTGCCTCCTAGCTGCGAAATTCCGTGGAAATAGGCTTTGGCAGATATCAAGGCAGAACAGATATTTCTTTTAGTCTTATAATTCGTGAAAGTTTACTTTTAATGGAATCCGTCTATCTCTACTATATTTGTCTCTCTACAGTGGAGATCCATTTGCTGGGCTGCTAATGTGGCATGCTCACAGATTTCTTATATTTGTTACTTCTAAAATCTTCAAAAATCATCTATCTACATCGCTCGCATCCTTTCCTAGCAGGCGCTACGGCTTCTAACTGCTACGAAAAGAATTCTATAGAGTCATCACGGGAGACCGTCAATTGGTAACTATGTTGACAGATTGAGCCATGTACGGACCTTGGTGCGCGAGGTGGTTGTGAACTGTGAGGGATGAGTTGGTCGAGTCCCTTTGGGAAATGTATGTGAATCACTATGGAGGGTTGCATCCTTTGGGTTTGCATCTTTTTTAGAAGAAAAATCCTCTAAAAAATTGTGGTGCCACCACATTCACTTTACTTTAATTTATATAGATTAGGATAATGAGGCGTCACCTACGTCAATCGATGGAACACTCAAATACACTTGTTTTGCCATGCAGAACACATCCTTGACCAATCGAGGTTATCCAAGTATCAAATCATCATGTGAATGCCTAAAATTGGAGCCCATCAGAGGATTCTAATCATTTGATTTGTGCTCTTTAATATAGATAGTTGTTCATATCTAACGTAGGATCCATATTGAAGTGCTGGGATTGGATGATACTAATCTGCAGAAGGGATTATTTTTTGGGCTATGTGCAGCTCGTAAGATGTCTAACCACTTGGATGAAATGGATTGACCAAAATAATGTGCCCCACGTGGCTCCACATGGCCTAAGAGTATGCCAGCAAGGGGTGCCATCTATTACAAATTTACAATATGGTGCTGCAACAAGGTGAAAGTGTCCGAAAAGTTGGGCTATTGATCCTAATGAAGAATTTATCATCAATCATGATTACTTTTTATTTATGTACGATTTGAAGCAAGAAACAATTTTAATAGTTCTTAATGAAAAGCTACATTTCCTGTTTTGCACTTTATTGTAGCATCCTTTTTGTAATCTAACTTGATTCCTTGTCCAAATACAGCCTTAAGGATTTTGAATTTGCCTATTTAATTGATTGAGTGGCATTGAGGGGCGAGATTTTGGGTTATATTCGGGTCTTCATCTGGGTTCCCTGTTTTTTGTTTAAATTCTCTCATTGATTTTGTTATTAAATACTCGGCGAGTAGAACTATTAGGAAAGAAGAAAAAAGAGGGTGGTCAATTCAACTCGATTTGGACAATCTGGCTTGTGACTTGTGAGTTGTATTTTGTATTTAAAAAGCACGATGTTACTGTCTTATGTATACAGATTATACAGATTTCTGTATATTCAAAAATCTCTTGCCGTCTTAATGAATTCATATTTCTCTATATTCAAGAATCTCAACTGTCCATAGAATGTTGACTGGTGGTGTAGACGGTACTCCACCTTAATGTTCAAACATGAGTTGAATAGAGTCGAGCTATACTCCACAGTCAAGTCAATCAGTCTAACGGTTTGAAATTCTTGGACACAGTGAAATTTTCAATTACTAACACAAAATTTTGATTCTTAACTAAAACTTCGTTGTTTGTTTATGGGGGTTTCATATAGTTGTATATGACGATGAATCCTAGTTTCTTGTATTTTTTTAATTCAATTGCCTTTTAGTTGATGGGGGTCGTTTATTGTTCTTTAATTATTCATATGATTTCTTATTTTTCGAATCAGATTTGATAACTTATAGCTGATATAACTGAAATATTTTAGTACTTTTATAGTGTATGCTTTCTGAAATTCATATTGAGTGGGGTCTTACACTAAAGCTTGTATGGACATGTAGGATGGCGAGTTGGTGCAGAAAATGTATATACTTGAAACCCAAATTAGAAAAATTGGCCATGGATTTCTATCCAAGGTCAGCATGCTCTTTCTCTACTAACAGTCTTCTATGTATAATGACTTCGTCTTTGCATAACTGTTTGTGAGTATGATCTAAAATGAGTCATCATCAAAGGTCCAAGTTTCCAAAATTTTAACCTCAAGGGGTTAGGTGAGTTGGCCAAGTACCTGCTTCCAAAAGCAGGAGACTTGAGTTCGAATCCCCTCCCCCCCTTGAGGCCACCCTAGGGATTTATATCCTGTGCTGACCTGGCATGTGCTGAATTTGGGGTGCGCATGTGCCCCTGGGATTAGGCGGGTGCTCTAAGAGGCCCGGATACCCAGGTTATCAAAAAAAAAAAGTTTCCCAAATTTTCTAGACTGGAAGAATATTCTGAAAATATCCTTTGATCGGGTGGCTTAAAATTTGTATAATTTATATCCATTAATATACATGGAATTTTGGGTTGAAAATTTTACCAAAGGTGTATTCTATTGCTCAGAATATGATCATTTTACCGTTTGTATACATTGTTCTTTTAGAAAATCTAGTAGTTAGCTTTAATGGATGTATGGCCGATTAAGTTGGTTGTGAAGTATTTATTAATATATCTTTGATGTAGAATGCGGTTCTACTCTATTGATGTCAACACAGTCCCACAAAAGCTTGTGAATCGTGCAGGAATCACAGTAAGCCCTCTATTTTCGTCACATATTTGCTTAATTATTAATTAATCATAAAATAGCTTTCTTGTAATAAAAGATCCGTATTTGCTAGATGTAAATAAATCCAACGCCATTTTATTCATAACTGGAGAGTGTTGCAGTGGATGGACTCCGTGTCTCATCTCCTGGTGTATGACAAATGATATGACATGTGATCCCCAACTTTCCATGCTGTCTAGTTTAAATTGGGCAGTGATATATATTTATATCTAGCATAAAGATAATTCCTTTTGTATATAATAGATCAGTGCCCCCAATCATTCTTAAAGTACCATGTGATAAACTCTATTAGGTTTGCAAGTTTCCTCGTGGCAATGGTTTCTTTAAGTGATCACGCGACACGTATGCCACATATAACAGGCTTCATTAATTCTTTATTTTTGCCTTTAAATGGCTTGTTCTTTGGTCTTTTAAAAGGACCATTACCCTTTCGCTGGAGTTCCTTCTTCCTCACAGGCACCCTTCTAACAAAAAGTTCCTAAACAGTCCCTTAATTGCAGTAGTTAGGCCTTCTAATGCGGGACGACCCTAAAATACGTGAGTGATCATGAGATGCAAAGTTACCGAACTTAAACGAATTAATTGAACAATTAAAATCCCAAATTAAAGCGATGCCTTAGGATTTCGTGGAATTCCTCTTAATTGACCATGCTCGGTCCACTTAGGGTCCAATCCGGCGCATAAGAACCGTAGAAATACTGAAGGTACGAGCATAGAGATAGAACTTTAGCATCCTCTAGGTTTAGGCGTTCGCTTGTAGATCGATGTGGATTCTCGTAGCTCCTTGGTAGGGCTTTCAGATTAATCGGTTAATCGGCTACAAGTAAAGTAAACTCGAGCCCAACGTTGGTCATGGATTGATGGGTACAGGTTGGAGTCCATCCACAAGGAAGGGCATTAAGGCTACTCAAGAGTTAGGGTTTAGGGATTTGAAGCAACAATAAGAAAAAATAGATGACAAAATAGCAAACAAAATAGAAGAATAGGTATAAAGATCCTAGATAGAACATGAACATTACACCCTTAGCCTCACACTAAACCCACATGAGGAAGAAGACTCACTCTCCCTTAAGCTCCTCTCAAGCTCTCAATGCATAGCACTTTCATTAAAATCAACCAATACCAAATTTGGCTTACATAAGGACATTATATACTATGTGCAAAAGAAACTAACCCAAAAATAGAAAAATACTAAATTGTCCCCAAATGGAACAATTTGGGGCCAATCCTTGCCACAATCTTAAAAGGTCCGACACCGCGAGCTTAGAGCTTCTTCGCGATTCCAGATGGGAATCATTCTGACATAACCCGAACCATCACATGATCACCTACTTGAAATTCTTTGAAGCACCTATGAGAATTCGCCAATAATTTATAATTATCATTGCTCAAATTAATTTTACATCTAATTTTGACATGCAAATTATGAATGTGATGTGCAAATGCATCAGCGGACTCAGATGTGTGGTGAGATGCAAACATAGGGATAAAATCTAAGGGTGTTCTTGGCTTGTCACCATGCACCACCTCAAATGAACTCATACTTATGGACCTATTAACAGTATTGTTATATGTAAACTTGGTCATGGGTAAAATGGAATCCCAAGTCCTAATGTGATCACCGACAAGACATCATAGGAGATTACCCAAGCTTCTATTGTTATCCTCAGTTTGATCATCGATTTTGAGGGTGATAAGCTGATGAAAATTGGAGCATAGTACTCATCATGTGCTATAGGGTTTTCCAAAAATAACTTGTGAATTTGGCATTCCTATCCGACAAAATGGTCTTGGGTAACCTGTGAACGCGCACCACCTCTTCGAAAAATAATTTCGTAACATGGGTTGCGTCGAAGGTTTTAAAGCACGGTATGGAGTGGGCCATCTTCGAGAAGCGGTCTACCACCACGAAGATGGAGTCATGCTTTCTCATAGTCTTGGGAAGCCCAAGCACGAAATCCATCGAGATGCCTTGCCATGGTGTGTGTGGCACCGACAAAGGTGTGTGCATGCCCTTGTTTTATTTGTTTTGCTTGGACACTTGGCATGTACGATATTGTCTCACAACCCGGGTAGCATCTCTCATGATGCTAGGTCAAAAGAATTTATCTTCTACGAGTGCAATGGCCTTGTTGCGCCTAAAATGACCGACAATCCCTCAAGCATGTAGCCCCTAAATGAGGAAATCGTGCAATGAAGTGCGCTGGATGCATAGGCGATTGCCCTTGAATAAATATCCACTCTGTAGGGCATAATTGGAGCTCGTGCTCGGGTCATTAAGGAGAGTGTAGTCTTTCCCAAAGTCTGGGCATGCGGGATACTCTTCCTTCAACCGCTCAAATCCGACGACCTCGGTGCTCATGGAGTGCAAAGTTGCCACCCGACGACTAAGCGCATCCACGACTTTGTTCTTAACACCGGCTTTGTACTTCAACACGAGTGTGAACCCTTGGAGGTATTCGACCAATATCGCGTGCCTCTGGTTTAACTTCTTTTGGGAAGCAAGGAAGCGTAAAGCTTCGTGGTCGAAAAATAAGACAAATTTGTGCGGTCAGAGGTAGTGTTTTCAGTACCATAGGGATCGGTCTACCGCATAGAACTCATTGTCATAGGTGGAGTATTTTTGTTTCACTTCATTGAGCTTCTCACTAAAGTAGGTCACTGAGTGGCCTTCTTGGCTAAGCACTCCTATGCCCACACCCGATGCATCACATGCAACCTCGAAAACTTTAGAGAAGTCCAGTAGGCTTCTCTTTGATCTCGGCAGAGGCTCTTGTCGCGGCTTTATTTCATTGAAACTCCACTTTTCTCATACAATCGGTGATAGGAGCCATAATAGTGTTAAAGCTTTGAATGACGCGACGATAGAATGTAGTCAATCCGTGGAAGCTACGACATCGTGAATATTCTTAGGTTCGGGTCATTCCACAATAGCCTTTACCTTTTCCGGGTCTGAAACCATCTTGTCGGCCAAGACAATGAACCCCAAGAAGACAACGGATCGTTACATGAACCTGCACTTCTTAAAATTCGCATATAACTTTCCTCCCCTCAAAGTTTCCAAACCATCCTAAGGTGGGTCAAGTGTTGTTCCTTGCCAAGGCTATAGATCAAGATGTCGTCAAAATACACCACAAGGAACTTGCCTAGAAATGGCCGCAGCACTGTCATGAGCCTCATGAAAGTGCTTTGGGTATTAGAAAGCCCAAAAGGTATAACTATCCACTCATAAAGACCATCTTTGGTCTTGAAGGCGGTTTTCCATTCATCACCGGGGTGGATTCAGACTTGATGGTAGCCACTCTTAATGTAACGACCCTGATTTTTGGTAACGTTGAATCGTTGACCTTTGATGATAATACGACTATTTTGACCGATTTGACTTTGGTCAAACTTTTGACATCTGTGATGTGGCCTCAAGCCCACCTATTTTAATTGGGTAAATACACCCAAACACAAATCTGAAATCAAATCCAAACTCAAGCCGAGCCCGAATTCCAAGGCCCTATCTAGACCCTTATCCAAATTTTATAAACAAAGAAAAGAAAAAAAAATGTCTGTAGGTAGTGTTAGATATAGGTGTATTGATGGGTTAGTATTGGCACTCATCCCAAGCTACAAAAATCTCAACCATCAACTAGAGTTCAAATTAGGACTTGTGAATAATTGGTAAGAACCCAACTGACCCGTTCTCACATTCAACACCCGATCCGAACCCAAGACCAACATGTGTGGTCGTGTCCATCTTATTGATCTTATTGATAAACTAGGATGGGCCCGCGCATATATAAGTGGGTTGCGCATGCGCTTACACAACTTGTACCATGACCCAAGTTGGTCAGACTTGTGATTGAATGCGTTTGGTTCTTAGACCTCAGGGCCATATCTTGGTCAATATTAGAAAATAAATAAAAGTTTAAAAAAAAAAAAAAAATAATAATAATAATACATTAAAAGTATAGTATAAATATATATTTATACATGGAAATATGAATAAAGGTTGGGTGCTACGCTTAACACCCTAACCCACCCTCTTTATAAAATAAAAATAAAATAAAATTCGGTGCACTAGCTAACACCCGAAATCATGGTGCAATCGAGTTGCTTAGGCAACTTCCCTTTTTTATCCTCCACCTATCCATTTAAATGGATGCCCAAGATCTGGCGCTGACCTTATTTGGATCTAATTAGACCTAATAGGACTTAGTTTAGTTAGCAAACCAGCCTACCCAATCGGCTTCCTCCCAATTACAAATCCCTCTTTCCTTATCGACCTTATCGACCCTTCTCTTTTTGGAGTACTGACGTTGCAGCACCTACACACTTGAATCACATCCACACCGTCCCCATCCATTCTACTCCCCTTAATTCCTCACCCTCCACCACAGTATATAAGCCTCCACTTTCTTGAGAGAGCCCTAACACAAAGCACTGGGTAGCCTCTCTCGTTCCATCCTCTCCATAATTGCAGCCTTCATGCAACCATCTACTTGAGGCAATGAAAGAGTCGATTTTCACTATCGATGTAGCAACGGGACTGCCACTAGAGAAATTGGCTCTGCACCCCCACTCCACCTTGCAATGCGGATGCACCATCATAGCCGCTGATTTTCTTCTCACATTACCGAACCGCATATTATGGCCTCTCGATCCTTCTCCTATGTCCATGTCCTCTCTTACATGCTCAGTTAAATGAATCAATCACATCTCTAATAGCCTTGGATTATTAAAAAAAAAAACTGAGAAAGAGGATGCTGATGATGTTGATGGGAATACTGTAGCACGACCCAACCTTAATTGCTACTCCCTTTTCATAAAAACATAGCTACACATAGGATTTCTTCCTCCATATCTTATAAGCAAACCACTGAACCACTTCTTCAGCCCATGCAGCCCACAAACACACACCACAACCCGTGGGTGATTTGAAGAAGTCCAATCGTTTGCGACCATTACTTGCGCGAAAGGGAGGGAGCCTACAAATGGGACATTGTGGACCTCAATGAAGGACACATGGATTGCTCGATCACGCCATTCAAACTTCGACCTTTTTGTTGGAGTCAATCGAATTCGAGCATGGTCAAAGACAAACGAGGTCGTACAAATAAATTGAGATTCGTCTCAATCCTACAGTGTAAAAGCTCCTAAAAGGTTGAATCTTGTGTTGTTGACATCATTCTATCACCCGAAGTAGAATGCCCAAATCATCGATTACCAATCACCAATTATTCTTGCGACGCTAGGATCCAAGGTTGGGGAATTTCAATGCACAATTATGTTTTAAACTTTAAATCATAAACTTTAATGATGAATTTGAACTGAATCTATGAACACTGAAATTGATTTCGAAACTTATTGGATCGTACTGCATTGAACATATGGCACTATCTGAACATTTTGAATATCAAACCCTTGAAACTTTGAAAGTTACTTGATTCTTATTGCATTTGAATAATTAAAACCATTTGAACTTTGAACCATTGAACCTTTGAACATCGAACTCTTTGACTTTTGAATATGGATTAGAATAAGAATTATTTTATGAATCATTAACATTGCACCTATGTATTAGAACTTTGCATGAGATTTAAAGCGTTTCATTTGAACCGAATCTTGTGCTTCGGCACTTTTGAACCGTTTTGACGGCCCATTAAACCGCACAAGTATCCTTCACAACGCAGGGGCTTGAGCACTTAGAAAATTGTTCATTGAACGACAATGGTTAGAGGGGATTCCCATCGGTTATTGGAGACTCTTGTGCTATATTTGCGCTAATGATGTTTAAGTTATATTTTTAAGTGATCATGAATTAAGAAGATTGCATCTGAAATTTGATAATGAAACAAGTTAATGAATACTCACATGAACCTAAGAAACAATGCTATCGAATCTCATATGGAACTAAAACTCAGCATATGTGTGATGCAAGATGGCGACCCTGAAATCGGTGAATGCCCATGATGTGAAGAATTTGTCGAAATTAAACTAATTAATTAAGCAATTAACCACAAATTAAAGCGATAACTTGCGGTTTCTTGGGATTCCGCTTAGGTGACCAGCTTTGGTTCACGTAGGGTCTAATCCGACGCGCGAGATCCGTAGGGATGCGGAAGAGGCGATCCGAGAGATAGAACTCTCGCTTCGTCTATGTCGGGGCGTTAGATCGTAGTTCGCGGTGGAATCAGAAGCTCCTTGCTAGGGCTTTGGAATCGGAGCGGTTAAATGACGCAAATCGAGCAAACTCGAGCCCAGCAGCGGTTATAGATCGAATGGCTAGGATTAAATTCAATCCATAAGGATGGACATCAAGGTTACTCTAGATCTAGGGTTTAGGAGTTTGGAAAATCAATCAAAAGGGGAATTTTGGATGCAAGAGATTGAGGAGAAAATAAAAGGATCAAATAAGAGCAAAGAGTAAAGGAGAAGATCAAAGTAGCATGGGCATCTCACCCTTGGCCTCACACCAAACCCATCACTGGGAAGAAGACTCACTCTTCAAAGCTTCTCTCAAGCCCAAAATGCAAAGCATCTTTTCATTCAAATTAACAAGTGCCAAAAATGACTTACAAAATTGTGCTCTATAGCATTTACAAAAAAAATAACCTAAAATAGAGAAATACTATGTTACCCTAAGGGGTAACTTACAAAAGGATAAAATCTAAGGACAAAAATGACAAATACGTCACTTGCCGTTGGGGCGATGATTTTCACGAACGTTCGACCTGGGGCTCACGGAAGTCCGTCGCCTACCCACAAACGTCTGTAATGCTCTCCAAACGTCCGCGCTCACTAAAACAATGAGCACTCCAAAACACGAACGTCCGTAGTGCTCAACGGACGTTCGTGCTCACTAAAACAGTGAGCACTCCAAAATCCGGACGTCCGTCCTGATCTTACGGACGTCTGTTGCCTAATGATGTCTGGTGCTCCCGAGCTGATCTCTAGGGCCTTTCTTTGGTGGTTCTTGACGTTCATTGGCCCTTTAGTCGCTTCTTCCGCCTCTGATACACCTTGTACGGCCTGAACCCTAGGTCTCTGTTGATGGTGTCCCCGTCAATGTGCTTTTGAATCCATGATATTTTCCGAATTCTGTTTTGTCATTTAATTGCTTTTGAATTTGTCATTGAACTATGCATTGATCGGATAAGATGTAATTTGGCCTTGAATTTTCTCTATTGAGTTTAGACTGCTAGCTCACTTCGACACTATGTGTCACAGGTACAGAAGTAGGTCCGGATCTCGAATTAGAAGAAGATCCCAACCTTGTGCTGGAAGACGAAGCAGATCTTCCACCTGAGGAGTTTTATCCTTAGATTCTTTTGGAGATTTGGACTTAGTATAGATTTAGATGAACTTCTTAAGATAATTAAAATTATTTTTGGAGGTTATGCGCCACTATTTGTGTGACGAACGGCCGTTACCGGTGGTTTTACTTTTAATTTTGCACTTTCTTTATGGGCATTAATGCAAATTGATTTAGTAATGGATATTTATGCTTTCGATTTATTTATGATAGCTTGCTCTCAAATCGATATCAAAGAATTTCTGTAATTGGATTATGAATTATAATCTAGCGATTCGGGAATTTTCACGTGTTCGGGGTGGAAATTTCGAGTCGTTACACTTAAGGTCTATCTTGGAGAAGATAGTGGCACCAACCATCATATCCAACATGTCGTCGAGCCTTGGTATAGGAAACCGATACTTGACCGTAATCTTGTTGATGGTTTGACTATCCACACACATTCGCCAAGTCTTATCGTTCTTGGGTGTGAGTAGTGCGGGTACGATACAAGAGCTCAAGCTCTCTTGGATGAACCCCTTCTGAATGAGCTTCAACTCGGCATGTTCAATAGGATTCATCCTATAATGAGGTAGGTTTGGTGGAGTGGACCCGGGAACTAAATCTATTACGTGTTGAATATCACACATCAGGTAAGTATTTCGGGAAGACATCTACAAATTCTTTCAAAATCGGCTCAACTTCCTTAGGGTGTTTGCCCATAGACTCGAGAGAACACTCGACGGTGATGACAACGTAAACCACGTTCTTATCCATAGAAGATTTCTCAAACTCCGAAGGGCTTACAATATTAATGGTCTTAGATTTGGCCACCCTTATTCTCAACTCTCTTGTCCGATGGTGCTTTGGGACGCAAGAGGTTTAATTTGAACTTCTTGCCTTCATGAATGAGTGTGCACCCATTAGACCGTCCAAGGAGGGTCACGTCTATATCATAGAGTCAAGACCTACCTAAGATGATGTGGCCCACATCCATTGACACCACATCGCACTACAAGGTGTCCGAATACGAGACTACTTATATCGGCACACGACACCTTTGGGACACAGGAATTGATGAGGAGTCGATCCATGAGACTTTGTACGGTGTCAGGTGGGCTTCGGGTGTAAGCCCTAAGTGGGTGATAGTGTGTGTCAACACCACATTGGTGCAACTCCCGTTATCCATGAAAACCTTACAACTTTTTTCATCACACTTGGCATAAGTATAGAAAATGTTATCTCTATACCAATCATCTTTCTCATTTCGTTGAGGTGCAATGGTGCACCTCACAATCAAAGCACGACCACCGTCTTCATCTTCCTCATCACTAGGTGTGACGTCCGGCTCATATACTTCTTCCTCAACATCTCCTTCCTCATCAACTTCTCTTTCAGCCAAGAGATTTCTTTGGGGGTCTCTCGTAAGGCATTGGACGACAAAGTGGCCAAACCCATGGCACTTATAACACTTGGTTTGAAAACCACCCTTTAAGGACTCACCAACCACACATTTCCCTTTATCAAACCTCACATTTGTAGGAGTGGATTGTGTAGGCTTGGGAGGTGGGTTCTCGACACTAAGCCTCACCTCTCCGGCTTGATGGCCACTGGTATGTGGTTCAAATCTTCTCACCGCCGTCATTTTCAAGTACCTTTCAAGGTCTTGCACAACGGCGTAACACTCTTCAAGAATGTGAATGGGGTGAGAGATCAACTCCTTTTGCAATTCCAATCACAATTTGGTGCGGAATCTAGAGAGTGACTTGAGGATCCTCCGACACATTTGACTCTCATCATGAACTCTTCAAATTTGCCAATGTATTCGGTCACCGGCATACTACCTTGGAGTAAATTTTGCCATTGGTCAAGTAAGCGATGGTAGTATGACAAAGGAACGCACTTTTCCGTAAGTCGCTCCTTCATGTCCTCCCAATGGGTAATGGGAGCACGACTCTCATTCTCTCTCATGCGCTCGACGTTGGTCCAAAAGAGTCTAGCTTGAGTGATGAGCTTCATGTCCTCCCAATGGGTAATGGGAGCACGACCTGCATTCTCTTTCATGCGCTCGACGTTGGTTTAAAAGAGTCTAGCTTGAGCGATGAGCTTCATCTTAGCGAGTTTAACACGTCACTCATCGCTCATGCTATACCACTCAAAATGGTGATCCATATCGGAGACCCAATAGATGAAGACTTTAGGGTCCATTCTTCCATCGAAAGTCGGAAACTCAATTCTAACATTTTTTTGAAGTTTCTCATCCGGATCGTAGTCATCTCCACGATAAACTACTTCCCTACGGTTCTGATTCATGTCATCATGCCGACCACTGCACTCAAAGCGTGGACCATCATGCTCACGGCATTGGTCATGTTGCTCATCAACTCCTTCCAATCGATCTAATTGGTCGTGTAATCTACCATTAGAGGCACCCATGGTCGTTTAGGCGTGCTCCATGGCATTCATTGCGATTAATGTGGCTTAGGTGCTCCTAAGAGCATCGGCAGCCTCACTCGTGTTCATGGTGATCGCGACTTACTAACACGGGTTCTAAAATGAACAAACAACTACGAACCACACAACAATTAAAGAAATCAAGCAAGCAAGACTCACAATACCAATGCCCTAGCCTAGCACCTAAAGCTTTGATACCAAAGCTGATGCGGGGTGACCCTAAAATACGTGAGTGATCATGAGATGCAAAATTATCGAAATTAAACGAATTAATTGAATAATTAAAATATTAAATTAAAGCAATACCTTAGGATTTCGTGGAATCTCGCTTAATTGACCATGTTCAGTCCACTTAGGGTCCAATCCGGCGCACGAGAACCGTAGAAATGCGGAAGGGGTGATCCTAGAGATAGAACTCTAGCATATTCTAGGTTTAGGCGTTCGCTCGTAGATTGACGTGGATTCTCGCAGCTCTTTGTTAAGGCTTTCGGATTGATCGGCTAATCAGTTACAAGTAGAGTAAATTCGAGCCCAACGACAGTCATGGATTGATGGGTACAGGTTGAAGTCCATCCACAAGGAAGGGCATGAAGGGTACTAAAGAGTTAGGGTTTAGAGATTTGAACGAAGAAGAAGAAGAAGAAATATATGGCAAAATAGCAAACAAAATAGAAGAATAGGTAAGAAGAAGATCCTAGATAGAACATGGGCATCACACCAAACCCACATGGGGAAGAAGACTCACTCTCCATTAAGCTCCTCTCAAGCTCTCAATGCATAGTATTTTCATTAAAATCAACCAATACCAAGTTTGGCTTACATAAGGACATTATATAATATGCGCAAAAGAAACTAACCCTTAAATAGAAAATTATTAAATTATCCCCAAATGGAACATTACATTAGACCCAAAAAGGGAAGAAAAGAATAAAGAAAAAGGGCAAAGAGGACAACTGTCGCCATTAGACTCGCTCGAGCGGGTTTGGTTCTTGCTTGAGCGAGAATCTTAAAGGTTTGACGGAGTCTCGATTGGATGGGGTTGCTCGAGCGACAAATGGCCAAAAGTTTTGACCTCTGGATCCTCTCCAACCTCGCTCGAGCGACTTTGGACAATAGGTATCCTCTTGTCGCTCCTCTAGGCTCTCCACCCGGATGATGTCGATGCTTTGTGGTTCCTTTGCTTCTTCTTGTGTTGATACACGCGATTTGTCCCAAAACTTATATCCACGTCGTCAGCGTCCCCCGCCAACTTCTTTACTCCTTTTTCTTATCTCCTTTATGCTCTTCACTCCTTTCTTCTTTGATTCCAGATTTGCATCATTTTCTCCTGGTTCGGAGAAACTCTTCCTCGAGTTTGACTTGTCAAGGTCTTTCCGCATGACTGGTACCTTGGCAATCATGCCTAATCAATTCCATGCAATGATTTCAGAATTGTACAATGCACGGTTTAAATCATACGATTTCATTCCTGACATGAATCTGAAATGGCATCGAATCTTGCATTAAAGATTTGAATCATGTGTTCAATACTATTCATTTTATTTGTGGAATTGTTTACATGATTCAAGTGAATGACAGATTCATAGTTTTTTTACTATGGAACTCAATTTTGATTTTTTTTTTTTCATTTTAAACTCTTAAAAATTAAATAAATATATGAAGTTAGGTTACTGTGTGGTAATTAACATAAAAAGTGGGGTTTGGCCCACATTCCCTTATTCAATACCAACTAGTATAGGCTTTTATTTTCTCGTTCCAAAACTATCCTATTCCTTATTTTTTAAATATCTTTGTCGTATGGGCTTCAATTTTGATGTCTTGTTCCAAAAGCTTTCCTGCCTCAAGGATTTGTGGAGGGCTTCAATCATGTGAATCTTGATTTTGAAAAAAAAAAAAGGAAATTAGAATGTTAGAATTAAGATGCTATTTTTATTATACTATGGGAGAATAATTGAAAGCTGGAAGTGAAATATTAATTTACATCTTCATTTTGGGTTACATTGCATGTTTAAAGTTAACTTCATATGGTTTGTGAATGGCATATGGTATGTAATTCATCATGGGCGAATTTCATCATATTTCAATTGTTTACAAGTATTGTATTTTAAAAAAAATATATTAATGCATCTTACGATTCAATGATCTGATTTGATTATGAAGAAGAAATTGATTCTTCGATACGAGTTACATGTTAAGTGTAGGAGACTTGTGGACCTTCCGCATGTAACAATATCTCATGATGAGGAAGGAGCGTCATTTGTTTGCCATCTTTGGTGGTAAATGTGAGTGTTGTTAGCCTCATGAAATGTAGAATTGCAATCATATTGTCATGGACTTCTAAGCGAGATTTAGAATGTGCCCACAAGACCGACTTCACATATCAGTGCCGGAGCAGATCCGTGCCACATGCTCTTGCATCATTGTCAAAGGTTCCCTTGGAGTCGGCTCTCTTAGGTATACCTGCACCTCCTCCTTCTTTGGATTCTCCTATGATTATTTTTATTTCTACTGTTGATGATCTGGCTCTTCCTATTGCTCATCATAAGGGTAAGGAGTTGTGTTACCTCTTATCCTATTGCTTAGTATGTTTCTTACTAGGGTATCTCTCACTCTTATCGAGCTGCCTTTAAAAGAGCTTCTGTTGTTTCCATTCCTCGTTCTCACAAAGAAGCTCTTAAAAATCCTTCTTAGATTGTTGCCATGGCTGAGGAAATGGCTGCTCGTGAGAGGAATAGGACATGGGAACTTGTTGATCTTCCAACAGATATGCGGGCTATTGGATGCAGTTAGATTTTTGCCTTGAAGTATTGTGAAGATGGTACAGTTGAATGATATAAGGCTCGATTGGTTGCTAAGGGTTTTACCCAAGTCCCTGGCCTCGACTATTCTACTACCTTTTCCCTTGTTGCAAAGCTTACCTCAGATCACGTTCTCATATCTCTTGTTGCTCATCATCATCGGCCTCTTTACTAGTTAGATGTCAAGAATGCCTTCATTGAAATTTAGATGAGAAAATATACATGGCACCCCCTCTTGGCTATCAGCTTTAGGGGGAGTATTCGGGAAGGGGTGTTGGCTTCTCAAGTTGATCTATGGATTGCAGCAATCTCCTAGAGCCTAGTTGCATCACTTTAGTACTATTATACTTGTCATGGGTTTCATGAAGTGTCATTCTGATCATACGTGCTTCATTCACACCAGTTCAGCAGGACTTCGCACTATTCTTCTAGTCTATGTTGATGGTATTATCATCACAGGAAATGACTGTATTTATATCGCAGGTGAAGGCTGGCTTGGGTAATGCCTTCAATGTAAAATATTTGGGGCATTTTCAGTTCTTTTTGAGCATTGAGACTGCGAGGTCTAACTGTGTATTTCTTTATCCCAAAAATAATATTCTCTGGAGCTGTTGAGGGACACTGACGTGCTTGGAATCTCCTATGGACCCGAGTCCCGAAACATTACCTCTGAGTCGATATTGAGGATCCTCTTCCTAATTCCTCAGAGTATCAACGACTTGTTGGAAGACTTATCTATCTAACCAACACTCGGCCTGACTTGGCCTTTGTTGTCTCTTTGGTCGCACAATTTATGCATGCTCCTAGGGCTCCTCATATGGCTGTCGTTCATTGGATTCTTTGATATATTAAGGCCTCTCCTGGTTGAGGTCTATTCTATAGTGATGCAAGTCACCTCCATCTTAGTTACAATGATGCTGATTATGCAGGGGCCCCTACTGATTGCCGATCTTCATCAGGGTACTATGCCTTTCTGGTTGACAAGCTTGTGGTATGGAAGAGTAAGAAGCAAGATGTTGTCTCCAAGTCAAGCAGCCGAATCTGAGTATCAAGCTATAGCTCATTGAGACTTGTGAGCTTATGTGGTTGCATTCTTTTCTCACTCGGCTTGTCTTTCCTCCATCTCTCTCTATGCCTCTTCATTGTGACACCTAAGCTGTTATTGTTGTTGTTGGAGATTCGGTTCTTCCTGAGAGAACCAAGCATATTGAAGTTCACATTCACTTCCTTCACGAGAAAATTCAAGCAGCCCTCATTGAGACTCCAAAAGTCTCATCTTCTCAGCAACTTGCCGATGTTTTCACCGAAGCTCTTGGTCGTTCACTTATACAGGATATTGTTGTCAAGCTAGGGATGATAGATATCTGATCATTCACATATTATACCTTTTTTAGACCCTAAACACATCACTGTTAATCCACAGCTGAGTACTAATGTCATCTTTTAGTGGTTATTAAGTCTAACAAGAGAAAAGACAGCTAAAGATGAAACTGTGCAAAGAAGACCCAAAGACCCACGATGCATCGTAGAGGCCACATTGTAAGAAACAAAAGCTTACGATTGGTCGTGAAGTTACCAAATCAGCACATAAAGGAAAAACCTTGCGATCGTAATTACACAGCCAGTCCACGATTGATCATAAGGTTGGATGATCCTTAAAGCACAATGCCATGACTGATCGCGACTCATGTGAAACCTCCAGAAAGAGAAGTCGGAACGATCGCTAGACTCACGAACTCACAAGAGAAGGCCACGACTGATCGTGACTTGAAGAAAGAAAGCTACGATTGAAGAGAAAGTACTGTGAACTAAGATCAATCGTAACCCTGAACAAAAGGTCATGAAAAGAATTGCTTTGCAATCGTGAGAACCACAATCCCTCGAGAAAGGAATGACGATCGATCGTAATACAAAAAATGCATCACTGAGAAGAGGAGCCATGCAATCGTAGCCACGATCCCATGAGAACTAGTTCACGATTGATGGTGAGCATCAAGAAGATGCGATTGATAGATTCCACGATGTCATTTTGCCCAAAATAAGAAAGAAACCACGATTCCCAAAGAAAGCGCCATGCCAGAGCAGAATTCTATTTGAAGAAGGATATATGTTTAGGAAGGTTAGTTTTAGAAGAATTCTAAATTTAGTTAGAATTATAATAGGAGAGTTTAATTTCCAATTCATTTTTTTAAGGATAAATGATGGAACTGATGATAGGTGTTGTGCGTTCTCCTTTGACAGGCCTCCATCTCCAAAAATCATTTTTCCTAGTCACGATGAAGACCTGACACAATGGGGACAGGGGCAGCAATAGCAGTAGGAGTGTTGGGGCCAGGTGATGAGCTCTCATGAAGAAGAGTTGTGAACTCCTCCATTGGGGTGTCACATATACCAGTGAAGGGTATGGGGTTCACCACCGGAGTGCTAATAATGGGAGTCTGTTCCTCATATGGTGTGATGGTAGGGGTTGGAACAGACTCAATGTAGATAGGAGTGTTAAATGTTGCAGCACTCACAGCCAATGTGTGGGTAATGGGTCGTGATGGGTCTCCTCTGTTGTTGGTGGGGTACTGAGTGATGCAGCAGGAGATTGGGGACTCACAAGGCCTGCTGCACTTATGATAGTCAAAGTGCCTCCAATGAGTGAAGTAGGTAAAGCAGGTCCTGTAGGGGAGTCCAATGCTGAGTCATATATGGGTAATGGGTCATGAATGGGTGATGACTTTGAAGATGGTTCAGGTACTGAAACAACCGGACTCACTGGAATACTAGACTCCAGGATTTCATGGGGTGGAGTAGAAGTACTCACACCCTCGCTCACCACTGGCTCAAGAGGAGCAATGGGATCAATGATAGTCTCGACATGTGGCATGTCTTGACTCTCAGCTGGTGCTGCTGTAGGAGCACCAGAATCAGGTTCAATGGCCACTGTGGAGTGGCCTCAGCTATAGAGGGTACAAAGGTACTGCTCTTCTAACTTCCTTTCATCTGGAAGGAGTCATTGGGTATTCTCTTTTTATTTTCTTCCTTGAGGGTTCTCCTGTAAACTGAGGAAGTAAGGTCATCATTCTTTCTTGGAAACTCTTCCTCCTCTTTCGCAAATTTATACTTGCATTTAGTAAGGAGGAGAGTAATTAGGCCGCCAAATGGAAGGTCAAGTTTTAATTTTTCATATTTCTTTTGGGTCAACTTTTCCCTTAAGGCGTCCATTACCTCAAGGAGGTATCCTGGCACATCAAATCTTTATCTGTTGGACATTAAGTAGAGGGCTTTCACAAATCTAGCCTCCTCTCGGTCCCATGGCCTATTGAGTGGATAGTCTTATAAATCAAGACATCAAAAAAATGGAGAGAGAGGTCCTTGTCCTCTCAACTCCTTCCTCGTAAATTTTGCTTTGTCAATCTGAGGACGACCCACCAATTCAGTGGCCATTTGGACAAAATCTGGCAGGGCTAATGGTGGTAGTCTTAAAATTGTTTCTTTCGGCTTGTCCTCCGAGACCTCAGATCTCTCAAGTGGTATTTCAGTCACGTCAGCAATTAGTCTAGAAAAGATGTTTAAAGTATGAATTCTTAGAAATTTTAAATCCTTATACCTTTCTTTGGAACCTTTAACCTAAGTCCCATTACAAGCAGATAAAAGACCTTGATCCAAGAATCACCATGGTAAGAGTCTAGTAGAGATATTCTGCGATAAATACTATGGTAATTTAACAATACAAAAGTAGAATAGATGGATTATCCTTCCATGATATTTGTCATTGAATATCAGTTTCCTTATTAAACTTTTTGCCATCCGTCTGATACATCAAAATTTGTGAAAGAAACCCAACTTTGTCATTGTTGTGAGTGTATGCCACAGTGAGACTTCGATGAAACTGTTTTCTAAAACCTTTAGTTTAGAAAATTTCATATTGAAAAGATTTATGTACTGGTATGCACACACTATACACTTTGCATGAGCTGAGGGTGGTGATAATTATGATCAAGGATAACTGATGGGATAGGAAGTAAGTCATAATTTGGAATCATGTTTTCGCAAAGATTTACAACCATGTAAGTGAATGATTATTGTATTTTGTTTTTAAAAACTTCGAAAAATATAAAAGATTTGCAGTTTGTGGGTAGCTTCACTGAAAACCATCAGGAGACACAACCCCTCCACTAGGGGTCACCTAGGGGTTTAAAGGCTTGTTGCATATGCTAAATGCAATAGTGCTCCCTACGAAAGTGGCATTTTAATTTAATAGATAAATATGTCTTTCAACATGTTTGCTAAGGACTCCAGTTTGGGAGTGTGATCGTTCACATATTATACCTTTTTGAGACCCTAAACACAGCACTATTAATCCACGGCTGAGTACTAATGTCATCTTTTTAGTGGTTATTAAATCTAACAGTTGAAAAGACAGCTAAAGATGAAACTGTGCAAAGAAGAAGAAGACCCAAAGACCCACGATGCATCATAGAGGCCACTATATAAGAAACAAATGCTTACGATCGATCGTGAAGTTACCAAATCAGCACAGAAAGGAAAATCCTTGCGATCGTAATTACACAGCAAGTCCACGATTGATTGCAAGGCTGGATGAACCTTAAAGCACAATGCCACGACTGATCGTGACTCATGAGAAACCTCCAGAAAGAGAAGTCTAAACGATCGCTAGACTCACAAACGAACAAGAGTAGGCCACGACTGATCGTGACCTGAAGAAAGAAAGCTACGATTGAAGAGGAAGTACTACGATTGTACAAGCTGTGAACTAAGATCAATCGTTGCCCTGAACGAAAGCTCCTGAAAAGAATTGCTTTGCAATCGTGAGAACCACGATCCCTCGAGAAAGGAATGATGATCGATCGTAATACAAAAAATGCATCAAACTGAGAAGAGGAGCCATGCAATCATAGCCACGATCCCATGAAGAACTAGTTCACGATTGATAGTGAGGATCAAGAAGTTGCGATCAATAGATTCCACGATGTCATTCTGTCCAAAATAAGAAGAAACCATGATTCCAAGAGAAGACGCGATGCTAGAGCAGAATTCTATTTGAAGGACATATGTTTAGGAAGTTTAGTTTTAGTTAAAATTAATATCCATGCACCCACCCTATCTTTGTGAGAACTCGAGCAACTCAAACTGATTTTATAGGATTTTGAAATATTATGCTTCATGCATATTCTAATATCCTTCAAATTGAAGTTTTTGTAGTGTTGGTGTGTATTCTCTTACCACTTTGGAATACAAATAAAGGTTTAAAATCTTAGTACTTGTATGTACCATGTTCAACAGTATGCACCAAAGGGTACCACTTGTACCACTATAGGGCGTCTACGGTCTTGGTACTATTTGTACCAGCATATATATTGAACAGTATAAAGGAAGAGCTAGACGTTATAAAGGTCAGTTTTTTAAAACCCCTTTACCATCCAGTACATACCCGGTATAAGGCAGTATTTTGAAATTCAATATAGGGCTTCTATGCTCTTGGTACCATTTGTACCAGCATATGTATTGGACAGTATAAAGAAAAGGCCAGATGGTATAAAGGTCGGTTTTTAAAACCCCTTTAAACATCTTGCCTGGTACCTTTACCATCCAGTACGTACCCAGTATAAGGCAGTATTTTGAAATTTGTACCATGCATCATCCAAGACTTTGACATTTATAGTTTGTATGGAAATCAGGGAGATAATGGAAATGTCAACTCATACTTGTAAAGTTGTAATATAAATATTAGTGACTTTCACCGTTAGTGCATGAACTATACAAAACTTACTGCACACTCTTGTTTTTAACATTATTACTACGCGGGGTACCAGTCATCACCGTACCACGTGGATGTGAAATGTCAAGATTTCCCCTGGTAATAAAGGTGTCTTTAGTCAGCCCTATAGTCGATTTGAACCACCCTTCTTTATGTCCCCAACCCTCTCTCTTGACCTTCTCTCTCTTTCTTTCTTTTTTTTTTTTGTTTTTTTTTTATGACCAGGGTGTCTGGGACTCTTAAACATCCTCTCTTTCACCCCAAGTCTCTCTCTTGCTCCATCAGTCCAGTTGTTGGTTGAGACTTTCCAGTTCTTGTGGTGCCTATATGAAACGTTGAATGTTGGGAAGATGAACTATATTTTGTCCAATGCTTGTAGCTCTCTCTTCTGGGTTGCTCTGCTGGTAAACCTTGGGTTCCATTGTTTGAGGCACCTGCCAGACTTTCCAATGCATGTGCCTGGTCTTGGCTAGGGCATAGCCAAAAAATGTCCCTACTTATATGTCCCTATCAATGGGTCGGGTTGGATCAAGCCAAAATTTTGGCTGCCCGAGACGAGTAAAGGGTATATGCCCTACCCGACCCAACCGGAGGGGTCAAGGGTATATGACCGACCTGACCAGAAAAACTGGCCCGGCCTGGTTAATACGCTTTATATTTGATATATCAAATATCGGGTCAGCCTGACACAACCCCGACCCGAACCAAAGGTCTGTCTGGATGCTTCATGCCCGATCTGTTTATGTGCCCAAACCGGTTCAAAAACTGGGTCAGCGGGTCAGGTATCAGGTCATCCCGACCCGTCGATTGCCCTAGTTTGATCACTCTCTATCTAATTGCTGTCCTACTTATAGGCAATGAATAAAACCATGGGCCACTGTCTAGGTAGATGTTGTTTGGTTTGGTTGTTATGATCATGCATTCTATGTAACTTCCAGGCTATGACCCATTTATCTCTTGATTAATGAGCATATAGGCACCAATTCGTAGTAGATATGCTATGACGCATTGCTAGTAGAAGGATTGGTACATGATGATAGATTATATTTTATTCTTCGTAGAATAACATGAGGTCCATTTTGAATTTGGCTGTTTAATTTGCCTTGTACCATATCCAATCTTTTGTTGCTAAAAACAATATGTGTGTGTGTGTGTGTGTGTGTGTGTGTGTGTGTGTGTGTATATAACACTCAAACCTAAAACGAGAGAGAGAGAGAGAGAGAGAGAGAGAGAGAGAGAGAGAGAGAGAGAGAATGGATAAGGGAAGTGATTTAGTTCAGTTTGGGTTTAAAACAACCCTTTATAAAAATGGTCTACCCAGTGCACAAGGCTGTGGGGTCTGGGAGAGAGGTAGATGGTAGGCAGCCTTACCCTCATTGTGGAGAAGCTGATTCCCAGACTCGAACCCGCAATGCACTGCTTTGGGCGGACAGCTCTTGCCATCGCACCAACTTCGAATCTCTAAAACAACCTTTTTTAAAGGAGGTAATTTGGTAACTTGAGGGTGGGGTTACTTAAAGAGCAAGGTAAGGATTTTACACGGTTCTCCCGGTAATAATGGATGGCTTGTACCTACACAGTAATGTTTGGTAAAAATCTCTAAATATTATAAATTAATCATAGAGTAACTCAAAGGTGACTTCTCAGGAATTTCTATTTGACAGTCTTGACACTTTGTCGTATGTTTTTCATGTACTTCAATGTGGGTCTCAACTGAGCAGAAAATGCCAACTATTCAGGTAATTTAACACCATTTGATTGTTATTTTAATATTCAAGATTTCTTTGGATGCTAACGGTAAAAGATGCATGATACAGTTGTGGAAGGATGGCAATAAACAGGCAGAGGTGATCGGTGGGCATAAGGCATGGCTTGTTGTTAATGACGTTCGTGAAATGATCCAAAATGAGCGTTGATTTTATATGCAATCATGCCTAATTTATATGAGGGCATAAATTAGGGCAGATATCTTTTCTGGTTCTACGCTTTTAGGCTCATTTGGAGAACAAATTTGTAAATTTATCCGTTTCTCCAAATCATTGTATGAGCTTTGGTGTTACACTTTCAGGCTACAAAGCATGGCTGGTTGTCGAGGATGCTCATCAAAAGTGAGTTTGATCTTATACATGGTCGAAAATGTGTTATAGGCCGAAAACTTTCTTTTTTGCTGCATCATTTGGAAAATAAAATTGTAAATTTCCCTCCTATCAATAAATTATTGTAGAAATTTTGATGCAATGAATTGAATACATGAGGTTTGAGTTATAGTTGAAGCGGTTCAACATATTCTTAATGGGTAATCCTGTAGTAGTTTTTGTAATAGAGGATTGGATATTTACCAGTCAATTAGCTACAGCATGTATGGTATATAATTTTCTTTTAGTTTGATAAAAAGTTGGGTTTTGGCAATAAGTTGGGTTTTGGCAGGTGCTACCTATTGTTACGCGCTTTTTCTACGTCCCTTTCGGGTCCGGGAAATAAGTGGCCCTAATCGGTCCCGAGTGGACCCTGTTTGCAATGGGTTGGCGAAAAGTGATAAGGGGGGAATATTTATATGCACCTGCAGAAATGAGTTGTTAGTAGTAAGTGAATTCTAAATGGGGTGTACCCGGTTTTTATGCGATCGCCACCTACAGATTTATCAACACTGTAGAACCTCACTGATCACGTGAGGATAGGGTGCGGGTTTGACTCCTATGATAAACGTCGGCTTGCCGACTTTAGCAGCTATGAGTTGTTTAAGGTTTGACTTATTTGGTTTCCTACTTCTATTGAACTTATCTAAAAAAAAGGGAGTTGTGGCCCGCTATGTTAGGGATGATTAATCTCATTCTTGGGTACCCTCTGTTAGCTCTCTTGGGCAAATCAGTGAGATTTTGTAAATATGGAGAAAGGTTAGAGACCTAATTTGCACTAAGCTAAGAATTGGCAGGGGTTTCTTAGGGGATGAGTCTAAGGCTATGCTTCTTTTCCTTTGAGAATTGAGGCAAGTGAGCTAGTACCAGTTACTCGATTACCCTGAGATTTCTAGAGAAAAGTTTACAGTTCTAGGAACCAGAAAGTTAGAGTGCAACTCAACGCTTTTTTTTTTAAATCTCAGAGCGAACCTCAAATTTTTCAAAAGGAACAAGCTTGAGAAATTGGTATGTGGAAAGGTGTGGGGTAGGGACCTATTTATAGTTTCGGAGAATTATACACATGTGAACCCATGCATAATTCGGAAGTGTACATTGGATTTCCAGCGTATAATTCAAATTATGTATTGTCCAGATTGCGCATAATGAATTATGTGCAAGTTTGACAGCATACAATTCGTGGTAGTCACAGACCCAAGAGTAACTGACTGACTGGCTTAGCCGGGGTGGCACAATCCTAATCCAACTGGACTAATTATGCTCGCGTGAGTATATGCGCATAATCAAATTATATGCATTCTTACTTGCGTATAATTCGGAAAAGTAGTCAATACACGGAAAGTGTGCTCATAGTCCAATTTGGACTAATTGTGCGTATCAAGGAGAGCGCACAATCAAATTATACGCATAGGTTTATGCGCATAACTTGGGACCTTTCGGGCCGGGTCGGGTCCGAGTTTGTGAGTTGGAATTCCAGTATAAACCTCAATTATAAACTATATGTGTAGCCTATAATTTCCAAATTAAAGGGTTTTTGAGATTTTTGGAGAAGAATGGCCTTTTCAAGAATCGTGGGCAAGGTCAAAAGTTGACCGAATGTATTATTATTAATTAGGGAAGGCATTGGATATTTGTACATGCTACATATTATGATAGAAACGAGATTTTTTATCTTTATATTATATATATATATATATATATATATATATATATATATATATATATATATATATATGTATTTTTTTTTATCGATGATAGAAACAAGATTCAAGAAGAGCTTAGTTTTCAATGTTAAATGTCCCCATTTTGAGCCTTCATTGGGGAAAATTCATATTATAGTTTCTATTCCTGGGAGTGGATTAGACAAGACTAGAATGTTCAGTTCATGTAGAAAATCAATCTGTATGTGTGACTTCAGATTTTAAAACATGGGACAAGTCAGATTTTTGTTTTCTTTGGTGATTCAGAAGATCGACATTTCAATCTATCTTTGCTTTACTGTTTTCAATCTTTCTTTGTTTTATTGTTTTAGGAGTTGGTTTGAGTGATTTCCAGTAATAAGTTCTTCAGACTACCTGTTCCTTGCATTTAATCTCTTGAAAGAAATTTTGTTTATAGGACATTTACTAATTCTTGTGAAAATATCTCAACATGAACTTTCTGGCATTAAATTCTGCAAGAACCAGGTACTCCCAGTTTAGTACATGAATCAGATTTTTGAAATATTCATCTCGAGTTTATAATGACAGAGCAGAAAGCGTGGCACGCATTTGCGGAGGTTAGATCAACTCCTACTAATATATCTACCCAACTGCCTTTGCTTAGAATGAGTATCGTTGCTGCAATCCCTTCTAACTCCCAACTCTTGCAGGGCAACTCATGGGCTGCAGCCTACAAGAACAAAAGGCTATCCGATTGGGATAGCCTCTACCTTATCTTCCACGACAATATTGTTGATGCCCAATGCTGACTACTGGATGCAATCAGACGCTTCTCGTATTAGTCGTATATCGAGGCTTTGACTCGTGGGCCCTATTAGCTGATGTTTGTTACATGGATTCAACTGCTAAAGAGGTTGAGGTTTTAATGAGGATGGGTTGGGGTATGATCACGCTTATAGTTACTTAGTTCGCTGATTTGCTTAATTTACAATTCGCTATTTTCGCATGAATCTAGTTCGTTGCAGGTAGGGTGAGTTTTAAAATTATTTATTAATTTTAAATCATCTCTTCATAGTTTTAAGCCTTTAAAACAATCTAATTCGCCGGGCTTAATTTGACAATTCATTTGTTATACTGAATTCGATTGGTGAGCGAATTAAGTAACAGATACACAGCAAATTTTCTTGGTTTTTTTAGTTAGATTTATTGGGTGATGAAAGAGAGATCCTCGTTGAGTAGATAGAGATATGTTTGCTTACCTTGTACCATAAGGACTTAAATCAGATTATGAAAATTGTTTCAGCAACTACTTTAATTTGGTTCTAGATGCTTTATTGAGGCTTAATAATAAGGCTCTCGATGGGCCATGTTTGGATAGGGATGCAAGTTCGATACAATGTATCGAACGGAACTGATACCAATTTTTTTGGTATTCAGTTTGGTACACCCCAGACCGAACGGAAATGAGTCTGTTTCAGTTTCATTTCGTTTTTTTTTTTTCGAAACCGAAAAGAAAATATTTTGATATTTTCAATTTGGTTTAATTTTCGGTATTTTTACTATTTTTTATTTTTTTAATGTATTTTTTGGTTTTTCATTTTTTTTTCGATCCTTTTCAATTTTCTCATCCTATCCCCTCGATTTTCGGTTTTTACCACCCTAAACTGAAATCGAGTAGAACCGGAATCAGTTCGATTCGGTTTTTTCAGTTTTCAGGCCAGTTCAGGCTGGTTCGGGACCCGTGCCTAAATCCCACCCTAGGAAGGCCAGGTTGGTTCGGGATCAATTAATGGGATTATTCTTTTAATTCATTTTTTCTGCTAAACTTTAATAATGGAAGGTTCCCTAACTGTGGTATCCAATAAGAGTTGATCGGCCTCAAAACAAGGATGATCTACTTCAAAATGTGGCATATCGGCCTTGCAACGTGGTCGATCGGTTTCAAAAGCAAATTAATATCGAACAATATGTACTAATATAATAGAACCTCGGATTTGCGCCTTCTTTCATGATCCGGGTAGGGTGTTGAGGTACTACATTCTATTATATATTAATATTACGGGTGGAAGTTCGGTATACTGAATCGAAACTAATTTTTCAGTTTCGGTGTCGGTTTACCTAAAACCGAACCGGAAATGAAATATGACAGTTAGGTTTCGGTAAACCAAACTTTTAATTTCTGAAAACCGAACCGAACAAATTCAGTTCCGGTTTATGATATTTTATTTTGTTTTTATTTTGGATCTGGCATTTGGTAACACAGCTCATCGCCCCATTTGCTCTAGCGGGGAGTTGTTTTAAGTAATAAAACTGCTCACTGTTTGTTGTGTTTAGTTACTTGTAAAATGATATTAATTAATCTTTGCATTTGGGTTAGCTCTTTCAGGGCACAGTGCAGCTCTTTTGCTCTTTGCATCCGGCAGTGAATTGCTTTCTTGTTTGGTAACACAACTCCTCGCCCCATTTTCTCTGGTGGGGAGCTATTTTAAGTAATAAAATTGCTCTCTGTTTGTTGTGCTTTGTTACTTGTAAAATGATATTAATTAATCTCTGCATTTGGGTTAGCTCTTTCAAGGCAAAGTGTAGCTCTTTTGCTCTTTGGATCCGGTAGTGAATTGCTTTTCTGTTTGGTAACACAGCTCTTTGCCCCATTTGATCTGATAGGGAGCTGTTTTAAGTAATAAAATTGTTTTTTATCTGCTCTCTGCTTGAACAGATTTTGCACTGATAAATAGCATAAAGAGAACAGCTTCTGCTCTTATAAGAGCTAACCCAAACATAGCCTAAAACTTTTTTAAAGCATACAAGTAGGCAGTAAACATGACATGTGAGGTGCACTGTACGAGGTAGATAGCCTTGGGTATTCTAAACGGCTGTTGAGATTGAGGTGGTTTTCTAAACCCCTAAACCCTGAACCAAGCGACAGTAATTGTAGCATGCATACTGCACAATTCGTTTCGGAATACGGTTTTCCTATTCGGTTTTCGGTTTTCGGTTTTCTCAGGTTTTTATTGGTTTAGACTTTAGAGTCGGTTTTAAGATTGGTTTTTTCCCCCTATCCAACCGATTTTTGGTTTTCGGCACCCAAAACCAAAACCAAACTTATCCAAAATCGGTATTGGTGTTTCAGTTTTTAATGGTTTGGTTCCACCGATTTTCGAAGATACAAAAAGAGGTGCGAGAAAGCACGCATCAACCCAATGGTTCAAAGATTTTCTTCCTTTTAATAGGGTGTGTAAATCGTGAAATACTCGTTATATGATGGAGGCGAGAGCAGGGCTGGCCCTGACATTTTGGGGACCCAAGGCGAGTTCCTAAAATAGGGCCCCTATTTCATATCACTTTATAATATATAAAAAATTTGCCACAAATTTTTTTTAACATATAAAATAGGGGAGGCATTACTTGCACACGTTTTTCAAGTGATTGCACCGAATTTAAAGAAAGACTTGGTATTTTAGGGACATGTGATATGTAAAATTGCAATATGGGCTGTCAGATTTGAAGCTCATGATCAATAGATCTTTGATGCATAAAATTGGAGCAAAACACAATACTTGTCATATGATCTATTGTAGTCAACTGTTGAATTATATAATAGCCTTTGACTCCATTTAATAAAAAGATAAAAATTATATTTTGTTCTAATCTTTTGCAATTGATATCTTTAAATCATGGCCTTCAAATCAAACGGCTTAGATGGTCTTTTTACATAGTACAAGTGGCCAAACTTGTAAGTCTTTCTTTTAAAGTTGAAGCAATATGGTGCAATCACTTGAAAAGCGTGTGCAAGTAATGGCTCCCATAAAATAGTACTCATATTCTATTTTACTATATATATAATTTGAAAATGTAACTAAAAAATTAATACAAGTAAATATTAAAGGAAAATGCAATACTAAAAAAATTCAGATTGTGTAAGAAATTTTAGAAGAAAATGTTGAAGGAATCTATCTATCGTATGCATTCTCTTCTCGAATCAATTAGCCTTTAAATAATTTTTTTAAGGCAATTGTCGATCCCAATCCCGGATGAGAAAAGAGGGAGTTGGTGTCACATTGACAGACAGTTGTAAAAAGACCCTGTTAATTCCTTAAAAATCGACTTCAAATAGATGAGATAAGGCTATTATGATGATAATGATGAAACTATAAAAACCGACTTCAAACTAGATTGATCCTAATACCTATTGTCTTTTATAGATCCTACGGAACAAAGTTCACTTGATATATACATGTACTAATCTAATAGATCAGTTAATATTTGGTCAAATCTTCACTTTTTAAATAAAAATCAATAGAACAAGACTTATACATATAACCATTTGAGTTGCCAAATCTTCATGGAGATTTTAATCTAAACTCACGTATAAAAAGGATTTTCCTAATCCCCTTGAAACTCATTGATTGGGTCCGATCAGACAATAGATGATGTGAGAATTAAGTTGTACTCGCAAGTTCACAAATCGTGATATACTCAGTGGGTGCAGAGTACGAAATCGTTCCCAGGAGGATTGGTTAGAGAATTTAAAATCAGAAATAGCAATTAACCAAAAGAATTACCACAGATCGATCACAGTATCTTCTAAATTAAAAACGTAAAAATTTGAAGGATGAGATAAATACTAACCACTAATTGAAATTTAATAGATTATAAAAGATAAGGATTGAGATGTTAAATCCTCCCATCGTAGGTTTATCGTTTGTGTAATACATATTTGTGGATTGAGATGTGAAATCTTTAACAGATATCTAAAAAGAAACACTAGCCCTGAACACACGTGAGTTCTACAGTATAGATCTGAAATCACAGAGATGTATAATTAACACCTCATGAGTGTATGATTAACGCTCACACTTCAGATAATACTCAGAACCCAATCTCTAGGTAATTTTCAAAGTACGATCTAAGATCAAGGAGATGTATGATTAGCACCTCATGAGTGTGTGATTAACACTCACACCTCAGATAGTAATTGGAACTCACCACTGGGATAAAGTTACACTGTCAATTCGAGATCAAGGAGATGTATGATTAACACCCCATGAGTGTGTGATTAACACTCACACCTCAGATGACAGTAAAACTCCATTCCGAGATGGGTAAAAATTAGAATAAAATCATTATCACAAATCTGAAATTATAGGGCATGATTAGCTCCTAGATCTCAAATTACAGTAAGATCATATTCTTGCTAATAATAACATTAGTGTCCTTATAAGAATATAGTATCTCAACCACAAATTTATATTAATATAAATGAATACCTCGGATGGGGTTCATCAGATCCCCATCCTTAATGAAACTAGCCGCACATGATAAAAGCAGACAACATGATTAAAAAGTAAACTAACATTAACATTAAAATACTGTAGGGAATAATCCACAAAAATCTACGAAAAACTTTAATCCAAAGTTGTACACCTCTTCCTCAAAAGTGGATAAACGAGAAACTAAAACTTATCTTCTATTTTGAGAATGAATACTGATAAAAACTCATAAAGAAGCTAGGAACTATCCCCTTACAGAACTCGAAAACAGAAAAATAAAAAAATGCAAAAAGGAAGCAGATCCCCCGAATCCTCATATTTTATCCTTTTAAATAGTATCCAGATCGGCCAGTCAAATTCAAATTCAAACTTCAAATTCGAACTTGGTAGATTGATCGACTTAAACAATCGATCGATCGACAAGTTTGAATTTTTATTTTCAAATTTCAAATTCTCCGGATTATGTCGATTGATGTGTCCTAAAATTTCTACTTGCAAGTGCACGAATCGTGATGTAGTCAGTGGGTGCAAAGTACGAGATCGTTCCCACGAGGATTGGTTAGAAAATATAAAAACAGAAATATCAATTAACTAAAAGAATTTCCACATATCTTAAACAGTAACTAACAACCTAGAATTCTGGAAACTTTTGATAAAACAAATAAATACTAACGAAATCTAAGAGATTTAAACAATTAATGAAAGATAAGGATTGAGATGCTAAATCTTCCTATCGTAGGTTTATCATTTACAAAATATTAATCTGTGGATTGAGATGTGAGATTTTTAACAGATATCTCAAAAGAAGAACTGCCCTATACACACGTGAGTTCTAAAATATATATTTGAGATCACGGAGATGTATGATTAACATCCCATGAGTGTATGATTAACACTCACACATCGGACAATATTTAGAACCCAATCTCTAGGGTAATTTCCAAAGTACGATCTAAGATCAAGGAGATGTATGATTAACACCCCATGGGTGTATGATTAACACCCACACCTCAGATCGTGATTGGAACTCACCACTGGGATAAAGTCATACTATTAATCCGAGATCAAGGAGATGTATGATTAACACCCCATGAGTGTATGATTAACACTCACACCTCAGATGGCAGTAAAACTTCACCCCGAGATGGGTAATAATTAGGATAAAATCATTATTACAGATCTGAAATCATAGGGCATGATTAGCTCCTAAATCTCGGACTGAAATAATGATTTCACAATTTTCAATGAATATTAGGGTCTTTAACAGCATCTAACATCTCAATCACAGATTTATATTAATATAAATATATACCTCGGATGGGATTCATTAGATCCCCATCTTTAATGAAACTAGCCACACATAGTAAAAGTAAATAACATGGTTGAAATGTAAATAAACATTAACATCAATATTAAAAATACCGTAAAGAGCTTTAATATTATCCATAAAAAGCTTTAATCCAAGTACGTACACCTCCTTCTTAAAAGTGGATCCAAATCAGAAAACTAAGACTTATCTTCTTCTCAAAATGAATATTAAAAAGGTAGTTCAAGAAAATGGGACTCAATGCCCTTACACTTTGAAACGCAGAAAACTAAAAATAAAAGAATGTAGAAAAATGAAAACTCTCTAAAAACAGAAGTCCCTCCAAAAGAAGAATGCAGAAAAGTAATAAGAATAAATCTCCGAAGGACTCCCCGATTGAATATATCTCCAAGAATATCTTTTTCCTTAATTGCCAAAACAGAAGCCGTTTTTTCCTCCAAGATTTTATTCCGTGAAAAGAGTACCGAGATTCTCGCGGCTAAACAAAATTTCGAACTCAAATTCAAATTTGGTCGATCGATCGACTAAAGAGGGTTGATCTATCGACCATATCAGATTCTGTTTTGAAATTTCAAATCTTCCGGATTAGGTCGATCGATCGACCAAAAAGGGTCGATCAATCGACCTCCCAGATTTTCGTGAACTCTCGCTACACTTTGTATTCAGACACTACCTCAGTATTTTAGCCATAACTTTCTATCCTGAAGTCAAATTGAGGCGATTCTTACAGCGTTGAAAAGCTGACGACGAGTTCTACAACTTTTGTGTTTTGATAATTTTCTGAATCTAACGTTTTGAAGGTTCAAATTGAGCTCCAAGTCAGGATAAGTTCCGAACGACCCAAGGTAGCACGAATTTGACGTTATATTCTGAACTTTTGGGTTATTTCATGCTCAACGCATCTCCAGGCCTGCAAATCACTAAAACTATATAAAACATGTTAAATGGCTTTCATCGGATAGCAAACTGTAGGTCTTTAGGGGTGAAATATCATCATATTTTACTGCACATCATCGATCAATCGACCAACAAGGGTCGATCGATCGACCTAGTTAAAAGTTCTTGTTTCGCTTCATTTGTCAGTTCCTTGGCTTTTTCGCCATTTTGTGCTTCCTAATGAGTTTAATGGCCACTTTGTCTTGAAACTTAGAAAACTTGACAAATCATGTTAGATGACTTTCATCGGACAGCTAAATATAGATTTTTAGGGGTGAAATATCATCATATTTCACTGCATATCATACCCCCAAACCTACACTTTGTTAGTCCTCGAGCAAAGGAGTGGATGAATAAAACTGAAAAGTAAACTGGCATCCTAAGAAAAATAAAGATTGCCACTTTCGTAGGGAACATGATTGCATTTAGCGTATGCAACGAGCTTTTAAACCGCTAGGTGATCCCTAGTGGAGGAGTTTTGTCTCCTGAGGGTTTTCAGTGAAGTTACCCACAAACTTCAAGACATTGATTCATGTGGAATTCGTTAACTGATTTTGTTATGCATTTTCTCCAAAAATAATACGCATGTCATGTCATTTTCATTGATGCTTAGTTAAGTTAAGCTAATGCTTCATTTTGCAGATAAATTTCTCACCCATCTTTAAATGTGTTTATGTGATCATCAGATCAAATTCTATTTATCTGAAAATTTATCTTATTTGTGAACTGCATGGATTTATGTTTTGATTCAATCCTCACAATAGGCGTACTTCTCAAAATAAGATCACTCTGATGATGGGTTCGTTTTCGCTCACATATGAGAGATCAATACAAAGCAAACAAAAGAGTCTCACATGATAAAAGAAATGCAACATAATCAATGAATACAACTAAATCTCTTAAGAACAGATACTTGTATATTCTAGGCATGCCATATCAAGTTCCATAGGTATCACATATTTGCTCTCCACCATGCAGTTACTAATGCAAGATCGGATCATGAAGGTCTTTTATAGGGTTGTAATGGGGCTCAAGTAAGGGTAAGAAAGAAATGAAAATTTGGATTCAAAATTTCTGAGAAATTGGAAAAGAAACTAACTTTTGATTTTTCTATTTCTCTTCTTTTTCTTTTCTTCTTTCTCACTATTTGTGTATTTTTCTCAACTCTCTTTTCTTTTCTTCCTCCTTTTACTTCTTTTTCTTTTTCTCCCTTTCTTTTTACTTTGATATAACTTCTTACTGAACACCACAACTTAAGATCTCTCTATTTATTTTCTTTTCCCTCATGCCTCATTCCTAATTTCTCATAAATATGTAGGGTAAAGTTGAACTTTTAGAAAAGGTGAAGGGTTAGAAGTTAATGTGGCTTATCAAAAAAATTTTAAAGGTAAAATTTTTAAATGGGCTCAAAGGGGTACTAGAAGGATAAATTTACATAAGGTGAGATATTTTAAGCACAAACGAGCCAAAGATGGCCTTCAATCATGTCCTCAAAAGATAGTAAGTATGCCTATTTGTCTTGAACAAACATATAGTACGTTTTAGCACAATGATATGAATTTTAACGTCATGCAAAGTTACAAGTCAAAATAAAAAGTATAAGATTATGCAGGAATAATTCGTATTCAAAGACAACTCCGAATTTATGTAAACTCTCATGAAAGACGTGAAATTGGCTTTAAAGCTTACCGGATTTGAATCTCCACTAAAATCCTTGCTGTTCACAACTTTAGATAAGTTTTCATGATTTAAGTCCTTTAAACTGAGTCAAACACCAAAACTTCTTAAGAGTGAGTTTTAAAATTTATATGTCAATTTTCACCTTAACTTTTCTCTCCTAAGATCAAAGAAACGAAATGATATTAATATTCATTTAACGAGATTGCATATTCTATCAATTTTAAATTCCACACGTAAACCAAATAAAAATTTCCTTGGATGGAACTTCACTTTGCTCAGTCGATTGATCGACCAAATCCGAAAAGCTTCTCTTTTTTTTTTTTTTTTTTAAATAATAATAAATCATATTACCACCCCCAAACCTATAATGTGCAATGTCCTCATTGAACCAAAATTAAGGGGGCACCCCCAAACTTGCAATCAAAGTATTTAAAGACCAAACAGGCAAAGGCAGTGAGACGCATTAGTGAAACTGAAAGAAAATTTATTGAAGAAAATTATTGGAAATTATACTTATTCAAATCAGAAAATATGAATTCCTAAAACTACTTAAGCGCAGAAAATATGCAACAACAAAAAATTAAATCCTAAATTTCCTAAAATATCCTAAATTTTGTAGAACATCCTAAAAGCTTTTCGATTTCTTCACTCAAACATCCGCATCGGTACCCGACTCTGGCTTCAATTGTGGAAAAGCAAAATTCCACATCGCTTCGGTTATACACCTCGGATTCAAAGAATCAGGAGTCACATCTGGGGGCGGTGGTGTTGATGGGTTGGCCGAATTACTCGTGGCCAGATCCCTCAGTGTCGGAGCCGGATACAACTTCACCCAAGTTTCAGTTGGTATGAGATCAATAACCTCCTTTGGGATTGATTTAGGAATAAATGCAGCTAATGGGGCTGGTTGTGGTTTTGTGACGGGAGATGAGGGTGGAAGCGGATCCAAATCAATCATCTCAATATCGTTGGAGACGATCGGGCTGGGCTTTACTGGTCTATTAGCTTTCTTTCGTGCTGGCTCATCCCAAGGCTGAAGAGGTATAGGATCCAAATCTACCACACTGATATTGGTTAGATCCAATGGAGATTGTGATCCACTAGTCTGTTCCCTTTTTCTTGTTGTTTCATGCATCTTCCTTAAAGTTGACCTTGTAAAATAGGCTCTTTCCGCCATTGATATGAGAATGAGGAGGTGGGTTGATGATGAAAGTTTTAAGCAAAGCTTCAGGGTGTTGGATATAAATAGAGAATGAGTGTTTGAGATTTGTTAAAAGAGTTCTACGAAGGAAAGGAAAGAATCCTAAAAGATTAAACTACTAAAAAAAAAATTTCGAAAGATTTGTTTTTTTTTTTTTTCGACAAGTGTATTGGTCGATTGATCGACAGAATTGGTCGATCGATCGACTAATACAGTCAAACATGGTTGACTTTGTATAACATCGCTTGATCAACAGTTCAGGTCGATCAAGCAATTGGTGAGAACAAACAGATAGTGATATAAACAGTGTTTTCACCAAGTTGATTGATCGACCAAAGATGGTCAATTGATCGACTGATAAAAAGAACAAAAATAACACGGCAGAAAAATATCGTTTGATTTTTTTTTATTTTTTTATTAATTTATTATTACTTTCCTACGCACACTGAAAAACAAAAATTTTGATCCTAGTAAAACCATAAAATTAAGAATTCTAAAACTAAAAATTAAACACAATTACTGCAAAAAGAAATCCTAATCCTAATCATCTTCTTCTTCTTCTGCTTGCCTTACACGAGCCCTCATCTCGTCATAGCCATCGGGCCATAAATGTTGACCCAACTGATGCATAAACGTCCGATCATATCGGCTACGACGGAGATTATGATTGTATTGCCTCTGCTGCTCATCGATCAAGGAGTTGATCTGAGCTTGCATTAATTCAGTTCGCAGCAGCTTCTTCCGCGACTCGATTTACGCACTGACGGGCAGGGGGAACAGGCTGTGTATCAATATTTTCCAACATACGCGTACTCCGATTTCACTGCGTCGGCCCATAGCGATAAAATGCAAGGTTTCCAATATTATCATCAAGATAAAAAGGGAAACCAAGGTGGTGCTGAAGTTGCATCACCAGATGGGGGAAATAGATGAGTGCAGCATCGCCAGCAGGAGGATTTACAATTTCATCATGGCATTGCCACATCGAATCATGCAAAAATCACGGAATATTGAGCCATGATCGTTTGTAGGCACCATACAGTGCTTTCACCCGAGGCCCGGTTCTCTCAGAGGCATGTCCTCGTGGGCAAAGGCTACAAGAAACGATAATGTCCCACAATAGAATGTCGCGCGGGAGAGCCGATCGTTTAGTTGCAAGTCCTCTGGATGTATATACACCATTGCATATATCATCAATCATTGGCCCTTGCTCAAGGTCAAGTTCTACGCCAAGCTCGTGGTTCAAAGGCCGCTCAGCAAGAATTTCAAAAATAGCCGCGATCGTATTCGGATAAATTTTTCTCTTCCAGCCATCAATGGAGATGGTGAAGTGGGCTTCTCCATTGTTACGTCCGAAGCACTCACCCATTTCATATTTTGATAAAACATACGGACCACCCGCTCCGAGACGTTTATTTTTGGTGGATTTATCAGAAAGTGAAGATTGAGAGCAGCGATGTACGAGAGAGAAATTGCGCATTCGGGCATCGCTTGAAATGCCGGCAGATCGTACACATACTCAGACGAAATTTCCTTTGAGGCGAAGTGACCTTTTGGTCGTTCTCGAAAAACTCCTTTCGGACGCTGAGGAAGTCTTGCAGAAGAGGATGATGCCATCGTGAAGAATGTCAGAAAGAATAAGAGAATTTTGGAAGTGATCAGGAATGTTTGAGAGGATGTGGAAGAAGGACGATGGTTCCTTTAAATAGACACAGAGGCACCGCTCTGTTCGGACACATCCTATAAGTCGATCGATCGACGTGCATACATTGATCGATCGACACAAACATTGAAAAGGCGTGCCTTGAAAAATGTACCCTTTACAATAAATGTCGATTGATCGTTGGAACAGTACAATAATTAGAAAAGGTTTATTAATTTTGGTGAAATTTCATTAATTTCGCCGAAATTAATGAAATTTCAGCGACTTTAGAGAGATCATCGAAACTTCACCGAAAGTTTCGCCGCATTCTTGTTTTGGTAAATTTCGAAGAAATTTGTCACTATGATGATATGTCACAATATTTTAAGGGAATTTCTCTTGGGATGTGTGTTGTAATGTAATAGGAAAAGGAGGAGATATTTTATGCAGACAAAGTGCAGGTGGCTGATGTGACATGACGGAATTAGCTGCATGGGCTGTGGATTCAATTAATGGAGATTGGTACAGCCAGTCACGTCATGCCACGCCACGTCAATTGTCTGCACTTTGCCTACATCAAATCTGTCATTCATTTATAATTTTTCATAGAAAATGACCTTATGATCTAAAGAAAATGACCGTTTGATTAGAGACAGAGCCAGAAACTTTTATGGGAGGGGGCCAACATATAAACCGCCAAAAAAGTCCCTAAACCTCGAAATTTTGCAAAAATAATAGAAGTTTTGAAAATTACGGCTAAACCACTGAAATTTCCGTTGTACCCCGGTTTCGGAAAATTTCAACAAATTTCGGCGAAATTTGTACGAATTAGACATTGATGGATATCGGTGCCGATGCACGATCATGCATGTCTGAGCCTTGTGGTTAAGATAAAATATTTAGTTTACGTATGTAAAATGAAAAAAAAGTATGATTTTTGTCAATTTAATGAGTAGTTTGAGTCGACTTGGTCAAGTAGCTTGGAACCCGCTCCAATTACTCAATAATTCAAAAATCTACTTTGTCTCCGAGTTTGCTTAAAATTTTACTAAGCATGGGTCAAAATATCGTCTAATACTGATATGTATTGGACGATACGTATTAGTTTTGTGATGAGAGCAATGGGGCCTGCATCCGTCCTGCGTCTGATGGAACCCTCGTAGTCTATCGTCCGAGTGAACGTGTAATGGAACCCTCGTAGTCTATCGTCTGATCGAACGTGTAGTGAGAGAGAGGGGGTGTTATGACAGATTGGCGGGTGTATATAATAGTACCCTTTGTAGTGTGCTGAAATGTAGAGAGACGTGGGAGAGAGGGGCAAATTTTTCCTGATTTTTTAAAGAAGTTTTCGTAGTTTTACACGTCGGCCCGTGAATCGCAAGATCTCGGACTCATGTATATAGAATTCATCGTCCATCTATGATCCGACGGTTGCTATCCCAACCTCGGGGTTATCGTCTTCAAGCAGTTAATTTTTTTTTTTTTTTTGAGAAAGTCTTCAAGCAGTTACTAGTTTTAGTTTTATTTATTTATTTATTTCTTTCTGGTCTCTCTCTGTACTCGAAAATCTCGCGCACAATCAACGCTCGATCGTCTCTCAAATCCTCCCTCTAGAAACATTTCTAGTGTTTCGATCGCTTAAATGTTTGTTTTCCACGCGGCCGATCCGAAGTTCGAATCGATCGTATTATGTTTGCTAGCACCTTCAATTTCGAAAAATTAGGGTTTCATAGATGGTGACGGAGAGTCCATTAACGATGTTACCGGATCTAGGTATCCAATCGACCCTAGGGCACATCCCCAGAGGATGTAATGGAAATTCTGATGATAGTTTAGGCAAAGAACTCGAATCGATGCTACGAGAGCATCGAAATCGAAACCTCGATTTTGAGCGCGAAAGGGAACTCAATATCTACCGAAGCGGCAGCGCTCCGCCGACCGTTGAGGGGTCTCTGACCGCAGTGGAACACTTGTTTAGAAACAACACGAAAGGTGTTCTGTCGGAAGAAGAAATCAGATCTCATCCGGCTTATCTTTCTTATTACTATTCGCATGATAATCTTAACCCTAGATTGCCTCCTCCGATGGTTTCGAAGGAAGACTGGCGTGTTGCACAGCGATTTCGAACTTCGAGTTCGGCATTTGGCGGAATTGGTGATCGGAGAAATAAGAAATTGGTCAATGATGAGAGCAGTAAGTCACTGTTCTCGCTGCAGCCGGGTGTCATGGTCCATAAGGGCGACGGAGATCTGGTGGGGTTGGGGAATGCAACGAATCAGAGGAGTCTGTTACGACAGGGTTCCGCGGAATGGCTTGATCGGAATGCCGACGGTCTGATTGGTTTGGGCACGAGGAGAAAGAGCCTCGCAGACATGATTCAGGTGATCAATGCTTTTATAAACTACGAAGTAATCGGAGTAGGAAACTTTGTCCTGCCATTTGGATCTGTGAAGTTGAACATCCATGAATCCTAGAGTACAAGCCCATATTTGTTCCGCGTCTTATGTTAGGAAGACTACTATGGGATTACAGCTCTTTCATGCTCTTAAATTCTCCTTGATGTGTAGTGTACTTAAAGTTTTGAATTATGGACACTGGAAATTCATGCTGAATTATTAGGTTTTTGTATTATTGTGGACCTTTTGACTAGCATTTGTTCCATGTTAGTGTTTTGAGCATAGGTTGTTACATAACTTATTTTAGAAAGCTATATAAAATGGCTGTAGCTTCCAATCCTGGCACTTCGTGAGCAAAAGAACTTCTTTTGTTTAAATTTAAGAGGGATCCGCCCTTTTTGTGACGCTATAGCATTGTGGCAATTGCTGTCATTTAATCTATCCAAAATTTATGCTTTCACAACAAAACTATATGCAGACATTTGGAGGATCATTTATTTTATCCTGGTTTTTCATCTTGCTTGTTTGTTTTGATTGCTGTGGAAATTAAGAAGAGAGGATATGTGTGGGATATACTTCTGACGTAGGCCGCAAGAGGTTCTATTTTGAATAAAAAAATGTGGTTTTGGCCGTAAACCGGGAAAGTTTCCTAGAAGATTGTGAGGTCTTCCGATGTGGTTTGATTAAGGATCTAGCCACCAAATGCCTCTACAGGTCTCCTATCATGGGAACATCAAAGGTTGACCTTAGTCAACTAGGGCTAAAAAGCTCTCTTCAACAGTAATAATTCTAAAACTATTATTTATATCCACGATTTTCATATCCTCATGATTATAACTACAAGCGGCTTGTAGGCTGATTGATTTACCTTACTATGACTCTTCCAGATCTTACCTTTGCCCTCAGTCTAATTAGTCACTTTATGTATGCACCTCGGGTCTCTTATATGACTGCGGCTCATCGAATTTTGAGATATCTCAAAGACAACTGATGATGAGAGTTCTTTATCATTCTTGTGGCCATCTTCACATATCTGGATATACTGATGTGGACTGGACTAGTGTTGTTGCCAATAGTATTGTGCATTTCTTTGAGGCAATCTAGTGGCTTGGAAGAGCAAGAAGCTTGAATGTGATTTCTTGCTTTAGTATCGAGGTCGAGTACCGTGTTATTATTGCTCATAGTGCCTATGCGATGTTGTGGCTTCGATTACTCATGATTGAGCTTGGATTCTCTATTACTGATTTTATGCCCCTTCATTGTGATAATGAAGTTGCTAAGAAGATTGCTCAGAAAGCATATAGAGGTGGACATTCACTTTGTAAGAGAAATAGCGTGGGTTGCACTTTGGAACTTGTTGATGTTTTCAACAAGCATTTGGGTCCTACTGTTATATTGGGTATTATGGTTAAGCTTGACATGCCTGATATCCATGCTCCAGCTTGAGAGGGAGTGTTAACGTTATTAGTACTAATGTACATGAGTTCTATAAGTCTTTTTGGTGTATGGTATGTAATATTGGGTGTGTATGTAATAGTATAACTGTATAAAGATTGATAAAAAGGCTAGTGAGGAGGATTTCTTCATTAAGTCAATTTCTCCCATTTTCTTCTCTCTAATCTTCCTTCTCTAACCATAAGCCCAGAAAACCTAACATAATTTAAACCCTAATTCTAATATTTTCTACTAAACCTAACGTGAATCTCTTCTCCTTCTGTCACCACCCTTACAATGTCAATCCACGTCTTTGTCCTCTCCTAAAGGGATGGGTACGCACATTTTGGAGGACCAGTTCAGGTGTTTTTCATCTTTGGGGATGGGTGCAGATTTGAGTGGGTTTGGCTTTGATTCTATGGGGGCATTGTGTGGTATTATTATTGCTTAGAAATAAGAATGATGGTAAGAAGTGTGGGCTTTCAATGGGGTTTATGGGCCTAATGAAGATGGTAAATGGGATGACTTTTTGGTTCGAACTTGCGGGTATCTCGTCTGCGTGGGATGTTCCTTGGTGCTTTGGGGTGATTTTAATATAATCAAGTTTGATCATGAAAGGAATGGAAGAAATCTTGAGAAGATTGGTATGAGGGGTTTTGCAGATTTTGTTATCGAATGTGCACTTATGGATATCCCTATGCAACGATGTTGCTGCACTTGGTCTAATGTTCAGGACATTCAAATTATTTGTCAACTTGATAGCTTCCTTTGTTTGGTTTTGTGGGGTGTGTTATTTCCCAATGCTATGCTGGAGAGGCTATTAGATCACATTCCTATTCACATGAAATGTATAATTGAAGGAAAGGGGCCTTCTTCCTTTTGCTTTGAGAATATGTGGCTCCAAGATAAGGAGTTTAGGGGTTTAGCTGGAGAGTGGTGGAATGAGGATAGGGTCAGTGGTACAACAGGCTGTAGGTTGACTTCCAAGTTAAGAAATTCGACTTAAAGATTAAAGATTGGAACAATGAAAAATTTGGGATAGTTGGCAAGGTAAAGGAAGAATTGTTGCGGGAATTTAGAGGCTAGATTTGGTTGAGGAAGGGAGACCTTTATTGGAGGAAATTTAGGGAAGGATGGGATAAAAATTGCTATACAATAACAAATGTCTTGAGGGAATATTTTGAAGGCAAAAACCAAGAAAAACTATCTCAAAGTAGGGATTTTCTATGGCTAATACTACAAAGGCAATGCAATCCATCACCTTGTGCTGGATGGAGTTACAATTGAGGGAGGGGATGAGGTGATGATTGTCTGTTTCTATGAGGATTTGTGACGGGGATGCCACCAACAAGGGCCTAGGTTTCAGGCCGTACAAGGTGTATTAACGATGGAAGAAGCGGTGGAAGGGCCAAGGAACGTCAAGAACCATCAAGGAAAGGCCCTAGAAATCAACCCATGAAGCACAAGAAGTCTTCAGGCGACGGAAGTCCGCAGGTTCAGGACGGAAGTCCGGAAATAAGGGTGCTCACTGTTGAGCACGGACGTCCGTGAGTAGGCGACAGACATCTGTGATGCCCAGGTTGGACGTTCGTGGAATCCATGCCAGCGATAGGGATTTTGCTGTAGTCTGCGAAAATTTACCTTTTAGTCATTTTTCTTGTTTCTTATGTAAGTTACCTTTTAGGGTAACTTAGTACTTTCCCATTGTGGTTATTCCATTTGTAGTTGCTATAAAGCACATTTTTGTAAGCCAATTTTGGCACTTGATGTTTCAATGAAAAGAGTTATTTGCTTTGGCTTGAGAGGAGCTTGAAGAGTGAGTTTTCTTCCTCATTTGGGGTTTGGTGAGGCCATGGGTGAGATGCCCATTTATTTTTGATTTTCTTCTACTCTTTATTCTTGCTTGATCTCTCTATTTTCCCCTAATCTCTTGCCTCCTTTTTCCCTTTCTATTGATTGTTCTAATCCTCAAACCCTAGATCTAGAATACTCTCAATGTTCATCCTCATGGATCGAATACGATCCTACTTGTCGATCCACTACCGTTGTTGGGCTTGAGCATATTCAACTCGTGCCATTGATTGCTTCCATTTAAAGCCCTAGAGAGGAGCTACCGATTTCATTGCGAACGACGATATAACGCCCCAACCTAGACGAAGCGAGAGTTCTATCTCTCGGATCGCCTCTTCCGCAAATCCCTAACGGATCTTGCGCATCGGATTGGTCCCTACGTGGACCTAGCATGGCCACTTAAGCAGAATCCCCAGAAACCCGAAGGTATCACTTTAATTTTTGGTTGATTGGTCAATTAATTAGTTTAATTTCGACAAATTAGCATATCATGACGTTTCACGGATTTTACGGTCGTTGTCCCGCGTCAGTTTTTGGTATCAGAGCCAGGTTCTAGGTTAGGGCATACTTGCATGTCATTTTAATTTTATTGCGTTTTGTTTCATTTGTGTTCTATTACATTCACGTCATGTGTTCGATAAAATCACTCTCATTTGTGTGTTCATATTAGTGTGCTCATTTGCGCGCACACCATGTGTTTGATACAATTCCTCACTCATTTGTGTCTCATAGTTGTGTGGCATCTAGAACTTGTGTTAGCGAGTCGTGGTCACCATGGACGTGAATGTGCTTGTCGATGCTCTTAAGGGCATCCAAGCTTTGTTGGTCACCATGAATGAGAGGATGAATGCCATGGAGGAAGCCCAAACAGCTATGGCTACCTCTAATGGTTTGCTTCTCGACCGTTTAGAACGGTTAGAAGAAGAAGAGGAGCAACAATGCCGACGCGATGAGTGTAACGGTCCGCGTTTGAGCGCGACGATCACCTCGAGGGCCAGAATCGGAATCAAAGGGAAGTGTAGTTCATCGCGGAGATGACTATGACCTGGATGAGAAACTCCTCAAGCATGTACGAGTTGAGTTTCCGACCTTCGATGGAAGAATGGACTCTAAAGTCTTCCTCCATTGGGTCTCCAATAAGGATCACCACTTTCAGTGGTATGACATGGACAATGAGCGATGCGTGAGACTCGCTAAAATGAAGCTCATTGGTCAAGCTCGACTCTTTTGGGTCAACGTCAGGCGTATGCTGACAAATGCGTGTCGTTCTCCCATTACCCGTTAGGAGGAAATGAAGGAACGACTTACGGAGAGTACATCCTTTTATCATACTACCAACGCCTACTTGATCAATGGCAAAATTTACGCCAAGGTAGTATGCCTGTAGCCGAGTACATTGACAAATTTGAGGAGTTCATGATGAGAGCCTATGTATCGAAAGATTTGGAAGTTACTCTTTCTAGGTTCCGCATCGGGTAACGAATGGAGCTCCAAAAAGAGTTGATCTCCCACCTTGTCGACACTCTTGAAGGGTGTTATGTCGTTGTGCAACAAGACCTTGAACGATATTTGAAAATGACAGTGGTGAGACGATTTGAGCCGCATGTCGGTGGCTATAGAGCCGGAGAGGGGGAGGCCTAGTGCCGGGAACCCACCTCCCAAGCCCACACAACCCACTCCTACAAACGTGAGGCTTGACAAAGGAAAGGGTGCGGTGGGTGAGTCCTCAAGGGGTGATACTCAAACCAAGTGCTATAAATGTCATGGGTTTGGCCACTTTGCTGCCCTATGCCCTAAGAGAGACCCTCAACTTGGTTGAAGAAGAGGTCGGTGAGAAAGAAGGTGTTGAAGAGGAAGTGTATGAATCGGAAATCAAGCCTAGTGATGAGGAAGGTGATGACGGTAGTAGTGCACTAGCTTGCATCCAAGAGTGCTTGGTCATGAGGTGTGCTCTTGCATAACCTCAACGTGATGAGGAGGATTGGTGTAAGGATAATATTTTCTATAATTTTACCAAGTGTGGTGAGAAGAGTTGTAGGGTCATTGTGGATAGCGGGAGTTTCACGAACGTTGTGTTGACACACACCATTACCCGTTTAGGGCTCACACCCGAGCCCCATCCAAGACCGTACAAAGTCGCATGGGTCAACTCATCTTCTATTCCCGTGTCTCAAAGGTGTCGTGTGCCGATACAATTAGTCTCATTTTCGGACACTTTGTGGTGCGATGTGGTACCAATGGACGTGGGCCACATCATTTTAGGAAGGCTTTGGCTCTACGACATGGATGTGCCCTTCCTTGGACGGTCTAATGTGTGCACATTCATGCATGAGGGCAAGAAGATAAAGTTGAACCCCTTGCCTCCCAAAACACCATCGAGCAAGAGGGTTGACAAGAAGGGCGGTTCATCTAAGACCATTAATATTGTGAGCCCTTCGGAATTTGAGAGTGCGCCCTTAGATGAGAGCGTGGTGTATGTGGTCATCATCGTTGAGCCTGCTCTTGACTCTATGGGTGAGTATCCTAAGGAGGTTGAGCCCATTTTAAGAGAATTTGTGGATGTCTTCCCGGAGGACTTGCCCAATGAACTCCCTCCCATGCGTGACATTCAACACGCAATAGACTTGGTTCTTGGATCTATTCTACCGAACCTACCTCACTATAAGTTGAATCCGGTTGAACACGCCGAGTTAACTCGACAAGTCAATGAGCTACTTCGGAAGGGGTTCATCCAAGAGAGTTTGAGCTCGTGTGCCGTACCCGCACTACTCACACCCAAGAAAGATGACACGTGGCGGATGTGTGTGGATAGTCGAGCCATCAACAAGATTACAGTCAAATATCGGTTCCCTATACCGAGGCTCGATGATATATTGGATATGATAGTTGGTGCCACTATCTTCTCTAAGATAGACCTCAAGAGTGGCTATCATAGGGCCTAAATCCGCCCCGGTGATGAATGGAAAATTGCCTTCAAGACCAAAGATGGTCTTTATGAGTGGATGGCCATGCCTTTTGGGCTTTCAAATGCCCCGAGTACCTTCATGAGGCTCATGACCCAAGTGTTGCGACCGTTTATCGGGAAATTCCTTGTGATGTATTTTGATGACATTTTGATCTATAATCACGACAATGAGCAACACTTGACCCACTTGCGGTTGGTTTGTGGGACTTTGAGAGGAGAAAAGCTCTGCGAATTTCACGTGCACGCTCATGCAACGGTCCGTTGTCTTCGTAGAGTTCATTGTTTCGGCTGATGGGATGGTCGCGGACCTGAAAAAGGTGAAGGCTATTGTAGAATGGCCCGAGCCTAAGAACATACACGAGGTCCATAGTTTCCATGGATTGGCTATATTTTATGTCGCTTCATCCAAAGCTTTAGCACCATTATGTCTCCCATCACCGATTGTATGAAGAAATGGGAGTTTCAATGGGGCAAAGCGGCGACGAAGGCCTTTGCCGAGATCAAAGAGAAAATGACTAGTGCACCCGTCATGCGCCTACCAGACTTTTTTAAGGTCTTTGAGGTCGCATGCTATGCTTCGGGTGTGGGCATAGGAGGAGTGCTTAGCCAAGAAGGCCACTCAGTGGCCTACTTTAGTGAGAAGCTTAACGAGGCGAAGCAAAAATACTCCTATGATAAAGAGTTCTATACGGTCGTTCGATCTCTTTGGTATTGGAAGCATCACCTTAGACCGCACGAGTTTGTGTTGTTTTCCGACCATAAAGCCTTGCGCTTCCTTGCTTCCCTAAAGAAATTGAACCTCAAGCACGCAACATGGATCGAGTACCTTCAAGGGTTCACATTCGTGTTGAAGCATAAGGTCGGTGTTGAGTACAAACTGGCGGATGTGTTTAGTTGTTGGGTAGCGACTTTGCTAGCCATGAGCACCGAGGTCGTGGGATTTGAGCAATTGATCCAAGAGTATCCCGAGTGCCCAGATTTTGGGGTGGAATACATTGCTCTCCGTGACAATCCGCCCAGCGCCAACTCCAAATATACCCTGCAGGACGGATATTTGTTTATGAGAAATCGCCTATGCATCCATCGCACTTCATTGCGCGACTTCCTCACTTGGAAACATTGTTTTTAAAGTCGCCTAGGCGGCCACCCCGGGCAGTTTCGTTCCCCCGGGCGCCCCAATTTAGGTCGGGGAGTCCCCCAGGGCGGATCGGATTTGGGGCGCTGGCCCAAGCCACCCTGCCCAAATGCCCAATTTAAAATTTTTTTTTTTTTTTTTTTTTTTTTTTTCCCGGGGTCCATTACTTGACAGATTTTAGAAGGGCCCTTGCACCGACTTTAAAGAGAGACTTGGTATTTTAGGGGCATGTGACATGTGAAGACCATTGATGGTGTCAAATTAGATGACAAAGGTTGTTTTTCATCCCAATATTCCACACAATAGATCTTGAGATCATGGTATATCTATCAGACGATCAGTTTTTTATTCCATGTGTCACAAATCCCCAGAAAGTGGCCCTAAATTTAAGTAATCATGTTTGAGCTTCATGTGTGTCATGATCCCAAGCTCTAGTGTGTGGGAGTTTGGGCTGAAATGAGATCACCATCATATGATTCGAAGCAATCAATGATTTTCAAGGTGTCTCTAACGTGGGCGCAAACAGAGGTACCCAAGAAAAATGTGGGCGTTCTTGGGTGCGCATATATATATATATATATATATATATATATACACTTCTGGACCGCCCGAAAATCCACCCGACCGCTCGAACCCGCCCACCAACTTTAGGAACATTGCTTGGGAGTTGCATGCCAGAGGGATTGCCGGTCATTTCGGGCGCAACAAGACATTGCGCTCATTGAAAATAGATTCTTTTGGCCTAGTCTTATGCGAGATGCTGCTCAGATTGTGTGACGATGTCGTACTTGCCAGGTTTCCAAGCAACAAAGGCAAAATATTGACCTGTACACTCCTTTGTCGGTACCTGTACACTCCTTTGTCGGTACCACACGCCTTGGCAAGATGTCTCGATGGACTTCGTGTTAGCTCTTCCCAAGACCCTTCGCAAGCGCGACTCTGTTTTTATTGTAGGAGACCGTTTCTCCAAGATGGCTCACTTCATATCGTGCGCTAAAACTACCGACGCAACCCATGTTGCGAAGTTATTTTTCAGTGAGGTAGTGTGCCTCCATGGGCTACCCAAGACCATTGTGTCGGATAGGGATGCCAAGTTTGCAAGCTACTTTTGGAAAATCCTATGACACATGATGGGTACGATGCTCCAATTCTCATCGACATATCACCCTCAAACCAATGGCCAAACGGAAGTCACCAATAGGAGCCTAGGCAATCTACTTCGTTGTCTTGTCGGTGACCACATTAGGACTTGGGACTCCATTCTACCATTAGTCGGAGTTTGTGTATAACACCTCCGTCAATAAGTCCACAGGTAAGAGTCCATTTGAGGTGGTGTATGGTCACAAGCCAAGAACACCCCTAGATTTGATTACTATGTCCGCATCTCACTGCACATCCGAGTCTGCGGATACATTTGCACAGCACATTCACAATTTGCATGTTGAAATTAGACGTAAAATTAATTCGAGCAATGATAATTATAAATTGTCGGCGGATTCCCACAGGCGTTTCAAAGAATTCCAAATAGGTGAGCATGTAATGGTTCGGGTTAGGCCTGAATGATTGCCCTCGGGAATCACGAAGAAGCTCCAAGCCCGCGGTGCCAGACCTTTTAAGATTGTGGCAAGAAGTGATCCAAATGCATATGTTCTTGAGCTTCCTCAAGATGTGGGGGTTAGTTCAACGTTCAACGTGGAAGACTTAGTTCCTTATCTAGGCTCAACCCCACCCACTTGCAATCCTTTCCAAACGTCCTCTATTCAAGAACCAACCCAAACGTTGTAGCCTATTCCACTTCCTCCTCCAAAAGAACCTAAAAGAGATGTAATTGAGAATATTTTAGACGATCACGTGGTCTCCACCCATGATGAGAAGTTTCAATGATACTTGGTGAAGTGGATCCATAAGCCGGAATCCGAAAATACGTGGGTTACTGAAGACGAAGTCCGCCTCCTAGACCCCGACATGCTTGATCGCTACCATGATCGTTCTTCATTGGTGATGAAGCCCTTTCAGTCTAGGGAAATTGACCGGGATGCCACCAACAAGAGCCTAGGTTTTAGGCCGTACAAGGTGTATCAGCGGCGGAAGAGCCAAGGAACGTCAAGAACCACCGAGGAAAGGCCCTAGAGATCAACCCATGAAGCACAAGAAGTCATCAGGCGACGGACGTCCGCAGGTTCAGGACGGACGTCTGGAAATAACGGTACTCATTGTTTTTTTGAGCATGGACGTCCGTGGGCATATAACGGATGTCCGTGAGTAGGCATCGGACGTTCGTGATGCCCAAGTTGGATGTTCGTGGAATCTGTGTCAGCGACGGGGATTTTGCTGTAGTCCGCGAAATTTTTTCTTTTAGTCATTTTTCTTGTTTTTTATGTAAGTTACCTTTTAGGGTAACTTAGTACTTTCCCATTTTGGTAATTCCATTTGTAGTTGCTATAAAGCACATTTTTGTAAGCCAAATTTGGCACTTGATGTTTTAATGAAAAAAGCTATTTGCTTTGGCTTGAGAGGAGCTTGAAGAGCGAGTCTTCTTCCCCGTTTGGGGTTTGGTGTGAGGCCAAGGGTGAGATGCCCATTTATTTTTTATTTTCTTCTACTCTTTATTCTTGCTTGATCTCTCTATTTCCCCTAATCTCTTGCCTTATTTTCCCCTTTTTATTGATCGTTCTAATCCCTAAACCCTAGATCTAGAATATCTTCAATGTTCATCTTCGTGGATCGAATCCGACCCTACCCGTCGATCCACGACCGTTGTTGGGCTTGAGCGTATTCAACTTGTGCCATTGATCACTTTCATTTAAAGCCCTAACGAGGAGCTACCGATTTCATTGCGAACAACGATTTAACGCCCCAACCTAGACGAAGCGAGAGTTCTATCTCTTGGATCGCCTCTTCTGCAAATTCCTAACGGATCTCGCCCATCGGATTGGACCCTACGTGGACCTAGCATGACCACCTAAGCGGAATCCCGAGAAACCCGAAGGTATAACTTTAATTTGTGGTTAATTGGTCAATTAGTTTAATTTCGGCAAATTAGCATATTATGATGTTTCACGGATTTTAGGGTCATTGTCTCGCATCAATTTGTATAGGGATGAGGGGTGGATACATACTACAATTTGGGGGTTTGACTCAAATTTAGAGGCTGATAGGTGTGCTATTGAGAGGGTTGTTAGGGTGGATGAAGTTAAAAGAACTATCTTCAAATCAGGGATAATAAGGCCCTGGGACCTTATGGTTTCACCATGGAATTTTTTAGAGTTTTTTAGGAGGTTTTGAAGGACTTGATGGATTTCTTTAATGAAGAACATGATAGGACTTGTTTAGGTCAGATAATGAATTCCACATTCACATCCTTGATTCCTGAAAAAGAGGGGGCGAATGAGATCAAGGATTTTAGACCGGTTAGCCTGCTACGCAGTGTTTGTAAAATCCTTGCTCAAGTGTTGACCAGTAGCTTAAGACCTCTAATGGGTTCCATCATTTCTGAATCCTAAGGTGCTTGTGTAGACAAATGCTTGATGTGACCGTGGTAACTCATGAAGCGATCAATTCACGCCATAAAAGAAAGAAGCTTGGGGTCATATGCAAAGTCGACATGGGAAAGACTTGTAATCGTGTCCACTGGGGGATTTTTTTAATATATCATGCAGAGGTTGGGGTTTGGGTTGAAATAAAGAAGTTGGATGAGAGCTTGTCATTCATCTTCATGGTTCTCGCTTATGGTGAATTGGTCGTCTAAGGGCTATTTCAAGAGTTCAAGGGGGCTTAAGGCAGGGTGAGCTGCTATTTCCATTCCTTTTTTAACATGGTAGGGGAATCTCTTAGTAGCATGGTTTTAAAACTCGATGAGTAGACTCGAAACTCGGGCAAGTCGACTCGTCTATAGACTCGATTTGGGTTTCAACTCGGTTGACTCATTGAGTTGACTTGAAAACTTGATCGAGTTTATCGACTCGGTGAGTTGACTTTAGTGACCCTAACTGAGGAGAGGAAAGAAAGAAGAAGAGGAAGAAGAAGGATGAAAGGAGAAGGAGAAGGAGAAGGAGAAGGAAAGAAGGAGAAGGAAGAAGGAACAAAAGAAGGAACGAAAGAAAAAGAAGGGAAGAGGGAAGGAAAGATGGAAGGAAAGAAGGAAAGAAAGAAAGAAAGAAGGAAAGAAAGACAAAGAAGGAAAAAGAAAGAAAGGAGGAAAGAAGGAAACAAAGAAGGAAGGACAGAAGGAAAGAAGGAAGGAAAGAAAGAAAGAGAAGGGAAGGGGGAAGGAAAGAAGGAAAGAAAGACAAAGAAGGAAAAAGAAAGAAGGGAGGAAAGAAGGAAAGAAAGAAAGAGAAACAAAGCAAAGAAGCAAAGAAGGGAAGAAAGAAGGAGAGAAAGAAAGAGAAAACAAAGCAAAGAAGCAAAGAAGGGAAGAAAGAAAGAGAAAACAAAGCAAAGAAAGAAGCAAAGAAGGAGGGAAGAAAGAAAGAAAAAGAAGGAAAGAAAGAATGAAAGAAGGAACGAAGGAAAAAAGGAAGGAAAGAAGGAAGGAAGGAAGGAAAGAAAGAGAGAAAGAAAGAAAAAGAAGGAAAGAAAGAGAAAGCAAAGCAAAGAAGCAAAGAAAGCAAAGAAAGAAAGAATCAAAAAAAGAAGAAAGAAACAAGAAGAATATATATATATATATATATATATATATATATATATATATATATATATATATATATATATATATATATTAAATAACCCGAGTCGGAGCGAGTCGAGTCGGACCGATTTTCCGCGTTGACTCTACTCAGATGATTTTCGAGTCGAGTCGAGTTTCCGTGTTTTAAAACCAAGGCTGTTACAAAAGGTGACAAGTCAAGGGTTTTTCTTGGGGTTTGAGATTGCGAGGAGTGGCCTCCGATTACTCATTTCGAGTTCATTGATGATACCATGATATTTTGTGGTGCTTCTAGTAATGAGCTCTGGTATGTGAGAGTGAGCCTAGCTACCTATGAAGCTATTTCTAGACAGCATGTGAACTTCCATAAAACTAGAATTCTGGGAGGTGATGCTGATTTTGGGATGATGGAATCTTTTGCTAGGGGATATGGGAGAAGGAATAAGGAACAAAAGAAGGAAAGAAAGAAAAAGAAGGGAAGAGGGAAGAAGGAAAGAAAGAAAGAAGAAAAGAAGGAATGAAAGAAGAAAAGAAAGAAAGAGAAAAAGGAAAGAAGGAAAGAAAGAAAGAGAAAAAGAAAGAAAGAAGCAAAGAAGGGAAGAAAGAAAGAACGAAAGAAGGAAAAAGAAGGAAAGAAAGAGAAAACAAAACAAAGCAAAGAAGCAAAGAAAGAAAGAAGCAAAGAAGAAGAAGGGAAGAAAGAAGGAAAGAAAGAAAGAAAGAAGGAATGAAGGAAAAAAGGAAGGAAGGAAAGAAAGAAAGAAAGAGAAAGCAAAGCAAAGAATCAAAAAATGAAAGAAGTATAAATAACCCGAGTCGAAGCGAGTCGAATCTGACCGATTTTCCGCGGACTCTACTCAGATGATTTTCGAGGCGAGTCGAGTTTCTGTGTTTTAAAACCAAGGCTGTTACAGAGGGTGACAAGTCAAGGTTTTTTTTTGGGGTTTGAGAATGCGAGGAGTGGCCCCCGATTACTCATTTCGAGTTCATTGATGATACCATGATATTTTGTGGTGTTTCTAGTAATGAGCTCTGGTATGTGAGAGTGACCCTAGCTACCTATGAAGCTATTTCGAGACAGCATGTGAACTTCCATAAAACTAGAATTCTGGGAGGTGCTGCTGAGTTTGGGATGATGGAATCTTTTGCTAGGGGATATGGGATGTCTCGTGGACTCGCTTATCTTAGGTTACCTTTTTGTGTGTGGAAGCAGTGTGCGTAGCTTCGGGAACCTGTGGTTCGGTGGTTTGAGACTTGGCTGGCTGTCTCGAAAGGGAGCTTGCTTTCGATTGGAGAAAGACTGGTCTGGATCAAAGCAACCTTCACATACCTTTTAGTATATTTTATGTCGTTCAGCTGTTCGGTGGCTATTATTCGATCCTTTCAAGCAGATTGAAAGGAATGTCCTTTGGGAGGGTAGAGGTGAAGAGAAGGGATATCTCTTGGTTTATTAGGAAGTGTGTGACTTTTCTAGGAAGGAAGGAGGTTTGATTTGAGCATCCGCTTAATGTGAAATGAACAATGCTGTTTTGGGGAATTTTTTGTGGAGAGTATGGATGGATGAGGGAGGCTTGTGAGTTCAGGTTTTGGTTGCTAAGTATGACCAAGTTAATAATAGTTGGGGCATTCACAACATAAGAGGTAGAGCTTCTGCTTAGTGGAGAGGTGTCTGTTCGGATAAGAGCAGTTTTAATCAATGCATTATATTTGAGTGGGGAATGGGGAATAAGATGTATTTTCGGGAAGCGCATGGACTGGTGAGGTGGCTCTAATGTCTCAGTTTCCATACGTCTACAACATTGTTAAGAACCGTAGGGTGTTGCTTAGGGATGCTTATAAAAGTGAGGGATTCACATTGTGTGGGACATTCGCATCCACAGACATGTTTGGGATAATGAGTTTGGTTTGTTGGCGGAAATTTGGATCTCTTAGGCAAGTGTGAGCCGAATCAAAGGCTTCAAGATGGTAGATTGTGGATGCTTGATAATAAAGGGGTCTTTTCTGTTTGATTGTTTTATGATTTCCTGGTTTGCTAGCCGTTGATGCTTCATAGCTGGGTGTCGATATGAAAAGGTTGTGTGCACTTCAAGGTTCAGTTCTTTGGGTGGAGTCTGGCTTGGGGTTGGGGTTGTATCCTCCCAGCAGATCAACATCTGAAGAGAGGCAAGTCTATGCACAACAAATGTGTTATGTGTCTTCAAGATTGTTAATCGGCTTCCCGCTTCTTCATTCATTGTTGGTTTGTTAGGGAGATATGGGGAATGGTGTTCAAGATCTTTGACGTGGAGTTGGGTGGTTCCTAGATTGTGCGGGGATCTCATTTTTTCCTGGGACTATGGTGGTCTTAAGGGGACGAAGAGGGCCTTCTGGAGAGCGACCTTGTTTGCAGTTTTGTGGGTTGTTTGGTTAGAAAGGGACGATATAATGTTCCGTGAAGTGAGGAAACTATTTTGTTTGTTATTTGCAGTATCAAAGATTGGGTTCTAAGCTGGGTTCACTTGGAAAAAGAGGCTATGGCTAAAGTGGAGAGAAGTATGGTTGACATCTAGGATGATCTTCCAAAAGATAGTTGGGCACCCGCTCTCTTGGTTTTCCTGCTGCCTTGGGGTTCCCTCAAGGTTTTATTTGGGGTGTCATTTGGGCTTTTTTTGTGTCGACGTTTGTTTTCTTTTGGTTTCCAGCTTTTTCTGCTTGTTGCTCTTAGCTCCTCGATGTAGCTCAGGTTTGTAGTTTTTCTCCTTTCTTGTTTTTAAATATGCGTTGCAATTATTGATAAATAAAAAAAAACAAATGAATCTTAGTTCGATGTCTCTAAGTTTCTGACTCATCAACTGCTTTTTGTTTTACAACTGGGTTTTGGTTTGGAGAAGATGTTCGCCCCCTAGAGTTTGTGTTTTTTAGTTGGAGATTAGCCAGGGGTCAAATTTTTACGTCGGATCAGTTTGTTGACAAGCGGACAGAGATTGCATAATAAGCGTGTAAGCTGTATGCAAGAGAGTGAGTCGGCCAATCATTTGTTCATCCATTGTTGGATCGCGAAGGACATATGGAGAACAGTCTTAAAAAAAATTTCAAGGTTGTGTGGGGATAGTTTAGCTTCTTGGGATCATGGTGGCTTCAGGGGATCAAGAGGGGTTTCTCAGTGTTACCTTGTTGGTTGTCTTACAAGCAATTTGGCTTGAAAAAATGATAGGGTGTTTCGGAAGATGAGAAAACTCGCTGTTGTTACGAGGTGCTAAAGATTGTGTTGAGTTAGATGGTGCTGCACAGGGAAGCTGCGACTAAAGGAGAGGGGAATGGTTGAGTGTTGGGATGATTTGAGGGAGAGCTAAGGGCTTATGGTCTCAGCCTGGTGGGTTTCCCGGTTTTTCCTGAATTTTTTTCCATTGGTTGGCTGATTAGGTATTTTTTTTGGAGGGGTTTAGCATTTTTGCTTCCTTGTTGCTGCTTGTTTCTGTTTTGTGGTTTGGTTTGCTGCTTTGTGCTATAGTCTCTCCTGCTGCACATGAATGGGTTTTTTTTTCTTTCCATTTTAATATATTTCTTGCCTATACTTAAGAAAATAAAAACCCAACTTTAAGACAATAGGATGAGAGAGTTTTAGGCAAAAAAGGAAAAGAAATGTAAGTTCAGTATGGAACAATAGAAAGCACCTGGAATTTAAATATTTTGCAACCCTGTGCTTGCTTGTTGTGCACTTTGTGGCTCCAAATCAACATGCAAGCATAATAACGATAATTGATCCTTGGCCACTGCCATACAATCTTGCAGATCGCTATATGTTGGATATAATATTTTGGGAAAAAAAAAATCTTTGTTTAAAAAAGTTTTGGCTGAATTCAGCCTCGACTTCAGGAGTAGTGTTTCTTTTTACAATAATGTTCTCCCCCCCTCAAAATTATCCAAATAGATTTTCAGGAGTAGTGTTTCTTTTGCATGTAAACCACTAAATTTATATAAATTTAGTGGTTTACATGCAAAAGAGGGGGTGAGGACAAGTGCCCTAAGGTTTTATGAATGGAGACACCTCTAAAGAACTGCTCATGAAAAGGGAGACGTCAAAAGGAATGACCTTGCGAGGAGCTACCTCAGCAGTACAAATTGTATCATAAATTGTTAAATAGTAAGATTCATATAGAATTTTTTTTTCTAAATATGGAATACTAGTAAAAAAATTTAGTAAATATATTTGTAACCAAATCTTCATAATTAATTAGATATCACAATATCATATTCACAAATCATAAAAAGCTCACACCTAGATGACGAAGTATGCATAATAGAATAGGAGCACCACCCACTTTAGGCCATGTGGCAAACATTTTTTATTATTATCATTTGAAGTGTTTCATGTAGATGATCATCACTTGTACCACTCAGCAAGAAAATCACGCCTATCAACTATCCGATCAGAGTGGTTAATATGTACTGTTGTTCATATTAAAGTGTTCTAATTGGATGGTTCCAATGCTTCGATATCCGTGATTTTTGGGCTGAGTGTGGAACAAGTGATAGCCATCTGTGAGAAACACTTAAAGTGATCAGAGATGCATACCTTGAGGCCTAAATGGTGGTCCTCATGGCTATCCATGTAAAGTGTTCATAGCAGTCTGTGTCATGTATAATTGATAACCAAAGAAACCTAAATGAATTTTTGTAAACCAAAATAAGTTGAACAGCAAATGAGATTCAATTCCTCCCTCTAAACCAATAGAGATTCAATTCAAAAAAAAAAAAAACACCCACATATTGGAGATTAAATCAAAAACAGAGAAAATGAATTTTCAAGAGTGGGTCACTTGCTTGAAGCATTGGGATGTGATGTTAAACAACGAAACCATTTTCTAAATCTTTACATGCTTTTGGCATTTCTCAATCTTAGAGATCGCTTTCAACAATTTTAAGTCAATTTGGTGCCTGGATCAACGAAATGTTGAAAATATAAATCTATTATTTAGAGATGGAGAAAAGCCCTAAAAGTTCCTTGGAAAATGGTTTGAATGGGGACAATATTTTACATAATGTAATCGAGCTTCACTTGAACCGTACAATTCATGATATGAATCATGATGTCCCGCATTGTAAAATGAATTTCATGTTTAATTTGTAATCGCGTCTTACATAATGTAATCTAGATTACATTAAATTGTACGATTCATAATATGTATCATGCTGCTCAATATTAAATATGACTCATATTGGGAATTATATCGTTATTTATAAAATTCACTCTGAATCTTATAATTGAAATCAAAAGTTATACAATTTATCATCTCACAGTAAACATATATGGTTTCAATTTTTGTCAACCAAGGCTTAGATTTTAGGAAATGTCATGATATTTTTTATTTTATCAATCTGGAATTCCTAAAATTTGTAATATAATGAATATAGTCTAGATGTCATATGATTTATCTAAAGAACGAATATAAGTTCATACCTAAAAAAATAGGATGATTAGTTTTCTGTTTTTGAGGGGTCATGTTCAGGACAAATTTTGGAAAATTCCAAGTTCCAGATTTTCCTGAGGCATTGCAGATGGTTTGGAATTAAATTAAGAATCCATGATAAAGTTTCTTTAAATTTTGAATATTCTGCTGGAGTTTGTAAAGTTGTTCTCTTGTATGCTGCTGTCTGGACCCCATGCGTGAAACTCGCCAATAGATTTAGTCAAAATATTGTTGTATGAATTCTATTAAAATGGGGTGTCTACGTTTCTTTTTCATGGGTTGTCCTTTGTCAGGATAACATTTACACATTTTTTTCCATGTCCCTCATGTTATTGTTTCATTATTTATATTTATATCTAGTCTAGTTGGTTCCCTAGATCAGTGTTCAACTTTTAAGATTACTTCTACTTAACTGGCTAAACTGCAAACTGTTTCTGTAATTATTCACATTTACTTGTATCATGCATCATCAATTCACCTGGCTTCCTCTTTTTGCTGGACTCTTCCATAAATATTGCGGCATGCTGATGCGAAATTAGTTTTAGTTGCAGGAAGGGATAGGCCAGCCCACTTCCATATCTGGACATATTTCACGTCCAGTAAGTCGCAATGCTTTTGATAATGTTGTCGATCCAATGGGTGTATCTGATACTCAACTGGCACAACTACATAATGGTTTGGAGACTGTAGATGGCTTGCGTTCTGGAGAAACTGGCCCTGGCATGGTTAGGGTTCAAAGCTTTGGTTCTTCAGTTTCTCATTCTTTTGCGTCTGCTTTGGGTTCATCTCTATCTAGAAGTACGACCCCTGATCCCCAGCTGGTTAGGCCACCAGGTCCTGGACTTCCTCCAGTGGGAGGGAGGGTTTGTAGTGCTGATAAGAAGACTATTGTTGGTTCGAATTCCTTCAATGGTTTGGCATCTAGCATGGCTGATCATGCTGATATCGCAGCTGCTTTATCAGGCATTAGCCTGTCAAAAAGTAGATTAGTAGAGGAAGAGATTCATGCACAATCCCAGTTGCAACAAGAATTCGCTCACCGGCCTAATTTCCTGTTTGACATGCCAAATGGTCATAGCCAAAGTCTGCAGCAGCAACTCATTGAGAAATCTGAAGCAGAATCATCAGCCATTCCTGCTATCCCTGTTCGGGCATACAATTTGTCCCAAAATAATGGAGTTCTAACAGATGTTGATATGACTAAGATTGCATATGGCGGGCATGTCAACTTCCCAAAACGAACATCTTCTGCTAATCAATATTCAAAAGCACCTTTTTCAGGTTCTGCAAATTTAGAAGGATCTAGTGGTCATTATCGGAATACGGATATGCCAAATGTTGACTTTTCTGGTTACCATTCAGGCGGGTATTCAGTTAACCAGAGGTTTCCATCAACGATGAACAATCAACTTGATGCAGGTATTTCTTCCCTTTAATAATACTTCTGTTTCGTGACTTGTGTCTGCTGTTAAAGAACCTTAATTGGAGTCTTTACATTGGCTGCTACTTTGACAGATGGAGTAGGACATATTCTGAATAGAAGTGGACACCAAGTAGGGTCTGGTCATCAGGTGTCAATTATTGACCCACTCTCTTTACAGTATATGGCAAGAACTTCTGACTACTCAACACAGGCTGCTCCAAGCCTGGGAGATCCTTCGTTGGGAAGACACTACATGGGTGCTTCGCATGTGGATTTGCTCGGGCTTAAGAGAGCATACCTTGAGGCATTGCATGTGCAACAGAAATCACAGTATGGGATGCCATTTTTGGCTAAATCAGGTGGTTCAGATAATGGTTATTATGGTAATCCTGCTTTTGGTCTTGGCATGCAATATCCAGGAAGCCCGATGGCCAGTTCTGTTCTACATCCTATGGGATCTGGAAGTCCTATCAGGCAGAGTGAACTAACCACACATTTTCCTTCTATGATGAGAAGTTCGACGGTAGGGACAATGGGGTCATGGCCGGCTGAAAATGGTGGAAAAATGGAAGAACGTTTTGCATCATCCTTATTAGAAGAGTTTAAGATCAACAAGACCAGGTGTTTTGAACTCTCAGACATTGTAGATCATGTAGTTGAATTCAGGTATTAGTTCGCTGTTCCTCAAACTTACGATACCTAATTGTGTCTATATGTATCAGAAGCTGACTATAGTTTTCTAATATGAGGGCCGGGACGCTACCCACTGGGGTAGCTTTTTGGTGCTACCCACGAGCCAGCTGGGCACCATGTGGCACCCAACCCGAAGATCGGGTGCCACGGCAACTTGCCCAAGCTCGATCAGGTATCATGTGAAAGAATAATTTAAAAGAGTGTTGATCCACCATTAGAAATGTGGTTAAAGTTGGAAAAAATCAATGCACCAGGGTGGGTGCGCGTCACTCTATGTGTGACCTACGATTTGAAGGGCAAAAGAATTTTAAAAGCCATTAAAAAAAAAAAATCACATGCCACGTGACTGTACAATCCAAAACAGGTGTTGTTTTGGAGGTCACATGCCACGTGGCACATGATCTAGTCCACGTGGGTGGTGCTAAAACACTGCCCTGTGGGTACCATCTCTCTTCCCTTCTAATATTATAAGTTGTAACATAGTTTCATGTATTCATATGTATATTATACATATTTTATTTTTATATGTATGTTACACATATATTAACATCTTTTTTAAAAAACTCTAAAGTTTGAAATAGAAACTCCTAGACACCCTACGCGGGTAATGTAGCCTCATATATTGCTTTATTCTACTAGTATTGCCTTTCTTGATGGGGGACTTGAATTTCTTCTCTGTCTTATTTTTCCTTCTTTTCCACGTCTAGTGCGGATCAGTATGGGAGTCGGTTTATTCAGCAAAAACTAGAATCTGCTTCAGTGGAAGAGAAAAACAAGATTTTTCCTGAGATTATCCCTCATGCTCGTGCTTTGATGACTGATGTCTTTGGAAACTATGTTATACAGAAGGTATTTATTGCCTTCAATCACACACCAATCCAATTAGTTGCTATTTAAACACTTCGAGCTTGTCACTGACATTATTTACATTAACAATTGTAGTTTTTTGAGCATGGCACTGAAAGTCAGAGAGAGGAGCTAGCCAGCCAGCTTTCGTGTCATGTTTTGCCACTCAGTCTTCAAATGTATGGCTGTAGAGTGATTCAGAAGGTGCTTTTTGGGCTTTGTCCTATACTCATTATTATTATCTGAAAATGTTCCCCAGTAAGCCATATTAAGTTTCGACTTTGCATATCTGATTCATTTAATGTTCTACATGGAATTTATTGATTTATTTGCCTTGTCATCCGTATTTTTTGGGTGTAAAACTTTGTGATACCTCAGTTTCAACTGGAATTACGTCAATTCCTACTACACTTTGTTGTATGTCATAATCGTACCATTAGCTTGTGTAGAATTTGAGTGTAGTCCTTGTAATTGGTAACAAAGTTTATGACATTAATAGCTTGCAAAAATGGCTCTCTGTTTGATGATTTGAACCTGAGACTTGGTTATTAAATACCACATTTATGACTTCTATCTCACTTGCATAACAGTGGGAAGCATCATGAGAAAATATTATGTTCCGTAACCACATTTATGGCTTCTATGATCTATTGGGAGCCTATGTTCTGTAAGCAGCAAAATTCATGTCTATATGTGTTAAATGAGTTAAATGATTTTAGCTTACTCTGGGTTTTTGAAAAGTGAATTGCATGAGGTGGAATTTGCGATGACTCGTTCGGGTATTTGGTCTTTGTGTATTTGGGGTGATTCCCTTAATGTCGTTAGATGCCTTTGGTATAAGGGTAATGTGATTTATTTTATTTGTTTGAGGAAGTCTTAGACACGTTTTGAGGGTGTAATTTGTCTCTTTTGTTTCCGTGCGTACGGAGGCCCACTTTATAAATTTGCCTACTGAAGATGGGTAGTTAGACATGCCTTTGTATCTGGATGTCGCAGTGCTTCCCTTTTTTTTGTTTCTTTAGGCCAGCTGCTCCCAATATTGCTCTTGTGAGGGTTGATTGATCGCTTCTGTTCACATGTCAACTCTACAAATTTACTTGCTGAAGGAGGGGTGGTTAGAAGAGATGCCTTTGTATTTGGATTTGTGAGTTCTTTCCTGTAGTTTTTTCTCTTCGTTTGTTTATTAAGGCATCCTTCGCACTATGTTGCCTTTATATGTCTTTTCTTTTGATAAAATTTGTTGTCAATAAAAAAGAATTGCAATTTTAGGCAGTCAATGGTTGTAAGTTATATGGCTGACTTTTTTTCTTCGTTTTTTTCGATTGGTGAAGAAATTTAGTACATTAAATGAAGAGAGCACATAAAAGAATGAGAGATTCTTTGCCAGAAGAACAAACACCAAAATACAAACCTAAACAGAAACAGGTCAAGGGAACAACAAACAGATTTGTAAAGACCCCCCTCACAGGTCTGTGCAAAACCGGGAACAGACCAGAACACAAAACAGAGAATCACTCGTCACTCACCTAACCAGGACTTTTAACCGTTCAATCTCAAAACTCCATGATATCACTACTATTCGCCACTCCCTGTGACCCACCTAAGTTAAGGTGAATATGCCTTATCGTGTATATTGTTGACATGGTATCCCATGGTTGTATAATGGTTCTAGGTTGCATATCTCCCATGGATGCATAATATGCACTTGCACATGTAATATAGCTCAAAAGTTTTTAGCCTTTTACTGCAATGGCATTTATATACGAGTGGATCTAGAAATAATTTGCTGCTAGTTTTGTTCTAATTATTGTGTTATGCGTTCAAGTGTTGCTTGAGGTTACATTTTCATTTAATGCAATGTCGTCTGGTTTTCTAGTATATGCAGTTAACAAGTGGTTCTGTGTGAAATATGTTTTTAGACCTTTGTAAACTGGACTCATGTTACTGAGAGCTAAGTGCTGATATAAAACGAGTAGTGAAATAGGACTCCCAAAGCCATCTCCAAATAGATGCGATAAGGCTGTAATGATTATGATGATACACTTATATTTTACTGTTCTTTTTTGTATTTATGGTTCATTGAGTTCATGTTCAAAATATTCATACAGGCTTTAGAGGTGGTTGATGTGGATCAGCAGACTCAAATTGTGTCAGAGCTTGAGGGTTCAATCATGAAATGTGTCCGCGATCAGAATGGTAACCATGTTATCCAAAAGTGTATTGAGCGTGTCCCTCAGGAAAGGATTCATTTCATCATCTCAGCATTTTATGGACAAGTTGTGGCACTCTCAACACACCCATATGGCTGCCGGGTCATTCAGGTGTGTTAAAATTTTCCCATCCTTTATTACAATCTTTTTATGCCATCTCTTGAATCCTTCTTTTTATAATGGCGCAGAGGGTCTTGGAGAACTGTGATGACCCAAAAACACAAGACATTATGATGGAAGAAATCTTGCAATCTGTGTATACTTTGGCGCAAGACCAATATGGAAATTATGTTGTTCAGGTATGCCGTTACCAGTCTTATTTTCGTGGTTCTCTTCTTACTTGCACACCATTATTCAGCTGTGTTATTCTTTTCCTTTTACTATAAGGGTCTGTTTGGCATTAGGGAATTAGGCGGAAAATGGGACGTCGGATTATCAAATCCACAACTTTCCAATGTTTGGGAACGAAATACAGGGAGGAAAATAAAATCCTGTAGGTTTCATTTTCCAATTATTTTTTACAAGGTGGACCCTCGTCTTTTCGTTTCTGAGCTGTTGGGAAAAGTTTAAGTTTTGATTTTTTGGGTTCTCATATTTGTAGTCGAAGATTCGTGGAGCCGAAGGTTTTCACTATTAAAACTGTTGAGTGCCTTGAAACAGATGATGGAGATCACTTTTCGTTCCAGTCTTCTACACATTAGATCATGATATGATGGCCCACCTATGAGACGGTCATAAGTTGATTCCATGTGGCACACATCCCAAAAAGTGACTTGAGAATCCTTTTCATTGTGTGCCATGATGACTCATCTTTAGGAATGAGTGCGACATGTGATCAAGTCTAACCGTTTGATAGATGGTCCATGATCTCAAGATCTAGTATATGGAAGATTTGAAAAATACAAACTTTATAGTCAGATTCAAGGAAGCCAACACTTTTAATTGTAGAAACCTATGACTGCAGAGACCGAATTTTCGACTGCAAATATTGGTACCCATTTCTCCTTTCTTTCTCTCCGCAGTTCATTGGGAGTGAGACTCTAAACCAAGGTAGTTAAGGCGGTGTGGTGAGGTCATGGTGAAGAGACTCGCCAAGCCATGGCGAGGCCATGGCATGGGGCGAGGTCATTTATGAAATTTTTTTTAAATATTTTTTTTTATTCTATTTACTAATCATCAATATATTTTTAATTTTCTGCTAGTTTTCAATTTTTATATTTTTTATAGAGAACGAAAAAAAATTTAACTAATTAATCAGGGAGATCACTTGTGGGGAAATATGGAACGACCATCTGATGATATTTTCATGATCTCCAAATCAGTTGTGGGGAAGATTGCAACGAAAAACAATCTCTGCCAGTCCGATTCAAAGAACAAATTAATAAAAAAAATCGTAAAAAAACAAATTGTTGATATTAAAGTACATCAAAACGAAAAAATAAATAAATACAAAAATAGTAACAAAACAGAAGAAAAAAACTCATACATGCACGTGAGTCTGTGAAGAACTTGAGCGTTGACGGTCATGAATTGATTGCGAATGTGCTAATTGGATTTTAAAAAATGAAAGAGAAAGGGACGAGAGAGTATTGATAAAAGATATATATATATAGAGAGAGAATGGCTGTGAGAGAGACGAGAGAGAGGAGTTGCGTTAGAGCAACTGTGAGAGAGACTAGAGGGTTCACGTAAACCCTAAATATGATGGATATAACTTGGCAAACATAATTTATAAGTTATAAATTGTGAGTTACACATATAACTTATAACTTATAAGTTTTAGAATTTATAAGTTATAACTTATAAGGTTATAAATTATAAAAAAAATTCAAAATAGCCACCATGGCGGTGCACGCCATTTTGCCATGGCATCGCCATATAGGTTCATATGACGATTTGCTTTGCCATGACCTTGCCTCAACAACTATGCTCTAAGTGCTGCTCCAGCATATGGAGCCATCTTACTCTCTCTCTCTCTCTCTCTCTCTCTCTCTCTCTACCCTCCCCCTATTAGATGGGTGCCTTGGCTGCCATGGTTTCCCTTGCTCTCCTAGCCAATTTTCATCTCGGCTCTCTCTCTCTACTATCAGACAATTAACATCTTGGGCTGCAATTGCTCTCTTTGTCGATCAGTGAATCACCATCTTATCACCATCTTAGCAATTTATTCTTTCTGGCATTTTACCGATCATTTTACCAATCTACCCAAACAATGGAAAACAAAAGAATCATGTGGATTCCTATGAGCTTAGAAACTATAGGAATATATGGGATTTATAAATCCGAATACTCCCTTTTCTGAGGTTTTATCCAAACAGACCCTAAGGGTTTGTTTGGATATGGGGAAAATGGCAGAATTTTATGGGGCGGATTTATAAATCATACATTTTCTACCGTTTGGATTGTAAATGAGGGTAGGAAAATAAAATCCCAATTGCCTAGATTTTCTGAAACAAAATTTCGCACTGGCACTTTATTTTACGAGTCCTACGAAAAATAAGATATCTCTCCTATTTTCTAGGTGCCCAACAAATTAGCCATTTAATTTTTTATTTTTTTTTCGAGTGGGTACTTTTTCTTACAAACAAAGATTTCTTCTTTTTCAACCCGGGTTTCATGTGTTTAAACTATTGACTACTTTGAATCAGACTATAGAGATCATTTTTCATACCAATCTTCGATATAATAGAACTTGAGATCATGCTTCTATCATCAGATGGTCAGATTTTGATTCCACGTGGCACACATCCATAATATGAACATGATCGTTAATGCTATATGTGAATCAATTTTCGAGATGTCGACTACGTGGAATCAAAATCTGATCGTCTGATGGTAGAGGCATAATATTTAGATCTATTGTGCCAAAGATTGGGATGAAAATCAATCTCCGACGTCTGATTCTAAGCAATCGACAATTTAAGAATGTAAAACTCAGGTTTATGGGGAAGGATATTGGATTAAAAATAAAGGTACCCTTTCTCAAATAAATCCCAAATCTCTCTCCTATATTTTAGGTGCCACAACCATTAACCCACTACCTGGCTTCTCTCTCTCTCCTATTTTTTAGGCTAATAAATCAACCCCTACAATTTCTTAAACTATATCCACAGACTCTCTCTCTCTCTCTCTCTACTCCCATTTTTCTGACCTTTTTCATACTCTTTATTAGGCTATCCAAACACTATAAAATAAAGGAATATTGTGGATTCCTATAAGCTCAGAAATCATAAGATTTCATAGTATTTATTCCATTTTCCTAAGGTTTTATCCAAACAGTCCCTAAAGTTTTATTTGGTTTGTTTAATTTTAGGTTATCCTCCAGCTATGTATTAGGTCTTTCTCTTAATTTATTTATTTCCTTATGTCTGGAAAAGTTTGTCACGCCTCCTGCTGCCACGCATCGCTTTCATATTATTCGATATTGAAATTCGGGCATTTCAAATCTAAGTCATTTCCCAATTCATGTAAATTACCGCATATATATATTTTTTAAAGCGTCGCGAGAAATGTTTACTATTTTTCTTGTAATGGTGAAAATGATTTAATTCATTTATCAAAGTAATTGCGGGAACATATTTAAATACTGTCGATTTAAATTATCATTTTCGTTAACCTGATCAGGGAAGTTCGGGCATACGAGATTTTCCCAAAAGTTAAACCTTAAAATGAAAATCAACATACTTTAAGGTTCCAATACAAGTTACGTCAATAGTTTTTCTCAAAAGTACCGGACTTAAAAACAAAGCAAAATAAAGGGAAAGACCCTGTCAAAACCAAGTGTGCATGTGTTGGTAGCTCTATAGACATAATGAGCTTAAACTGTCAACTCGATGATCGCTCTTGGATCCTTCCTTGTCCAACTCGTCTAACTTTGGTTGGATGGCTGTTGACTGGCCTCTGAAATTTTTGGGTCACTAAACGACTGTAAGTGATAAAGCTTAATAATATCTTAGTTAATTTTGTAATGGGTTTTATTACAAGTGATAACATAGAAATAATCAAGATTAAACTAATGCTAGGCGGGAATTCTAAGTATGATGACATTAACAATTACTATCTGACATGAAAAATATTCGCAATTCAATACAAACATACAAACATACAAATTAGCATTCACAACTCAACACAAACATACAAATTAGCATGCAACATTATTGGCTAAGCATGGGAAATTATTCTGCAGATTAACAAATAACAAGATTTACAAGTTGCATTAAAGTTTATAAGCTTATTTATATGTCAATTTTCTACTTTGTTACATCTTGCTTATTTATTTATTGTATTTGTTTATTATTAGTGTCTTCTAATTAATTCAGTGTCGATACCAGAGCACCAATCATGGTCTAAGATTTAAGATTCAAGATGCCAATGTTTGCACGAACAAAGGCTAACACTCTCCACCGTTTAGTCAATCAAGGCAAGGATCAATGACTGTTGGTCTAACTAGTCCCGATTCTCAGCCGACATTTCAAGAGCTTTTTCAAGTACGGGGTGCTCATACGAGCTTGTTCATGAGAACAACGATCAACTATATGAGGCTTTCTAACGGGGATGCTGACATTGTAAACATCAGATCTGCATCGCTTTGTACCGTCGGAAGAAGCTTTAACAGAACGGAAATGGAAACGTAACCAAGCTTAAAGAATCGTTGAGCAATATGATCGATCGATTGGCACCCGGATTCAATCGATCAACTATGCCCAATGAGGGCTTCAATTTGAATGGGATCTGCCAGAATTCGAATTTGAATTTCAAGGGGCAAACTTGTTTTTCTTTTTACTTATTTTGTTTTAGGGTTTTATTTTAAGAGCTCTTATATAAGGTCTTTTAAAAAAAACAATGTAATTAGTTATTGATGATGAATGAAAGTTATTGCTTGTGTGCTTGGGATGAGCCATGATTGAAGAGTGATTATTCGCTTCCCGAGAAGGGTTTGGTGTGAAGCCAAGGGTGTGAAGCCCAAAATTTATCTTCTATCTCTCTCTTTATCTTTTATTTTCTTTCTCTGCTTTGTTTTGATCCCATAAACCTTAAATCCAACCATTATCTTTTCCCAAAATTCCCAACTCCAAACCATTGATTTGAACTAATATCAAAATCCTAAATCTAGCCATCCAACCTTCAAATACCCCGAAGTTTATAAACCCTAGATCCCATATGAGTCCCTAAATCGTTCCGATTCAAGCCCATATCTCATACGAACCATTAAACCAAACCGGATAAGAACACTTAGAACACTCGCGATTCCATCATTGAATCCCGAGCGGTGCCCTAATCTGGAATAGCTAGAATTCTATCTCTAGAACCGATCTACACCGCAAGGCAAACGGATCTAGTGCACGGACCGGACTCTACTCGAATCAAGCGCGATTCTCCAATAAAAAACTACGAAACCCTAAGGTATCCGCTTTATTTTCAGGTTTATTGGTAAATTAATCTAATTTAATTTTGGCAAATCATCACCTCATATGCATTCACGTAGTTTAGGGTTTTGTCCTTCATCAGTTTTGGTATCAAAGCTTAAGTTCTAGGTTAGGGCATATTTGTGTGACATTTAATTCCATTGCGTTTTAATTTTCATTGCATCTTATTTCAGTTGTGGTCAAAGTGTGCACATCTAGTGTTCGATAAAATTCCTCTTTCATTGTGGTTCATATTTGCATGCCCATTTAGAACTCGTATTAGTAGTTGTGATCACCATGGACATGAATGGGATTATCGAAATTCTTAATAGGATGAGAGCCGAATTAAAAGCAATCAATGATCGAATGGCTGCCATGGAACAAGCCCAAAGAAACCTTGAGGTTTCTAATGGGAGATTTCTAGATCGAGTCAATCAGTTAGATGGGTATGACGAGTATATTGAGCAACGTCGTTAACGTGATGGTCCACGTTTCGAACGCAATAGTTACCAACATGATCGGAACCGGAATCATAGGATGGATCGTCGTGGAAATGACCTCGACCTGAATGGGAAACTCCTTAAAAACGTCCGAGTTGAGTTCCCTACCTTCGATGGAAGCTTAGACCCTAAACTCTTCTTCTATTGGTTATCCGACATGGACCAGCACTTTGAGTGGTTTGGCATGAGCTATGAGTGATGTGTCAGGCTCGCCAAGATGAAACTCATCGGCCAAGCCCGACTCTTTTTGGTCAACATTGAACGCATCAGAATGAATGCGGGTTGTGCTCCCATGACCCGTTGGGAGGACATGAATGAGCGACTTACATAGAAGTACGTTCCTCATACTACCATCGTCTCCTCGATCAATGGCAAAATCTACGCCAAGGTATGTCCGTAACAGATTACATTGGCAAATTCGAAGAATACATGATGAGAGCCAAAGTGTCCGAAGACCCTCAGGTCACTTTATTCAGATTTCGCATCGGATTGAGGTTTGACTTATAAAAAGAGTTAGTCTCTCACCTCGTTGAGACTCTCGCTGAATGTTACATTGTCGTTCAAAACCTTGAACGATATTTGAAAATGACGGTGGTGAGGCGATCTGAGTCTCATATCGGTCAACCTCATACCGATGTGCGGTTTGACAAAGGAAAGGGTGTGGTAGGAGAATCCTCGAAGGGCAGTTCTCACATCAAGTGTTACAACTGTCAAAGGTTGGGACACTATGTCGCCTAATGCCCTAAGAGGAACCAGTAAAGGAATCTCTTTTTTGAGGGAGAGGGCAACGAGGATGACAGAATTTGGAAGAAGAGATCTTTTAGCCGGATGCCACACCTAATAATGAAGAGGGTGATGCCAGTGGCCGTGCTCTTGTTGTGAGGTGTGCCTTTGCACAACCTCAACGAGATGAAAAAGAGGATTGACGTAGGGAGAATATCTTCCGCACCTTCGCCAAATGTGGAGAGAAGAGTTGTAAGATCATCGTGGACAGCGGAAGTTGCGCCAATATAGTGTCAACACATTCCATAACCCACTTAGGGCTTACACCCGAAGCCCACCCGAGACCATACAAAGTTGTGTGGGTTGACTCTTCCTCCATTCCCGTGTCTCAGAGGTGTCGCGTACCTATTTAGCTAAGTTCATATTTGGACACCTTGTGGTGCGATGTGGTGCCGATGGATGTGGGCCACATCATCTTAGGGAGGCCATGGCTTTATGACTTGAACGTGATCATTTTTGGTCGATCTAACATTTGCACGTTCATGCATAAGGGCAAGAAGATAACTATTAACTCTTTATCTCCCAAAGCACCGTCGACCAACAAAATCAAGGACGGTCAATCTAAGACCATTAACATTGTGAGTCCTTCGGAGTTTGAAAAGGCATCGTTAGATGAGAACTTGGTGTATGTTGTCGTCACCATTGAGACTGCTCCTGAGTCAGTAACCGAGTACCCCAAGGAGGTTGAGCCAATAATGAAAGAATTTGCCGATGTCTTCTCTGAAGACTTACCCAATGAACTTCCTCTCATGCGTGACATTCAACATGCTATCGATTTGGTTCCCGGATCTACCCTGCCAAACCTGCCCCATTACAGGTTAAATCCGGTTGAGCACGCCACATTGACTCTATAACTCAATGAACTCTTTCAGAAAGGGTTCATCCAAGAGAATCTGAACCCGTGTGCCGTACTCGCCCTATTCACTCCTAAGAAAGATGGTGCATGGCGCATGTGTGTGGATAGTCGTGCAATCAATAAGATTATGGTTAAATATCGATTTCCCATACCAAAGTTCGACGATATGCTTGATATGATGGTTGGTGCCACTATCTTTTCCAAGATAGAGCTTAAAAGTGGCTATCATCAAGTTCGCATTTGCCCCGGTGATGAGTGAAAAATCGCCTTCAAGACCAAGGATGGTCTTTATGAGTAGATGGTCATGCCTTTTGGGTTGCTGAATGCCCCGAGCACATTCATGAGGCTCATGACCCAAGTGTTGAGGCCGTTTCTCGGCAAATTCCTTGTCGTATACTTTGACGATATCTTGATTTACAGTCATGACAAAGAACGACACATTATCCACCTAAGGTTGGTTTGTGAAACCTTGAGGGGAGAAAAGTTATATGCGAATCTCAAGAAATGCACATTCATGCAACAATCCGTTTTATTCTTGGGATGGTTGCGGACCCCAAGAAAGTTAAGGCCATTGTGGAGTGGCCCAAACTTCGAAATATTCATGAAGTCCATAACTTTCATGGCTTGGCCACTTTTTATCGTCGTTTCATCCGCAACTTTAGCACCATTATGACTCCCATTACCGATTGTATGCGAAAATGGGAGTTTCAATGGGGCAGAACCGCGACGAAGGCCTTTGTCGAGATAAAGGATAAGATGTCTAGTGCACCCGTCATGTGCCTACCGGACTTTTCTAAAGTCTTTGAAGTAGCCTGTGACGCGTCGAGTGTGGGAATAGGCAGGGTGCTTAGCCAAGAGGGCTACCCAGTGGCCTATTTTAGTGAGAAACTTAATGAAGCTAAGCAAAAATACTTCACCTATGACAAGGAGTTTTATGCGGTCGTTCAATCTCTTTGGTATTGGAAGCATTATCTTAGACCGCAAGAATTTGTGTTGTTTTCTGACCATGAAGCCTTATGCTTCCTTGCTTCACAAAAAAATTTGAACCCGAGGCACGCAAAGTGGGTTAAGTATTTTCAAGGGTTCACATTCGTGTTAAAGCATAAGGCGGGTGCCGAGAACAAGGCAGCTGATGCACTTAGTCGTCGAGTGGCGACTTTACAGTCTATGAGCACCGAGGTCATCAGCTTTGAGCAGTTGAAACAAGATTATCCTGAGTGCCTAGATTTCAAAGTAGAATACACTGCTCTCTTGGAAAATCCAAACAACATCAATTTCAATTATACCTTACAAGACGGGTATTTGTTCAAAGGAAATCGCTTGTGCATCTCTCACACCTCATTACGTGACTTTCTCATTTGGGAGTAACATGCCGGAGGGATTGTCTGGCATTTCGGGTGCAATAAGACCATTGCGCTCGTAAAGGATAGGTTTATTGGCCTAGCCTTATGAGAGATGTTTCACGAGTCGTGAAACAATGTCGTACATGCCAAGTAGCCAAACAAAATAAACAAAATACTAGTTTGTACACCTTGTTGCCCATGCCACAATTCCCGTGGCAAGACATCTCTATGGATTTCGTGCTCGGACTTTCCAAGAATCAACGAAAACACGATTCCATTTTTGTGGTGGTGGACTGCTTCTCTAAGATGGCCCACTTCATACCTTGCTTCAAAACCTCCGATGTAGCTCACATAGCCAAATTATTTTTCGGAGAAGTTGTGCGTCTCCATGAAACTATCGTGTCAGATCGAGACGTGAAGTTCACCAGTTACTTCTGGAAAACTTTATGGCACATGATGGGTATCATGCTCCAGTTTTCTACGGCCTATCATCCTCAAACCGATGGCCAAACGGAAGTCACCAATAGGAGCTTAGGTTATCTCTTTCGTTGTCTAGTCGGTGATGATATTAGAACCTGAGATTCTACGTTACCAATAGCCGAGTTTGCATACAACAACTTTGTCAATAGCAAGGATCAAAATTTCAGTCGAAATGATTGAAATTTCGGCCGAAATTATTGGTTTTGGTCCCCACCGAAACGATAATTTGGACCGAAATTTCGGTCCAAATTTGCATGGGACCCAAATTTTCGGTTTTTGATCGAAAATTTACCCGATATTTTGATCCTTGGTCAATAGGTCCCTAGGTGTGAGTCCGTTTGAGGTCGTGCATGGGCATAGGCCAAGGACACCATTAGATTTAATCCCCTTGTCTGCATCACATCGAGTGTCTGAGTTCGCGGATGCATTTGCACAACACTTTCATAGCTTGCACGCTGAAATTAGACAAGATTAATTCAAGCAATGAACATTACAAGATAACTGGGGATGCACGTAGGCGCTTCAAAGAATTCCAAGTGGGGGATCATGTGATGGTTCGGGTTAGGCCTGAACGATTCCCATCAGAAGTCGCAAAGAAGCTCCAAGCCTGTGGTGCTGGCCTTTTAGAATTGTGCCAAGGAGCGGGCCTAATGTGTATGTTCTCAAACTTCCGCCGGATATTAGGGTCAGCTCTACGTTCAATGTAGAGCACCTAGTCCCTTCTTTGGGGTCAACCCCACCCCCACCAACCCCTTCCAAGCGGCCCCGAGCCCAAATTCCAGCCCCACCCTACAACCCTTACCATTCTCTTCCCCACGCAGGCAGAGGAGAGAAGAGATCGAAGGGATACTTAATGATTTTACGGTATCCACCCATGGTGGAGGATTTCAAAAATACTTGGTTAAGTGGATGGGAAAGACGAACTCCGAGAATACATGGTTAACTGAAGACGAGGTGCGACGCCTGGACCCCGACATGCTCGATCACTATCACCATGCCGCTTCATCGGTGATGAAGCCTTTTCGGCTCGGGAGAATTGACAGGGACGTTGACATTGTAGACATCGGATACGGACCGTTTCACGTGTACCGGCGTCGAAAAAAGCGGAACGAAAACGGAAACCAGAACCAGACTTAAAGAATTAGCGTGCTGGAGCAATGCATAGTCGATTGATCAACACCGGGATTCGATCGATCGACTGTCGTGAGAATGGGATCCGCCAGAATTCGAAGTTGAGTTTTAAGGGGCAAACTTGTCTTTCTTTTTGCTTATTTTGTTTTAGGGTTTTATTTCAAGAGCTCTTATATAAGGTCTTTTAAAAAAACAATGTAATTAGTTATTGATGATAAATGAAAGTTATTGCTTGTGTGTTTGAGATGAGTCATGACTGAAGAGTGATTCTTCGCTTCCCGAGAAGGGTTTGGTGTGAAGCCTAGGGTGTGAAGCCTAAAATTTATCTTCTATCTCTCTTTATCTTCTATTTTCTTTCTCTGCTTTGTTTTGATCTTATAAACCTTAAATCCAGCCAGTATCTTTGCCCAAAATTCTCAACTCCAAACCATTGATTCGAACCAATATCAAATTCCTAAATCCAGCCATCCAACCTTCAAATATCCCAAAGTTTATAAACCCTAGATCCCATCTGAGTCCCCGAATCAATCCGATTCAAGCCGATATCTCATCCGAACCATTAAACCAAACCGAATCAGAACCCTTAGAACACTCGCGATTCCATCATTGAATCCCGAGCGACGCCCTAATTTGGAATAGCTAAAGTTCTACCTCTAGAACCGATCTCGCAAGGCTAGGATCTAGCGCACGGACCGAACCCTACTCGAATCAAGCGTGATTTTTCAATGGAAAACCTAAGGTATCCGCTTTATTTTCATGTTTATTGCTTAATTAATCTAATTTAATTTTGGCAAATCATCACCTCATATGCATTCACGCAGTTTAGGGTTTTGTCTCGCATCACTTTCAAGATTCAAGATGGTATCTTTTTTTACTTTCAAGATTTCAAGATTTGTATCAAGTAATTAATATTCAAGATTCAATATATTCAGGATTTTCATATTTGAGTTCAGTGTTTAAGTATACTTCTTTCCAGAAGTTCAAGTTCAAGTCCCATTTCGGTTTCAAGATTCAAGTATTCAAGTTCCCATTTCGCGTTCAAGATTCAAGTATTCAAATATTCTGGTATTCAAGTTCAATTTCATGTTTAAGTTCAAGTTCCAGTTCAAATACGAGAAGTTCAAGTACAAGTACAGGTTCTAGTTCTAGTTCAAGTAGAAGTTCAAGTTCAAGTACAAATTCAAGCTCAAGTTCAAGTTCTAATTCAAGTCCTAGTACAGGTTCAAGTTCAAATTCAAATTCAAATTCAAGCTCAAGTCTAGTTCAAGTACAAGTTCAAGTTCAAGTACAAATTCAAGTTCAAGTTCTAATTCAAGTCCTAGTACAGGTTCAAGTTCAAATTCAAATTCAAGCTCAAGTATAGGTTCAAATACAAGTTCTAGTCAACCTCAAGCACAAGTACATGTTCAAGTTCAAATACGAGTTCAAGTTCACATTCAAGTACAAGTTCATGTTCAATTTCAAGTTCTAGTACAAGTACAAGCATGATTTCGAGTTCAAGTTCGAGTACAAATTCAAGTGCTAGTTCAAATACAAGTTCAAGTTCAAGTACAAATTCAAGTTCAAGTACTAGTTCAAATACAAGCATAAATTCGGTTCAAATACAAGTTCGAGTTCCAGTTCAAATACAAGTTCAAGTACAAATTCAAGTACTAGTTCAAATACAAGTTCAAGTTCAAGTACTAGTTCAAATACAAGCATAAATTCAGTTCAAATACCAGTTCAAGTCCAAGTTCAAGTTCTAGATTAAATGCATGATCAAGTTCTATTTCAAGTACAAGTTCTAGTTCAAGCATGAGTTCAAGTTCTGGTTCAAGTACAAGATTCAAGCATGTCATTGACTTATTTTCATCAATCATACAATCCAAGTAGTTCATTCAAAACAGAAATTTTTAAGTCGGGTTTCCAAGTTCCATGACTTGATTCTAAGGGGGAATCCAGTCGGTTCATGCTTAAGACCAAGTCTTACCTCAGTTTAAAGTCCAATAAGGACTTATGTTTATCGTTGTTGATGAAAGAGGCTTGCTCGTCTCTAATCGAAGTGTAAGGCATCGGGGTGCCTGTCTCTAATAACCCTATGTATTTGTTTGAGTTAAGTCAACTAATTGACCACTCATCAGTCCTTATTAGAGACAGGCACCCCGATCACTAAAATACCTCTTAGTCATCCTTTGGGCCTTAGGTCCATTCCATTCTTATTAAAGACTCATTCGGGTCTTGGGTCAATTGGGTTGGGTCTTATTCCATTTATTTTAGTGATTGGGGGGCCTCTGGGCCCATCACTGGTCCGTGTCAAGTTTATGAGTCGGGTAATTGGCCTTAGACATGTCCAATCCTATGGGTTCAAGGTCCATGGGTTAGCATGTGTTGGATCTTTACTAGATCCGACCTTGAAAAGGGTCACTCTAGGTATACGACCCTTTTCAAGGTCCGGGCCATTTGTGTTCATCCATTATGGGCCTTTATAATTTCTTTTAAAACATTTTGGTCTGGTCCAAGCTTAGAAAATCATCTAAGGTTCCCCTGGCTGTGGGCTGAGTAGTCGGGTCTTTAACAAAATTCTTATTTACCAATTTCTTGGCATTTGGGCCTTATTGGATCATCAAAAGATTAGACTGAATCTTTTGACTTGGTTGACCAAATTCACACAAGGCTTATCACAAGTTAGCTTCACAATAACCATGTGATCGGGTATTTCCCAGGTAGTCACGGGTTTCGGGTCAAGGTCTAAGTTCTAGGTTTCATTCTTCAAAATTCCAGATTTTCCCACAAGTGTGTCAAACACCTTGCAGTAAATCGCTCGCCATTTTCAACTCCAATTGAATTTTCGAGTCCTACGAAAACTGAGTGAAAGAGGGTCGATAACCGCATCTTTCCTAAGTTGTGGCACTCAAAAATATGATCAATTTCGATCATGGTCGACATATCACTAAGATTTGTCCTCCTTTATAAGGTTTTTGGGCCAGATTTATTGAGCTTTAATGTCGGGTCTATAACTACTCTTAGTGCCGATATCGAAATCGGGCATTCAATGGCTTGGTCCATCTCATGCTTCATATTTTCGAGTCTTGGTCCGAGATGATTCTATGTTAGTCCCAGATCCATCGGGTCTCGTTTTGGGTTCATTCTATTAGTTTAATCGACATGGGCAGCTTGCCGGTACTACCCTATATGTTGGGTATCCATGTATCTAGTAATTTTGGATTGGCTTTGAGAGACATCCGATCGAGCCTATATTTCCGGGCACGATTACATTTTCAAACCATTTTTTTGTTTTTGGAAATCAATTTTATAAAAACCTCGCTTTTCAAAACCAATTTCAATCGGGCTTCAAGATTTATTCGCTATATGTGTTATAGCCTAGGTGACCAAATCTCGGGTTTTCATCGGTGAGCAATCGATCACCGTTGATCATTCATGATCGACATTGGTCACGAGCTTCCAAAACTGGGAATCTCATCTGACCATCAGTCCATCAAAATGGTCAAACTTTGATCTAAAGACCATCTAGTGGTCCCTGTTAAAGTGAACTATATATAGAGCCTATGCATCTAGAATTTTCTATCCGTGCATTAATCACCATTGAAATTCCCATGGTCAAGTCTAAGATTTCAAGCACAATATTTTTAGAATTTACAACCTTATCAAAACTCATCATTGGATCAAAGTCCTATGATCAAGACAAGTAAGCTCTATGTCTCTACATCAAGCAATTCAAGCAAATTTCAAGATAACCAATTGTGACTGTCCTATTGGACATTCATCAAGACTAATAAATGGGATAAAATTTTATGAGATAAAACCATATGAACCTCAGTATATTCCAGTCACTAATCATGTTAAATATTTAATCTAATTCCATAGAAATAAAACAAGAGTTCAACACTATATCCAATATAGACTATCTAGAAATCAAGCAATCTAAAACCATACGATTTGATCATGATTAAACCAGTAAATAATGAATAAAATGCTGAGATTTCATAGAGCTATTTCATCAAAATTTCATCTAACATCAAGCCACAAATTCCATGAGCATTCTGTGCAAAGAAATGACATCAAACATACTATACTACACAGAGTTAATATGCTTCAATGACCACTACTTTGACCTAGAAATCCGTGGTCAAAATGTCATTTTCCAGAGATCAAACTCATACATTATCATCTACAAAATACATAAATTCCAGCCATAAGATCCATCTATTTGAATTAATTTGGCATAGGAATCTAGAGTTAGAAATTTGGGATTTCTACACAATGATGCATATGGGTCATCTTTGACCAAATCTTGACCATTGGATGGCCTTGCATGATCATATTAATCACATGCGTGACATCCAAATGTCATGAACAAGATATTGTTTTAGAATATCTACAGAGTTAAAATAAAAGTCACATTTTTATTCACAAAAATACAAGAAATTTCAACAAGGTGTTGGTCTTGATATATTTGACGAATCTAGACCATTGGATGACCTTGTATGATCATGTTGATCTCATGCATAACATCCAATCATACTAGTCTAACATATATTCCAGAAAACTCCAAAAGTTTCAAGGCAAACCCATTTATTTTATAAAAATTTCAAGGAAAATTCAAGGAAATTTGAAATTTTCTAGGTCTCGACCTATTTGACCAATCTAGACCATTGGATGGCCTTGCATGATCATGGTGATCACATGCATGACATCCAAATATGCTGGTCTAAATATATTCCAGAATTTATAAAATTTTCAAATATAAAATCTAACTTATTTTACAAAAGTTAAAGGAAAATTGAAGAAAATTCAAAGTCTCATTGGTCTTGACATTGTAGACGAATCTAGACCATTGGATGGCCTTGCATGATCATATTGATCACATGCATGGCCTCCAAATTCACTGGTCCAATATTGTTTCAGATCTTTAAACAAAACCATAACAAAAAATCATTTTTAAACAAGGAAAATCCAAGCAAAATCAATAGAACTCTACACTATATTGGCCTTAACCCATATAGCCATTCTAGACCATTGGATGGCCTTGCATGCTCATGTAGATCACATGCATGACCTCAAAGGTTCTGCTTATATAATATATATAACAATTCCAAATTTTAAACTTCAAATAATTCAAGAAAACTAGAGAATCTATGGACAAATTCCTAGACTACTAGATTAGCAACTCCATACAAAGGTTAACCAAGGCATTACCTTAGCTAGGATCCTCTTGCTTGCTGGTTTGGCTCAAGTTGAATGGTAACATGGGTTGGGATAAGGCCCAATTTAATATATATGAAACTAGAAGATGAGGTGAGTTGATTGGTGGTGGTGGATGTGCGTTTTGATGGCCAGATGAAGAGGGCAAATTCAAGGTTTTGATGGCTAGATGAAGAGGGCAAATTCGGAATATATATCTTACGCAGAAATTTTAGGATAGTCCGCAAAAATAAAGGAAAATAGAAGGGAGTCCTGAAATAGTAAAGAACTCACTCTAATATCAAATACCTAAAATATCTTAAGACCATAAACAAAAGTTGTAGAGGTCATTCACTCACCCCAAAATTTAGGACGGGTACGAGATCCCATGAAGACACAATACACTACATGAAATTTTTTTGTTCTTGTTATTGCCGCACATGCCTCTCTCTCTCTCTCTCATGTTTTCGAGAATGAACATGAGCACAGTCCTCCCAAGACAAAAATAACTCTTCTTTTTGAACATGCATTTCTTGATGTACAAATTAGTTTCTTTCTTGACGCGCCTTCTCTTTCTTTCTTATCTGCTACTTCTTTTATTTTACTTCTTGCCAAAAGTTGTTACATCAATGCACAATTTAGTTTCTACCATGTAATATGTTGGAATGCTTTTTGCCTTATGTGAAATAAGTAAAGCAAAACCAAGACAATTTGGTAACGTGGTTCCACCATAAGGATTCATGGACATAAGCATTCCATATTCCTTGGCGGAAACTCATTCATGCATGGATTTTCCTTGCAGAAGACTGTTATGAGGTCTGTGCCCTTTCTTTTACTAATATATTTTTCACGCAGCTATCAGGTAGAAAAGTGAGGGCATTAAACTTTTCTTCTTTTATTTATTTTTATTATTGTTATCTTTTTTTTTTTTTTTCACTTTTTTTTTTTGGGGGGGGGGGGTTAAGTGGTCCTCTTTTTGTTACTTTTCAAATGTTTAGTGCCAATTTTATTTTTTTCTTGCATTAGAATGGTGCTTTAAATCCCTTAAGTTCAAATTCTTCTATATTTCATATGGGAGCCATTACTTGCATTCGGAAGTTGGCCCTTGCACCAAACTTCAAGGAAGACTTGGTATTTTAGAGACGTGGTCGGTGAAAACACAATCTGGGCCGTCTGATTTGAAGTTCATGATCTATAGATCTTTGGTGCATAAGATTGTAGCAAAACACGGTCTAGTCAACTGTGGAATCTTATAATAACGATTGACTATATTTAATACCTGATGAAGATTATATTCCGTGCTCATCTTTTGCACTTAATATCTTTAAATCATGGCTTTAAATTAGATGGTGTTTTTACATAGTAGAGGTCGCCAAACTTGCAATTCTTTCTCTTAGATTCGGTGCGAGCGCCAACCTTCCCTTTCATATTTCTTTATATTTTAAGGGAACCATTTTTATTCATAGTTCATACAAGTGGTTAAAATTTTCTCTTACAAGTTATATGACACGTTTTCTGCAAGCATTCTTCTAGGCATATATCTTGTATTTTCTCTTTTTTGTTTAGATTGTTGCTTGACACTAATTTCGTCATCTCTTTTTCTGCAATTTTCTTCATGGCATCATGCTTGTATTATTTTGTTACTATTCTGTAACTCTTTCTTCTGTGAATCTCTTTATAATCTGCCCTGCCCTCTATCATTATATAGTTATAATGTATGGTAAATGCTTCATCAACATTAAATAACCTTTTCTAATTTACTTACATTGGATTCGGTGTTTGGGATTGTTTTAGCATGTTCTTCAATATGGAAAGCCACATGAACGAACTGCTATAATCAACAAGCTTGCAGGACATATAGTCAAGATGAGTCAACAGAAGTTTGCTTCTAATGTTGTTGAGAAGTGCTTAACTTTTGGCGGCCCTGAGGAACGTCAACTTTTGGTAAATGAGATGCTTGGTTCCACTGATGAAAATGAACCGTTACAGGTTTGTCAAATTATTACTTTTAGTATTTATAAAAATGTATAATCTTCTGATTTTCGAACGATTAATCATTGCAGTGTATTACATTTTTTTCGTGCAAAATTTTACAGACTCTTTGTCATGACATAAAGGCCTGTCATTAGTTATTTATTCTCGTCCTCTGGAGACTGTCGTTTTATTTCTTTCCTTGAACATGTTTCTACGTCCTACCAGCCGAGGCTTAGAACCTTGTTATGCCTTCAGCTTCAAGTCATTTATGTTGGCGCTTATGCGCACAACTTATAGTAGCTAAGATTTTGGATACAGCAGCTCCATTTAAACCATGTTAATAGGTTATCACATAACCCCTGATAAAATATGATGTAAGAAAAGAACGAAAGTAGCAGATATTTTGTATTTATCTTTGAGGAAATGCTAAGTATAGAGGAAATCGACTTGAAAAATATGTACTGTGGTAGTTGAAGCTTCAATCAATTTTTTATTTTATTTTTTTAATATCCGTGGGGGTCCAGGCCAGCTTGCTCGCACCTCAACTAATCCCACGGGGCCCTGAAGTTATCGGCCAGGTAAACCTCCAGTGGCCCTGAGGAGACTCGAACTGGTGACCACTGAAGCTTCCATCATCAAAAGAATAGTTTTTTTTTTCTTTTTGATCGATAAAAGAATAAAAAATTTAATCGTAAGATTAAAAAAAGAGTTCTCACATCCTTTTTATAGCACAACACACATACCTCAAATAAAACATGCATTTGAATTTTACATCTGGGCTGAAGGAGTGTTTGCCTTATGGAGGAGGAGGGTTAGAGAAGACAGGATCCGATGATGCTAGAAAGTGCACGTGGCACTAAGGGGACATGTGGCATCTTCTCTAATGAAGAGCATTTTATTCTCTTAGAGTTCCCAAGGTGGTTTTCGAAGCGGGTTCACCCTGGTACTTGTTGGCCACGTCACATGAATCGGGGACAGCTGTGGATGCCGGGTGGTGGACACGTGGAAAGGAGAGACCCTACAATGTTAGATGGGAGTGGTTTCTCTGATAAGTGATATTTTAGATCGCCTACGAATACGGTCAACGACCAGCTGTATCCTTCATGGATCTCGTCTTATGATCGGTGGGATATTCTTAATGGGACGGGCCGGTTGATGCCTGTATCTCTGGATCTCGGATCCGTGGGTCTTTGGGTGGAAAGACTGAGCCTGGGATTTTGCGGTGGATTGGATATGGGTCTGCGAGGCGTCACGGGGAGGGCTTAGTATTGGAGTTACCGGGTCTCTCTACATTGTTATCTTCTAATATGAGCTTGAGTTTGGAGTTCGCAAGGGACCCATCATCTTCTTTGATTACTGATGTTGTGTCTTCTCCTCGGGAAGTCTCCTTCACGGACTCGGACTCGTCTTCTTACTCGGTGGAAGAGGTCCTCCGGATCAGAACCTTGAGATGTGATCATTCTGGTGCTTGTTGGATTGTTCCTTCAGCCTCCTGTGAGGTGCTGTCTCTTCTCTCCCATCGGAGCGGCGCGCCAGCAGAAGAGATACCAATCCTGGCTGTGACGTGGGCTCGCGGCGTGGCCATCTGAGTCAGCCGCAGGGCCACTTGTGCCACTAGTGCGTCAGACATTAGTGGATTGAAGCTGGGGCATCGTCGGCGTGTCACCAAGCCATGAGGGCTTCGCCATTGGTACTCCAAGAGCTTCAATCGTGGGCCAAGAGGGCACGCGACATGGTGGCAGTTTGGGTCATGATGCGATTGCGGCCGAGACACGCGATGCGCTTCGCGACATGAACCGGATGGGTGTTGCAACCAATAGGTTTGAGGTCCTCCTGTCATTTTGGCACTGTTGATGTTTAAACCATATATATGGGGAAAGGATCTAACAGCCACGTGACATGTCTCTGGCCTAAGTGATCCCCTACGGAACGCGTACGATAGCCTTGTGGGCTTGAGTTCGTGCATCTAGGCCTCGCATAGGTGTTAGGTCGCTCCTGTCGTGTCGTGCGCTGGAGCCATCGTGTTGGTGGTCCACGACCCAAACTGCCACCATGTCGCATGCCCTCTTGGCCCACGACCGAAGCTCTTTGAGTACCAATGGCGAAGCCCTCATGGCTTGGTGACACGCCGACAATGCCCCAACTTCCATCCACCAATGCCTAACACACTAGTGGCACAAGTGGCCCTGCTACTGACTCGGATGGCCACGCCGCGAGCCCACGTCACATGGCGCTCTACAGGAAATCATTATTTTTGGTAAAGCTCATGGCATGACCTTTCGCGGTTCCGATAAGGACCTGCGGGAGGTTTTCCACGAGATACTTTCTAAGCGAAGCTCCAAGGCCGAGGAAAAGAAGAGGAAAGGCAAGTCTAAAGAAGTTGCTCAATTGGAGTGGGGTATGTCTGATGGGAAGGGATCCGGGGGAGTTTGAGGCTCCCTTTCTCGGTTCGGGCGGGCTTTCTTTTCAGTTGTCTATGAAGCTCTTCTCCTGGAATGTATGAGGAATGTGCGATTTAAAGAAGCAGGCTAGGGTGAAAAGGGTCATTGCATTTCATAAACCTTCTGTTATTTCTCTTCAGGAGACGAAGTGGGGATGTTGAGACCGCTTCAAGGTTGGCTCTGTTTTCGGAGGTAATAGGTGGGAGTGAATTGGAGTCGACTTGGAGGGGGCGTTGGGGGGGGGGGGGGAATCCTCATAGCCTGGGACTCTACGTTGTTCGATAAAATCGATGAGGAGGTGGGCTGTTTCTCAGCTTCAGTGATGCTTCAGAATAAAGACAATGGGAAGCATTGGACCTTTTTGGGTATTTATGGCCCTTCGGAGGAGGGACGGAGGGCAGATTTCTTTTTTGAATTGGCTATTGTGGTAGCTCGGTGGGACGCCCCTATTTGCCTCGGTGAGGATTTCAATGTAGTCAGGTGGCCCCATGAGAAAATAGACAAACCACTGGACATGGGCTCCTATGTGAAGTCTAAATGACTTCATCCACAACTGGGAGCTTTTTGATTTGCCATTGATGGGTGCTCGGTTTACGTGATCTAGCCTTCAAGACCCGATGCCGACTCTATGCCGACTAGATTGCTTCTTATGTTCGCCAGAGTGGTTCAAAATCTTCCCCAATGCATCTCTTCATGGTCTAGCTCGAGCGGTTCCCGATCATAAACTTCTTGTTCTTCAGTGTGAGTCTTTGGGGAAGGGTCCATCACCCTTTCGTTTCAAGAACATCTGGTTACTCAACAAAAATTTTCGGTGTTTGGTTCCTAGGTGGTGGGTGGAATTGTCTACTAAGGGTTTTGCTGAATACAGGTTTACTTCCAAATTGAGACACTTGGAGAAACATATTCAAGTTTGGAACTGGGAGGTGTTTGGCCTTGTCCATGTTGCTAAGGGGATTCTCTTGGATTGACTTAGAGAGCTAAATGAGTTTGAGGAATCCAGAGGCCTGACTGATGTTGAGAGGGAGGAAAGGCTGAAGGTCAAAATGGAATTTAATGGCAAATGTTTCGAAGAGGAAGCGTGTTGGAAGCAAAATCGAAGGTTCACTGGGTTGAAGGTTGGGGATAATAATGCCAAGTACTTTCATGCGGTGGCTAAAACACGATGAAACAAGAATAGGTTGGGGAGAATTTCCGTGGAGGTCTCGGTATTCACAGAGCAAACGCATATAAGAACTAATATCGTGGAAGTATATAAGAAGCTCTATAATGATGATGCTTGGTCCTACCCATACCTGGATGAGCTGCCGTTTGCTTATCTCTGGGCGGAAGACCGGATTGCTATTGAAAGACCATTTCATGAGCAAGAAATCTGCCCCGCAATTAAATATAGCAGAAAGAATAAAGCTTCGAGGCCCAACGGGTTCACTTTGGAATTTTTTAAGTGCTTCTGGAATTTCCTTAAGGCCGAATTTGTGGATTTTTTATCGAGTTTCACTCTAAGTCTTTCATATGCAGATGCTTAAATTCGACGTTCATATCACTCACACCGGAGGGCACGGAAGATCTCAAAGACTTTCGCCCAATTTGCCTCCTCATTGGATTATATAAAGTTTTGTTGAAAGTTCTTGTCAACCACCTTAAACTTCTCATGGGTCACCTCCGAAAATCAGGGGGCTTTTTGTTCAAGGGAGACAGCTGGTTGATGATGTGGTCATTGCACTGGAAGTGGTCCATTTGGCCTCCCGCAACAGTGATTCGGCCATCATGTGGAAGGTGGACATGGAGAAGGTGTATCATAGAGTAAGCTGGGAGTGCTTGGATTATATGTTGTGTCAATTTGGTTTTGGAGATAGGTGGAGGGATTGAATGCGAACCTGCTACTCTACGGCTTGGTTCTCAGTTTTGGTCAACGGGCTGTCAGCGGGGTATTTCCATAGTTCTAGAGGGCTTAGACAACGAGATCCATTATCTCCCTTTTTGTTCATTATGGTGGGTGAAGCTCTTGATGGCTTTCTGTTCATTATAGTGGGCGGCAACTAAATCTGATTTCGAGCATTTCAGTGGGTAACTGTGGGTGAAAATTACGCATCTGCAGTATGCAGATGATACGATTCTTTTTTGCAAGGTGAGTGTGTCGGAAATTCAGGTCATGGCTGATGTGTTCATTATCTATGAGGCAGTTTCGGGACAATGGGTTACCCTTCACAAATCGAGTGTTACGGGCATCAGCGTTGAACATTATATCTTATCTTCACTGGCTGGTATGGTTGATGGGAATATTGCTCCGTTCCCATAACCTATTTGGGTCTCCCCTTCGGTATAAACAAGCCTAGCGTCATGGCTTGGGATTCGGTGATTGACAGATATGAATGGAGGATGGCATCATAGAAGGGAAGCTTTTAAGCAGTCGTGGGAGACTACTGTTAGTGAAGACTGTTTTGGCGAATCTCCCCATTTTTTTCATGTCATGTTCAAATGTCCCATGGCTGTGGTACAGAGGTTAGAGCGTATCGAGCATGATTTTCTGTGGGAATGCTCCGGCATTGATAGGAAATATCACCTTCTGAGTTGGGAGATTTGTCAATTGCCAGTTGGGGGCGGGGGTTTGGGTATTCGCAGCCTGCAGCTGGTTAATGTTGCAATGATGGGTAAGTGGCTATGGGGTGCTGGTTTAGAGACCGAAAGAAACCGTTTGTGGGTTTTGGTATTGGCGGAGAAGTACAGTTGGTTACATGGTCAATGGGGGGTCAACATCAACTTAAATAGGAACATTTCAGCATGGTGGCGAGGTATCTGCTCTATGTGGGAGAGGTTCTCTCAAGGGATTCGTTTCAGTTGGAGTGAGGGTTCCAGGATCAGATTCTGGGAAGATCCGTTGATCGAGCTCAGACATTTGAAGGATAGGTTTGTGGACTTATATGCCATCTCGACTACCAAGTGCAGTTCGATGGGGAAATCTTTTCTCGGATGTCGGGGGTGAGTCATCATGGGATCTGTGCACTAGGAGGCTCCTAAGAAATGAGGAGATCACTCATTTCCAGCACCTGATGTCTCTGCTTTACCAAGCCAAGCAGAATACCAAGAGGTTGGATGACAGAATTTGGGTTGCTAGTAACAATGGTGTCTTCTTTTTTAAGTCCTATAGGTTTTTGGTTGGTCGCCCTCTTATTCGGTGTGACTGGGCTTTGCTTTGGGAGGCTCCAATTCCTCCAAAAGTGAAATTTTTCACGTGGACGGTGGTTAGAGATCGAGTGCTCATTGTTGATCAGCTGATCCGGAAGGAAAAAGAGATACCGAACCTGTTCTCCATGTGTTTACAATCCGAACAATCAGCGTCGCACCTCTTTCTGCATTGTTGGGCCGCGCGAGAGATTTGGGAAATCCTCTTCAAATTGTTTGGTATGCTGTGGGTTTTCCCCGAGTCCATTCCCAGCCGCTACACATCCTGGCTTGGAACGCATTTAGAAGGGCAGTCTGGGGCTTTTTGGAGGGTCAGCTTCTTTGCGGTGTTATGGGGTATATGGCTGGAAAGGAATGCTCGCATTTTCAATAAGAAGCGCCGCCTGACTGGGATGATCATGAAGAGTGTGATGGATTTAATGTGCCTAGGGGTTAGGCTGGATAAGAAGGGACCCTGTGATAGCACTACCCCATTTGATCCCGGGTAGAGGAGTATGGCCTTCTTCTCGGGGTCCCGGTCTGCTTCTGTAGGCTGTGGCTTCGGGTTCATTTTGTGGTTCTGTTGGTTTTCCTTTCTTTCTGTTTGTTCTTGCTTTCCTTTGTTTTGGCGGTTTCACCCGGTGTGTTGTAAGGTTTCCAGCTCCTCGCTGGGTTGCTTTAATATATTTCGTGCCTTTACCGATATAGAAAACATGTATTTTAGTTATAGTAAGAGACCTAAAAATTAATCTCGGATATAAATAATCGTAAAACTCACAAATGAGAGAGGGTCTGGGTGGTGGAAAAGTGTGCTTCTGTGTGTAACGATTAGATGAAGGGAACAAATTTAGCTGGGGTTCTGGAGACAATCAGATTTTGGGATAATCTGTGGGCCTCTAATAATCCGCTGAAGGATGAGTTTCCAGCAGTATATAGCATCTCTGAGAATGTCAGGGCTTGGGTGTCTGAAATAGCTGTGATGTCCAATGGAAGCATTGGTAAATTTTGAGATGGGGTTCTGGAGACAAAATCAGATTTTGGGATAATATGTGGGCCTCTAATAATCCGCTGAAGGATGAGTTTCCAGTAGTATATAGCATCTCTGAGAATGTCAGGGCTCGGGTGTCTGAAATAGCTGTGATGTCCAATGGAGAGACAGCTTCAGATATTTGATTAAGAAGAAATGTGAAGGATGAGGAGGCTGATCAGCTCGTTAGGTTATTTAAGTCACTAAATTGTACACACAAGAATATTGTTGGGGGAGATCTCAGAATCTGGTCTCCACATGCCAAAGGGATTTTTTCTGTGAATCCGTTTATTTGTTTATGGGCAGACAGCCATTAATTAAACAGTTAATGACCAAAGTTTGGCGGGGGGAGCCTCTGAAAAGCAAATTTTTTGGTTGAAATATTGGGTGGCGAAGGATTCTTACAATTGATCAATTGTTGAAGCATGGGATGAGAATGAGAAACAGATGTGTATATGTTTCAAAGAGGAGTCTGCGAGTCACCTTATGCACTGTTGGATGGTTAGAGGAATTTGGAATATGGTGCTGAAAATGTTCAAGTTAGATTGGGTTTTTCCGGAAGACTCTGGTAAGCTTATGGTTGCCTGGGAGGGAGTTGAGTTTGAGGTGATTAATGGGGACTTTTGGAAGATTATGGCTCTAGCAGTGATGTTGGTCATTTGGAACGGAAAGAATGACAGAATTGTTAGAAGGGTCAGGAAGCCAGTTCCTATGATCATGAAAGCGGTTTATCTCTTTCCTGGAGGCTCCAGTGGAGAATAAATCCGAGGGCTCTGATCATACTGAGGTATGGGATAACTTGCACAGCTAACCTTATTTCCTCTCACTATGGGTTCCTATCCGGGTGAGGTTTTGGATGGTTTCGGATCTGGGTGTGAGTTGTGAGTATGGCTCTTTTTTTTCTTTTTGGTTGTTCTGGGATCCTTTCATAATTTGATTACCTTCTACAGTTTCTTTCTGGAAGGTATGTTCCCTTGCACCTATAATCCTTTTTTCTTTTGTTAAGAAATTTCTTTTACTGATTAAAATAAATAAATAATAATAATAATAATAGTAAAACGAAAGTAGAATGTATGGGGTTGACTGTTCTACCCTTGCTTCACCTGGCTTTTGACTATGTACATGTGGGAGTTCAAATTAGGGTTGTCAAGGGGAGTTTGGACGGGCTAAAATTTTGGCTTCCCAATGGAAATTGGCATTTGTTCGACCAGACCCGACCCGACCTGACATGATGAGTCAATAGTATATCCGACCCAATGCAACTGGTCAATAATTAATGCCTTACCCGACGGGTCAATAATGTAAGCCTGACCCAACCCAAGAACCCGACGTAATCTGATGCCTGACTCAAAAACCCGACCCAACCTGATTTAAAACCCCTATTTTCTTTCATTTGATATATAAAATATCAGTTCGGTGATCTGACTCTACGAGTCACATTTATGTGCCCGACCCGGTAAAAAAACTCTGGTTGGGTATCGGGTCGACCCAACCTGTTGACAGCCCTATTTAAAATGAAGGTTTGCCTGAATTGTGGCTGGAGTTTGTGTGGGGGTTGAGATACACATCCCACTTTGATTTCACAGGTGAGTCAGTTATGATGCAATCCTATCTTTACTGAAATGGATACCTACATACCTACAAAGAAATGAAAGAGGTCCACATAAAAGGAAACAAAAATAAAATCTCTGCGAGAGATTCTCGCCTCATCTCTCTATAAAAATATTCTTTCCTCCTTTCTTTCTTAAGACTGACTCGCATCACCTACCTTTTTAAAGAAAAGTGCTATAGCCATTTGAAGGCTATTACATGTCCAAAGCTTACATTTACAGTTGTCAGGGTCCTTGAAGGTGATAGATCGACTTCATACATGTAATACTATCAAAGTGGATCCTAATTATATGATGTAAATACATCAGAATGTATCCAGGACCAACTTAAATAATCTGACGCACTTATGGAGGATATATTTTCCAAGCTTAGACGGTCTCTTTTTTTTCTTCTTTAATCTCTACCTACTCTCCACATTTTAGGTAACTGAATTTTTATGCCTGCATAGTGAACACATGTTATACCTGTGCACTGTTTCTTACTGCTGAAGGATAAAATTTCAATGACAGGCCATGATGAAAGATCCATTTGCAAACTACGTTGTGCAGAAAGTTATTGAGACTTGTGATGATCGAAGCCGAGAACTAATCCTCTCACGCATCAGAGTCCACTTGAATGCGTTGAAGAGGTATACTTACGGCAAACACATTGTTGCTCGTGTCGAAAAGCTCATCACCACTGGAGGTAAACCCATCTTAGTAGGAGTTTCAATTTTCTTTCTAAATGTCCAGTAGAAAGATTGTTTCTGATGACTTTCTTCTATACGACGTTTGCAGAGAGGCGGATAGGAATGCCATCTTTGTGTTCTTCAGGAGAAGTAACTTAGAAGAGGAGTATGTATCTTTGTATAGATAAAGAAGCTGGTTTTGTCATTTTCGGCTGAAATGGATCATATTAAGTAGTATGAGTATATGGTGTAAATAAATGATAAATAGGCCTTCCAGTAAGTTTTATAGCCTGCTTTCCCATGTATATTCTGTACTTCGTAACTCGATGATAAATATGTAACAACGACGAGGATGATTACGTTTAGGTTTAAGAAAAATGAGGAACGGATGCTCTGTAGTTATATTGCGTCAAGAAACAAATGTACATGGTTCAGATGTAAAGAAAACAGTGAGTGCCTAACCAACTACAATATGAATCTGTGCAGGACGGGCATAAGCTCAATGGCTCGCCCAATTTACTCTTTTGAATTAAACTATTGATCCATGTCCCAATCATACCTACATCATAAAGATAAGTAGATCCATTCGTGTGACACGGGATTCTATTTGAGTGAATCGAAAGGGAGAATATGAATGAGAGAGATTGAATCACATTTTATCTAGCATCCAACATAAAACTCTTAAACAAAAGATTCTTAAAGAGACCAAATAGAATCTTTGTTTTGATAAAATTAGGGCTGTCAATGGGTCGATAGCCCATTTCTTTAATAAGATATAATTTAGGCTTCAACCTGGCCCGATAGCTAACTGGGTCAGGTCGAGCCCAGTTTTGAAATATTGTAGCCCGAGCCCGACCCGGTTAGCTATCCGGGCCGGGTTTCTAATATTTTTTAAGAATTTGTTTTTTAAAGGACCTCATTTTATCCGGGCCGGGCTATACACTTTTGCTTCCGCACCTGGCCTGGTTTCTTATCCAGGCTTAGCCCGGTCGGCCTGTTTATTAAATGACTAAAAAAATCGGCCCAAACCTGGCCCATCCAAGCCCGGGCTGAAACCCAGCTTATTGACAGCCCTAGATAAAATCTATCTGGGGCAGAAGGATTCGAGTAACGGTGTCAAAGCCCGTTACCCGTTACCTTACCGCTTGGTTATGCTCTATTTAGATTTCTATTCGGCACTGATAAACACTAATATCGTTATTTATTTTTTGATTGACCCAAATATATATATGGAATATGTTATTGCTAGAATATTAGGTGTATAGATGTAAAATCAAAATAAAGGAAGTCATTGATGATCATTACATAAAATTCAATTAAGACATTGTAGGAAAAGTAGACAGCTTAGTAAAAGATTGACTTATTAGGCCAGCGTGAAACTCAGAAAGAGAGATGTGCCTAAGATGGCGTGCAAGTAAACTGTGCACGATGTTTGCATTTACTACCACAAGAACACCGCTCCATGGACCCGTCACTTCGTTCGTACCTTCTTGGCTTAGGCTTACAACTGAACTTACTTTATGGCATTGCACTCGCCTTTGCTAGCAGAAAATACGCACTTGAAAAGTGTGCAAAGAAACGTTGTACTACTTGACCGAGCGGTTTTTCTCTGCTAAGTTACCAGTCCACCAGTAGCTGAAGAGAGGGTTACAGTACATACAAAAGTGTTAAAAGTTCTTACTGCAGCTGTTTATTACCAGTCAAGTAGTACAACAGTTGTATCTTATCTTATAGCGTGGCGCCCCGTTCGCCTTTTGAATTCAGTAGATAGAAGAAAGATATCTGTTAGATATATAAGGAGTAGGTGGATGAATGAGTCCTCAGTGACCTACCTAGCAGTCAGCTGAAGCCATCCTTCCCCACCCTCCGCCCTCTCTCCATCAACAGCAATCCTCCAGGTATTAAGCGGCCGACCGTTGGGTTACAGAGTCAATGCTTCAGTGATCCATGGAATCAAGATCATTCAAAGTCATTGAGAGGGCCCGACGGGAAGGTTTTGAAATTTTATTTTACATTTCTATTTGATTGTGCTAAAGGAAACGGTTGAAATATAGAGCCCCGCGGCCATCCATAAATACAGTTACAAGAGATTGCTTATATATATATATATATATATATGTATACTTCTTAAATAGAATAATGAGGAACTGTCAAAAAATGAAATGGAGCAAATCACCGTCGACGTCGGGGATCGGTGTGATTGTAGAAGTGTTTTTCCTCATAAATAAAGTTTTATTCTTTTGGTTTAATGGTGTTAAACTGTTGAAGAGTTCTATTTATTAATGCCTTCATTTTATATTTTACTGTTCTTGTTATTGTTAGTTCAGAGTTGGTATAAGGTCATCTGGCCTGAAAAACAGGGTGGTCCAGGCATCCATCTATAACATAACTGGATGGCTCGAATTCAGATCATCCCTTGGGAAGCCACCATGTGTATTTTTTTCAGCTCAAATTTGGATTGATTATCAGAAAATCTGTAACTTTTCTTATAAATGTACAACAAAAACTTGTCACTCATAGATTCGACAATGTTAGGTTTTGCAGTCCATAGAATTTACATAATCATTTCTATTTTATCACATCTATTTTGGGTCGACTTTGCGAATCCTATTTCTCCACTCGTTTCTAATTAGCGCTAGACTCTTTGTAACTTTGCAATCTCTCACATCTCAATCTCACTCTTTTCCTTCGAGTCTTTACGAGTCTTCCTCTTCTACTTGTGTATGTAGTGCCTCAACATTTCATATATGGTATGTTTTCCTTTGTATATGGTCTGCTTCGTACATCTCATGAATATGTCCAAACTATCTCAAGTGATATATCAAAAGTTTTTCCTTTGTAGATGTCACTCTTAAGTTTTTCCTTTGTAGATGTCACTCTTAAATTATGAGCTACTTGTTTTGAGTTTTATCCTTTCTTGTTAACGGACACACCTATCTCAACATATGGATCTAAGCCACATCATATTATATCTTCTTCTTGTTTTACACTCCATATCAAAGAAGCAAAAACTCATTTATCACATGGTTATCAATTTTTAATGGCATAATTTTTTGCCTATAAATATGTAACACTTTGTAAGAAACCCAACGCGTCTAACTTAACCTCACAAAATCGACTTGTAAGGTGAGGAGTGCCTAGATTATATATAGCCTAAGACCTCTAAGCCCACAGGCAATGTGAGACTATTCTAACACACTTAGAAATGCATTTTGTGCAATAACCCTTCCTATTTAATAGAAAATGATCTCATGATCCTGAACCGATCTTACCTCGAACCGTAAATCTCAAGTTTGTCTATTATAGACACTAATTGTATTAGTATCTATAATAAAAAAATTTTGTGTAATACTAATTGATCTCAACCTCAAGGGGTTACGTGAGCTGGCCAGGTACCTATTTCCAAAAGCAGGAGACCTGAGTTTGAATCTCCTCCCCCCTTGAGGCCACCCTAGGGATTTATATCTTGTGTTGACTCAGCATATATTAAATTTGGGGTGCGCATGTGCCCTTGAGACTAGGCGTGCGCTCTACGAGGCCCAGATATTATCAAAAGAAAAAAAATTGTACTAATTGATCTCAAAATTTCTGCTCTAATATAAATTCTTAGTTATACCAATAAAAAAGTACACTATATCGTGTCACATTTTTTACCAATTCAATGTCATTCGAGTTCTTATGTTAACCTATAAAGGTAGTGATTTATAATTTGAATTTGAATCATTTGATTTATGCACTTTAGCATAGACTAATATTTAACATAGGATCTATTTGTTGAAGGTTTACGATGTTGCAACCTCCGTTTAAAAAGTAGAATGTTCAAATTTAACATGGCTAAAGGTATTTTTGTTGTAAAGACTAGGTAACTTATCTAGTCCTACATTAATGTGCAGCCAAATGACATCCAATTACATGATCGGGTGCCAAATAATGAAACAGCTCAATGATCTTAATTATTATGAAAAAAATAATATACAAAACTGAATGATCAATGGTGTGAACTATGTGCAAAACTGTGAAACCAAATGTGTTTTATCATTTATTTTCGGTGCAGTATTTTGTTGACCGCAGGGTCTTATATGACATTTTATTTTATTTTTGCATTAATATTATGATCATCAAGCTGCTCTGGACCTGATCTTGTGATTATATTTTCGTTTGCTCTGTCATGCTGAGACACATTAATTTTCACTTAGAGCCATCAACTTTTGGGTACCATTAATTCTCACCCATAGTCAGCAAATCGGGGTTCGGCAATAGTTCGGCGAGATTTAAATTCGGAAAAATTCAGTAAAATTGGGAAGTTCGGGAATATATTTGAAGGAAAATTTAGTAAGAAAAATTAAAAATAAAAATAAAAAGATTTAAAATTGTATATATATATATATTAAAAAAAAATAGTTTGTCACAATTTTTTTGAAAATTTTGGAAAGTATTCGCGAATAATTTGCAAACTTCGGTGATATGGCAAATTTTCGAAAATTTATGAAAAATTCAGAATTAAGTCGGGGGACCTTAAATTTTCAAAATTTCAGCAATTTTTGTGACTATCTTCTCACCTATGCTCAAAATCTAACTTCTAGAGGCTTAAGCAAGCATTGTAAAATTGTTTTGCTATATTTTCCTTTGCTATGGTTTGTTGGCTTTTGTCAATCTATCGCTAATCGCTCACCTTTTGTGAGGTCGTAGGTTCTAAGACTGCACGTTTGTTTCATCCCTAATATTATTTCATCCCTAATATTAATAAGGGTTTTTAGCATATACTCCCGTGTAATGCTAATATTATAAGAAACTCCCTAAGTTATGAGTATTTATTTTGCAACCCCTATTTTTGTATTTTTGTTTCTTATAACCCTCTGCCGTTAATTAGCCGTGAGTTTAGGGACGGAAAGCCTATTTTGCCCTTAATGAAACCAATATTTTAAAAATACCATCATTCTAAAAGGCCCTTCATTCATCTATATTTACAAGTTATGCCATTACAGTTTATCACCATTCTAAAAGGTCCTTCATTCTCCTTTATTTACAAATCATGCCATTATAATTTATCACTATTCTAAAAAGAGTACCTTTAAATCCACTTACAAAATCTTTGAGTTCACCGACGCTGAAACACATCGACTGCATTGAATCAAACGATGGAGATTTTTTATCGTCTCAATCTTTCATAAGATCGATCTTTAGATCATGGGTATACCATCAGACGATCGACTTTTTATTTCATGTGATACACACCCTTAAAAGTGACCTTAATATTAATTTTAAGCATGGATGTGATGTTAAGGTCACTTTTATGAGATGTGTGCGACGTGAAATAAAATACTGACCGTCTGATGGTACGATCATGATTTCAAGATCCATCGTGTGAAAGCTTGGGACGATAAACAATCTCCATCATCTGATTCAGTGCAATTAACCGTCTGATGGTGCCACCATGATCTCAAGATTCATCGTGTGAATGGTTGGGACGATAAACGACCTCCATCGTCCAATTCAATGCAGTCAACTATCTGATGGTGCCACCATGATCTCAAGATACATCGTGTGAAAGGTTGAGACGATAAATGATCTCCATCGTCTGATTCAATGCAGTCAACTGTCTAATAGTGCCACCGTGATCTCAAGATCCATCGTGTGAAAGGTTGGGACGATAAACGATCTCCATCGTTCGATTCAATGCAGCCAATGTTTTTCAGCGTGAGTGAACTCAAATATTTGGTGGGTGGATTTAAAACTATTCTTTTTTGTAAGTGGAAGGGTGGATTTAAAATTACTCTTATTTAGAGACAAATAGCTATAACTGGAGGGGTTATTTGTAATATCAACATAACTAAGGGGGTATTTGCAAAAAATCCCTTAATAAGGTGTGTGTTATTGGGTGGCACTTTTTCCCTTTTACCATTTAATGTGAGTATTTTATTGCGTGAGATTTATTCTCTAATTGATGCTCCTAAATGTCATACTCATGGTCTTAAATATCGGCCGATATAGATACGTATTGATTTTTTAGCAAACTTGCAACAATACATATTAAGTATAGCACAACTATATTTGGTATTTTAAGCAAAAAATGTGGGTGCAAACATAATTACCTCTTGTAACGCATATGGAGTTTAGGCGATCAGTAGATTCAAACAAGCAATAAATGCGCCTGAGTTATGAATGTATGACTGTATGAGTATCAACTCTCTACACGTTTTCAATTTTCACTTACCTTTAGTCTACTTGTCAGTTGTCAATCTTTTAATGCGGCGAGAACGGAAGGGTGGCCGACTTTTTCAGTTTACACTTTCACTCGAGAGTCGTAATCGAATTGTAAAGAGTTGCTTCTTTATAAATATGTAATAGACTAATAGGGAACGAGTTGTATTTGTATCCATCAGTATGAATCGATTGAGTCGTATTAGTCTATGGAGGATCAACATCCGATACCAATTCTAATTTTGATATTTTAGTCATATTGACTATGATATATAAGACTCATCCAAATTATTTATGTCGTATGACACTATATATATATATATATATATATATATATATGCATAAAAGAGGAGTATAAATATCATCATCATTATTTTCAAAACTCTAAAATAACACTTAGTAGGTATGAGTTAAAATCTCGTTAAATTGATACGTATTGTTCGAGTTCAAAATCGATACGTATTAGAACAGTAAAATATTGGACGGTACATTCAATATATTGTTTGTTCATATACATACAAATGAATGATACCGTATTTTTAATGTATCGTATCGTTCGGGTCCAATACCGATACGTATCGATATCGGACGAAATTTTGATCCATGCTAGTAGGATTGTAGGAGTATCAAGTTGGGTTGTAAGTACGTGTCATGGGTTTCGCCTATGGGTCAACAATTCAACAATAAACTGTCCGTATATTTTGGTACTAAACTGAGTCGGGATGGTATAAACTTGTATGAATATATTGGGTGTATGCCTTGTAGGATGTGTAAATCGTGAAATACTATTATACGGTGGGGGCGAGGGCATCCCTTAAGGATTAGTCCAAGCGTAAGCTTAGAATTACCCTAAGTTATAAAAAATAAAAATCATATTGGATGTAAATAAACCAATCAATATGATGAATTTCTTGTTTATACCAACTTATTTGTCTTAGTATAAACAATATTTACGAGTAAATAACTATATTTTTTGAGATTTTGAAAAATATTAAAAAATATATATATATTTTTAAAAATAAAACTTTCATTTTATTTAATTTAGGGTTTTTTGCATTTACCGTAGGATATGTTTTATTTGCACTCTGCTCCTTTTGTTTCACTTATTTATTTTTTAGCCCTTGTTTTTGTATTTCCTTTACTTATTACCTCTATAGTGACAGGTCAATTACAAAATTAATGTTTGACTGTTTCGATCAAGTGATTGAGATCAAAATTTCGTCCGATACCAATATATATAAGCATTGGACTTGAACGATACGGTACATTCAATGTGTCGTATCGTTCATATATATGAAAAGTACTGAACGATACATTCAATGTATCGTTCAGTATCTTCCGGCACTGATACGTATCGTTCGATACGTATCGGTTTTGAGCTTGAATGATACGTATCGGAATGACAAAATTTTGACCCTTGGTTTTCACCAATCTTCCACCTACTCAATTTTGAGACCATAAGCCTCCAATCATGCAATCAGATTTTGATTGTCCGTGATGATCATGGGTTTATAATGTCGTTCTCGGATCACGTTTTGAGGTGTGTTTCATGTAAAACTAAAATTTGACTAAAGATCAATTTCTTATACACGTAGCATAAAATTTTATGCACTTGGCACCATTTTGTTGCCACGTGGTTTCGTGTGACCACTCTTTGAAAGTACCCTATTAAAATCGGGTGAATTCATAATATTTGCCTAAGAAAAAACAAGGAAACGAGAATAAGGTTCTCTCTCTCTCTCTCTCTCTCTCTCCTCCGCCCACGCCGCTTTCGTAGACGACGGGGGGCACATCAGCCTCCATGGCGCACGTTAGAAGGAAGCCAAACATTCTGGTGACTGGGACACCTGGAACGGGGAAGACGACGACGTGTTGTTTGCTAGCGGACGCCACGCAACTCCGGCACATCAACATCGGTGATCTGGTCAAACAAAAAGACCTGCACGATGGTTGGGACCAGGAATTCGAGTGTCACCTCATCAACGAAGACCTCGTACTAAAACCTAAACCCTTCTCTCCTTCCTTTCTTTAATTTACTACTGCTCTTGTTATCTATCATCATGATTAAATTTTCGTTTTAAGTTGAAGTTTCCAGTTCTAAATTGAACCGAGTTTCGGATAATTATATTTGGGTTCGTTAAAAAAACCAATTATCTTTTGAAACCGGGTGAATTATGCTTAAATATAGGTTGACAAAATGTTGGATTTTGATGTGGAGATGGAGAGGGTTTGAGAGTTTAGTTGTGAAAGCTGATTATGCAAGTTCGAAATTTGTTATCTAGGGTAGAAAATTGAGGTTAGGTATTTGAAGGAAGCGAGCTAGAAAATGTTTAGGTGCTTGAGACCCAGAATTTTCAAATTTCAAATTGAATTATGGTGTGTGTGCGGTGGAAAATGATCGGTTGTTGAATAATTAAGCATTAAAAGTAGATGAAACTAAATTAATTTAGGTAGTTAAATTACTATTGTAAGAAGTAGAAATCTTGGGCTATGATGTTGTCCCCTTGCCAAATTTTGTAAGCTTCGAGACAGATATTTTAGACCTATGTTCAAAATAAACATATAGAAAGGGAGAAAAATCTTTTAAAAAATCATCCAAAAAATAAAAGTGAAAAAAAATTGCTAAAAATATCTGGAGATTGCTATTTTCCATGCAAAAAATCAGATTACAAAACCCGTAGTCATTATCAGTATTATTATCAATAAACACTTCATTATCACTACTATTGATGATCCTCCTTGAGGAGTGCTCGCACGAGAAGGAATGGAAAAGCCTAACACTTATTGTACTTGCTTGAATGAATGTCATCATGCCTAGAGATCCTACTAAAGTTGGAAAGATTCCCAACCCTAGAAAGTGAGCCATGACTTCGATATATACATACGCCGTGTTGCAAGGTCACAGTGGTCTTAAAACAACATTGAGTTCCCATTGAAGCAGGTTAGGATGGTAGTTTTGTGTTAACATTCATTTGCCAAAGAACTTAAAATGGGTTAATGGTTTTCTTGTCAAGTTTATCAAATTCTAATAAGTTTGTTCATGAGGTAGTGAGTGGGGGACTTGTTTTGTTGACTAGTTTTTTCAACGAGATATTGAGAATAAGAAAAACGCTACAATAATGAAGAAAGAGCCCAATGAACTCTTTTCGTAATAATAAATGGGATATTCGGAATTATGTCAGCCATCGATGTATGAAATCTATTGAGTCAAAATTATGACTCTAGGAGAGAGTAGTGGAGTCGTGTCTAAGATAAGAATAAGACTTGTTAGAACCAATTTGGGTTGACATCATGAAGATTTTCCGAAACCATTCTCTTGTTGAGGTAACTTATGGAAAAGTTTAGAGAGTATGAAATTTTATTTATAGTTTTTATCGATTTGGAGAACGAACTGCATTTCAAATGAATTTATTAAGATTACCCAAGAAATGCATGCAGGGGTGTTAACAAGTGTAAAAGCTATGCACAAAGAAACAGTTAGAGGCCCCAGTTGGAGTTAGAGTTGCATCAAGTGTTAGCTTTTAAGTCCTTATTTGTTTACATTGCTTATAGATTAATTGACAACAAAAATAAAAGTTGAGGTTCTATAGTGTATGTTGTTTTCTATAGTTTTCTGATCATGTGGTGCTAATTCATCATATAAGAATTAAGTCATTGATAAGTTGAAACTATGGGGAAAGTGTTTGGAGTTAACGAGTTTGAAAATTAGTAGTTATAAGATGCAATATTTGGTTTGCAGTTTAGTGAACATAGGAGAGGTGAGGGTGACGACTTCTTTGAAATAGATAACCATTTAGTGTCAAACAAGATTAGTGCAGAGTGAGCAAATGTGAGACAGGCGAGTGGTGTGTCTTGCAATAAAAAAGTGCCACTATGATTGAAGAGATTCTTTGAAGATGATGGTATGAATTGCATTATTGTATGAGGAAAAGTGTTGGGCTACAAAGAAGCGACGGAAAGACAAAGTATGTATAGCTAAAATGTGTATCCTAAGGAGGGTGCATGGAGTAACAAAGAGGAGGGGGGGGGAAGGGAATAGGAATGAGTATGTTAGAGAAAGTTGAGGGGGTAGCCCCAATAAAGGACAAAATCAATGAATGTCTTTTGAGATGGTTTGGATATGTCCATTGAAACTTGAAACAATCCTTGTCCAAAGGATTGCTATGATACAAACACAAGGAAGTAGGGAAAGACTAACAAAACTTGCAAAAACTTGGATGTAAATAATGAGAAGTCACATTGTGAACAATAGAGTGTTGCCCTAAATAGAAATGAGTGGACAAATAGGACTCTTCTTTTTTTTCTTTTCTATTTTCATTTTTTGTTAGATAAGGATTGAACGGCTTAGATGGTGTCAAAGGGAATCTGATTTCTATAACAGATAGTTCATTCCATTGGTAGCCTATGAAATTCGGTGTCCTCCTTCTTCTTTAGTGTAGCTCACATTCAAAGTTACTAAGTTGTTTTCAAAGAATTATTGATTACTCACAATTCTAATTTTTCTGATCTAACTTTTGTATGTTGAGTTTGATATGACAAGTCTATATGTTTGTTTTCAAACTGAAATATTTTCCATAAAATGATTGGGCATCTATCAAAGATAAAAACCGTGCTATCAGTATCAGTATTAGCCGCTATCAGTGAGACCATGACTGATATGTATTGGTATTTGATTATGCAACATGATTTTTTTTTCTCTATGTGAAACATCTGGAAAAAAAAGTAATTTTAAAAAAGCATTCCTAAGATTGAAAGGATTGGTGGGATGGGGCACAATCAAACATGCTTTCTTTGAGGTAGTTGACGCCCCTACAGGAAATTACCCTCGGTGTAGTAGGTTGCAGGGATGAGCATGGCAACCTCCCTGATACCACCACCCACTTCACTTAGCTATCAAGAAAGATCTGCACTGTCAAACTCAATACGAGTAGACGAACCAATATTTTTAACTCAATCACAACAAAAATATAAGAAGAGTAAGAGGAGATCGTAAAAAAAGAAAGACCTTACCGATAATAAAAAAATTTATTCTTTTCTCTGTATATTTTTAAATGAAATGAACTCCCTATATCTATAGAAATTAGTGTTGCAAACAAGTATATAGTTTCCTTGCATTCATTAGAAAAAAAGAATAATAAGGCACACTATTGAATCTTCAAAGTAGTAACAGTGAGTCTCTTCACAATAGGAGGTTTAAAGGGGTTTGGAAACAGTTCACCTAATGTCCAATGTAACATTCCAATTAAGGTTGGTGAACATGTGTCCTCATTAGAGAAAGTTGGTCTAGATGGTTGTAGGCATAAGAAAAGGGGTGAGTGCACAAATTCAACCCAACAAACTTGCTATAAAGCTATAATGGAAACTTCCTACTAGTTGTAAAAATTATCGAAATACACTAACAAATTTTCCTTTCAGCAACACCATTTTGTTGTTGCGTGTAAGGACAAGTGGTTTTAGATTCGATAACATGAATATTAATGTATTTCTGAAAACGATGGGAGATAAGCTCACCATTATTATTCCAGTATAACTTTGTTATAGTTGCATTTTGTTGAGTTTGAACCACCTTGTGAAAGATAGAAAAAATTTCAACAACCTCATCTTTGACTTCATGAGGTTAAGGGAAGTTACACAAGTACAATCATCAACAAATGACACAAAATATCAAAAACCAAACACAATGGTAATCGGGGAGTGCCCCATACATCGTAGTGGATCAAGGAAAAAGGCATAGAGTTTGCTAGTATTACAAGAAGGAGAGAAGGTGCGACATTATTTGGCTAATTCACTTATAAAATTACCAAGAGATTTAAATATATGAGGTAACACAACACGCAACCGAGATGAGAAAATTTCCAAAATGTAAGTGTTATAATCGCACGATCTTTGGCTAATTCACTTTTAAAATTACCAAGAGATTTAAATATATGAGGTAACACAACACGCAAACCGAGATGAGAAAATTTCCAAAATGTAAGTGTTATAATCACACGATCTTCTGACTCTACGGTACAGGAACCAATGGAAGCAATAGTATAGGGCTGATCCTCACAACCACGATAAAGTATTTATCCGGGTTACGGGGGTCCTAAATAACTCAAATGAAATGTTATGTTGCAGTTAAGTTTTGTAGGAAGCAATGCAGGAACATGAAAAGTTCTATATAAAGGGAAAAAAAATTGAGTATGCCAATTCCCTTCCCTGCATTAGGAACCAAGGAATCATCGGCAATATTGATGGTGTCAGATTTGAAGCTAAACGAGTAGGAAGTAAAAGGTACATGTACCGGGTCATGTGATCAGTAACTCCTCATTAATGATCGAAGAAGGCTGACTGTTTGGGAGCATATTGCATTAGTTCGCAATATTCCTTCTTGAAAATAGTAAATTGTTTTAGGAGAAGGATCCCGTTCATCAGGAAGTATGGATCAGTTGTAGGCACCATGATGGGGACATCAACCGATACACTATGGCCTCGTTCAGGTATTTCCTGGTTTTTCCCAGAAAAGCTCAGATTCTTGGACACTCATATTCCTGACAGATTCTGGGCAGACTCAGATTCCTGATTTTTCCCATATGCGTTCTTAAGTTACTCAGATTCCTGACATATTCTTATAAAACTCAGAATCCTTTGTTTTTAAGTTTCTCTCAGAAAATCCTCAGAATCGATTCAATCATCGGTTATGCTATGACCGTAGAAACATGATCTAATCATCGATTTATATGTCATACTTGAATTTCTCTCAAAATTTACGGGCAACAAATTGAGATGGGGCTGAACATATTTGACGGTGTCTTTTTCCGAATCTGATTTAATGGCTATTACTTTTAAAATGGACCACTAATACCCAACATAGTCACCAAATCGGGGTTTGACAATATTTCGGCGAGGTTAAAATTCGGAAAAATCCGAGAAGTTCGGGGAAATATTCGGAGGAAAAATCGTGAGAAAATTTTAAAAAAAAATTAAAATTAAAATTATAAAAAATATCTACCATTTAATTCATTTTAAATGGATGCCAATGTTAGAAAATATCTACCATTTAATTTTAACATAAGTTTATAATTAATTTATACTTATAAATAAGGGGTATTAGTTTTTATGTCATAGACGATTAATCGCACAGCTAAACGGACTATGCCACCGCGTCCGGAATGCTGAAAAACCTTAAGATACTTCCCAGTTTCTTCAAATAAGATTTGCGTGATTTTTAAAGTTAAAAATATGTATTTTCTATAGTTTTAAACTTTATGTTATAATATCAATTAACTCGTCGTCATCCTCCTACCTAAGAGTAGAAGGATCGATTTAAAAAATTGTATATATATATTTAATGTTTTTTTTATTTTCTTACATACTTTAGTAAATTGCTCTAGTGGTTGACTGAATGCTTTATAGAGTTTGGGTCATAGGTTCAAACCTTGTCATGTGCAATAAATTGTTTATTTTTTTAAATAATTATACTAAACCCTATACACCCTACATGTGAGTGTGTAGCTCTACACCATAGTAGAGCCCTTTGTGAGAGAAATTACTCCGAAAATAAGTCTGTGGAGTACCTAAATAGATGGAGGGGAGCGGAAAAATGGGCCCAAATTATGGGTATCATTATTTACAATTCGAATTCTACCAATATTATGATGGTTGCAACTAAGGAATCCTCTATTATACGTAATTGTGCGAAATAATTTCCTCTCTTCTTGCTTTATAATCTTAAAAAAGGTTACTAGATTTGCAACCAAAGATTCAATCTCCTGAACTGATAGTTTCACCGCTAACACCATTGGCTGCCTTAAAACAAACGATGGAGATCGTTTTTTATCCCAATCTTTGACAAATTGATATACAGACCATGGCCCACCTATCAGACAATCAGATGTTGAATCCTGATGGAATACATCTCGAAAAGTGACCCTAGACTGCTACTCATATAACGCTCATGATCACGGTCACTTTGGGGATATGTGCCATGTAGAATCAACATATGACTGTTTGATTTGTGGGGTCAATATTTTGTCAAAGATTGGGATTAAAAAATAATCTTCATGATTTGATTAAGGTAGTCAACGTGTCAAAAATGCTTCAAAACACTTTAAACATAGTGATAATGGGGTGTTGGAATAAAAGAGAAGGTAGTTTATATGGTGTATACACAAGGTGAGAGTATACATCTTAAAACTCATATTCTGACCCAAATATGAGCAATTTACTTAGACGCATGAAGGTCACTTTCATTCGGAAAGTAGCCAAAATCTGGTGGGACCCACCCAAACTCTTGAACAACGAACTCCCTCAGATTTACTTAGATTTACACAACTTTATGAGTTAAGACTTAGATTCCGAGTGAGTTTGACCTCCCGAACGAGGCCTATGAATAAAAAGCGCAAGAAGAAGATTTAAAGCTCTGAAACATCTTGAAGACCCATGCGTACGCATGCGACGTGTGAGAAGATCCAACACTTGGAAGGCAAACGAAGAAATTCGTCGTTCTAGAATTTATAGGACGGGAGTCCGCCCCACCATGGACATATGTGATTTTGACCATGTTATGGCCTTGTGCACACCGTCGAGGACGGACGTCCGTGACGGTCGTCTGAATTGGCGGCTAGACGAGTTTTGGACAAATACTTGTCGTTTTAGTGTTTGTTTAAATTTAGGACTTTCTAATTTCGAATTTTATGTTTAGTTAGGTTTTTTTAAGCCTATATATAGGCATGTAAAGACTTTTATTTTAGTTTTTTTTATTAATTAATGAATGGTTTACTTTATGTGACTTTTTGAGAACTTGTGAAGAATTTTCAATCGAAAAAGTGATTCTTTCACCCAAAGAGTGATTCTTCTTCAGCGTGCGGTTTGGTGTGAAACCAATTGTCTTCCTTGGAGCGATTCCTTGGATCTTTTATCTCTTATCTATCTTCTTGATTATTGCCAGGTAATTTTAATCTTTTATTTCTTTGATTAAAATTAATATAAAAATCATTAAAATAGCCTTTTTGTTTTATGTTACTGGAATTTTTTTCTTTAATTCTCTATTATTAAAATCCCTTGATTTTCCCGTGAATAATGTAAAGCCACCCTTTTGGACTCTTCAAACCCTACTGAGGAGTCAAGAGACATAATCTTGATAGTCACTTGGTGCCCTAGACTAGAGTGAAAATTTGAGTTCTATTATCAGAACCTTATTTTCTAGATCGAGAAAGACTACATGATGACGAACGCTAAATCGGATTAATCAAATTGCCTAATTTGAATTGGTTTTATATTTTATGTGGTTTAGGGATAATTTTGATATTTTCGCTGCTCAATTAAATCCCAATTTGATTTCAAATCACATATATAGGGTTAAGCGTTTTTGTTCTTCATCAACTTGGTATCAGAGAACAGTCTACTTTAGGAAATATTGCATTAGGATTTTATATTTTATTTTCATACTAGATTGACCGTAGGGTTTCATGTAGAGTTTGTGTTGATCACCAATGGCTAGCGGACCTTGCTGCCGCGATCCGAGACCTTACTGCCTGCTTTCACAGATATGGAAGCACACCAAGAGACACTAACCGCCCGCTTGGATGAGATGGCCGGTAGAACACCCCCAAGGCGACAACACGATAGGAGACCTAACAGTGGGGAGAGAGGTCATGAGCATTGTGAATGGGGAGGTGATTCATATGATAAATTTTTGAAAACTATCTAAATCGATGCCTCAACCTTTGATGGGTAGATGGACACTAAAGTTTTCATTGATTGGTTACCAGACATAGAGCATTATTTCGACTAATATGAGTTGTTTGATGAGCGGAATGTTAGGTTTGGCTAAGATGAAGCTTGTTGGCCAAGGTAGACTATTTTGGACCAATGTGGAGTGTCCTCAATCCTCTATCGGCATGGCACGCATCTCCACTTGGACTGAAATGAAGGAGAAGCTTCATGAGAAGTATGTTCCCATGTCATTCATGCATTGTCTTTTAGATTAGTGGCAAAACCTTACACAAGGTAATATGTTAGTTGACCACTACATTACCAAATTTGAGGAATATATCATGCGCAGCACCATGGACATCTGTGATTTTCCCTTGAATAATGTAAAACCTTTTTTAACTTTAAATTCTTCAAACTCTGGAAATGAGTCGAGAGACATAATCTTGATAGTCACTTGGTGCCCTAGGCTAGAGTGAAAATTTGAGTTCTATTATTGGAACCATATTTTCTAGCTCGGGAAAGACTATATGCTGACGAATGCTAAATCAGATTAATCGAATTGCCTAATTTGGATTTGTTTTATATTTTATGTGGTTGAGGGATAATTTTGATAATTCCGTTGCTCAATTAAATCCCAATTTGATTTCAAATTGCATATATAGGGTTAAGAGATTTTGTCTTGCATCACACTATGCACCAATGTTTCCAAGCACACCCAGCAAATTGATATCACAATCAATCACAGTGACCACTATGAGTCAACAAACGCTTAGTGTCACTTCACTCCTAGCAATCAGTACGGCTACATGACAGTCCAATCTTTACATCAGCCATGCCATCGGAAAACTACGCAAACGGATAAAACAAAGACACAAATATGCAGTCCACCACTGGAATCCACAAACACTTCACAGGCTAAGAAAGAATACTGGGCATACCCCTATTACACCATGAGCAGCACTCACTGCCGAGATTTGGATTTAATAGTCCTCATACCAAATAATATCAGTTTTAAGTATTTTTATCTCCAACCACCTCCACACAATCTGGTACATGGACACACACCACCAGGGAAAAAAAATGTCTACATTGATTCGCAAACCCGACCCTAAATAGAGGGGATAAGGTTGTGATGATGTGCTCGATTACACTCGAGCAACTTTTTGTATGCAGCCTTACGGGTACATGGTCATACTTTTAGTCCAATTTTCATCAAAAATTCCCCCATAACATCTCCAACTATCAAATAAACTATATCCTCAGATTTCGTGCAAAAAACTAGACAAACCTCTTATGTTGTTTGTAATTATACATGTAATCTGAGATAAATGGCACAAAGGTCAGATCTGCTCCATTTCTCATCAAGCTTTTGTTTTATGATTCAAAAACAAAAAACCTCAAATCAATGGAATAAAAATTGGGAAAAAGTATGATAGATATCTGAAAAATAAACATTACCAAAAAGCTCTAATCCCCAAATCAATGGAATAAAAATTGGGCGGAAAATTCATTAGGGCTTTATTAATATGAATTTTATGAAGCCTTAATCCCACTTATTTATATAATTATATTACCAAAATTATGTAGTCCTTCTTCCACTGTTGAGTTACCTGTAGCAGAATGTGCAATGTCCAATCTTCCCTTACATTATAACACGACCTAGCCTTGGTCAACTCTTATTTGCTTGCTCAAGATTCAATTTTACAACGGCCTAGTCTTAGTTACTTGGTCAAGATCCAATTTTACGTTGTCCACCAACTGTTCAATTCTATCTATGATTTGGCCTTCACTTCCTCTCTAGATGTTTGTTTGAGAATCGAAGGCTTCCATCCTTTTGCTTTTTAGTTTTGCTATCATGTTGGATTCCAAGTCATCTTTTGGTGCATATTTGACATTTTTGCGCATGAACTTGATGGTTCTCCAGTTTGTGAACCTATCAATTTCAGGGTTAGATTTGTTCTTGATGTCTGACATGCTTTTGATTGTTGTTTGGCTTGTGCTTTGAAGATTTGATAACTTAAAGGCTACAATAAATATGTTATGTTGGGTCTGAGGGGTAGTAATTCATGATTCAAAATGTTTTATAAGTTTTTTCATTATGTGTTTTTGTATATGTAGCAATCCCACATTAGTTACTAGACTTATTTGTACTTGGTTGCTCCTCTATGTGAACATTCACAATATTGCAACCTCTAGGTCGCAGGTTCAATCCCAGCTTACCCATTGGAAAAAACATATATAAAGGGCCTTAAGTCTCATAGTTTAGCACCTCAATCATAATGTAGAGCATTGTGTACCTAGGAACTCTAATATTTATAATATTTTCAATTTCCTTAGCCTTTATAGCAAAAATTATTTGGGGTGAGGAAGCTGAGAGCAAGGCTACGGGAACAGTAGTTAATCGTTTTGAAAAAAGGCGGGATGTCTGGAAGAGTATGATGTGTTGACTAATGGTGGTAGATTAACACTCATAAAATCTACTTTTTCGAGCCTCAGTCTTTTATATGTCTATGTTTAGAGCGCCGGTGGTTGTGATAAAAAGATTGGAGAAAATTGTTCAAGACTTCCTATGGGAGGGTGGGGTCAAGAGAAAGAGTTCCATCTTGTTAGTTGGGATGTTTGCTGCTTTCTTAAACATGAGGGAGATATGGAGATTAGGAGGTTAGGAGAAATGAACAAAGCACTCTTTGGGAAATGGCTTTGTAGAGTTGGGGGTATGAGAAAGAGAATAGGACCTTTGTTGGAAAGTTGTAAGGTGCAAATTGGCAGACATAAAAATGATTGGAAGATTAGGGATGCAGGAGATAGAGGGTCAGGTTGGTGGAAAGGAGTATGCTCGGTGGTACATGATTTTCATAAATGTGTCAAATTCAGCTGGGGGGCTGGAGATAGGATAAGTTTTTGGGATGATGTGTGGGCTAGTGATTGAAAATTGAAAGAGGACTTCCCTTTGGTGTATCAAGTTGTTGTGGATGAGAGGGACAACGTGACTGAGATGTTTGAAGTAATTAACGAGGAGGTGGTCTGGCATATTCGTATGAGAAGAAACCTCAGGGATGATGATACAGAGGGTCTAGCTTCGTTGCTAGCTCTCTTGGGTACCATTAATTGAAACAGGGTAGAGACGTTAGAATTTGGACTCAGAATTCCAAAGGGATATTCTCTGTAAAAAAATTCTAGCAGTTCTTGTGCAGGCAGCCACTGGTTAGGCATGTGTGGATGAAGATGTGGAGAGTTCGGGTCCCACTAAAGGTAAAAAAATTTGGGTGGAGTATGGAGTGGGGTCGGATTCTCACTTTGACCGGTTGATTAAAAGATTGAAGTGTATGAGGACTCGCTGTGGGTAATGTTTCTAGGAGTCGTCTTCAAATCATCTTTTGTCACACTGTTGGGTGGCTAGAGAAATCTGGTGTGCAGTCTTAAATACCTTTGGTACCAGTTGGGTGTTTCTGGAAGATTGCGGTAATCTTATTGCTGCCTGGGAAGGGGTTAAGTTTGAAGGGACTAGAGGGGACGTTTCGAACATCTGGACTTTAGCTGTAGTGTGGGTGATTGGTTGGAGAGAAACGACAAGGTCTTCAGAAGGGTTAGAAGACCGGTTCATATGATAATGAAGGCTGCTCAGGACATGGCTATTAATTGAATTCGGCTGGCCCCGGATGAACATGAAGAGGGCAGAGACTATCTAAAGGAGTGGGAAAACCTGCACACTATGTGATGCTACCTTCCGCTGATGGAGGGTCCTCCTAGGCTTTGTTTCGGGTGGCTCATTCAGTCTGGAGGTAAGGTGAGTGTTTTGTTTTGTTTTGTTTTCTGGCCTTGTTCCAGCTTCTTACTGAAGCAGTGGTGTCAGTGGTTTTGCTCTGTCGCTCTTGTATTTTCTGTTTCTTTATTAATGCATTTTCGTTCTCGAACAAAAAAATTAAAAAAATAAAATAAAATAAAAACTTGGAATCCAACAAGCTAACAAAACTGAAAGGCAAAAGGACAAAAGCCTTTGATGCCCAACATATGCCCATAAGGAGAGCGGAGGCTGAGCCAGACATGCCACTGAATAGTTGGTGAGTGGTGTACACGAAGGTGTGAACTCAGGTACCGGTATCAGGTATCGGTCCAGGGAGGATCGATACGAATCGGCCGATACCGATACCAAATACCAAGTTGATAACTGAGATGCATCAGTATCGGCCAATATTTGATACCTTGCTGTACACTAATTGGGCAAATAGCCAGGGATTATGTCTCAGCACATTATATCTTAACTAAATGATTATTTAAGAAACAAAAATAGCACAAGTTAGTGGAAGAATCGACCTGAGCCGAATGAAAATTATTATAAAATATACTTTACAGGGTAGGTTTGAGGATGAAATCTCAAATAGGATTAGAGTGTTCTGCAATAAACGAGAAACACTTCGTTTAAAGGGGACTTATAAGGCAATGATGAGATTTGCATTAATGAATAATATAAGATTATTGAGTGTTGGGTAATGAAGAAGCCATAAGAGGAGAAAGAGGAAGACCAATAAAGACTTGGAGGGAAGTAGTGAGATGTGACATTAAGGATTCTGAAGGGTATTTAGCCATAGAAAAATATGAGTGGAGAAATAGGACTGGCAAAGCCGGCTCCAAATTGATGAAATTAGGCGATGATGATGATGATGACTATTTCCCCAAAAGAGCCTGTATTTTCCTGTATTTTAAATTGTATTGGCTCTAGGAAAAATTCTATTTATGAAATCTGTAGTCAAATAGATAGAGCTATGTTGTCATCATCATCGTCACCATCATCAAACTCTGTTTTTCAATCCAATTGGCTCTAGAAACAATTCTAGTCATCATCATCGTCATCATCTTAGAGCTACATGGAATTTTCATCTCTCAGATGCCCATCAAAACCTGCCAAGCTAGGATTACCTGTACTCTGATCAACATTAGCTTTACTAGCTGGTGAACTTGCAAGGTACTGCAAGGAGGTGTTGCTCTTGGGGCATCACCAAAGGTTTTTCGACCCTCAATCTCTTAGCAAAATCTTGGCACTTGGAAATTACCCAGTACTCCAAGGAATCACATTGGTCTTAGGAACTGTTTCAGCAGAAAAAGGAACTTGAGATCACCTGAAACCCTTCAAATCTCCTCAAGCTCCAGGCAAATTCCCCCACACTTCCGATGTGCGTGAAGTTTTCCAGTCACTGGTCTTATGGAATGTGCTTGGAACCGTTTAAATTCCTGAGTTTATTGTCATTTTTTTTGCGCTTCCCCTTGGAAGTGCATCTTCACCACTTATTTTTGCTTTGATTTTTTCATTTTATCATCTTGAGTTTATCAGTTTTGACATGCAAGTAGAATGATTGAGTTTTATCATCTTGAGTTCATGTTACGACCCGAATTTTTCATTGACCCTTTTTAATGGTGTAAGATGGGCGAAGCATCAAGACCAGTACTTGTGTACACACCATAGCATGGCCTACACCACAATATAGAGAGGGATTTTTTTTTGTAGGATTTCGGCCACTGTTTTGGCACCACAGCTTCATGTGATTTCCACCTTAGGCAATTAGATCCAATCAAACCCCATGATTCTTGGGATTGATTGCCATCTTTTAGAGCAAGTGAAACTTGCCCAATCTGACTCCGTTTCTCTCTATGGATACCCAGCCAAGCGTATTTTAAGGATTTAAAACAACCCCACCGCCTTTGATCTCAGCCCTCCATCCAATTAGATTCTCGTACCACCATGTCACGGGGTCGCACTTCCGCAACCTCAGTCCCGTGCGGCACCTAACGCACGCTTCGCTAGGTCAGCCTACTTCTGATAACAATCATCGCGAGGGCGTCCTTCAACGCGCTTTCAACCCGCGCGGTGCTTCGCTACCGCGTGCAACGAAGCCAACCCTTTCTGCACATCAGCTCTGATACCACCCGCCTAGAGGACGGGAACTCCTCCCAACATGGTTGCCTCTGTTTCACGGCCTACCATTCAACTCATCGTGTCCCTTACGACACGCCAATCTGCACCACTGCGCTAACTTGGCCTGCTCAAGCTTCACCCTGTGCACTGCACTAGTACCTCGCTCGCCTGCCGAACCAAGCCCATAGCCTTGTGCCTCACGCTCGCGTACCCCACTGAGTCCCACGCAGCTTGCCTTTGTGTGCGTTCCGAATTACTATCACACGTTCGTCTTTAGCCCACATGCTGTCGTGCTCAACTGAGTCCCACGCAGCGCCTTGGTGTTGTCTCGCGAGGTTGCCCAGCCGTATGCACCGCGACGCGTAGTCCGGGGCCATACATCAACCTCCCTCGGGTTCCACACGGCATCGCTGCGTCGACGTCCTAGGCCCACCCTTTCAGGCCTAGGAGACACTTGCGCCCCCTCTGGCAACGCAAGGCCCGTAAAGTGGGAATAGCTCTCAAGCTCCTTCCCTATAAGGGTAAGCAGTCATTCAGCCAGAATGGCGGAGAACCTCAAACCTATTGGTTTGGTTTGACAGCGCCTCATGCATCGCTAGCCCACCTTTGGTTTGACATACCGCAACGCCCGTCGTACCCTCATGCGACCGTGTCGCGTCCTCGCAGCGCGACCACGTCGTCGGGCCTACTTAGCCCCATGTCGCGTGCCCTCCTGGCACCACATGTCGTGCCACACGCACAGTGCTGCAAGCTCGAGTATTGGCCCCGTCACATCCTCCACCACTCCATAAAATGTCAACGTCCTCGTTGACGCATGAACATAGTGAACTGACCCCGCCAACTCCTCCCAGCTTGTTAGCAACACAATTCTAGTTCTTAGGTCCGCACCTTCCCACAAGCTCCCCACTGTCACCCCGGTCGGGTCAACTTGGTTCTGCTGTCACAAGGCCCTCACCTGTTAACTAGCTCAGGGATGTCGCGCGTCATCTTGACACCACATCGCGTGCCTCCGCACCAATTGTTCAAGGATGTCGCGTGCCCTCTTGACACCACATCACGTGCCTCCGCACCAGTTTGTTCATAGCATCATCGCTTCTGGATCGAACTTGGCTCTGATACCAAAATGTCACGGGGTCGCACTTCCGCAACCTCGCCCCCGGCAAGACTTAACGCACGCTTCGCTAGGTCAGCCTACTTCTTATAACAATCGTCGCGAGGGCGTCCTTCGACGCGCTTTCAACCCGCGCGGTGCTTCGCTACCGCGTGCAACGAAGCCAACCCTTTCTGCACATCAGCTCTGATACCACCCGCCTAGAGGACGGGAACTCCTCCCAACATGGTTGCCTCTGTTTCACGGCCTACCATTCAACTCATCATGTCCCTTACGACACGCCAATCTGCACCACTGCGCTAACTTGGCCTCGCTTCAAGCTTCACCTGCAATCGCACTAGTACCGCCGCTCCCGAACCAAGCCCATGACCTTGTGCCTCACGCCGCATTCTAATCGAGTCCCACGCACTTGCCTTTGTGTGCGTTCAATTACTATCACACGCTCGTCTTTAGCCCACATTTATGCCGCGTGCTCAATCGAGTCCCACGCAGCGTTTTGGTGTTGTCTCGCGAGGTTGCCCACCAGTATGCACATGACGCGTAGTCCGGGTCATACATCAACCTCCTCGGGTTCCACACGGCATCGCTGCCGACGCCCCTAGGCCCACCCTCGCCTGGGGAGACACTTGCGCTTCTCCGGCAGAAGGCCCTGCAAAGCGGGAATAGCTCTCAAGCTCCCTTCCCTATATAGGGTAAAAATCATTCACCGAATGACAGAGAACCACAAACCTATTGGTTTGGTTTGACATACCGCAACGGCTCATGCATCGCTAGCCCACCTTGTCGACCCTCATGCACGTCGCCGCTCGCTCGCAGCGCGACCACGTCGTCGGGCCTACTTAGCCCCATGTCGCGTGCCCTCCTGGCACCACATGTCGTGCCACACGCACCGTGCCGCAAGCTCGAGTATTGGCCCCGTCACATCCTCCACCACTCCATAAAATGTCAACGTCCTCGTTGACGCATGAACATAGTGAACTGACCCCGCCAACTCCTCCCAGCTTGTTAGCAACACAATTCTAGTTCTTAGGTCCGCACCTTCCCACAAGCTCCCCACTGTCACCCCGGTCGGGTCAACTTGGTTCTGCTGTCACAAGGCCCTCACCTGTTAACTAGCTCAGGGATGTCGCGCGTCATCTTGACACCACATCGCGTGCCTCCGCACCAATTGTTCAAGGATGTCGCGTGCCCTCTTGACACTACATCACGTGCCTCCGCACCAGTTTGTTCATAGCATCATCGCTTCTGGATCGAACTTGGCTCTGATACCAAAATGTCACGGGGTCGCACTTCCGCAACCTCGCCCCGCACTTAACGACGCTTCGCTAGGTCAGCCTACTTTATAACAATCGCCGCAGGGCGCCCTTCGACGCGCTAACTCGCTGCGTTGCGCTCACAGGCAACGGCCAACCCTTTCACGCACATCGCTCGATACCACCCGCCTAGAGGACGGGAACTCCCCCAACATGGTTACCTCTATTTCACGGCCTACCATTCAGCTCATCGTGTCCCTTACGACACGCCAATCTGCACCCCGCGCTTAACTTGGCTCGCTTGCTTCACCGCATCGCACTAGTACCTCGCCGCCAACCAAGCCCATAGCCTTTGTGCCTCACGCCACAGGCTTCTAATCGAAGTCCCACGAGCTTGCCTTTGTGTGCGCTTCAATTACTAGCACACGCTCCTTTAGCCCACATGCGTCCGTGCTCAATCGAGTCCCACGCAGCGCCTTGGTGTTGTCTCTCGAGGTTGCCCACCAATGCATGCATGCACGCGTAGTCCGGGGCCATACATCAACCTCCCTCGGGTTCCACACGGCATCGCTGCGTCGACGTCCTAGGCCCACCCTTTCAGGCCTAGGAGACACTTGCGCCCCCTCTGGCAACGCAAGGCCCCGTGTGCGGGGGAATAGCTCTCAAGCTCCCTTCCCCTATATAAGGGTAAAACAGTCATTCAGCCAGAATGGCAGGAGAACCTCAAACCTATTGGTTTGACATACCGCAACGCCTCATGCATCGCTAGCCCACCTTGGCTATGTCGCGTCCATGTCGCGACCGTGACGCTCCGCGTCGTACCCTCATGCGACCGTGTCGCATCCTCGCAGCGCGACCACGTCGTCGGGCCTACTTAGCCTCATGTCACGTGCCCTCCTGGCACCACATGTCGTGCCACACGCACCGTGCCGCAAGCTCGAGTATTGGCCCCGTCACAACCAGCTCCTATTCTATGTACACACTAATAGGTAATCCCCCCCACCTCACTCCACCTTCATCCATTTGTGTATAAACTGCATACACTTGTAGAAAAAAAAAAATTGTAAAGGGATTAGACGATTCATATGTGTTGAAGTGTATGAGTTTAACACTTGATTCAAGCCCTTCCACAGTTAGATTTTAACTAGTCAAATAATCACACCATAGATATAGAAAGATTCCAAAGTGAGTTATATCTTGCTGTTTCTCAAAACCTCCAAAACGAGAGTTGCTTTTTTTGTCTTTCTATGTGTATACAATAGCTGCCAACCCAGTAAGTATGGAAACAAACTGGATGCCAGGATCGGCTATCCTAATTAGGGACGGATCCTTGTAATTAGAACTCCTTTGCGTTCAAAATTGAACTCTCCCTCCTCTAAAGTGTTTAAGGCGATGAGCCCTTTGACCCATTCTTCTTCGTCCTTGCGTAGAGTGCTCGCGGCAATAGCAGTTTCACCGCTCTACATCTCCTTCAAAGTCTGCCACCTCAATCACCATTTGAACTCTTTCTAGTGATCTTCACCAAGACGCCAATATCGAAGGGTCAGACATTATCAAGCATCATCAATCTGTCACTGCATACACTGTTCCCTACGTCCCTACATCGAATCGCTCGCAGAACTGCATTCCCGAGCGCTACCACCACCGAGGTACCAACCCCCAACCTCTCTTCTTATCGTCCGATCGTGCGAGCGACAACAACGGGAGGTTTCGAAAGAACGCTTTGGGCATCGCGAGCCACCGAACCCACATGCACGCTCCAACTGGTGGGTGCCTCTAAATCCACCATAGGGTATTCGGTTTCTTTTTAATATATATATATCTGTTTTGTTTGTGTTCTTTTTCCTTTGAGCCCCATTTATGGAGCTCTGTGTGTAGTGGAAGAAGATGAAATTAATAAAATAAAATAAATAAATGCCTATTTATTTTATACAGGTACTTTAAAATCTAATAATATATATATATATATATATATATATATATATATATATGTATATTAGCATATACTTATATAGGCATACACATGAGTACACCAAGCCAAACTCCCTCCAGCTTCTTCCTTTTCCCATGAATCTACACGTCTCTATTAGAGACTTTTTGAAAAAAAAATACAGAAGGGAGGGAAGTTACAGATACAAATATATAATAGTTATATATATATATACTGTTTTTAGTGTGTTTATAAATATGTTTTACAGTGAGAGAGAACAGAGAACCAGATCCTTCTTCTCCACTGGTTCTTCTGCCAAACAACAATGCATAAAAATATATAACATACAATATATATATATATATATATATATATATATATATATATATATATATACACACATGTATATACTGTTTTAAAATAAATATTTACATATTATGAGAAGTGTGCGTTTAGCACACAAAGAAACCCTCACCTATGACCTCATCTCCTTCTCCATATTAAGTCTTGTTACAGCAAAATCTGATTTGCTCCCTTGTCCCTGCAATAGAATTCACAAAACAGGGAATAGAATCACGTATGTATATATATATACATATAGATATGTATATAGGGCAGCAATTTAGAGAGAAGTGACAAAAAAAATTTAGAGGGAGAGATAAGGCCCAACAAATAAATTTAGAGAGAAATTTAGGGAGAGAAAGTGAAGAAGGGAGAGTTTTAGAGAGAGAAGCTCTTAAGAGCTTCCTCCTCGATTTGGTTTTATGTGTATGTATAGGTGAGTTCTCCGATGACTTGTTGCCATCGGATGAAATCAATCGGCGGCTGTTTCGATCAAACCTTTTCGGTGTCAGCCGTTCCAATGAGTATTTGGCACATGTATTTTTTTTTTATAATGGGTACATGTTGCACCAATAGTTCGGTGCAAATGCCGTATAGCCGTTGATTCGAGAGAAAAGTAAAATATTAATATACGAAGCCTTATGGGCCCTATTTAGAAAAACCCCCTTAAAATTGTCTCAATTTTTAATCCAATGGATTAGAATTTTAAGATCGGATCCTCCAGGGTATGTGTTCGGCCCAAAGTAAGACCCGTCAATTTGGGTCGAAAATCACCGCCCATTTAATAAACGGGACCTGTTTGGGTCTTAGGCTCTTGATCTAAACTCAACCCAACCCGTTTAGTAACTAGTCAGCCCGAGCTAACCTGTTGCAACACTGTGCACATAGTCACATATATAATTATCATAATGGCAATCGTAACAATTACCCTTATTGGCCAAATTGAGTCAGAATAGTTATGAACCCATTCTACACTTTTCTAGTAGAAAAATATAATAGAAAAAAAAAAGGGAAAAACACTTAGCTTTCATTAATTCATCTGGTTATAATATGAAATATTATCATCTCTTTCTAACATGGTCAAACTTTGAACCGTTCCCTTTTTAACTCTGTATTTAACCTGGTACTATTTATTTACAAGAACTTTATTCTCTGGTCTTCATGTCAATTTTTATTTATGAATATGCAATGTTTAGGGTGCATAATAGTTTCCTTCTTATATATGTTCACCATTATCATATGACATTCATCATGTAGAAAATCACGATAAGGCATACACATATAAGTTAAGAATAAGATATGACACATGATATAAGCCTTCGTCATGGTGCGGTTTCTTTCACGATCACATGGACCTTGGAATGTAGGCATCCATGTATGGATGCAACCCCTCTATGGTAGTATGGAATACCACACGAAGTACATCCAGGTTACTACGAAACCTATCCCTTGGAAAGCGTGATTTGTGAAGCCTATCGTACTATGGCTCATTCTAACTAAGTTTTAAGTAAAAATGAGAAATGAATATGTTAAGATACATGTATGTTAAGAAAGTGGGGACTTAAGCCCACGTAAATACAAAATCAGGGCGGGGACCTAAGCCCAGAACTGAAAAATGATATAATATGTTAAGATACGCTGTGAAGGCCAGCTAAACATGAATTGAGTTCTACATGTGCCATACCTTACGAGCCACCGTAAAGGTCCAACGTCTGCAGCCAAGACGGGTCTTAAGGACATTATAGCTTTGTCTCGAACTAAGGGGACATTGTGGTTATTATGCCGGCAACCTCATCTGGCTGGATGGTGGTTTATGTTATGATATGGAGATTAGGTGGTTATCTACATGTGGACCTCGCGTGATAGGCTCGAGCAGCGATCCTGGCACAGATCGTTTAAACATGATAAGTAAAATACGAAGTACGTTGTGTAGGCGTATGGAGTAATAATAAGACTTACGAGTTGTCATGTGGGATAAGTTGATGAGACAAATAGGAAAAAAGATAAGAAAACTAGAAGCATCATGTACCCTTTATTTTTTTTTTCAGTTGAACTATGATATGCTATGAGTGATGAACAATTTGGTCATTATATTTTAAATGCGGATTTTATTTTTTTAATATACTGCAACTCAAGCGATTGCACACACGATCACCTGAGTAAGTTATGGTGGATCGATTGTGCAACCCACTAAGTTTACGCGACTGAGTAAACTCACCTCACTTCCAAAATCTAACAGTTTCAGGTGAAGATTCTGCTTATTCCGTCCTTGATGACACAGAAGCTGCTGATCCGGAGACGGCTCATATAAACGAGGATGTCGGCTACCACCTTGATGAGAACGTAGACCCAGCGGACTTTTACCAGCATTGAGAGCCCTTTTACTCTAGTTTCTCCTTTTTTTTCTTGAGAGACTTGTTTTAGCCTTTGATACATTGTGTGAGTTTACGTTTGAGACCGTTTTTACCTTACGTGAAACTGGTTTGTTTTAATGTCCTAGATGCATGGTTAAGATTAAGTACTTTACTAACGTTGTCTACTATTTCCGCTGCTAATTTATAAGTCTTTTATCTTTTAATGTTAACTTAAATGCCTAGATCTATATGCTAAGTCAAATTTTAGAGTATGTGTATGTCCGCTTATCGCCTTAACCAGCGTGCGGTGTCATAACACGGAATTTTAAGCCCTCGACATCGGGTAAGAAGTATGGGTCGTGACAGAGTATCAGTGTATCATCTTTTATACATGCACCTGATTCAATCTATTATTATTCATTGGTTTTCTTTTTGCAGGTTTGCGACGAGATTGAGGAAATGATGGAAGAAGGGGGGAACCTTGTGGATTACCACGGCTGTGATTTCTTCCCTGAGCGTTGGTTTGATCGTGTGGTGGTCCTTCAAACCAATAACTCCGTACTGTATGATCGCTTGACTAGCAGGTGATGGTGAACTTCTATTATGCAGTTCCTTTTAATTCATTTATCTTGTTCCCATCGCCAAAACTTCTAAGTGGTACTCCTTTTGCAGAGGTTACATGGGACAGAAGCTTACAAACAATATAGAAAGCGAAATCTTCCAAGTGTTACTGGAGGAGGCTAGAGCCAGTTACTCAGAAGACATTGTGGTAGCTTTACAAAGCGACTGTGTTGATGATATTAGTAGGAATGTAGCCTCATTGGTGGAATGGAGGAACAATTGGAACCCTAGATCCTGACATCATCCTGATTTAGGGTTTAGGGTATCTTCTTAAGACATCGTTTGTTTAGGGTTTTTGAATAGTAAGTAAATTTTGTGAGGGACTTAGATGTTGTAATCGTATTTAGAATTTAGATATTCAAAATGTTAGTAAGCATGGTTTTAAAAGAGCATTTTGTTGCTGCCTTCTGTCAGCCGACCGATATCTGATGTGTGCCACGTGGAATCAACATCTTATTCATTTGATGGTATACGCTCGTGATCTCAAGACCGATAGGGTAAAAAATTGGGTCAAAAGATGATCTCCATTTAGTAAATTAAGTAAATTCTATTGCAACCCTTTGTCTAATCTTGGCATCAACCCATACACAAATGTAGTGTTCCATTTTCGAAGCATTTTGAACAGTGAACCAGACTGGATGCACAGCTTCATCAGGGTTTTTTTTTTTTTTTTTTTTTTTTTTTTAATATTGAGGAATAGGTTTGCACCCTGTATCTTCAATGTGAATGGTTTTCATTGGACTTTCGTACAACTATGCTTTCTATTTGCACTCGCTTATTATTTCAAAATCCTTGAAGAGATTCACTTATTACAAAAAAAAAAAAAAAAATCAATCATTTCCTATCCGGACGACAACGATCCTCGCTTGGAAGACAATGACTACCTCTCTTGCCCGTACAGAGATTGTGGCATCTCCACTGCCTTAGAAGTAACGGTGTGTATTCGTGGTCAAAGTTGTTATGTTGATGGTAAATACGCCACTGCCAAGTGGAGGAGCCGCATAGAGCAGTGTGGGGGCTCAAGCCCCATTTGACTCTTTAGACAATTTATTAGATATTCTTCTTTTACAACCTTCTTTCATATATAAGCCCCCAAACCTATGGTGTACAATAAGCCTCCCAAGTATAGGACAAAATAATTATTAACACCCTTGATCGTTGCTAGCCCCCAACCAAAAGAAAATTATGGCTATGCCCCTTCAGGTAAGCAATAAAGAATGCACTCACTTCTTTTTCTTCCTTAGTTCTAATAAGTTCAACAGGAGGTTTCTTTTCTTTGATGTAAGAAGAAGCGAGTGAACAAACTGAAATTAGTGCACTGTATGAGTCAGAGGTAGAAAAAACCAAGTAGGTGCTTTTTGGGGATACCCCTATTCATACCTACCACTTTATTAAAAGCGCCTAGCTTCTCACGTGCGAAATGATAAAAAGCTTGTTTGAGAAAAAAATACATCCACCTCTTGTTACTTTCATTTTTCTTTATTTGTTTTCCTCTTCTTCTTCCTTGACTCTAACAGCCACAACCATGTCGTTGGTATCACTGAATCACCCTCAATCTAAAAGAAAGACTTGCAAAACACCCTTTTAATCTTTATTTTCTTCAACTCCATTGAGTCACAACGATAATGTCAGAATCACTGAAATACCATCTTCTTCTTCTTCTTTTTCTTCTCATTCTTCCTCACTTCTAATGAAAACTTAAAAAATAAATAAACCTTACCTAAAAAAAAATAAACCCTACCCCTTTAAACCCTTTTATTGCTTCTTATTGGAAGCCATTACTTGTACATGTTTTTCAAATGATTGCACCAAATTACATTAAATTTAAAAGAAAGACTTGCAAGTTTGGCGACCTCTACTATGTGAAAACACCATCTACGCCATTTGATTTGAAGGCCATGATTTAAAGTTATTGATTGCAAAATATTAGAATAAAATATGATTTTCAACATTTGATTAAATGGAATCAAAGGCGGTTATATAATTCAATAGTTGATTACAATAAATCATATGACAAGTATCATGCTTTGCTCCAATTTTATGTACCAGGGATCTACTGATCATGAACTTCAAATCAAATGGCCTATATTTTATTTTTACATATCACATGTCCCTAAAATACCATGTCTTTCTTTAAATCCGGTGTAATCACTTTAAAAACATGTGCAAGTAATGATTCCCCTTCTTATTATATTTAGGGAGTCATTACTTGCACTCGCTTTTTAAGTGATTGAACCAAAGTTAAAAAAAGACTTGTATTTTAGGGACATGTGATACATGAAAATGCAATATGGGCCGTCTAGTTTAAAGTTAATGATCTTCTTCAGTGGACAAAACTGGCACGAAATATAATCTTCATCATATGATTAAATATAATCAAAGGCTATTATTTTATTCAACGATTTACAACAATAGATCATATGATAAATATTGTGTCTTGCTCCAATCTTATCCACCAAGGATCTATAGTTCATGAACTTTATATCATACGGGGTGTAGATTGCATTTTCACATGTCACATGTCCCTAAAATAAAGTCTTTTCGATGCAATCACTTAAAAAGCATGTGCATATGATTTATTGTATTCAAATCCATATCTCTCTCTCTCCTAATAAAAACCTACAAAACCCAAAACCAAACTCATCCCTCTCTCTCTCTCTCGTCTAAACATTCGCAAAAAAAAATAAAAAAAATAAAAAAATAAAAAAAAGAGGAAAATACAAAATAAAAAATTGATTTCATTGGCTAGGGCCAAGTACCTCCTTCTTCTTCTTCTTTTTTCTATGGCAAAAGAGAGGAGAAAAGAATAGAAAAAAAAATAGATTTTTTTTTTTTATAAAAAATGAGTTTAAACACTATTAAAAAAATTTCAAAACTCAAACGTGTGATTTTGGCTGATAATTTTAAATTTCAACCAAACTCATCGCTTTACTTTGTTGGCGATAAAATGTATTTTTTCGTCCCAATTTCGGAGCCGAAACCGAGATGTCTCGCGATGGTGCTTTCATTTATGTGCGTGCTTTCAGTAATGCGTAGCGCGAACAAAGTAAAGCGTACGGCACGAATAGGGGTACTGTAAATAAAAACTAAGTGGGTGCAAATAAAGGTTAAAGAGTGGTCTTTTCACTAAAGATGGGTGTTTTTAAAGATTCAGTTCCTGCAGATCATCTTTTGCAATCTGCCCTTAGCGCTGAAGTATTTCGTGGCGCAGAACTCAAATCAAAGAGACTGTCAAACTCCATTAGAGCTCTTTCTTCGAGCTTCACGAGATGCTTCTGAAGCGTATCACTAGCATCTTCTCTCTTTCCTCGAGCTTCTCATCGCCTTCTTCTGCAAGTAATTGCCTGAAAGTGGGGGACGTTTTCAAGAAATCAAGGCGATTCTCTGACCTAGACGTTCTCGATTACTCGAAGGTGAGCCATGATTGCAATCCTCTGCACTTAAATTCCGAATCCGCTAGAAACGCAGGGTTCAAAGACTGCGTCGTCCACGGTATGCTTGTAGCTGCTCTTTTCCCTCGTATAATCGCCTCTCACTTCGTAAGTCTAGGGTTTCCTCCCTTTTGAATTTTTTCTTTTCTTTTTTCCAATTTCATGCTGTTTGTTTCTGTAAATGGAGAGTGCAGTGTCATGTCAGTTTCAATTTTGAAAAAACATTTAATTGGATTAAGGTTTGATTTTTGGAGTAGGGAATAGGGTTAGAATTGAATATATATTGCCTAGACCATGTAGTGAAAAATTTCTGAGTAGTGTGAAAAAGTTTGAAGGATAGGGATCTATATTGCTGAGAATTGAATATATATTGCTCCAGTAGCCCTTTCGGGAACTCATTGGTGACAACTTTCACTCTGTTTCCTTTCCTGGGCCCCAAGATAGCCCACTTTGAGCTCATCTGCGGCGGCTTTCACGATGGTACCCTTTGTAGACCCCAGGTGGCCCTTTTGTGGGGGTCGCCTTTCTAGGATTCGAAGTGGCAATGAATTGTTTGTTCTTAACTTTTTTATATTAACCAACCGTGAGATATATGAAGTTTTAGGGTGTGCTTGGCAATGTGCCAGACAGGGTGTCCGGCGCCGCCCTTGCTCCCTGCAAAAGCAAGTTTTACTCGTTCTGGGAAAACCCCAGCTACAGGCGCCCCACAGCTCCCCGTCTGCTCCCCACCAGCACTAGAGCAGGTTATGAAACGCGCTCCAGATGTGCGACGAGCCAGAGAGCAGCTCAGAGCGGGCGGGGAGCGTTGCCAAATTTCTTGATATGTTCTGCATCAAGGAGGGTGATCTTGTCGGCCTGTGGAGTGTGGGTTCTTTTGGGTCCAGAGGTCACATTTTATGGAGAATGCTTTGGTGAGCCCTAGTTTTCAGATAATCACATTTGGTAAATACAAAATACTGTTATCAATCCAATGGTTGCACCTTAGAAAGTAATTCGTTGTGCAAAGATCCGAGAGTGAGAAATTGGAAGACCTCGATATGAAACTGCTTTGAAACACCATGAAATTCATGTCTTTCTCAAATTGAAAGTGCTTTCCTTTCTCGATGTAGTGATATACAAATGTGATGCTGAAATATAAGGAGGCATGAGTGCACTACTATATCAAACTTCCCTACTCAATGGAGGTACTTTACAAGCTACTTATAGGAACACAAATATGCATTTAGTTATTCCTAATTTCCTACTTTCTCGACATTTTATGTAAAGACACAAAATTAGAATCTGTGATCAAATAATATGAATCAGCTTGATTCCAAAACAGTGATACAGTTGAATGATTAACACCCCTTTTGGCAATGGGATCTGCCACCCTGTTGGACTCTACCCATACTCCTTAAATGAAGCACCATTGACGAGCAAAGGTCCGTCATCTCATCAAATGCGACATAGTCACGAAGTCAGGAATTGGCAATAAATCGACGAGGGTCTAGTCAGGAAAAACGCAAGAAATGATCAAAGTCAATCAAAGTAGTAAAAAATTTGGTGAAAATAAAAAAATTAAAAAAATATATCATTATACATTTCAAGTTAAAAAATAATAGTTTTAATGAACAAAATAGTACAAAATAGGCAAAAAGAAGAAGAAAAAGTGAACAACATCACAAACATCAACGATTAATCGGTCGAGTCGCCGAGTTAGCTGATTAATCTGTGATAAAGTCGGGATGACTGCAAATTGCCGACTTTTTCAATTTTTTAAAAAAATTGGATATTTTGTGACTATGCTCACAGGTACGAAAATCCATTTGTAGTCCATCCAGTAACATTATTTGAAGGGACCTCAATAATGACTGGTTCATCGTGGTTGGGCCACGATGTCTTAATGATGGCCATATATGTTCCAAATTATCCCACCAAAGCCATTAGGACGAGATTTCCAATTAAGCAACTATCAAAGTTGAGTTTGAGCTTAGAACTCCTACACCCGTGGCCTTGTCCACTTTTCATTTTGACCTACGTTCTTGGATTATCACCTTTAACAGGCATGAAAGAATTGCAAAGCAAAGCACAGGAGATGATATTTTTTTTCACCATTTAAGTACCTCAACTGCCTATTTTTGCCCCAGGAAATTCTATTATTTTCTCACAATTGTAAAACCTTCGTAGCTCTGGAATTGACACTGACTTCCACATAATTCCGCCCCCCCCTCTGAAAAAAAAACAGTAAAATAAAATAAAATAAAATCCAAGATCGATCCTACACATTGCCCTCCTCCAAGTATTGATGTTGAATGTTGGAGTATGATTACAATTTGTCCATATCTTATTCTCTATTGTTTATTTTGAAGTATTCTTTATATTACTACTAATATCCAAAGATACTTGATGCGGGAACTTACTAAATGCAATGCTAGGGCTGAGATTAGGATTAAAATTAATTTAATTAATTAAAATAACAATTTCTCATAACAAATTATCACGAAAATTCTAGAAATTCAATTAGGTGATTTAATTTCGACCCAAAATAGTGTTACTTTCGTGTACGTTCCCTATCGCGGATCTAGAAGACTAGGGTTCTTATGAACGGCTAGATCTCCGATAGTTTTAGGGCGTCGAACGAACTCGCAAGCGGGTGCTCTCGATACCAAACGAAAATAAAAGGCTAATAAAATTAATGATGAACAAAATATTGATTTAGGGCTTTTATGAGATCAATAAAATAATTAGGATTACGCTACTTACGCAAATCGTAGAACTAAAGAAGATAGAGATGGAAGAAGAGTTGGCCTTGCACCAAACCGCAAGCGGGAATCGAAGAATCGCTCTCCGTTTTGAGAGAATCACACCCTCACGAAAGTTAAAAACTCTCAATTTTGCATAAGCAATTTTCATTAACCAAAAAAGTAATAATAAAAGTGTTTACAAGCCTTTAAATAGGCTAACCAATGCATAAAATTAGAAATCCTAGTATAACTCTAATTCCTAATTCAAATAAAAGAAATATCCTAATTCTTCTAAAACAATAAGGAAACTAATCATATTTCTAATAAAAGAAACAACTTTTACTTTCTAAAATAAAATAATAAAAGATACTAATCCTAATTCAATTAGGATTCTTGAAATTCGTCACTTTATGTCCAGCTTCCAAAAACTGATCATAACTTCTTCAATATTTGTCGGAATTGCTCAAATTTTGGCTCGTTGGAAAGCTACTTCGATAAGCTTTCAAATATGACCAATTTCATATCAATCCGACTTCGTTTGACACTTCAAAATAGGCCAAACATAAAAGTGACGGGATTGAAAGTTGAAAACCCTAATAAATTTTGGATTTTCTTTTTTCTGATCAAACGGGTCTTTAACGGGCCTTTTTTTTAAAAAACTCATTCATGGGTCCACTTTCTATTTTGACATCTCCTCTTTATCCGACCACGATTCAAACAAGCGAATCTAAAATACGCATCAATTCCCTTTACTTTGAAAAAGTTCGACCTCGAACTTTGGTTGGCATGAGTTTTCACGGTCGCGATCACAGACAATATATATGGAACTTCGATTGGAAGCGGCTGGAATCGGACGTCCCCATGGTTGTGATAGAGCTCCAAGAGATCCGGGTCAATCTGCTGAAACTCTTGTGTAATCCACGTGCTCTCTGAATCACTCTTGTTCTTCCACTTGACCAAATACAAGTCCCCTTGGTTGGTGGACACAATCGATCTTCCAAAGACATCTTCGATGATCTCACGAGTTTGCCAAGTAGGTGGGGGTGGTGGTGTAAGTAGGAGAATTATTGGTTTATCAGATATAGAAGGCTCAAAGGAGTTGGCAGGGATGGTTGAAGGGCCATGGAATGGAACAAGGTCCTCCACGTTGAAAGTTGTGCTAATCCCCAATTCCGGTGGAAGATCTAAGATGTAAGCATTAGAACCGATACGCTTCAAGATCTGATAGGGTCCAGCACCGCGAGCTTGTAACTTCTTTGCAACTCCTTGCGGGAATCGCTCGAGTCTATTTCGAACCATCACAAAATCACCATTTTGAAATTCTTTGAACCGTCTACGAGAATCTGCAGAGAACTTGTATTTTTCATTCTTTAAATTAATTATTTTCTTAATCTCAGCATGCAACTCATGAATGTAATATGCAAAAGTGGATGCAGACTCTGATGACTCGTGTATGAATGATGCAAAGGGCACTAATGGCTCATGTACACTCGACTCGATTAACTCATGTGTACTCGCCTCAACCAAAATCAAAGACTCTGGGGTACTCGATTCAATTGACTGTAATGGTTCTTGTGTACCCAATTCGATGGACTCACATGTATTCGACTCAATGGGCACCAACAAGTTGTGTGCGCCCAACTCTACGGGTACCAATGACTCATAGGCAAGTGGCTCGATTGGTTCAAGTGTGAGTGACTCAACATCACTACTCACTAGGGAAATAGACGTTTCTTTAACACAAACTAGACTTTCATCAGCTTCTTCTATCTCCTCTTCACTCAGCACGGTACTAGGGTCGTACACTTCTTTTACTTCCCTATTCTCCGGCTCCTTAGGACTCACTCTTTTAGTCAATAAATTCTGAGTGGGAAATTTTGTGGGGCATTGGTATGCAAAGTGTCCAAACCCTTGACACTTAAGGCAATCAGGACACTTATCCGTCTTGGTTTTCAAACTCCGAAGAAGGTGACGGTGTATTAAAGGAACATACTTTTCAATAAGTTTCACCTTCATGTCCTCCCATTTGGAGATGTGTTTATTTCGAAGATATTCAATACGATATTCTACGCGAGTCCAAAAAATTTTGGCATTACCCTCCAATTTTGTTTTTGCTAATCTAATTTTGTACTCATTTGGTACACCATACCAATCAAAATATTCTTCTACACTAGACAACCACTCCACGAAGGTTTTGGGATTCATCCATCCCTCAAAACTTGGAACCTCATTTCGAATAGATTTAATAAACTTCTCGGCAGGGTCATACTCGGGTTCACAATGATGAGGGTATCCTCTAACTCTAGTCCCATCACGATTTTTGGGACTTTGCCAAGAATTTGGAGTGTAGTAGTTTCCTTGTTTGGCTAGTACCCTTTCATGACGGGTAAGGAAGTCACGTTGACGTGTAAGTGACCCATACATGATGCTTAACACAAACACAACTCAGACACAATATTAAAAAGACACACTATGAACCAACAATGGATGAGGACTTTTGTCAAACATTAAACATGCACACTAATGAACACTGATGAAATAAAATTGAAATGACATGCAATTATGAAACTAAGTGGTGTAAAACAAAAGTTGGACAAAGGCTAGACGAAAGCTAGACAAAAAAAAACTTAGACGAAAGCTTTTCAAAAAAATATTTTCTAAAATGCAGACAAAAAGCTAGACAAACAATTTCAGACAAAAGACAGACAAAATTTGCAGACAAAAGCCAGACAATTTTTTAAAAGCCAGGCAGAAATTGCAGACAAAAAGGTAGATGGAAAATTTTAGACAAAAACTAGACAAAAAAATTTCAGACAAAAGCTAGACAAAATTTTTAGACAAAAATCAGACAAATTTTTCTAGACAAAAGCTAGACGAATTTTATTTTATTTTATTTTTTTCAATTTAATTTTTAAACCTAAAAAAAATAAAAACCTAAAACCTATATGAGCACTTCTAAAACTAAACTGATGCTCTGATATCAATTTGATGCGGGAACTTACTAAATGCAATGCTAGGGCTGAGATTAGGATTAAAATTAATTTAATTAATTAAAATAACAATTTCTCATAACAAATTATCACGAAAATTCTAGAAATTCACTTAGGTGATTTAATTTCGGCCCAAAATAGTGTTACTTTCGTGTACGTTCCCTATCGCGGATCTAGAAGACTAGGGTTCTTATGAACGGCTAGATCTCCGATAGTTTTAGGGCGTCGAATGAACTCGCAAGCAGGTGCTCTCGATACCAAACGAAAATAAAAGGCTGATAAAATTAATGATGAACAAAATATTGATTTAGGGCTTTTATGAGATCAATAAAATAATTAGGATTACGCTACTTACGCAAACCGTAGAACTAAAGAAGATAGAGATGGAAGAAGAGTTGGCCTCGCACCAAACCGTAAGCGGGAATCGAAGAATCGCTCTTCGTTTTGAGAGAATCACACCCTCACGAAAGTTAAAAACTCTCAATTTTGCATAAGCAATTTTCATTAACCAAAAAAGTAATAATAAAAGTGTTTATAAGCCTTTAAATAGGCTAACCAATGCATAAAATTAGAAATCCTAGTATAACTCTAATTCCTAATTTAAATAAAAGAAATATCATAATTCTTCTAAAACAATAAAGTCCTAAACAATAAGGAAACTAATCATATTTCTAATAAAAGAAACAACTCTTACTTTCTAAAATAAAATAATAAAATATACTAATCCTAATTCAATTAGGATTCTTGAAATTCGTCACTTTATGTCCAGCTTTCAAAAACTGATCATAACTTCTTCAATATTTGTCGGAATTGCTCAAATTTTGGCCCGTTGGAAAGCTACTTCGATAAGCTTTCAAATATGACCAATTTCATATCAATCCGACTTCGTTTGACACTTTAAAATAGGCCAAACATAAAAGTGACGGGATTAAAAGTTGAAAACCCTAATAAATTTTGGATTTTCTTCTTTCTGATCAAACGGGTCTTTAACGGGCCTTTTTTTTTAAAAACTCATTCATGGGTCCACTTTCTATTTTGACATCTCCTCTTTATCCGACCACGATTCAAACAGGCGGATCTAAAATACGCATCAATACTATAACAGTTATATGATTTGATTCATGAGAATATTTGCAGTTTTATGATACAACACAAGTTCCACTGCAATACTAATGGTTAATGCTTGCCATTTGGAACTTGATTCTTGGTTTCCTTAGACTACTTACTACAGTTCCAAAAGACTTATCAGAAAAGTGTGCTTCCATTGTCAATCTTTTGATCTTCTGATTGCAAGTAAGAGTCTGATCTGGGTATTGATTCAAATAGACACAGCACGTGGTTTATTGCATAATAATTGACCTCCACATAAGCTTGAGATACCTTTATTTACATTCATTCAGATTTTAATTTTTTAATAAATTATTCTATAATTATCTGTAGCCCGGAGCTGTATATGTCTCACAAAGCTTGCAATTTAAATTGCCGGTTTATATTGGAGATGAAGTCATTGCTGAAGTAAAAGCACTGAATCTAAGAGAAAACAGGAAGAAATACATGTATATTTCCACCATAAGCCAATACGCTATTTCTCTCTTTAGTTTGGTCTGAAGGGAAGCAACTTGGAGTTTGACATATTTGTATATATTCATATTTCAGAGTAAAATTCTCAACGAAATGCCATAAGAATGGGGAGCTCGTTGTTGACGGTGAAGCTACAGCCATATTGCCAACTTTAGCAATGAATGAAGACTTGACTACATGCTGACCAAAATCTTCTGGTGATCAATTGCATTCCCTCTTTTTATCAGGTCTTATCATATTAGCTGCTTCTGATGAGAAAATATTACTAGGTGTTTCATGGTCTTAGTGTCTATCAAAAAGGTACTTGATTAACTTCAAAAATGTATATTGGATCTTCAAAGTTCAAACCAATGTTTAGAATTAGAGTTTCTAGAAACTCCTATGGGGCAAAAGAATATATGAGATCCATAAAGTTGTTGCATGTTCTTCATTCATCAATTTTTATTTTAAAAATATTAGAACTTCAAAACAGAAAAGAAAAAATTGAACTTCCTTTATTATTGGATATTTATTGGCTGGCAAATAGCCAATATTATTGTTTAATATTGCTGATAATATGATGAAGACTAATACTAATTACTAGGTATACATTTCAGTTTGTACCAATTTCTCCGTAACAGGTAGGGTTCTTAATCGATGTGATCAGCCATCACGCTATGTATCTGCCAATATTTTGAGCATTTCTTTAAAACCTGGTTTAGTTATCTAAAACAGAATTTTATAAATGTTTCTGGAATTAGAATACTTTCTGTGTTCACATTCTTCATATTTCTGTTAGAACAAACATGTTCATATTCCTCGGTTACTGCCAATGATCTCAAGTAAAAGATTTTCATTTTTTGGATGGGTAAGACGGGATTGAACCCAAGACCTCAAGGTTTCCAATAGTCAACCTGAGATCTCAAATCAAAGATTTATGTCAGTATATTTTTGTTTTTGGTTTTTTTTTTTTTTTTTTTTTTTTTTTTGAGAAGGTTTTTGGTTTTTTTTTTATAGGTAACCTGGAATTGAACCGACGACCTCAAGGTTTCAATATTGTCAACCTTCCGATTGAGCTCTCTGGCCAGCCTCTTTTTAGTATATTTCTACTTATCAGAAAGCACATACAAAAGCCATTTTAATATTTTATTTTAACTTTTCATTTGTGAATAAATCACTAAATTTAAAAAATAAATAATTATTCTTCGATCTTTACTTATAATATACTTTCTTCGTAGCTTAGTCATTAATTATATCATGCATTTTTTCCTGATGCAGAAACAGAGAGGTGTTTACCAACATCTGTATTTAACAAAGCTTATTTAGTGGCATAGAGCCATTCCAAACATAATCACAAAAGTCTCCGACTTTTTCCAAAAATAGGAAAAAGTCAGCAACTTTCAGCCATCATGACTTGGCCGATTAATCGGTGATGTTTGTGATGTGGTCCGATTTTTTCTCATTTTTTTCGTCACTTATACTTGCGAGAAAAAAAAAAACTTTTAGGTTATGTACTATTTTGTTTAGTTTATTAATAAAAAAGCTATAGGTTTTACCCATTTTGCATTTTTGGTTCATTAAAATCATTATTTTTAACTTGAAATATATTATGATATATATTTTTATTTTTTTATTTTTCCGACTTGGTCCGACTTATAACTGATTTTTGCCGATTTTCCGGCTTAGACCCTTTCCGATTTATCGCCAACTCCCAATTTTGTGACTATGATTCCAATCATCCAACTGATTCTAGAGTCTAAGACACATATCTGGTTGTCCATGTAAGTTGATTTTTGAGACTTCCATATACAATATGTTTGTTAAACTGGCATTCCTGTGAAATGACTTAAATATGCCCATTGATCCCTAGCGATATTCGTGGCCTGGTTGTCAAATGCTGTAACCTATGCATATGTTTCACGTCTTTTTCATTATTTAGACGTTCTTTTATGGCATATATGGTGCATATGAACTTGAGAAGAACAATGAAGCGGCCATGTTCACCTAGGAATTGTAACCATTAATCAATCAGGGTATGTTTTTAGCAAGTGTATGGGTTTGTTCCCCTAAAATTTTCTTATATGGTCATCTATATATATTTTCTTTTTAGGGTAAATGGTAAATGACCGCCTCTTTATAGCTTGGGGCTTTATTGCCTCTATAATTTTAGCAATCCAATTCATCTAAGTGGTAGCTCATATTGGAACCTCCGAAAGACCCAAAGATACACACTCTAATATGGACAGTTGTGCATAGTTTTTCAATGATTGATATTAAAGTGCATGATCAAATGCTTTCAAATCTCTTACAAGCTTGATTAATCAAAGTGCCCGATGGGCTGCTAGTTGGATTACATGAATTGACTAAATATATGAACCACTGGCATAAAAATGGCCTCAATCTGTGTAAATGGACTGCAAGAGTATGGTCTCTTCTTTCCATCATGCCTTTCATAATTGCATGAGTCTTATTTTCTTCAAAATTGTTTTCTGATTATAGAGTTCGTATATGCCAGAGCCTGTAAGGCTGTGAGTAAATCGTTGAGCTTAATAGTGGCAATGGAAAGAAAGTGAACTATAACTATCTTTCGATTTTTGCTAAGACTAATAGGGTGAAAGCATATTCAAAATGGGAAACCGTAGTTCCAATAACCAGCAGCATCTTTCGATCACATTTCGAATGATGAGCGAGTATAATTAAATTTCTCTATTGGTTCGGGGTAATCTTTCCCATCCTTCATAATCAAGTAAATGATATCTATTCCCAATATAAGTTACTAGAAATCGGGGCACATTAGTGTATGGAGAATCAACAAAATAATACTTACCTATTAAATTGACAATGACATCAAACAATTTACATATATAATACAACTGAATATTAAGAAATTTTGTCTTTTGGAGGATGCGGGAATTTCAAATGTGGATTAAGAATAGTCTTCATAAACACTCTCACGTCATTTGATGTGCCTTCCCAACCATCCCAACCAGCTAAAACAAACGTGAACTACATATTAAAATTACTAGCACACAACATTTTGAGTGGTTTGTTTTTTTTTTTAATTTCTTGATATGGTATTTATTTACTTGCTCATGGATGGAGACATCACGGTCAAAGGCATTGGGTTCAAACAGAGAAATTGCCCAGCAGTGAAAGAAGCGAAAGAGGGGTCAAAACGCAAAAAGAAGCGATGGAAAAGTGACCTGAACGACAATAAATAAGCTCACTGCCTATTTCCGCTCAAGCGAGGATGCTTCAGAAAACAAAGCGAACTCTCGGCTAAAAGTCGCTCGAGCGAGTTTGGATGTCGCTCGAGCGAGTATCGGTCATCACCCAAGCAAATCATATCGCGTTTGTGTTTTGACGTTTTAACTCTTTTTCCTAAGTTTTTTTTTTTTGTTTTGTACAAAGCACTCTAGGGTAGTGTTGTAATTTTCTATTTTAGGGTTTTTCTTTTATGAGGCCTCCTATATAAGGTCTTTTAAACAATGTAAATGTAGTTTTTGATTAATGAAAATTTAAGAGTTGTTTTTGTGCAAACCCTGGAGAACTTGTGAAGAGTTTTCGATCGAAAGACAGAATCTTTCGAAATTTGGAGAGTGTTCATTCATTTTTCGTGCGATTTGGTGTGAAGCCGACGTACAGTCTTAATGCGAAGCCTCGAAAATCCTTGGTGTGAAGCCTTGGACCTCTATCCTCTCGTTCTATCTTTTCTCTAATATTTATCGGGTAATATTCATTCTATTTGTTTCTTTATAAATCCAAACCCCCATAATACTGTTAGTTCAAATATTTTAATCTGCCTTTTGATTACTTTAATGCCTTGAGCCTTTATTTTTTCAAACTTTTAAGGAGTCAAGAGACGACACCATACCCTAAATTAAATAGAAACTCAAATCCTTCATCGGATCCGGTTTTTTATATCGGAAAAATATATGCATCCAAACTCTATAATTTAACTACCCTAGTTGTCTTGTTGATCTCATTAAATTATTTCATGTGTTGGGTGATATTAATTACTTTTGTCAACCAATTTAATCTATAGTTAATCCCATAATTGTATATTTAGGGTGCTAGCGTTTTTGTCCTGCGTCACTTGTAACTATACATTGGTATGAGTCCCATCAATAGTTCCAACACAATTCTGGTAACAAAAGTAGCTTGCTCATTGTTATTGATTAATTTTTCATATAATACATAAGGTTAAGATTTATCTCAAATCATGGATTTATCACATTTGCTCCTAATCCAAGGGTGAGTGGTAGTGAAGTCGGGAGGTATAGTAATCTCTTTGTTAAATTTGTAAACAACCTTCAAGTCTCCACAAACTAATGAGAGATTCTCTCCAAAGTTTCGGATCTGTAATAGAAACATCTGTAACTCTTCTATTGGCTCCGATTTTCAAATAAAAATATAAACAATATTCTTGCTTAGTGGTTCAAATAGTTTGAACATCTTTTACAATCTCAAATGATGGCACTGTGGGATCAATTACTTACTTTTTTCATATATCAAGTTTCATATCCTATGAAATATCATGCAAGAAATATTACAAGACACCCAATTACATAAAACACCAAATATTTGTGTAACTCGGACTCAGAATAGATTATGGTCATTAATAAGTAGAATAAAGTTCGACACTTGAACACAACTGGATAAGAGAAATTAGAATAAAATTAGTAGATACAAAAAACTAAATTTTATAACAAAAAGTTGTTGTGAAGATAATAAATAAAGAGAAGGAATCTAATAATTGATTGTCTAATCTAAACACACAAGCGGCAAAGTTTTAGTCAATATTACCCTTAGCATGTTCTTGATTGCAGAAAATAAGGAGCGGGGAGTTTATATTATAGCATGAGACATGGGCCTAGAATAATCAAAACAATTCAAAAATCAGGTTTGTATAGTCAAATGGGCAATCAGCTTCATCATATGTGAAAAATCAAAGTTGATACTCTAGAGTCTAGGCCAAAGCAAATCCCACATGGAGCCTTACTGATAATTTTGAAATTATGCAATTTGTGATGAAAACACACATTTACACCACTAAAACTGTTGAGTCAGACAATGGAGCAAGGATCAAAATTTCGGTTTCGGGCTTGACCAAAACCGAAATTTTGGATCCCATACAAATTTGGACCGAAATTAATATCATTTCGGCCAAAATTTTGATCTTTGATGCCTATAAGTAGATGTGAATCATCCCACTGGTAAATTTTAATGTCAATCAGTAAAGACTAAGAACGATGATTGGATGTTCTATCACTTGAGAGTGCACAGATGGGAGGATTCAAATATCCCAAAATGTAAGTTTTGGGCTGATTGCTCCTCAATGTATAGTCTATCACTTAGATGATATGTATTACTGACATCCTAAACCATTAATGGTGTAAGATCAGTTACAGACGATTTATCCAAGAAAAAAAAAAAAGGTAAGTTACAGTCCAGAGATATGGTTCGATAATACATATCAATTAAAGAGAATTTTGAGACCATGATATCACTTAAGTTAGTCTTGATGAACACATCATTTTAAATTTGAAGCAAACAAATTTCTCTTCCCTGGTAGAGAATTTTGAGACCATAATATCACTTAAGTTAGTCTTGATGAACACATCATTTTAAATTTGAAGCAAACAAATTTCTCTTCTCTGGTCTCATTGAAAATCTCTAATACAAAGTTCACATTTCTGTGTTTTTGGACCATGCACTTGTTACCTACTCTACTCTAGTAGGCTCATTAATCGGAGCAATTATACTTGGTACTTTAATTGAAAAAGAAGAGCGATCTCCAAATCCCACCAAACCCCTCTCGTAAGGCACCTCCAAAGTACATCTACCCAAATAGTTTTCTCAACCATGAACCAATCAAAGATTGAAAAGTTCAACTAATGCATAAATACAAGGACAGTCATAAAAAATCAAAGAAATCATTTCATATTTATATAAAAAATCGGAGAATTTATTGCACATGGCACCAGTCAGTGGCAAGAAACTACGAGGTAACCTACCTTCGCATGCCACCGGTCAGTGGCACATGGCAAGAAACTAATGTGGGACCAGTAATAACTTTTTAGCTTTTTAAAAGCTACTTTGAGCTGGTTAGACAAACATGCGCTATTCAAGCTTTTAAAACAAAAGTTTCTTCATCTTGGGCACAATGAGAAAGCTTATCTTTTATGGATAAAAACTTCATACAAAAATCCCCCCTCAGATGCCACTTAAAAGCAAAGTAATAGAACAGCATTCCTACCCTCATCTCTACCAATTATTACCAAACACTAGTCACTAGAGAAGGACTGCCTGTTTTAAACCAACTACACAGTGAGGCCTTGAGGGGGAGCCACTGACGGAGACTTGGGCTGAGGCTTCTCTACAACGATGGCTTGCGTTGTCAAAACCATTCCAGCCACGGAAGCTGCATTCTGCAAAGCACATCTGGTCACTTTGGCTGGGTCAATGACTCCTGCTTCAACCAGATTTTCATATTTGTCCGTCATTGCGTTATACCCAATTTCCCAATCACTATACTTGATCTTTTCCACAACCACCTCACCTTCCACTCCCGCATTGTGAGCTATCAATGATGCTGGCGCAACCAGTGCCTGCACAATTACATCAAATGATACAAATGAATGGCCCAATATATTTTAACTCTTCCTATTAATTTATTTATATATATTAAAAAGAGAGAGAGAGAGAGAGAGAGAGAGAGAGCATTTATTCATGTAATTTAGACCCAGATTACAGATAAGACCAAACAAGCTGATAGAAGTTTACTCCATAAAACAGCTCAACACAACTTATTTGGAAGGTTGAGGTTGAATGGTGCAAGAGGAATCACGTAAGCATAAATTGCTACATTTAACACCATCAAGATCCCAAACAAATGGGAAAGGTGTGGAGAAAATGGAAAAAGTTTTACTTTTCAATATTCTATTAATAAAAAATTGATGAGAGAAAAATAAATAAATATTTTGAATATTTAGTTTCCAATTCCAGAAGAACCAGATGGTGCGATTTACTTACCTTCTGCACAATGTCGGCACCTAGCCGTTCATCTGCATCTTCAAGTTTATCCTTAATTGCAGGGACGCACGTAGAGAGGTGAACATAAGCAGCGCCACCACCTGGTACAATCCCCTCTTCTATGGCAGCAAAAGTAGCATTCTTTGCATCCTCAATCCGAAGCTTGCGATCCTCGAGCTCCGTCTCTGTTGCGGCCCCAACCTTTATAATAGCAACTCCACCAGAAAGCTTAGCGATTCTCTCAGCCAGCTTCTCGGAATCGTAAACAGAGTCGGTCTCAGCCAGCTCTTTCTTTATCTGTGCAATTCTAGCCTGGATCTCATCTTTAGATGCTGCATCAGCTATAATGGTGGTGGTGTCCTTGGCGATGGTCACCTTTCTTGCCACACCAAGCTGCTCAACTGAAGTATTTTCTATCAGCAATCCAAGATCACTGGCTTGGAACTCCGCTCCTGAAAGGAAAGCAAATAGGCTAAGATAATAAGCAAGCAGTTGTAGTTTAACAGAAAAATGACATCATGAATACATGAATTTCTTGAATTCTTCGTTATATGGGTAGCACAAATTGCAAATAAGCAGAGCAGTGATAAACTTCATTGCCCTCCAACAATTCTGTCAAATCTTTATTAGGGAGTCTCATCTGCTGTTACCTAAAACCAAAAGTGAGTGAAAAACAAATTTATACAATGAAGCTTACCTATAATGTTCCAGGTAGGATATAGCATTATAATAAATGTCGTCAAATCGCAAATCCAATATTCCACAGTGCACTCATGCGATGGAATAATGGCGCATCCGTGGTCACAGAGAAAGAAAAAGGGAAAAATATAAAAAAAATCAATTGAGAAAATTATACAAAAAGAAAAATTTTGTAATTAAACTATTAAGAGTATGGAATTATTTTTTGTAGTCTTTTATTTTGAGTTTCGTTATAATTTATTATATTTACATGCTTGAATCTTGAATCTTGAATCTTGAGCGTTGTTTTAATGCTTCTAATTTGGAGTATAGCCTTGTAGTTGATTAGTTGTAGGGTAACGAGAAAAGTGAGTAAGAGTGTAAAGAGAGTCAGACGACATAGAAGAATACCCTCAAGAGTCGAGAGTATTGTAGAAAAATGGGGGTGCAGGTGGAGCTAGGGGAATTGGGAGAGCATATTTATAGGAAAAAAGGGGAAGAAGAAAAAAATTGCTAAAGCTCCAAAGCTCATATTTCTAACCGGTGGAGTATTATGTCATCACATACTGAGCATGCAACAACATAATGGTATACTTATGCCATCCATACTTTTGCATGCTTTGATGGCTTAAAGTGCAAAGCAATGGTCATAAAATGGCACATGTGATATTATGAGCAGAAAGAGCATATGTGAATGCATAGGAAATCTAGGGATTAAACAAACAAAAATTCCCCCTAGTTTAGCTAAGCACGCAGTAATCATGCGATGGCTACTCCTATGCTCCAAGGATGTTACTTAAGTTGTGCAAAATATAGTCCCACATTGGTCCACACAAGCAAATTCGAAAGTTAATCTACAAAATTGACCAAGTATCAAATTTTCTATATGTTCATTTTCATTAACAAATTAAAAAACATCTAAATTTTTTCCTGATTTGGAAAAGTACATTTTCTCCATAAAATAAGAGAATATGTGCTTTCATACTGCTAGTATATATATTAGTTAGGTTCTAGAATAGAAGCTGACCAAGCACAGAAAAAATGGAAGTAAGAGACCTACACAGAAAGCAATTGCGGTAGCCATGAACCACAAAGCATGACATATAGTTCCTCCACTAATGAATTTATGGTTAAACACATGATTTGAAAACCCAAAAGCTCGACTCGAGACTCAGCTGGGTTGAGTTTCCTCAAAGATTCGAACAAACTCGACCCGCATTTGTGTAATATTTTATAAAAATAAAAAACATTTTACAAGGAAAAACAATGGAGAGATATATGGTAAAATGGTTAGTTTAATATTTTAAAAAAAGATGAGGTTTCTAAAACCTTATCCCATGAAAATATTTCACATATAAGGGTAGTTTATGAACCCTGGTTGCATCATCCTAGCGAAGTCTCGACTCAATTGAGACTCAACTCAAGATCTTGCTGAGTCAAGTTACCCAGCCGAGTTACTCGATTGCTCGCCGAGTTTCAGAACTATATAGATTTATTTTTTAGCTACAGAGTGGAGTACTATATTGGGTAAAGAAACTGAACAAATTAGTACCCAAATTTCCTTCATCAAGTTCAGGTCTTCCTTAATGAAGTTTGTACCTGTCAAAATGGCAATATCCTGAAGATTAGCCTTTCGCCTCTCACCGAAACTAGGTGCTTTGATTGCAGCAACATTGAGTATGCCACGCAACTTGTTCACAACAAGGGTAGCTAAGGCCTCCCCAGTGACATCTTCAGCAACAATAAGCAGAGGGGCTCTCAATTGTGTGGTCTTCTCCAACAAAGGAATGATGTCCTTAATGGTTGAGATCTTCTGATCAGTCACCAAAACTCTAGCATTCTCAAATTCTGCAATCATCTTCTCTTGGTTTGTGACAAATTGTGGTGAGATAAAACCTCTGTCAATCTGCAAGGCAGGTCCAAAGAACCAGAAGAAAAGGATTCATAACATGACATAAGGAAACATGATAGGTGCAGGAGGATAATATAGGAATAAAAACATAGCATGCTGACATATACCTCCATTCCTTCTTCAACTTCAACAGTTGTCTCAAAGGACGATGAAGACTCAATCGACAAAACACCATCTGGTCCAACTTTATCAATTGCATCAGCAATCATAGTCCCCACAAACTCATCATTTCCAGAAGATATAGTGGCAACGGCTGCAATTAAAAATAATTTAAAATCAAAACATAACAGCAACCACATAATGATTTGTTTTGAAATCAAAATTGAAAATTTGAGCCAATGACTTGAATTGGGAGACTCAGGACTTCCCCTATCTAATCGAATACTAAAAAAAAACACTTTGGAAATTAAAGTCTCATACCTTTGATATCATCACGCCCCTCAATTGGCTTAGCTCTCTTCTCTAACTCACTTACAAGCCCTTGTACAGTTTTGTCAATCCCTTTCTTGATGGACACTGGATTTGCACCAGAAGTAACACTTAGCAAGCCTAATTTAATGATTTCACGTGCAAGCACTGATGCTGTCGTAGTCCCATCACCAGCAGAGTCGTTGGTTTTACTTGCAACCTTTATCATAGACATACAAATAAATTCATTTAATAACATTCAATCAAGTCAAAAACTAATAACATCACGAAATCCGTTGAGAAGACACTTTGTTTTTTGATAAAATAGAGGAAATAAAAATATGCTGTCATATCCTTCCGAGAGCAGCGGTATTCGCAACTGAAGATTATATAAGCACAACTGATGGTTCCACTGTTAGCACCTTGACTGCCTTGAATCAGATGATGGAGATTGTTTTTCGTCCTAATATTTCACACAATAGATCCTGAGATCATGGTCCACCTATCAAACGGTCAGAATGTCAAATGTTGATTTCACGTGGCACGCAGTTATGATCATGGTGTACCATGAGAAGGGTTCTTGGATTACTTTTTGGGGATGTGCTCCACTTGTAATGATCTCAAAGATCTACCATGTGAAAGATTGGGACGAAAAACTATCTCCATCATCTGATTCAAGGCCGTCAACAGTGAGAACAGTGGAACCATCAGATGCGCTTACAGAATCTTCAGTTGTGAATACAGCTGCCCTCCTTCCTATCACAAAATGTAGGCCAAATTTAGAATGAAAGTCCAAGAATATCGTAATCTTGATATATATATATATATATATATATATATATATATATATAACCTGGGTATCCGGGCCTCTTAGAGCACCCGTCTGATCCTCCCAGGGGCACACCCCAAATTCAGTACATGCTGGGTCAGCACAGGATATAAATCCCTAGGGTGGCCTCAAGGGGGGGAGGGGTTTCGAACTCAGGTCTCCTGCTTTTGGAACCAGGTACCTGGCCAGCTCACCTAACCCCTTGAGAAAGTTTGAGAAAGTTTGAGTACCTCCCTAATCAAAGCTGCACCAGCATTCTCCATAGCATCAGCAAGTTCAATGGCACGAGCAATGGTAACCCCGTCGTTGACCACTTTAGGGTTCCCAAACTCATCCAAAACGACGTTTCGCCCTTCAGCAATAAAATAAAATTATCATTTAGTTCAATTATAAATTTATAATACCAGGGTTTACCCTGTGACCAATAACTTCAAACTGCTTGCCAGAAATAAGAATTCATCGCAATTTCTGTTACAGCTCAGAAATAAATAAATAAATCATGATGTCATGTAAATTCATAAAGTTCACCAAAAATGTAGATTTCATGGAACCCTTATAAGAATGGCATTCAGTCTGCTGATGGAAAAGTAAAAAATGCATAACTACGTAACAAAGACGCTCAATTTTTTCAAAAAATTTTCTTGTCAGGCACAACCTACACTTAATTAAATCTATTATGAGGAAACATGCATCTGTTCTTTTTTTCCTTTTCAGTATCATCTATATCCATACTATAGCGTATTCACATGTTTTTACATATCTGCATAAATACACAAACACAGATTGGGCATCTCTCAACCAGAGTTAAAGGCACCATTAGGCTGTAGGAGCCCTCTGTGACTGCACCTGACCTAGGTGCTAGGTGAGGGCAAGGATCTAGGTGTGCTTGTGCATCTAGGTGTCCGGTCCCTTTTGTTCCATTTTATTTGGTTTAGATATTAATAAAAATAAATTTTCACTGACTTTGTGATCATCTTCTTTAAGAACTATTATATTTTCAATGCAAAAGAACAGTTCGACTCATGGTTTTAAAACGTGAAAGCTCTACTCGACTCAAAAGTAAGTCGAGTCGAGTTAACTCCAAGACTCGGATCAACTCGACTCGCTCCAACTTGGTAATTTAGTATACATTTTTGAAAAATATAAATCTTATAAAAAAAAAAAAAATTTTAAATACATTACAAGGAAAAGATATGCTGATAAAATGGATGGTTTAATTCTTTATAAAAAGATACGGTTTCTAAAATCTTATCTCATGAAAATATTTTATATATAAGGGCAGTTTATGAACCTGGATTGCACCATCCTAACGAGAACTTGATTCGACAGGGACTCAACTCGAAACCCCGACGAGTCGAGTAACTCAGCAGAGTTAACTCGTTGACTTGCCGAGTTTTAGAACTATACTTTGACCAATATAGATATTAGATATTAATATAAATAAATTGCCACTGATTTTGTAACTATCTTACCAAAGTACTATAATATTTTCAAGGCAAGAGAGAAGAGTTTGACCAATAATGCTCTCAGATACTGTAATGTTCTCAAAAAAGAAAATTTGTACTCCCCATTAATGTCCTTTCACTTAAAAAATCCATTGACCCAAGGTGCTATTCTGCATTGATCATATGATAGAGAGTGTTTCGTGCCAATTTTTTTTGCACCAAAGATCTTTACATTATAGCTTTCAAATCAGACAGCTTAGATGGTGTTCCTACATGGCACAAGTCCCCAATATATCAAGTCTTTCTTTTTAAATTGTGTGCGAGCACCAACTGTATGCGCAAGTAATGGAGTAATGGCTCCCATATGGAAGGGGAGGCACTACTTGCACATGGAAACTCAGCCTCTGCACACAAAAACCTGGCAACTTTTTTGTTTTGATAGGTAACTGGGCTCAAACCAGCAACCTTGAGGTTGCAATATTGTCGACCTTTCATGGGTATTACAGGCCCAAGCCCTATAACCTGCAAACTTTCCCTTTTCCAGTGTCCAAAAGGCCAGGTTCTATGTGGAAGTAGTGGCTCTCATTTAGAAAATGTACAAAAGGGGCATACTAGCACAGTAAGCCGGAAAAAATATATCAAAGAATGCAAATGCGAAGACATCTAGCTTAGATTAATCCATAAAGAGAGTGAATCATTACATTAACATGTAACAATTACCACATGAGATAAATATACCTCTAGGACCAAGAGTAACCCCTACAGCATCGGCAAGTTTATCAATGCCAATCTGGAGTGCTCTCCTCGATTCCTGATCGAAAGCAATTTCCTTCACCTTTGCTCGCACGACAAATCTATTATTGGATGGTCTGTAATTCAGTCTTTGCCCCTGATTTGGTTTCCTCGACCTCTCCTGTGTATACACGATATAGAAATGATTGCTAATAGAACTTATATGGTAGCACAATTTTGATGCTTTACAAGTAGCGGCAGTTGGCGCATGTTAATAATTTGTTTTCTATTAAGCAACAGCATGTTAAAAATAGGACTCAGTATAAAGTACCCAACCCGGTTCAAGCAGCAGCAATCTGGTCAATCGCGACGCAAACAGACAACCTTGTTAATGCACCGACATGTTGAGCACCAAATCAGCGAAATGCCAAAAGTAAACTTTCACTGATTTGTGTGCTCATAAATAACTGTACGTCTCCCAAGGTTTTACCATTTGGACAAAAGTAGTTTGACCCGAGTGCCCTCGCTGACAGTCGAGTCAGGTACCTAATACTAGCTCTAAAAATAAACTAAACCAGGCTAAAACATCAGGAAAGGTCATTTCAAGAATAATGATGTGAATACAGATTGAAAGGCACTACAGCATTACAGATACAAATCTATTCTATTATAATGCGAGAAGGGGGGGTTATGTCTGCCATCAGGTGACGAAGAGACGAAAAGATTAAAATTTTAAAATGACATGAATGCCCTTATAAGTATCGCCCCTCATAAATCTCTCTCAACCTTCCTCAAATTATCACCCCCTGCATTTTACCTACTAGAATTTCAGAATGGTAGGTGCATGGCTTGTAAAATTTAAATAGAGTAGCTAACTTGCAGCCTAATATACAAGTACATTATGGAAAGAAACGAAATCAATAAGGTATTAATTTTGCAATGCTCAAAATTGATTTTAGTTTCGCTGATCTGATCAATATGTTGGAAGAATGTTTGGATGTAGAACTTTAATGGGGAAAACAAACTTGAGATTGCTCAAAGAAATAGTTCGTGCTAACCATATAGACAAAGCAGACGTCCATAAAAGCTTAAAAATACTCAGATTTATTTATTTTCCATTATTGTTCCATGACACTTGGCATTCAGTATAAAAAAACCATAATCTTGCAAAGCTTGACCAAAAAAAAGACAACAGCCTGTTCAAACAGCAAGATTCGTGAATCATGCAAGTTTCGAAAAAAATAAACCATAATAATTAAACCACAAAAATCATAATAACAGGCCAAAAAAGGGGGAAATTTCACCTAATATACTCTCCAAAACTGCAGAATCTGACCATAGATGATTTCGGTAATCAATCAACGGAACAATCAGAACTTGTATATAAAAATTTGGAGAAAGAGTGAAATAAAACTCTAAGTTATAAGATCAAGACAAAAATGATAGATGATATGGTGAAGTCAAATATACATCTCAAAAATCTCCTAAAAATTATATAATAATCAGTAAACATTATGTTCAAAACATTAAAAAAAATTGGCTGTGATAGAACCCTAAAATCTCATGGAAATGATACAATTTAGTAGCTTAATGGAGATTTTTTGTTACCTGCTGACGAGATCTGAGGATCGAGGCCGTTGAAATGGCATTAGCTGAAGCCATTTAGAGAGTGGGGTTTAGGGTTTCTGGGCGCTCTCTATTTCTTGTGCTCTTGTTGCGGTGGGTGGATAAGACGAGAGAAGAGAGAGTAGGGATTTTTGTATTTGTAGTATGTAACATACAGAGGAAGACGAGTAGGGGTTTCTCGAAGGTTCTACCTCAAAGATTGTTCGAGAGGAATTAGGGTTGCAACGTAGCGAGCGTGCGCACCCGGTGCGCAAATGTGGCTTGTACCCCCTTTAATTACTAACATACGCTCGAGCACAGTTTACTAATTCGGAATTCGGGAAAAACTCTGCAAAACTAAATAGAAATAATAAAAAAACGGGAATAATGCAAAATTCGGGGGTAATCGAAATCATCCGATACAAAGTAATGTCATATTAAAGGGAGCCATTACTTACACTTGGAAAGTTGGCCCATGTACCAAATTTAAAAAAAGATTTGTAAGTTTGGCGATTCTGTTATATGAAAACACCATCTAAGTCGGTTTATATGAAGGTAGGGATGCAGATTCGGTACACCGCGCCTAAGCGAACCTGATTTTTTCGGTGTTTGGTTCGGTACACTCTAAATCGAAATCCATTCTGTTCGATTCGGTTTAAATTTTTTTTCTGAAACTAATCCGATTCGATTCGGTTCGATTTAGTTAAAATATTTATTTTTAGGGGATTTTTTCAATTTTTTCCTGGATTTTTTCGATTTACTCAACCTACTACCTTGGCTTTCAGTTTTAAGTCATCCAAACTGAAACCGAACCGAATAGGGGTTCGGTTTGATTTGTGTTGGGTTTCTATACGATTCGGTCCGATTCGCTTCCCTTGATTTTCGGTTTGGTTTCTGTGTTCAATTCAAGACTTGCATCCATATTTGAAGGTCATTATTTAGAGATATTAACGGCAAAAGATTATTATGAAATATAATCTTTATTATATGATTAAATGTGGTCAAGGCTATTAGTTGATTCATCATTTGACCACAATAGATCATATAATAAGCATTATGTTTTGCTCCAATCTTATGTACAAGAGATCTCTAAATCGTTATCGTCAAATAAAATGGCCTAGATTGTGTTTTCATATGTTACATGTCTTTGAAATACCAAGCCTTTTTTCAAACTCGGTGCAGGGCCAATTTTATGAATGCAAGTAATGGCTCCCATATTAAAAATTATTTTATAAACAAAAAAAAGGGAAAAGTTCGAAAAACAATTCATTAAAAACGCCTTTAAAAAGGAAAAAACAAAAAAACTAGTCTTTTATAAGCTCCCGTTTTAAATGTGTTCGCAACATAGTGACAAATTTCTCCAAAATTCTCTGAAATTTATTGAAATAGGGGTCGGGCGAAACTTTGGGCGAAATTTCGATTATTTCTCCGAAATCACTAAAATTTTATTAATTTCAGCAAAATTAACGAAATTTCATCGAAATTAATAAATCTTTTCTAATTTTTGTCATTTTTTAAATAATAAATAAAATTTTATGAAGTTTAAATATAATTTATATTTAATATTTTTTGTACTCCCCGAAATTTTCCTGAAACTTTTCGAATATTTTCCGAAATTTATTCGAAATGAACCGAAATAACCCCCTACCGAAATGTTGCCGAAAATGAAATTTATCACTACGGTTCACAACATTTTATGAAGGAAAAAAAGGGTTTAAAATTATTTTTTTTCAAAAAACACCGATTTTGAAATAATGTGTCTATAAAGACTGCCAATGTCCACATCGTCAGGTTTGGGTTCAAATATTTGAACCGTCGGGTCGAGTCAGGTTTATTAAATAGTTTAAATTCGGGTTTAAGTTTCTTGACTCAAACACGACCCGATCCGCTCGACCCAACTCCCTCCCTTAGAGTTGACCCTAGTTCACCCAACCCAATGGGAGTTTTTGATAAAAGAGTTGGGTCAGGTTCACATTGAGGGTTTCAATGATTAGGTCAAGTTAAGTTGGGTTGAAGATTTTAGTAGATGCATCGGGTCGGGTTGACCCCAACCTGACCCAAGCTTGACCCTCAACAACCTTAGCACAGGGTGGAAAAGGGTTTATTTTTATTTTATTTTTATAGAGAAAAAAGTTGATATGAGGTACCTAACTTCAGCACATCCTACTTTGCTGGGTTCAATATCTTTAGCTCAATAAGATTTTTCATTCTCATTATGAAAAATAGTACCTTTAAATCCACTCACGGAATCTTTGAGTTCATCAACGCTGAAACACATTGACTACATTAAATCAGATGATGGAGATCGTTTATCCTCCCAATCTTTTATACGATGGATCTTGAGATTATGGGCATACCATCAGACGGTCAATGTTTATTTTTCATAGCACACATCTCATAAAAGTGACCTTAACATCAAGTGCACACTTAAAAATTGACTTTAAGGTCACTTTTTTTGTGTGTATCACATGAAATTAAAAATCGATTGTCAGATGGTACTCCCATGATCTGAAGATCCATCGTGTGAAAGATTGGGATAATAAACAACCTCAATCGTCTGATACAATGCATTCAATATGTTTCGGCATGGGTGAACTCAAAGATTTGGTGGGTGAATTTAAATGTATTCATAAAAAATATAAGCGTTTGGGCGCTGGAGGATTATATAAAATTACTTATCTACCCTTAGTTAAAAAATTACATAAATATCATCATCATCAATCTCTAGCCTGCCATTATCTTTAACTTTCGAAATTGCAGTAGTTTGAGACAATGATCAAAATTTCGATTTTCGTTTCGGTTTCGGTCTTGCTTGAAACCAAAATTTTGAAAATTTGGCCAATTTTTTTTTTTTTTCGAAGAAGCAAAATATCGGCCGAAATTTTCAAATTTTCGATTTTAGGCAAATTATCGGCCAATAATATGTCAAAACCAAAATTTCAACCGAAATTTGATGTTATTGTTTTGGGGACCACCGAAATTGGTAAGTTTCAGTCGAAATCTTAGGATGCTGGCCGAAATTTTGAACCATGGCTCGAGACCGAGACAAAAGAAACATCTTCTATCAAGGTAAAGGCGAGTTTCCATGCCTCTCTCAAACCCTAAATCCAATCTAATCTTATAATAATTAGCAACACTCATAACCCTAAAAAAATTTGTAGGATCTTATACTTTGTTGAACACCATTTCCACTAAATTTAAGGTGTTAGGAGAGCACTTTGACTATGCCCCTTCGAGCCAATGAGGGATTGCACTGGGACCCAACAATACTAACCCTAAAATTTCTAAATATCCATCGTAAAAACTGTTATATATTAGTGTAGTAATATATATTTTACTGAAAAGATACAATTCTCTTAAAAGATACAGATCTGAAATCTTTTCACCTTAATCTTAAAAGATACAATGGTTCATGATTTCTCTATAAATAGAGATAAGGTCTCCTTTAAAATAACACAAGATATAGAAGACAACAGAAATTATAATAACATTTATTTCTCCTTTTCTTTTACATTCTTTTTTTTTTTTTAAGAATTTTTTTGTGTATCAGAAAATCTATGGTAGATTTTTATTTAAGACACAATGGTTCATAATTTCTCTATAAATAGAGATAAGATCTCTATTAAAATAACACAAGATATAGAAGACAACATAAATTATAATAACATCTATTTCTCCTTTTTTTTTACATTCTTTTTTTTTTTTAAGAATTCTTTTGTATATCCGAAAATCTGTGTCGCAGATTTTTTTTCTAGAAAGTGCAATCTAGAAAAGAACATACGGTTATTGGCAAGATCGGGCTCTGTTGTATCATAAAGGAAGATTCACTGGGAACTCTATTACATCTTCGTTTATTTGATAGAGTGGGGACGTCTATTGTCTTTAAGATAGCATAGTAAACTATGTGCCTCGGAGTCATTATTAATATAAGAATCAAGATTTCATTAAACTTGACTGATTTTACAGGTCAAATTTTAAAAGATGACAGTAAAATGTGTAATTTATCTTGCGATAATTAAAAATTGCTTACGTCATCACTACACCATGTCTACCAATTTTTATAGCAAAAATAACAGGAAGTATGACTATTGGAGGATCAGACGCTCGACTCAAATGGCTGGAAGATGATCAGATTGTCGGGACCACATCCTCAATGTATTGAACGATAGGTTATTCAACACATTCTGTAAGTGCACTATTACTAAAAATTTTGAGATTTATTAGCGAAAAAGTATTTAATTGAAGATACAGGTACAAAGGCTTTTCTAGTCTCTAATATTTTGATAATGGTTGGAGATAAATCGATTCTTGAATAAGTTCAAGAATTACAGTTTATCGTCACTGAGATAAACGTTTTATATATTTAATGAAGTATAATAGACATAATATAGCATTTATAGTGGGGGTATTGAGTAGATTTATTGTAACCCAGAGTTAGAACAATGGGAAGCTATTTGTAAGGCATTAAGATACTTGGAAGGAACTATATATTATAATTTACAATATAATAGCAAATCTGATCTCTTAGAGGGGTTTACGGATGCCACTTGGATTTCTGACTCTTCTGATTCAAATCTACAAGCGGATGGATTTTTACTTTGGTGGGAGGAGCAGTATCGTTGGGGTCTAGAAACAAACATTTCTTTCTGATTCAAGTATGAAATCAGAGTATATAGCATTATTTGCGGGAGCAAATGAGGCAGAGTAACTTAGAAGCTTACAAAAACACTACCCAGAGATACAATGTTGAAGCATCGAGGGGGATGAGCCTAAAACTGATATCTTTAAAGACACAGTAGTTGAACCTTAACTTAGTCAAGTTGGAGATCCCAACTCCTAAGTTCAACGAGATAAGAAACTACTCAATGACCCTTGAAAGTGCACAAAAGTATATTACCTATTGGTCATCCCTATGGTGTTAAATTCTGTACACATCTCTTGTAACGTGAGAGGGTGAGTTTAACTTTTAATGATTTTATAGGCATTCATTTCTTGGGGTGATAAAGTAGTTACAAGAACACTCATGATAAATTTACCTATATGAGTATGAAAGTGAAACCGCTTCAACAGAGATTTGGTCATCTTTCTGAGATACTCATGAAATCAGGATTTTAGCACATGACTGTAAAGCGCATGTCTTATTTCACTAATGATTTAGGTCATAGTAAGTGTATATATAATTTCAAGTTGTTAGACAGGTTTTAAGTTCAAAGTTATAAGCTACTTAAAGTCCTTACAAACTTTGAGTTGTATATACTAGTAAAAGGTTCAAACCGATCGGTACCTCTGATGATGATTAGTATGATCGCTCTGATATATAATTTTTTTTATTTTGAAACAAGTGGGGAATTGTTATATATATTAGTGTAGTAATATATATTTTATTCTTTCAAAATTAAGTTTATAATTATCATTATATATATTGATAATAATTCAATGGCAAACTTGTAAATATTATCTCTAAAAAAGAAGTGTTTTTTCATATTTGGATTTGTCTCTTTACCATAAATGTGAAAAGACACAAGTTTGACACCTCTCTACAGTAAATCTAAAATGTCGCAAGTGAAATCGATTTATCTTTTTACAAAAGACACAACACCGTAAATCTAAAAAGACACAAGTGAAATCGATTTATCTTTTTATTGTCATCTGAAAAGACACAACTCTCTGAAAAGATACAAGTGAAGTCGATTTATTTTTTCTTTAATCTGAAAAGACACAATGGTTCATAATTTCTCTATAAATAGAGATAAGGTCTCCGTTAAAATAACACAAGATATAGAAGACAACATAAATTATAATAACATCTATTTCTCATTTTCTTTTATGTTCTTATTTTTTTTAAGGATTTTTTTTTGTGTATCAAAAAATCTGTTTAGCGGGTTCTTTCTCTAGAAAGTGCAATCTAGAAAAGAACATATGATTCTTGGTAAGACCGGGCTTTATTATATCATGAAAGTAAATTCGTTAGGAACTCTATTGCATATTCGCTTATCCGATAGAGTGGAGACGTCTATTGTCTTTAGGATAGCATAGTGAACTACATGCCTCGGAGCCATTATCAATATCAATTTTATCAACAAAAACTTTCAAGTGTTAATCATACCTCTGTCTTTCCCACTCGCAGGGAAAAAAAAATACAATAAGAGGGGAGACTATACAGGCCACATTTTAGATGGTGGATAGCAGTAAGAAATAATATTAACCGCTAACAAGTGAAGTATTATGATTTATGTTTCATCGATTGCGCTCCTGCTCGACTTCCTCTGGCTTGGGTAAGACATTAGAAGTGGCAGTGACAACGTGGCCGTCATGGACAAATTTCAATCACTAGTGGAGGGTAGAGGAGACGACCCTGCAACATGAATCCAGGATGATTTGCACCATGGAAATTGGTGCAAGGTCAAAAACATGAAAAATGAGTTAATTCGTTTCTTCAATTAGTTTGTAACCAGACACATTACAAACCAACTACCATTGGCTTTGAAGACATTCACGTACCCAAGGTTCAAAATCCAGGATTTCGTTTCGGTGGGGACCGAAACCGAAATTCCGACTGAAATCTTCCAAACAATCCGAAAATACCAATAATTTGAGTTATCATTTCAATTTCAGTAGGGATCGAAACTAAAACATTTCGGCCGAAATTTTGAACCATGCACGTACCTACCACTATCGAAGTTGAAGAACTTGTTAGAAGTGTCTCTTTTTGTTTTTTCATCAATTTACTAAACCTTTTAGTAGCAAAGATCCTCATCGAACTCTTTTAGAGGATGAAAAGGTAAAACCTTAAAACGAGTTGCAAGCCGAGAGTATAAAATCATAAGTTTTCAGGTAGATGGGTAAAAAAATAAATTTACTAGAGAATTAAACGTACAATGATCCATTTTGATTATTGGAAAAAAACTGTTACTTGTTTCGGTGAATAATTCTTTAGCGATCATGTCTTCGAAATAGATCCTTATCTTTATGGTGAAATGGTGAAACTTATGCCTCCTTGGTGGGTAGTGGTAGAGAAAAAGGTGGAAATAGTACCCGTCTAAGTGCAAAGTGACTTGGTTCATGGGTCACCTTTTAGGACATGTGGCACATGGTTTCATCACATCTGTCGTTTGATTTGAAGACTATGGCAGACTATTGGGACAAAAAACTATTTCTATCGTGTGATTCAAAGCAATCAATGTATTTTCCACACAAACCCGTCAATACCTTCTCCTATTAATAATGATTGTCATACAAATCCTCATATGTCTTGACTTGGAGCCCCTGGTTTTAAATGATATATATATAGGTAATGATTCTCTCACTCAAGTTATGAAAAATGATTCCATGTATGACTCTAACATCCATTGACTACATGTCACATCAGATTGATTTTTTAAGTCATCTAATGTGACATACAACCAATAAAAACTCGAGTCATATGAAATTATGTTTCAGGATTCGAGTCTGAGAAATGATTATATGACTCGAATTCTGAAACATAAGTTCATATGACTCGAGTTTTTATTGGTTGCATGTCATATATATATGCTACTTCTATAAGCAAATTGGATACCTACCATTTGGTCCATCATTTTTCGTTAAAGACCGAATACACCTTTCAGTAGCATGTTTTTATTTGCTTTTAATAGTTTCCTTCTTTAGTCATTATGAAAAGTAGAGGGGAAAAATTGGAAATCCTTTGATAGGTATGTAGGTTTCCATTGTTATCCCTATAACAATACTATTTTTTTTACAATTGAAATGCTTTTGTACGTTGTGGAGGAGTTACAAGAAAGGGTTTCTTCGCAAATTCATCCTACCCATTACGTTGTTGATGTTAGGGTTTCATTAATACAACTCATCTTCTCCACCGACTCCAATTTCCAGCATCTTCTCTGCAGAAAGGTATGGTTTATTAAATGCAGCGTACCCTATTTACATCCCCTCCTCTCCACCAACTCCAATTTCCAAACCCTCTTCTACACAAAGGTATGGTTCTGGACTGTCCGATGATGACTTTCTTACCTTCGAAATCCTTCCAAATCATTCATTATCAGGAAAAAAAAAAATTACTCTGTTGCCTTCCAAAGCTTTCGAAATCATTGATGATCAAGGAAAAAAAAAAAGTTACTCTGTTGCCTTGCAAACCCTTCCAAATCGTTGATTATGAGAACAAAAAAAAATTACTCTCTTGCCTTCCAAATCCTTCAAAATTGATGATTATCAAAAAAATAACATAAAAATTACTCTCTTGTCCTCCCAAATGTCCTCTCAAATCCACAATCCATTGTTCTCTATATATATCAAACCTTCTAGTAAGCTTTGCATGCTCATCTCAAATCATCTCATCAAAATAAGCTTTGCACGCTCATTTCCCTATAGGGAACCCTCAAATACTTCATTACCCAAACACTAAAATCATATTATCAAGCCATGGATGCCATTTGTTCTGGGATGAAGGAGAAAAGCTTGTACATTTTTGATAGCAACAACACTACACAGTATTCCCAATATTATTGATTGGTTAGTATTGATTTTTAAGCTCTCCTCTTCATAGATTATTGAGTTTTTTCGCATTCTGAACATTATAATTAAATTTATATTAATATATTTCATTCATACCAATAGTTGGCGTTGTTCACGCCTACAGCTACATCAGCAAGACGCACATTGAGACGATCCCGACACAAACTCTGTTGCACATACTTCTTTGAAAGGTTCGTTGCTTCTAATCTTGCACGTTAGTAATTTCCTTCTAAGCGAGAAAAAATATTTGTATCGCATATAGAAGTAGTTTATGTCATGCTTTGATTCATTCAAAAAAATTTAATTTCTCTTACTATGATATACAATACAAAGTCGCATTAATTACTCTGCCCACAATCCAATTGGTTATAACTAATTACGTCATACAAAAATATATGATCCGATTGGTTATACCTAATTACCCAATTGGTTATAACTAATTAACAAAAATATATGATCCAACTGTCAATGAAAAAATATCACTTAGAGAAAATTAATAAATATAACTGACATTTTTCATGCATTTATGTAGCGATAAAAAAGTTTTAGAAAGTTTAAAATATCTATAATCATATAAGATAAATACATGCTATGGTAAAAACCATATTACTCTGCCACCAAGGTGTCTCAATACATCATTGGGAAAAACACATTTACTACCATTCTTTCATTATGCCTAAATTGTATAATAGACGACTACTTACTTGTGTCGGATATGACGAAGGTATTATTATTATTTTTTTCTTTCATTTTTAAGAAGAGCGTGTTTGTCTAAACATCATTTAGATACCAAAATGGTGTTTAAATGATCATACACCATCGATGGTTAAAGATGTTGGTGATTCGTACTATCAAACTAAACTACCTCATCTATGGACCTTAAATCAAACCATGAGAGTGTCACTTGTCAAATATGGAGCGCACATAAACCTGCACTTCACAAGATTTGGTATGAGTTGGGTTTTTTGCTTACCGATATATACTGGTACCCATGCATGAGTGAGATTTTAAACCTTTATACAGACCCATTACTCTGTGCTGGGAGATCACATATAATTTTTAATTAATCTATAATATGAGGTCGCTTGTACCTTATTATTAATATGTAATATGAGATGATTTATAACATTAGCAATTTAAGATGGTTATAGACCAACCCTTCCATGTTGCGATCTTACTTAGAACTTTTTTTTCAATTTGTGGTCAACTGTATATTAATCTGTGGCGTGAGAACATCTATAACTTTTATTAATCTCAGTTGTTTCTTGTCATCTCAACTCCTCATGGATGAGCTTCTAATTATTCATGGATGTCTTTTATTTGGAAGATCCTTTAATCTCTCATTCTACCGGGTTTTCAGACTTGTTGACTGCTACTGTTTTTACATGTCTATGGTTGGATTCATCATGTTTTCAAATATTTTTTTTTAAATTAGATGGGGGCTGACTGTTGAGAATGGGCTGTAAACCCCTAATTTTTTGTTTCTCCAACCCTGAGTTTTAAGTTAAAATCCCTTCCTATGAACTTGTTTTATGTTATTTTTTTAGAAATAGTGAATAAGGTCTTCTCAGTAACTTGATTCTAGAAAATGGAGAAATAAAGTTTTCTAAAACAACAATATCTCTATTGAAATTAATTAAGGATTCAGTAACTAACTTTAAATTGAAAAAAAAATAATAAATAAATATATAAATATATATATATATATATATATATATATATATATATATATATATATATATATGATAGTTGACACTCTTCTTATCTATGGTTATTTTTATCTATTTATTATCTTCTATATCTCTTATTATATCGCTTGTACCTTATTATTAATATGTGGTATGAAATGGTTTATAACATTAGCAATTTAAGATGGTTATAGACCAACCCTTCCATGTTGTGAATTTACTTAGAACTTTTTTTTCAATTTGTGGTCAACTGTATATTAATCTGTGGTGTGAGAACACCTGTAACTTTTATAAATCTCAGTTGTTTCTTGTCATCTCAACACCTCATGGATGACCTTCTAATTATTCATAGATGTCTTTTATTTGGGAGATCCTTTAATCTCTCATTCTACCGGGTTTTCAGATTTGTTGACTACTACTGTTTTGATATGTTTATGGCTGGATTTATCATGTTTTCAAATATTTTTTTTTAATTAGATGGGGGCTGACTGCTGAGAATGGGTTGTAAACTCTTGATTTTTCGTTTCTTCAACCCCGAGTTTTAAGTTAAAACCCCTTCCTATGAACTTGTTTTACGTTATTTTTTTTAGAAATTGTGAATAAGGTTTTCTCAGTAACTTGATTTTAGAAAATGGAGCAATAAGGTTTTCTAAGAAATAACAATATCTCTACTGAAATTAATTAAGGATTCTGTAACTAACTTTAGATTGATATATATATATATATATATATATATGATTGTTGGCACTCTTCTTATCTATGGTTATTTTTATCTATTTATTATCTTCTATATCCCTCCCAGGCATCAATTGACATTTTGGATGCCACACATTGGTTTCCAAAGCCTTTTTGGAGCTTTTACTAGGCATAAGCCTTAATCCATGGACTAGCTAACAAGTTTTCTCATTAGATGTATGTGTGTGGGTTAAACCATGAGTTTAAACTATAATCATGTTTTAACATATTCGCATGTATGGTAAACCATGTGTTTAAAGTATATTGCCTTCTAATAAAAAATTGACTCAATGAAAAATAAAAATAAAAAAGAAGACCATATTGATCCAAATATTTGACCGATACCGAGACCAATAAGTTGGATTTTGGGTTCATTGAAATTTTTGTTTTTTGTTGAACCGATTCATTCTAGTCGGGTCAGTGGCAAGTTTGGTTTTTAAAACATCAACCAAAACCATTGATTTATCATGGATCTCTCAACCAGTAGTTCATTTACTTCTCAAATATATATAAGCGAACTCACCAATGTGAAACCAGAAGTTTTTTTCTTGCAAACCTTACATAAAAAAGCAGATTCATGAAGTCCTGAACCCAACCTTAAATGACCTTATCTGTCTAATAAAACCAATAGTTTATGATTTATAATCACACAAATTACAATTGTGTATATTGCTGCTGTTATTAGGTCTTATACGGCTGCTGAAATGTGCATTGCATATAACTTCTTCTACTTAAGTTCTCATCTATAGAGCAGTGCATATTAAGATCTTACTGTCATATTTTGCAATCTGTTTTAACATAAGTTTTTGGTCAGATCAGGATTAATATCACTGTTATTGAGCTGTATTTTTTCACAGAAATAAAGGATTAAGTGCTGATTTTTATTAGTGTTGAATAGCCGTTCTTAGGTATGTCTAACCTGATTAGTAGTAGTGATACTAAGAGGCTCTTTGATTGTATTTTTTAGACAATGAGAGGGATTTTAAAGAGTTGTTTATCTATTCAAAAGTATTCCGGGCTGTAGTCTACATCCTTTACAAAGGGCAATTTTAGTTCGAGCACCTTACTCTCTATTACCACCTCATACCCTTTGCATTGAGTTCATATGTTCATGCCCTTGCATTCAGCACAAATATCTTCTAAAAGTTTTGTCAAACCAAACGAAAGTCTCCAACCTTGGCATCCATAGCATCTTCTTACTACACCACTTTTGGACCCTTTCCTAAAATAATTGACAATCAAGTGAAAAGGAATTATAAAATCTGTAAACTTGATCCTTGCCCTCACCTAGCCACCCACACACACACACATAGAAAGCCAGATACGAGAACATACGCTTTGCATTTTGAACACAATATGATTCTCCTTAGTTTCGTTCATCAAGTGCATTATGTGTATGTTATTAAAATGGTGTAAGTGAGTACCATCACTGATTTTGCGTACTCATAAATAGCTGTGCAGTTCATAAGGTTTGGTTTGACTTTGGTTTTTTGTTTTGTTATTTTATGATATGAATAAGACTCTCATTTCTCCTTGTAAAAGAGCATGGGCATAGTATTGGCATGGTGCTGAAAAAAAAGGGAGCGATTTTTTTTTACCATATGCAATATTAGGCTTGCTAATTAAAGTGGTTTTCATTGGTTTATGCTAATGTGAGGCAGGAGAAATTCCTCAACTCTGTTGTTATGTTTTCAATCCTACACTTTCTTCTAATTTCTATGATTGAGTTTGATCATAAAGATATCTATTACGATTATTCTAAATTACCAACTCCCTTACAGGTATAAAAATATATATGATCCAATTGGTTATAACTAATTAAAAGACCAGACCAAGTACAGAAACTGAGGGGCAATCTCAAAAGAAAAAGACAAAAGCAAAAGCAAGATCCCGGTTAGTGTCACTTATACAGAACATTGTTAGTGACTTGATCAGTCCCTTAATACATGCTCTTCCCACAATTAGTGTAATCACTTCTTCTTCTTTTTTTCTCTTTTTTAAAAAAAATAAGCAAGTTGGGCTTTAACCCGAGCCATAAGTGTTTTCTTGCAATTATGCTTCACATCACTCCCTCCTCGACAATACGTAAATGAGGTGGAGGAACATCGGCAAGGCGTATAGTCACACTCATTGATCATATGTAAGTTCAAAATATGCATATTCAATCAAAAAGAATAAATTCAAAATAATGTTAGATGAGTTCAGTATGTTAGTGTTTATGACAAATTATTTGTAGATTTGCAGTTTCTCTAATGCAATATGCATGACATTATGGGGTATATTTGATGCTATTGATGGAGAGAATATTAAGCATAACTTAGACTCCTACCCTATTATACTTGTCACTGCATTGAGAGTCTTCAAAAATGAAGGTCACCTTCTACAACATAACTATATTAAAATTCTCATATTATTAGCTTTTTATTTCTTAAAACTATGCAATCATATGCTTCAGGAGGAGTTTCATTCTTTACAATACCAAAGACAACAATAGAATTGGAACCAGAAATGGCAGAGTGATGAATTAAAAAAATACTTTGTCCCGCAAAAAATCTTCCTTTCTTGCTTCACTAAAAAAATATTATTTACAACACGATTATAACTTACATAAATATTTATTACAGGGCAAGGGTAAATGAAGAGAAGATTACTGGAATGGTCATCAATCTATTATCACATACGGAGATAAAGAAGTGTATCAGCTGCTTCAAGAACAAAATGCAATCAAACATCAGATAATTAGTTAAACATCAATAGTTGGTTATGAGGTTCAATATATACAAAGACCTCAATCTCTTACTAATAGAATATTGTTAAAGAGGAAACTTTATCGACTAAATGCCTGCATTGAAAAGGTAAACAACAGAAGGAATTTCTTGTATCTAGCATGGAGTGACTGTAAGAGAAAGGTGAAGGACTCAATTGGTACCAAAACATGTGAGAAGTATAGTCCTAAGATAACACAACTAATTTACAAGTATGTTCTCAATATATTGCAATGATTGCTCTCTTTTCCTCTATTTACTTACTAATTTTCTACTGGCCATCATAGGTACATCATGTGTTTGAAGATAGGAGACGGAATATGAGCGTTATGGGTAGTTGTATTTGATAAGGAAATTGAAAATTTTTAGGCTCTCCGATTGATGAAATGAAAGAAATGAAGGTAAATGTACCGAACTCAAATACATTATTACAAAACTACTTTAACTATGAAATCGTATTAACATTTATTGCATTTCTACTGGAGATAGGACTCCAAGATAGATATGTATCTTGAATGCATTCAAGGCTGCCTTGGGAAGAAATTTCAATTTACTATTCGAGTGTTACCTCCAACAACCAATGACAACAAAAACGTTTCTTATGCGTGCACGGACTTGATTATCCCCATAGAGACTTAATATTAGAATTATGGATTTATAGACAATCAATTTCATGTCTTATAGTATAATTACGTTACTACTACTTTTTATGTGTAATATAATTAGTACATTCGATAGAAATATTCCTTATTTGCAACATTCTCAATTGACTATTGGGTTAGGTAAGTATTGAAGGAATCGTGGATTCCTATGATCAATGGTTTAATTGATAGACTTATTCGTCTTTCATAAAATATGCCAGCGATTAGAGATTGTGACCACTAAAATATACGAGGCTGTTAAAAACTTAGAAAGAAAGTCTTTTTTCTAAGCAATATGGATAATGCGTAATTGATACTATCTATGCATAGTGGCGTGGACGCTTTTTACCATCATTTACACTTCCTATGTATCTTTAACTGTTTACGATGCTGAAATATTAGTACACATCTTCTCGCAGGCTAGCATTGATTTATAGCAGCAGTTGTGGTCGAGTATGAACTAAATCAATGCTTGGGTCGGGTAATCTAATATTAAATTAAAAATGAATTGCTTGAAGGGACTGTGAAAAGCTTTCTTCTATGTAGTATTTGCTCTAATTGTTTTTGGAAGTTGATAATCTGTTTTGAATTATATATTGCATAATTGGTACTACCAATAGAGATTTTTTCAGGGTACATAAATTCGTGTGTATATGTAACTCACAACCATTTGGTTTGGAGTTATTCCCCCAGCAGACCTTGAGATCAAAGGGCGATAGTTCAATACTGATGTAAAGACAATAATATTTTTATCTATTATAATTTCCACTTTTCTAAAAGAAAATAATGTAAAAATAAAGACATATTGCGATTTATTATAATTTACGTGCTTTGACTTGCACAGATTTGAAGGTTGCAGTAAGGATCAATGAACAAACGTGATGTCCTAATTCACGTTGAAACTTCCCAATTTCGGTGTGTATGATTTTCCTTGTTGTTGGCCATCTCTTTCTCCTATAATTCATTCGAAGATTGGTTTTTGAGTATTTTCTAAATGCAATCTCTCCAAAGGAGCTTCTGCAAATTGCATTGCTCTTTTTTTTTTGGGCAATAAAAAACATTGGATTTTATATAACTGTTGCTGAAATCGTTAAATTGCAGGGTGATTTGATGTGGGTTTCTCTTCTTTTTCATTTCAAAGCCCAGATCTTTGGGTGAAACAAAGGTTAATTTGGCGATTTATTAGCTTCATTTTTCTGGGTTGTGTTTTTTTGAAGAATTTATTGTCTATATATATTTTTGAGTTTTTTTTTCGAGTTCATGGATGTAGATATGGAGAAGGAATCAAAAGAGCAAACAAATTGTTTGTTACAGTGGGGGAATTAAAGAGAACGAGATGTGTTTAAGGTGAAAGACAATAAGGTTGTATAGAAATGTTTGAGCAAAAAAATAACATCTATAGTCAATCGATGCGTGATGAGAGTCAAGAAATTGGTGAGTGTGGCGACGTGGCTATCTAATCTTTTTCAAGAAATTGGTGAGTCCGATGGCATGGATTTCTTGAGATTTTTTCTTCGATTTGATGATGTGCAGAGAGCAAGAGGTCTGAAGGCCATAAAAAGTGTGGAAAGTGATTCAAATTGAAGAGAGAGAGAGAGAGAGAGAGAGAGAGAGAGAGATTGGTATGGAATAGAATAGATAAGAGGGGATTGAGCAAAAAGAGACTCCTTTTCCTACCTGTCTGTATTCAATGAAATTGATTAAATTTTGTTCTTAGAAATTTTTTACACATTTTCTTTTAGAAAATAATTATAAATTTTTTGTTCACAGTTTATAGCATTTATTTATTTAATTTTTTTTCTTTTTTGCTTTTTGCAATCACTTTTTGTGGTTATAGTTGGTCAATCCAAGGGGCATGGCTATCTTATCTTTCTCAAGAGAGATATGAAGTCGGGAAAAAGAAATGTTCCAAAAAGGTAACTGATTTCGTTTTGTTTGATTTTTTTTCCAATTCTTGTTTCGTTTCTATTGATTTGCTGAGATTTTTTTTTTCGATTTTATGATGTGTAGAAAGAAAGAGGTTTGAAGGCCATGACAAGTGTGGAAATTGATTCAGATTGGAGAGAGAGAGAGAGATTTGTATGGAATGGAATAGATAAGAGGGGATTGAGCAAAAAGAGACGCTTTTCCTACTTGTCTGTATTCAATAGAATTGATTAAATTTTGTTTTCAGGGATGCAGATAAATAATCACTATCAAATCATGTTTTTATTGGGTTAAAACTTAAAAGCTCATACCTTAAAATACCAATACATATAGGCTGATAGGTATCGGGTTAGGTCCCTTGTGATATTAAATATTCTTTATTACCCTCTTGCAGTTGTAAGGGTGGCAATGGATCGGGGTCAGGCTTAGGCCGGGCCTTATTAAAAAGGACAACACAAATTTTGAAAGTGCCAACTTTCGTGCTCCACAATAGTTCTGGTGATTTTATTATGATGGTTGTAAATTTTATAGATTGCAAAAAATTATGAGGGTACTCTTAAGATGGTTGTAACTGTCATCGATTGCAAAAAAAATTTGACAAAAACAACAGGACACGTGCAACACACGTGCTTCTCACTAGTATATATATAGATATCTAAGATATTGAGTTCTGTGAATCTGTCAAATACCAACTTTTACAAAATACTTAGGCGCTCAAGTGACAAAATGATTTGGCATTAGGTAAACACTTCAAAGACAGAGTGGGTCAATCTCAACCACTGAAAAGGTCAAAAGGATACTTTCTGTGACAGCCCGGATTTCGGCACCCCGAAACCCGTGCCATCAGCACGATCATCTTGACCGTGCCCCTTAACTATGCACGGAACACTGGTATATCAAGCATAAAAAGAAGTAAGAACAACTTGCGGAATTTAAATCTAATTAGAAAGACTTTTCAAAAGACAGTTCTACCCTCATGCCCCTACATGAAGGGAGAACCGATCCGAACCATCGATGACATAAATCATCACAGATGGTTCGCCCCAAAGGAATAATCCAAACTCTATACATATACATGTTTTCACAAAATAAAGGCTTGACATACCAAGCCGTACAATCTCTACTCAAAACTCCTCAAAGTAGCACAACGGAGTCCTCTAGAAGAAGTCCTCTGGAGGTGGCTCCAACTCTCCGTGACAGAAAGTCCGACTCACGGGATCAGAAACCTCTAAGAATTGCTACTAATGGACCTGCGACGTATAGTCTATAGGGTGAGCTACATCCTAGCTCAATAGGGAACAAACACTGCTGAACATATAAGTTATAACTCACATATATTCTATGACATACTATGCATGATGTAACTATGCAGTTGTTGATAAAATAGTTAAAAGCATTCGTTTACTGTTGATTTCTTATGTTTTCATTTACTCATGAAAAATGCTGAAAAGGCCTAAAGCAAAACTTAAACTTTCAACTTAAGTAATCCCCGAGCAATATAGCATCGAGCCCGATGAGCTACCCTTCATCGTCATCTATATAGCGGTTTAATGTATTCCACAGGAATACCATATAGTACCCAAGCCCCTTTCCAGGGATCGGTGGCGGGTTTCACTTATCTCAATCAACACCCACAGGGTGTGCTTACTATGTCTGGATAAGCCTCCGCCTTTGGCCCTACGGTTTCGCGCCAGTATCGTCACGGATATCCCGCCGTGTCGAGTGGATATCCCGCCATGGGGTAACCTAAGGAACCTCAAATAACAAAAATATTGCCTTACATATAGTTATTCACCGTGTAATTGTGCTATCTTATATAAGTTAGGCCCTATAAAAGATTATTGACCGAATGGATACATCCCTGGGATGTATCCATTAACTTGCATCACACCTGATGCTCTTATTTCTTTACTTCTTCATCCCCTGGGGATGGCTCATTCGTTTACTCTTATGAATGTCACACACACACACTTTTCACAATTCTTTGAGCAGTAAAAATAATTGAATTGAAATTTATATCACTACATACATGCTCTTGTAAAATAAAGTACATGTTCAGGGTGTTCCCTACCTCAAGTCTTCACTTGTTCAATGCATCAAGGTCCCACGTGGCTCCTCGTGCACTAGCTCACACGTACCACCTATGGTACCACACAACAGGTAAAACACATCACAAGGGATGCAATAAAGAAGGTATAAGATCCTCCAAGAATCTTAAAGTCAAACCTAAAAGTCAACAAAATTTATCCCAGTCGATTAATCGAAATCCAGAATCGATTAATCGAACCTGGTTCGATTAATCGATTTCCAAAATCGATTAATCGAAGGTCAATATCGATTAATCGAAGTAATTTCGATTAATCGAAATTCTCCTTTTCGCAAAGTCCATTCTCAGTTCGAACAGTCGAATTGTCATTCGATTAATCGAATCTGTTTTCGATTAATCGAAATTCTTCTTCAAAAGTAAACTCACTTTGTTCTCATTCGATTAATCGAATCTAGTTTCGATTAATCAATTTCTTCTTCGCAAGGTACACCTCTTTATTGAGCGATTGAATTTCTGAAGTCGATTAATCGATCCCAAATCGATTAATCGAAAACTCAAATCGATTAATCAAATCCCATTTCGATTAGTCGATTTTCATAAATCATTTCCTCCAACCCTTGGGGTCCACTGGAGGTTCCCAGTCGATTAATCGATTCTCAAATCGATTAATCGAAATCCAAATTCGATTAATCGAAATCCAATTCGATTAATCGAAGTCGTGGTCTTCTGACCTTTCAACTTCCTGGCCAATTTCGATTAATCGAAACCCAATTTCGATTAATCGAAATTGTCAGATTCAGCCCCTTTTCGAGCTGTTCTTCCCAATCTTTTCCCATACTTTTTCCTCTATTTTTCTAAACCATTATCCTATGATTTAACCCACATTTAACCACAACTTAACCCCTATGATCTATGCATCTTATTTACAAGAATTTACCTTGGGTAGATCTCAAGTTGATTTCTATCGATAGTTGGAAGGCTAGGGTTTCTAGCTTTGGCTCTAACGGATCCTTTGCGTCGAATCCGGCCTCCTTAATGCTTGACTCTTCTTCCAAACAGTTGCAATAACTCTTCTCTCACTTCTCTCTCTCTCTTCTTTACTCTCCTTCAACAACCCAAAAACATACATTTAGGGTTATTAAACCCTTTTATATCTCTCCTAGTTTGTGTGTTAAGCACATGCACCTCAATAGGTGTATGTGACTTTAGATTTTCAACACACACCACATTGTTACACAACCCATCACATCACGTTCACTCATCACACTCTACGCTAACTATCGAACTCCTAGTTGGTCAAACCTAAGACCAATCGGACACGGATCCCGAGGTCATAGTTTAACGTGATTTTCTTTGGGCTATTACATCCTCCCCACCTTGGGAATTTTCGTCCTCGAAAATCACCCAAGGTTTATCGCTCTCTAGGTCTTTCGCTCTCCCCACACTCTCAGGTGAGGTAGTCTAATTTAGTCAGACGTACTCAAGTAGTCACACCTTCCCATATATTAGCAAGGAGTAAAATTGTATCAACAAAACAAAAAAACAATTACACACAAAAAAAAACTGAATTTCTATTAATATGGGAAAATTTTACAAGGCGCCACATGAGTTGGCGTACAAGATATACATCTATACAAAACATGACTGATACAAAAATATAACTAAAACTCAAGCAGGCCCCTCGCTAGGCTGGTGTCTTTGCAGTGTTGGTGGTCTGCAGGGCTGGCTGCAGGCTGCTGGCTGCTGGCGTGCAGGTCGGCGGAGTAGATGCGGATGTGGAAGGAGCCGCGTCAGTGGTGGGATGGAAGACGGGTCCTCGATGGAAGGCGGTGCGTCCGGCCGTCCACTCTTCTTCGCGGGCCAACATATCCATGTAGGTGTGGGGGTAGATGAACTGGAGGGTGTGAAACATGAGGAAATCAATCCTCCTGTTCATCCTCTCATTATTTGCGTCCATTCTGGCCAGCACGTCCTCTATGGTAGGACCGGATGGAGGCAGGCCAGTGTAGGATGAGGTGGGAGTCATGGCGCGAGTGTGCAGTGGTGTCGGCGTGGTGTGGGAGGGAACCCTCTCCATGGATGGCTCGGCTGCGGCAGGGTGTGCCCCACCCTCAAGTGGGTCCTGCTGAGGTGGTGGGGGTGGTGGCGGTGCTATTGCTTCTTTGCTTCTTCTTCTTTGAGGGCGGGGCCAGGACCCGGGCTGGTAGGGTCCGCTTCAGCGAGGTCCATGAAGACTTGGTGAAGCGTCTTCACGCGATCCGTAGCCCTCACCTCGTGAGGTGAGATAGTGTAGAGAGGATCGTTGGAGTAGCACTCCAACATGCTTGAGATGAGCCGAGCATACGGCATCTTCTCCTTGGGCCGCATGTTGCCCTTCATCAGCTTAGTCTTGATGTACCGCATCCCCTCAAGGATGACCTTGGTAGCATCAAACCATCGGCCACAGAAGGCCGCGTAAAGTGCATGTTGCACTTTGTCGACACGCTCAGTGTCGTGGCGCATCGGGTAAAGGTTGCATTTGATTATGGAGTCGAGCATCCACATGTAGGGTGGAAGATCAACCCTCTTGATGGAAATGCCCGACCCCTTCTTGCCATTTGTCATGAGGGTCATGACTTCCTCAAATCGGGGGTCTTCCACAAAGGGTGGAAATAGGGTAGTCTCGGGGGTGAACTCGAGGTAGCACTCGAGCACCTCGTGAATGTGACGCCGAGTGATCGTGTAGAGACGACCCTCGATCTTGGTGACGATGCAGTCGTCGGTAGGGCCATGGGTTAGCCCTTGGTAGAATAATCTCACCAATCTAGGGTAGTAGGAACCCCGGATTGGTTTGAGAAGATTGCCGAGACCGGCATTGTTTATGTAGTTTTGCGCCCATTGGGTCTCGCCCGGTACATCGGGATCGGTGAAAAGGGTAGGGTCAATGGTGTATTCGACCTCAAAGGTCTTGGCAGCCCACCACTCGTTTGGTTGCTCCACGTTGGTGGGTGGTGGTGGCATGGGGGTGGATTCGCGGGAAGACTCGCGCGTAGATGCGCTCGTCGAACCGGAGGTGGTCTCCGATTCCGGCGCGGCGATGGGGTAGGTGGTGGTGGTGCGGCGTTCTTCGCTAACAAGCAACTTAGAGGTTGCCTTTTCAAGATAAAGCGGGTCTTAGGCATTTGACAAAACTAGGGCTTTATCTAATTGAAATGGAAGAAAAATATAAATCTAGGGTTTTACCGTAGGTGTTGATGTGAAAATGGTGTTAATCATGAGAAAAACAAGCCTTAGGGCACCGGCTCGTCGGAGAAGATGAAGAAGGGGAAACGCCAAATCCAAAGCAAGAAGGAACTTTTCGAATGGGGAATAAAATCCCTAATCTCATATATATAGCCCGCGGCTCGATTAATCGAAATTCCATTTCGATTAATCGAAATTCAAAACTAGGTTAAGCCGCGTAAAATCGATTAGTCGATTTCCCAAATCGATTAATCGAAAATAAAATTCGATTAATCGAAAATATTTCGATTAATCGAAATCGTGTTTGTTTAAAAAATTAAAATTTTGAGCTCACTGGCGCGTGCCAGTCGATTAATCGAAATTCATTTCGATTAATCGAAATCTCAAAATCGATTAATCGAACTTAGTTTCGATTAATCGAAATCGTGCAAAAACTTCAAAAATTTTCCAAAATTTCTTAAGTATTCGATTAATCGAAATCCCATTTCGATTAATCGAAATTTCTTTCTATGCATTTTCTAACTCAACTTTTCATTTCCAGTCACTGGCACATGCCAGTCGACTAATCGAACAAGATCGATTAATCGAAATTCCAAATCGATTAATCGATTTGAAATTCGATTAATCGATTTTGCCCAATTCTGCGAAATTTCAATCTCTTGTTTCTTTTACTATTTTGACAATTCATGATTGGATCAAAATTTCCATTGAAATACAAGTATAGTGGAGATTTCACAACACGTTTGTGGTTTACATTGCATTCTCACGTCGTTGGAAACAAGGCTGGGTATTGTTCTTTCATATCGGCCTCTCGTTCCCAAGTAGCCTCTTCTTTAGGATGATTGTTCCATCGAACAAGCACTAAAGGAATCACTTTAGTCTGTGATACTTGTTCTTTCGATCCAAGATCTCCACTGGTTCCTCTATCATGCTCATGTCCTCACACATCTCTATAGGTTGCTTCCCTAACACATGAGACGGATCATTCACGTACTTTCTGAGCATCGATATGTGGAAGACATTATGTACTCGATCGAATAGCGGTGGTAAACTAATGCGATATGCAACTTCACCTATTCGTCCCAAAATTTCAAATGGTCCAACATAACGTGGACTTAACTTCCCCCTCTTGCCAAATCGCATTACACCTTTCATAGGTGACACCTTCACAAACACATGCTCGCCCACTTTGTAGTCAACACTAGTCCGCTTCATATCGGCGTAACTTTTCTGTCTACTCTGTGCTGTCTTCAACCTTTCTCTGATAATTCGGACAACGGTGGCGTTGTCTTCAAGCAGTTTTGGTCCTAATACAAATTTCTCACCTGTTTCTTCCCAATTGAGGGGTGACTTGCATCGTCGTCCATATAGAGCTTCATATGGTGCCATGCCAATGCTCGTTTGAAAACTGTTATTATACGCGAACTCGAGCATCGGTAGATACTCATCCCAGTATCCTTGCATATCAAGCATGCAAGCTCTGAGCATGTCTTCTATCACTTGATTCACCCGCTCTGTCTGCCCATCAGTTTGAGGATGGAAAGCTGAACTAAAGTCTAGTCGAGTTCCCATTCCTTCTTGAAATTTCTTCCAAAACTTGGACGTATATAGTGGATCACGATCTGAAATGATGCTGCTTGGAATCCCGTGTAATCTTACAATCTCCTTCATGTATAATTCTGCCAGTCTTCCTGCAGTATATGTGGTATTATACGGCAAAAAGTGCGCTGATTTGGTCAATCGGTCTATGACGACCCAAATGGCATTGTGTCTCTTAGCGATGCAGGTAATCCAACAATGAAATCCATTGAGATCGATTCCACTTCCATTCCGTATTGGTAAAGGTTGCAATAGTCCGCAGGGATGTCTATGATCAACCTTCACTTGTCGACAAGTCAAACATCGTGACACATACTCGCCACGTCTTGTTTGATCCTCTCCACGGTAATTCTTTTCAAATCTTTGTACATTTTGGTGCTACCGGTGGATAGCATAATTTGACTTATGAGCTTCATCAAGAATTGTTCGTCTTAGATCGGCATTGTCAGGATGCATAGGCGGCCTTTAAACAACAAAGAACCATCTTCTTTTCTTGAGAAGTCACCGATGCCTTCACTCCGTCTTGATGAATCTTTGTTAATCTTTGGATCTTTCATCATGGCTCGTGGATATGTTCAAATATCAGCGGCTTTCTTGAGATGTTAGCCAAAAGGATCCGGTGTCCTTTGACTCAATGTTAGCATCATAGCATGCGAGGTCTTCCAATAATTTCCATCGGTGCATACCCAAAATCAATGAAGCTAAGGTGAACTCTTTCGACTCAATGCATCGGCTACTACATTACGCCTTGCACGGATGGTATTGTATGGAGCAATCGTAATCCTTGAGAATTCCATCCATCTATTTGTCTCATATTGAGCTCTTTACTGGCAGATATCCTCTTATGATGGTGAAAATTTCAAATGTCTCACCATACAAGTAAGTGTCTCCAAATCTTTAGCGTATAAAAATAACTTTGCCAGTTCAAGTCATGAGTCGGGTAATTTTTCGTGTTCTTTCAAGCATCTTGATCCGTAGCTATCACCTTCTTGTGTTGGTTGAGCACACAACCAAGGCCATTGTATGATGCGTCATTTGTACACTGCGTATCCTCCACTTTTGAAGGAATTGCCAACCTTTGGAGCGAAGTGAGTCTCGTTTGAGTTCTTGAAAACTCTTCTCGCATGCCTCCTCCTCAAACCTTGAATCTTTTAGTATCGGACTTTGTGAGAGGTCCGATATCTTTGAAAACCCCTCAGCAAGCGTCGATAATAACTGCTAAGCCCGGAAAACTTGGGACATCATCCTTTGTCTTTGGTTGCTCCCATTTAACTCTGCTTCTATCTTTCTTTGGATCTCTGGTGACACCATGCTTTGAGGCGACATGTCCCAAAAGCTAACTTCTTCAACCAAAACTCACACTTCGAGTTTGGCGTATAATTAGTGTTCACGTGGCGTTTGTAGAGCAATCCTCAAAATGTTCTTGTGTTACATCTTGGATTTGGAGTATATCGGTATATCATCAACAAACACTACGCGAGAGTCAAGTGTGGTTTAAACACTCGGTTCATCGAGATCCATAAGCGGCGGAGCATTCGTTAACCCAAACGGCATCACAAGGAATTCATAGTGTCCATACCGTGTCCGGAAAGCTGTCTTCTGAATGTCCTCAGCTTTGACTCGCAACTGATGATACCCAGATCTTAGGTCGATCTTGGAAAAATACCTTGCTCCTTGCAGTTGGTCGAATAGATCGTCAATTCTAGGCAAAGGGTAGCGGTTCTTCACAGTAAGTTTGTTCAATTGTCGATAGTCAATGCATAGTCGCATTGACCCATCTTTCTTCTTGACAAATAAGACCGGTGCTCCCCATGGAGACACGCTCGGTCTAACAAACCCCTTGTCCATTAGTTCTTGTAGTTGTTCCTTCAACTCCTTTAACTCAGCGGGAGCCATTCTATAAGGTGCTTTTGAAATAGGCTCCGTTCCTGGTGCTAAGTCAATGGCGAATTCTACTTCTCTTTCTGGAGGTAATCCAGGCAATTCTTCCGGAAACACGTCGTGAAGTCTCGCAATTGCTATCTCGTAAATGACGTTCTTTTCCTCCTTGTCCTCCTTTAAGAAAGCTAAGTATCCATCATCCCTTTCGATCATTTTCTCGGCTCATCACTTCTTGAGATCGAGGCACATATGACGACCTCACTCCTTGAAACCGAAATGATCTTCTTGTGTTGTTGGGTCCAAAATGACTACCTTGTTCTTGCAATCAATGGTCGCAATGTCGCGCCAACCACCCATGCCAAGGATCACATCAAACCCTTGCATGTCTAATGACCAACTTTGCTTCCAATTCATGCACTTCTAAGTCTTGAACGCTACGATGATGGATTTGCAAGCTAACTCCGTGTCTACTAACTCTCCATGGAATAGACACGATATAGGACGAAATCCAACGTCTGGAACGATCTTCATCTTCTTAGCAAAACGTGGAGTGACGAATGAGTGGGTAGACCCGGGGTCTATCAACACTCGAGCGTCATGTCTAAATACACTTCCCCTTTCATACATAGTTAAAGTACCTATAATATATATATACACATACATACAGAAATTTACACATCAAAATGCACTCTCAGTTTATATTAAAAGAACCTACACTATTCCTAATGCATGCACCTTTTTCCATCTAAAATTCTTTATGAAACGGAAATTTTTTTTTTTTTTTTTCTTTAATAAAATAAAATTTCTCACCTTGGATGACGTCGTGCACATTCCCTGCTTCCTGAGCAGTGACTGCATAGGCTCTCCCCCTAACAATCGGCTTCCTTGCTTGAATGGGTCGTGGTGCTGTAACTGAAGCCGTCTTGCCCTTGTCTGTCTCGGGGCAATCCTTGATCATGTGGCCCACCTTGCCACATCGGAAACAACCTCTAGTTCCGATTCTGCAGTCTATAGTCCTATGCGGCTTGCCACATCTGGCACACGTCTCTCGAGGTGCGGAAGATACGGTACGAGAACCCTGTGTGATAGTGGCACCACGATGAGACATGGCGGGGCTCTCATAGCGAATAGGTCTCCCGACGCAAGTAATGGAAACCTCTGTTGTGGTTGTTCTTTGTTGTTGCGGTCTTCCAAAACCTCCACAAAGCTGGTCTCGACTCACGACCCACGAACCTCGGCTTTTTATTCACCGGTTCAGAAGTTCCCCATCCTTCCGTGGTCAAGTCCTCTCTGCTCTCTCTGTCTATATCTCTGCTCGTGTTCTCCTCTTCTACAACCAATGCTTTGCTCATGACCTCTTCATAGGTCCTCGGTTGAAATGGAGCTCGCCTCCCCTAACCTCGGGCTTCAAACCTTCTTTGAAACCTTTTGGACTTCATCACTTGAGCGGCGTGTCCAGGAACAAGCAAGTCGTGAAACTCTACCCGTATTCTCTCACGGTCATTCTCCCTTGTACTAAGCAAAAATTGTATCTCTAATTGGTTCCTCACCACTTAGGAAATATTGTTTGTTGAACTCCTCAACAAATTCCTCCCAAGTCCAAGGCAACTCTGGGGTCTCCGAGCCCGAGTCCTTATCACGGACTTCCACCAAGGCCCAGCCTCCCCATCCAACATGTCAACTTACACTCTCATCTTCCGTGCAAGTTAGCACGCTAAAACTTTCTCCATTTCCATCATCGCCCATTCGGCCGCCATTGTGAAGGAGGTCTCATCCTTCTAAACTCAGAAAAGATGAGGGCACACGCAGCATGGTGAGTCCCTCTGGTGTGGGTGGGCATTGCTTCTCTTTCCATAGTGTGCATCATCCTTTGTCGCTCTTCTCTATCTTCTTGCCTTTCTCTCAATCTTTCTTGCTCTCTTAGATCTTGATCCTGATGATCTCGATCCTCTTCCTCATGATGTCTGCTACTACTGCCCCCTGGGGCCTCGTTACCTCCTAAAGGCACTCTGTTGGTAGGAGAGATGTAACCATCTCCACTACGTAAACTCCTTTGATGGCCTCCCCTTGGTCGGCCTCTCCCTCTAGCTGACATTTGCGGCTGCATTTGAAACTAAGGTTTCGTTAGCAGAAGCCCCTATGATCTGACGAAAGAATCCTTATCAGAATTGCTAAAAGAAAATAGCTTTGATACCAACTGTGACAGCCCGGATTTCGGCACCCCGAAACCCGTGCCATCAGCACGATCATCTTGACCGTGCCCCTTAACTATGCACGAATCTTTGGTATATCAAGCATAAAAAGAAGTAAGAACAACTTGCGGAATTTAAATCTAATTAGAAAGACTTTTCAAAAGACAGTTCTACCCTCATGCCCCTACATGAAGGGAGAACCGATCCGAACCATCGATGACATAAATCATCACAGATGGTTCGCCCCAAAGGAATAATCCAAACTCTATACATATACATGTTTTCACAAAATAAAGGCTTGACATACCAAGTACATAATCTCTACTCAAAACTCCTCAAAGTAGCACAACCAGTCCTCTAGAAGAAGTCCTCCGAGGTGGCTCCAACTCCTCGCCGTGACAGAAGTCCGACTCACGATCGTGCCGACTAAACCTCGGCAATGCTACTAATGGACCTCTGACGATAGTCTATAGGGTGAGCTACATCCTAGCTCAATAGGGAACAAACAACTTCGAACATATAAGTTATAACTCACATATATTCTATGACATACTATGCATGATGTAACTATGCAGTTGTTGATAAAATAGTTAAAAGCATCAGTGTACTGTTGATCTCTTATGTTTTCATCTACTCATGAAAAATGCTGAAAAGGCCTAAAGCAAAACGTAAACTTTCAACTTAAGTAATCCCGAGCAATATAGCATCGAGCCCCGATGAGCTACCCTTCATCTCATCTATAGACAGCTTTTAATGTATTCACAGAATACCATATAGTACCAAGCCCCTTTCCCGGGATCGTGGCGGGTTTCACTTATCTCAATCAACACCCACGGGTGTGCTTACTATGTACGGATAAGCCTCCATGGCAGCCTCACGGTTTCGCCCAGACGGTCACGGATATCCCGCCGTGTCTCGTGGATATCCCGCCACGTCGGTGGGTAACCTAAGGAACCTCAAATAACAAAATATCGGTGCCTTACATATAGTTATTCACCGTAAGTGTGCTATCTTATATCACGTTAGGCCCTATCAAACATGATTCAATCATGGATACATCCTCAGGATGTATCCATTAACTTGCATCACACGATGCTCTTATTTCTTACTTCTTCATCCCACAGGGATGGCTCATTCGTTACTCTTATGAATGTCACACACACACTTTTCACAATTCTTTGAGCGGTAAAATAATTGAATTGAAATTTATATCACTACATACATGCTCTTGTAAAATAAAGTACATGTTCGGTGTTCCCTACCTCAAGTCTTCACTTGTTCAATGCATCAAGGTCCCACGTGGCTCCTCGTGCACTAGCTCACACGTACCACCTATGGTACCACACAGGTAAAACACATCACAAGGATGCAATAAAGAAGGTATAAGATCCTCCAAGAATCTTAAAGTCAAACCTAAAAGTCAACAAAATTTATCGATCGATTAATCGAAATCGAGAATCGATTAATCGAACACGGTTCGATTAATCGATTTCCAAAATCGATTAATCGAAGGTCAATATCGATTAATCAAGTAATTTCGATTAATCAAATTCTCCTTTTCATAAAGTCCATTCTCGATTCGAGCAGTTGAATTGTCATTCGATTAATCGAATCTATTTTCATTAATCAAATTCTTCTTTCAGTAAACTCACTTTGTTCGAACGATGAAGTTTTCATTAATCGAATCTAGTTTCGATTAATCAATTTCTTCTTTCGCAAGGTACACCCTCTTGTTGAACGATTGAATTTCACAAGTCGAATAATCGATCCCAAATCGATTAATCGAAAACTCAAATCGATTAATCAAATCCCATTTCGATTAGTCGATTTTCATAAATCATTTCCTCCAACCCTTGGGGTCCCTTTGGAGGTTCGATCGATTAATCGATTCTCAAATCGATTAATCGAAATCCAAATTCGATTAATCGAAATCCAATTCGATTAATCGAAGTCGTGGTCTTCTGTCCTTTCAACTTCCTGCCCAATTTCCATTAATCGAAACCCAATTTCGATTAATCCAAATTGTCAGATTCGACCTTTTCAATCTTTTCCCATACTTTTTCCTCTATTTTTCTAAACCATTATCCTATGATTTAACCCACATTTAACCACAACTTAACCCCTATGATCTATGCATCTTATTTACAAGAATTTACCTTGGGTAGATCTCAAGTTGATTTCTATCGATAGTTGGAAGGCTAGGGTTTCTAGCTTTGGCTCTAACGGATCCTTTGCGTCGAATCCGGCCTCCTTAATGCTTGACTCTTCTTCCAAACAGTTGCAATAACTCTTCTCTCACTTCTCTCTCTCTCTTCTTTACTCTCCTTCAACAACCCAAAAACATACATTTAGGGTTATTAAACCCTTTTATATCTCTCCTAGTTTGTGTGTTAAGCACATGCACCTCAATAGGTGTATGTGACTTTAGATTTTCAACACACACCACATTGTTACACAACCCATCACATCACGTTCACTCATCACACTCTACGCTAACTATCGAACTCCTAGTTGGTCAAACCTAAGACCAATCGGACACGGATCCCGAGGTCATAGTTTAACGTGATTTTCTTTGGGCTATTACACTTTCACAATTTTATGCTGATACATCGTACTTACAATCATAATCTTAGACTAAACCCGACCGTCCGGACCTGTTTATTGAAATTCTCAACACAAACTCGACTCGATTAGAAAAAACTCGGGTCGGGTACCATTGAGCACACGAGGTTAAGATATAAGAGAGGGAGTCAGCCATTTCAAAAAAAAAAGAAAAAAAGAGAGGGAGCCAGCTCAGGTTGGGTTCGGGTTAGAAAACCTCAAACCTAACCCAACCCGACCCAACAAGTTGAAAATCTAGCCCCAAATCCAACCGGTGGCAGAGCGGGTCGCTTGACCCGCTGGGTTGACCGGGCCCATTTGTACCCCTACCTAAAACGCCAACAACATTCTTCTACACTTGCTCCTTGTGGTCACAGTTGAGTTCAACACGCATCTTGCCTCAGGCACTAACGAGTAACGACACTACAGAATGCAAATGGTTTTTATTTTTTGATAACATGAGTATCCGGACCTCTTAGAGCACCTGCCTAATCTCAGGAACATATGCGCACCTCAAATTCAGTACAAACTGGGTCAACACTGAATATAAATCCCTAGAGTGGCTTCAAAGGGGGGAGGGGATTCAAACTCAGGTCTTCTACTTTTTGGAAGCAGATACCTGACCAGCTCACCTAATCCCTTGAGGTTACAAAATGCAAATGGTTGATGGACTTATATACATACATGCAGCAGGCCATTGTTTCCATGCAACTCACCCCAAAACTACACTACAGAAATCCTAACCGTCTGATCAAGGAGCCCATAGATGGACAGTTGGATCACGTATGCCCAACATCTCATTACATGCCAAATTGCTTTGATCAAATGGTGAGACTGATCACATCAGCATATAATTTTTGTTCAATCTCTTGTACAATCTAAATGGCCTGCAACCTAATAAGCTAGCATCATGTGCATGCACTTGGTGCACACTAAAGTTGCGGTACTCTTGTACTTGGGTCACTTGTTGGGATGCATGTCACATGGAAACACCATATGTTTTGAGTGATTTGATGCTACTGATCATATAATCTATGGTGCAAAAGATTAGGTTAAAATGGTAAAGCCATCATATACTTTAAGTAATTTGACGCTAATGATCTTATATTAGATTGGTGCAAAAGATTGGTTTAAAAGATGATATTATTCAAATTGGTAAAAGGTTATCTAAACATCTATGATATATTAGATTCACATGATTGCTGATGATTTTAGAAAATATTTGACTACTTTGACTTAAATGATAGAGATTTTTTTATTTTTTTACTAAAAATCTTTAAATCATGGCACACCTACAACACATCACACATGATGACTCTGTGTGACCCATGTCCTAAAAGGTCACCCGAGTACCAAGTCACCTAGAGCTCGGACCATTTTCCTGGAATAAACACTTCCCAATTAGGGCTGTCAATAGGTTGGGATGAATGCCAAACGGGAAAATGACATATGCCCGACCCAACGTGTCAAGGGTATTTCTCCAACCCGACTCGACCCAACCCCATAAAAATCCCTTATTTTCAATGATTTTATGTATAAAGTATCGGGTGTACTTGCCCCGAAGGTTCCAGCAGATGCCTCGGGACTTAAAAGCATACATTTCAACATATATTGGCCGGGTCCCGAGCCGATATGTTAAGTACATATAAGATAGGTAATCAGCCAAACTAATTGATATTAAAGTACCTTTGTTAATTTAAAATATTATAATTTTTGTTTAAAAGTTTGCTGAAAGGGTATTTTTAGTATTACATCCGATTCATATTGGATGCATAACGGCTTATATAACTCAATATGGGCCGGTATGATATGATATTCAACCCAATACATATAAGACGATATGTATCAAATACATAGGGCTATCAATGGGTCGTGTTCAACTCTAATTGGGCTCGGCATGTCCCAGACCAAGTTGGATTTGGGCATGAGTTTGAAGCACCCGAGCCAAGTCTGACCTAATTTTGTTATCTGGTAGGGTTCGGGCCACATTTTAGAATAAAAGATAATTAGGTTGCTCAAAGCCTGATTTGAGCTTGACCGGAATAGACCAAGCCTGATTATTTTAAGTGAAAAGGATGGGCTAACCCTAATCTAGCCCAACCCGAATATGATTCAGGTCGGGTTTGGGGATAAATAAAGAGCCATAGCCCAAAAAATCTCAAGCCGATCAGACCCGATTTTTTATCTAGGCTGACTTCGGGCCTTATTTTGGAGTTAAAAATAATTGAACCGATAAAAACCCAGCTTGAACCCAGACCGACCCGGTCGTTGACAGCCATATAGATACGATCAATATTTAAAACCATGCTCATGCCCAACCCGAGCTGACGGGTCAAGTTTATGTGTCGGACATCCTAAATGATTGGGTCACACAGATTGGGTCTCGGCTCGACCTGACCCATTGATAGCTCCCTATTACCAACTCAAAAACTTGGGTGCCTCTTTTCATGCAGGCATACTTCTTTTTCTTTTTTTATTCCTTTTTTTTTTAATGGGAAACTATAGCTTTCATTCATTAAGCATGTCGGACCTATTAAAATCAAGAAATCTTTGAAGAATCTGTTCCAACCAAATACAATATTGTGACGATTCTAAACTGAACTTGGCGAGTTTATCAACGACATGGTTAGCTTCTCTATAACAGTGGAAGAATAGTAGAGAGCTAAATTCCTTCGCAAAATCTGTAATTTCAACAGTGATGTTGCTTATTATGGGTAAATCTCCCCCCTTATCATTAATGCTTGAAAGGAGGTTCCGAGAGTTGGCTTCAAAGATGATAGAACGGATGCCAATATCCAATGTCAGCTTCATTCCAGATAGTAGAGCGACGTGTGACAGCGTCATTACTCTGAGTGCCAGCGAGATGGCATGGTGGCCTTGGAGCAGGGTGTTTGACTAACAGGAAGGCGGGAGGACCTTGAAGCTAGCAGTGTGTCACGTGAGCGCGGAGGCAGGTGGCCTTGCGGCGCGTGCATGTTCCCTTTATGTATGGTGCGACGGTGACTTCGAGCTAGGTGAAAGTCTAGTGTGACGACTAGACGTGCGTGGGCATGAAATTTAGTGCTCCGCGTAAGGGCATGCGAAGTGTGCCAAAAGGGCACGCGACGTCGTGGTGTCATGAGGCACGTGATGTGGGGAGAAGAAGGCACGCGACATCCGAGTGCCATAAGGGCATGCCATGTGGTACCAGGTGGACACGTGACATGAGGCCATGAGAGTTTCGCGACATGATCGCGACCCGAGCGCGCCACAGTCGCATGGGATGATGATGCGGGACCTCAAGGGGCATGTTGGCATGAGGAGGGCACTGTATACCACGGGCAGAGATTCATGTGCCATGGTGGTATGACAAACCAATACCTTTGAGGTTCTCCAGCTGGATGACTCGAGGTGGTGTTTAAACCATACTTGGGAGAAGGGAGCTGTGGAGTTATTCCCTTACATATGCGACCTTGCGTTGTTAGAGGGGCGCATGGGTCTCCTAGGTTTGGAAGGGTGGGCCTAAGACGTCGCTGTGACAATATCGTGTGTCTCCCAATGTGAGGTTGTCATATGGCTTCGAACTATGCATCGCGATGCATATGAGTCGATAACCTCACGAGGGCACTTCAAGGGCTACGTGGGACACAATGGTGCACGTTGAGTGAGGGTCAGATGTTGATGTGTGTTGGTCGAGTGAGCCACACACTATGGTAGGCTTGATTCAGTATGTCGGCGAGACATGTATGAAATGAGACTGCATGAGAAGTTGCATGCTACTATCGCGGGTGAGGAACTAGTGCAGTACATAAGGTGAAGTTGGGCAGGCCAAGCGGGGCACTGAAGTGCTGGCAGGCGTGTCGCGATGAGACACGATACGTTGATATAGTCGTCCTCGGGCAAAGGCAACTATAAGCAGGAGTTCCCGTCCTCTAGACAGGTGGTATCATAGTTAATGGTTTGGTAGGCTGGCTTAACTTGAGAAGTTAGGTGCCGCACGGGTGTGCTATCCAGTGTCGGAATATTACCCCGTGACAGAGGACCTCACAATGTACAACACTTGTGATATGATCTGTTGTAGATGACATTGTTGCTACCACTTCTCCCTCCGAATTTCTAATAATAACCCCAATCCCCGCTTTGCCATTCTCCTTTTGTCACGCCCCATCCATGTTACATTTAAGAAAATTAGCTCCCGTTTTATTCCATTTGGCATTACACCTTTCTTCTCTGGATGATTCGGTTTGGGTACTATTGGCTTGTATGTAACCTATAAGTAAGCTTTCCGTATCATGAATTAGAGCGTTAATATCTCCCGACTTCTCTCCGATACAAATTATATTTCTTAAATTCCATATCTCCCAAGCATATACAAAGAAGAGGTTGAGAGATTCCCTTCTCAAGGCATCAATGAAATCCTTAGCCCAATCCTTGAAGTTGACCAAAATACAGAGGAAAGTGCGAGCCCCAAACCTACTAAGAAACCAAAATCTAGACATCATATCGCATTCTTTTAATGCATGCAAAATTGACTCATTCGCTTTACCACAAATCCCACAAAGCATTTCCACGACTTGGATTCTTCAATGGAGTTGTTCCTTAATCAGGAGTATATCATGTACAACCCTTCATGCAAACATACGAATTTTGTAAGGCATTTTGCAACTCTATATATCATCTCATATAGAATCCACAAGTTCCATGCTTAAGGTAGCTTGATCACCCTTATTTGGTTCACTTTCCAGGGCCACATAATAAGTACGACTATCAATGGGTCAGGTTTCAGCCCGGGCCAGTCCGAATGGGCCAAGTTCAGGCCCAATATTTTAAGTCATTTAATAAACGGGTCGGGCCGATCCGATAAATGAGGCCCTTATAAAAAAAAATTCTTAAAAAATATTAGAAACCCAGCATGAACCTGGCCTGGATAGCTAATCGAGCCGAGTTTGAGCTACAATATTTAAAAATCGGGCTGAGCTCGGCCCGGCCCAATTAGCTATCGAACCGGATTCGGGCTCTCATTATATCTTTAAAAAAAATGGGCCTATAGAAAAATCCGGCCCTAGCTCAGCCCGATCTGGCCTGTTGACAGCCTTAATAATAAATACTCTTCACTGTGAAGTACCCATTTTTTGTGTAAGCCCACACTTGCCTATCGGCCACAACACTCCTCTTCAGTTGGATGTTAAGAATCACTTTTGCATATTCCTCGAGAAAACAACTTTTGATGACCTCTTCATTCCAACTTCTAAAGTTTTCCTAAATGAGATTAGCTACATATATACTCGCATTAGGATTTCTTAAGAAAATTAACTTGAATGTCTCTTTTCTTAGCATCCATTTATCGTCTCAAATTTTAATATTAGTATCTGCATTAGGATTTCTTGGTGAAATTAACTTGAATGTCTCTTTTCTCGGTACCTATTTATCGTCCCGGATTTTTATATTAGTACCTTAACCAACACGCCAAAACAGTCATTGAAAAATAATTTTTCTAGTTGGCAATATGCATAATTTTTCTAGCTGCCAATATGCTACGTATGCACACATTTAATTTATCATGTATGGGCTCGAATGCATGGATGAACTCATGCATGCATTTGAGCTCTAGATCATGTGCCATGTGACAAATGATCTCCTAAACATGCCCATTTTGAGATTACTTGTTATGGGATATATGAAAAAAATTTAACAACAAAAGTTTTCACGAGGTCAAAATCGCCCCACATATTCTGATACATTGAATTTCCCCTACTGACCATATTTTGGACGGTGAAGATGCATCATATCATGCCCAAAATTTTTGGGTGGTCTCTAATAGTCCTTGAGCAAGTTGTCATAGCACCTGATCACTTTAATGAGTGTCACGTGGATCCCAACTGGTTTGAATGCATGGATCCACCATGCATTCGAATCCAAAATAATTATTCATCTAATCGCTATATCACATGCAAAGCGGCATGATCAACCCAAAACAACTCTTGTTTTGGGTTGATCAATCATGGGACATATGATTTAAAAAAATAAATTTTTTATTTTTATTTTTTTGTCCTCCATTTTATGAGTTAAAGATAAGGTAACACTCCAAAACTTAATGGATTGATTTTTTTTAACTTTGACAACATTTTTAATTATAAAAAAGTCATAAAAATAATTTATTTATTTTTATGTGATTTGATCTACCTTGCTTAATTATAGTAAGACGCTGGCACACGATCCTCGTTATAGATGCCACATGATGGCCAACCACTGATGGGTGAAGAGATTTCTCAACAATCGGGCGCGTAGTCCCAAGTCTCGTCATGAGCTTTTTTTTTTTTTTTGGTTAAATAAAAGTATTCATTAATGGCATTGGCGAGAATACGTTCAGGCGCACAGGATCATCTGTGTGCCCTGTCGCTAGAAGGCTTTAGAACACATGCCGCGTGGCATAATTAGTCCAAAATAAATCTAGTTTTAGGTTAATCAATTATAAGATATGTTATTTAAAAAAAAAAAAAAAAAAATATATATATATATATATATATATATATATATATATATATATATATATATTTTAAGTATTTTGCCCTCTATTTAAAACTTTTGTACATTAATTTTTACTAATATTGACCATATTTTTAACATAAAAATATATATCTTTTAATTTTTACTAATATTGCCCTCTATTTTTAAGTTATCATTGCACCTCGTCGCACTGGATACCACGTGATGGTCATCTAATAGTGGTGGACGTTGATTGACTCTTCATTAATTTCTAGATTTTCTATTTTTTTGGACATTAATTTCTAGAATTTCGTACTCTTACATTTATACGTATTGAGTAGTACGAAAGTCAAAATACATCACCGCGTTTCACATCAACCCTAATAAATCCCTCCGCTCAAGAAATAAAAAAACATCTACCACCTATTCTCTCTCTCTCTCTCTAAAAGAACACCTCCACCCCTCTTCCCCGTCTCATTAAAACCCTAAATCCCCAAATCTCCACTCCCTTTTCCCAATCTACCCTTCGAATAAAACCCTCACTTTCTCTCTCTAGAATGGGCTCAGAGCTAATACTACACCCATCAACCGCCAACCAACCAACCCCTGTATCCACGGCCGAACCCGACACGCCAAGAACCCAAATCACCATCGCTCGCAAATCCTCATCGTCCAAAGACCGGCACACTAAGGTCAACGGACGCGGCCGCCGTGTACGCATGCCGGCTCTGTGCGCCGCCCGCATCTTCCAACTCACCCGCGAGCTCGGCCACCGGTCCGATGGAGAAACGATCGAATGGTTATTAAGGCAAGCCGAGCCGTCCATCATTGCGGCCACCGGTTCGGGCACCGTACCCTCCGGTTCAGTGTCCACTACGACAGGTCCGCTCCCTAATTCTTCCTCTTCTAGGCTTCTTCCGGTTCAAGTTATGGCGGATAACCGCATTCCGGCCGGGTTTTTGTCCGTTTCGGGTGGATACGAACCATCGCCGGTTTGCCGGCTCGATCTGTGTTCTTCGGGCGGGTTGGAATATTCCGGGACCGGGTTCCGGAATATGCCCTTTACGGCAATGTTGCTGCAGCCGGCGATGGAGGAGGGGGAGGACCAAGGGCTTCAAGAGTGAAAAAGTTTTTTTTTTTTTTTTTTTTTCTTTCTTTCTTTCTGGGTTATCAGAAAAGTGGTTTTTGCCTTCAGTGGTTTCGTCGATTAGGTGAGGTAAAAAACGATTAAAACTCGGATGTGGGGTTTGATATGGTACATATATGAAACATGAAATAATGACACATCATAGTGTAATCTCGTTTTCCGATGTTTTGTTTACTGTTATGATATTTAAGTTGGGGGTTTGATCCAGTGTGCGTTATAGCAAGCAGTGAAAATTGATCTTCTGGAGTGGATTCGGATTTCGGCTATTTGTTTCACTCGGTGATAGCGTTTTGAACAGTGAATTATAGTCCGTCGAAAAATGGGACGGTTGAGGATAATGATCAGTGGGATGCATAGGTAGATATACTATATATAGATGTACATGATATGAGAGCTCTTTTCTTTTGAATAAATTTGGAAAGTTGAATTTGGCAACTGAACTGACGGTCTTCTGGTGTCACTCTCCTCTCTCCTCTCTCCTCTCTCCTCTAAACACACTCTACTCTCTCTCTCCTCCCCTAAATTCGATGGGCTTTTAATCTGCTCTTTTATTGAAAGCGATTCATTGCCTGAGCCACGCACGTGTGAAAATGACTGTTTTGCACTTTCGTTTAATTAAGGGCTGGGCCCGCTTAACTTAAATGTATTAAGCATTTCTATAAATAATAAGGGGAATGGTCAGGTGCTTCAAAGTAAAACTAGATTTCCACTCTTACCCCATCCGCTGCCCTGGGAAATCGGAGAATGTTGACTTTCATGATTTTCCACTTTGTATAGCAAAACGTGAAGTCAAGATTCTCCTATTTCCAAGGGCAATGGATGGGGTAGGACTGCATACGATTTTCAAGTGATTGCACTGAATTTAAAGAAAGACGAGGTATTTTAGGGGGCATGTGATATGTAAAAATATGCAATTCGGGTGGTCTGATTTGAAGTTTATGTTTATGATCAATAAATCTCTGGTACATAAAATTGGAGCAAAAGACAATACTTGTCATATGATCTATTGTAATCATATGTTGAATTATATAAAAGCCTTTGACTGCATTTAAACAAATAATGAAAATTATATTTTGTTCTAATCTTTTGCAATTGATATCGGTAAATCATGGCCTTCGGATCAATCGGCTTATATGGTGTTTTCGTAGAATAGAGGTCGCCAAACTTGCAAGTTTTTCTTTTAAATTCGGTGCAATCACTTCAAAAATGTGTGCAAGTAATGGCTCCTTTTCTATAATGTCGATTGTTTAATTGTATTTTATAATTGTAAAGTATACAATCAGAGAGTATGACAATGGAGATTGTTTATCGTCCAAATCTTTCTCAAGATGGATCTTGAGAACATGATCTTACTATCGGAAGGTCGATTTTTTATTTCATGTGGTACACACTTAAAATAGTGACTTTAAAATCAATTTTGTGCGTACACGAGATGTTGAGGTCATTTTTTTGAGATGTCTGCCACGATAAATAAAATACTAACTATTTGATGGTAGGCCCATGATCTCAAGATCCATCGTGTGAAAGATTGAGGATAGGGGTCAAAATCTCGGTTATTGGATACGTATCGTCCGAGCTCTAAACCGATATGTATCAGACGATACGTATCGGAACAGTAACTTACTGGACAATATGTTGAATATATCGTCCGGGCATTTGTATGTAAAATGGACGATACGGCATTTGAATGTACCATATCGTTCTCGTCCAATACCGATACGTATCGTTCGATACGTATTGGTATCGGACGAAATTTTGACCTATGATTGAGGATAAACAATCTCCATCATCTGATTGTACCAATTCAATATGTTTCAGCTGGATGAATTCAAAGATTTGGTGGGTGGAATTAAAAGTTCTCATACTCAAATCATGGATTTTAGGTGAACTTGGAGATTTTTTGTACTCCGAAACCACTCATGGTCCTGTGTTCTTAAAAAGTTCTGTGTGGTCACCACATTAGGAAACGGTGGATTGTTGTTACTTTACATGGATTCTTACTTTACAGTAAAATCTTTGGTAAGCCTGTATTTTTGGCAACTCAAGTTACCAAACAGACCTAACATGGTCTTAAATGGGGATAATGGCTCTTGACCAACATTTAAACGCTAGAGTGGCTCTAGTGCTTAAGTGATCTAGCACTATGAACTGTGATCTATTATTATGTCGTGCGGCACACGCACATCTTAATCAATCTAAATTGTCCAAGAGACAATTCATCGTTTTAGCATATCTTAGTCTAAAAAAGTGCGCTTATAAGTCAATATGAATCGTTCAATTGATGAACTTTGATATCAGCCATTCAAACTAAAATCAATAGTTTGTATTAAAGTGAACAGCTGGATGTTTCAAATAGCTCAAAAAGCTTGATTTTTGGGCCCGTTTCCCTTTGATGTATGATCTATCACTTTGATAGTGTAGATTATACAAGGTATCAAACATTGGCCGATACTGATACGTATCGGTTTTTTGGTAAACTGATATGTATCAGTATCCTAACTCGGGTATCGGATACCGTATCGATTGATACGTATTGGATATCGGCCGAGACGGAGAAATTTTTATTTTTTTTATTTTTTAAAGGTTGATATGTATTGTTATCGGCCGAGTCGTATCTGTCCTCGGGAAACCAATACCCGAGACCGATACCAATTTTGATACCTTGAGATTACCCATATAACCATTAATGGCGTGAGATCATTTAAACACCAAATTGGTGTTGAAATGACAAGTCACGAGTCGTATCGATCCTCGGGAAATTGATACCCGAGACCAATACCAATTTTGATACCTTGGGATTACACATATAACCATTAATCGTGTGAGATCATTTAAACACCAAATTGGTGTTGAAATGGCAGGTCACGAGAGTCGGTCCCTTTTAAATATTATTTAGTTAGGTTCCATCCTACTAAGGATATACACCCTGATTTTATATGAGATCAACTATCGGGCATATTGGGTTGTATCGGCTTATATGTATCATATAACTCAAACAATATACCAAAAAGTTATTTTATATTTTTATAGTTTTATATATTTCTTATTATTTTAAAAATAAAAAAGGTTTTTGATTATTGGCCGATACGTATCAATATATTGAATAAGTATCGGACTTGGATCCACCCGATATGTCAATATGTACGAGACTTTATATCCCTACCTTAAAAAGGATTTAAGAGCTAACTTAAAACAATAGGAATTTTACTTGAGAGTTGGGTTACTTGAGACTTTATATCCCTACCGTATTTATTGTAGAGGGTCTGATCTACCAGTAATTACTTATAAAGTAGAGTTGGGTTCCTTAATTATTTCTTTTTTAAAATTAATGGGTGAATATTATTTATTTATTTTTGTAATGGGGTACCCGGCCTCGTAGAGCACCAAGTCCCCGAATACCTGCAACACTCGTACATCACACGTACTAGTAAGGAGGGATAAATCTTTGTGAGTGGTTGAGAAGGGGTGAGATTCCAACTCAAAACCTTTGCATTTGTTTTTCATCTCATTCAAGACTGCAATTGATCGGATCTCATAACGAAATTATACGACTGATCAACCAATATGTTATGGTTTCCTAAGGCCCTGTACGGCAGCAATTTGTCATGGTTTCGTATGAGACTGATTGATCTTATAAAAATGTAAACATGCTTTTTGTTAAAAAGGATTTTCGCCCATAAAAATTGACAAAAAACACATTGACTTTTTTCTTTTTCAAAGTTAAGAATTTTGCCCCCTCTCACATAAATAAGTTTAAAGAGACCTCGCACGGTAAAAGCTAAAAGGTTTTGCCCCTATAAGCTACTTTGCGCAAACCAACATATATGCGGCTTGCCCGCTTTAAAAGGTTAAAATGCTCTTTAATTCAAAGCATGTGAATTAAAGGTTTTATTTTGTTTTAAAGTGAGATCGATGAGACTCATACGAAACTAGATCCATAAGTCTCGTACAAGACGATTCAATTTCATTGAAAAAAATTTTATTAGCTGTGATTCCTAAAAGATTGATCGCATCCGATAATCTCATTAATAAAATGCGTACTTGCTTTAAGCTAAAAGACATGTCCATCCTTTAAAGGGAACCCTTGTTAAGGATATTTTTTAAGTTAAAGAGTTTCGACCCTTTCGGGAAGTTATGGTAAAGGGTGGGTGAGAAAGAGTTAATAAAGTAGGCAGATTCTGACAACTATGAAAAATCAATTAACTCGTGCCTGATGTCAACTCTGTCGCTCTAGCTTGGGGTGGGTTTTCTCAAGCCGCATTACTTAGTGAGTGAAAAATTAAGGAATAATGGTTCGGGACCGTGGTCTTGAATGCCAAAATATTGTTTAAATGATCTAACATCAGTAAATTGGACTTTTGATGTTGTAGACCATTAGATTGTGATTTACTATTATGCCACTTGGTGTACATATGTAATCCATCTAAATTCTCCATATCACAATCCATCATTAAAACATGTCTCTCCTATAAAATTAGGCCAACCATCTGATTTGTGAACTTAAATATTGGCCATAAAAAATTAAGAACAGTTGATATTAATGCGTACAAATAAGGTGGTTCAAATATCTCAAAAAATGTAATCTTTCACTTTGCAGGTATGGATTATCCACAGCTTACACTATTAATGGTGTAAGATCATTTAATCTCTGCCAGGAGAGTTACATATAATGTTACATACAAAAGATGAGTGCCATATAATGTTAAGGCCACCTTTTTGGGATGTGTGCTACTGAAAATTAGAAAAAAAGGATTAATTGATAGTATACTCATGATTTAAGGATCCAACTATGTGAAAGACCAATATGAAAAACGATCTCCATCATTTGATTTAAAGTAATCAATGAATTTTCAATATGAGTGCCTTCGAAAATTCGCCCAGTCTTTTCAACCAAGAGGTGACATCCACTTTTTTAGAGGGTTTTAAATGTCTTCAACTCTCGGCCACTTTGGTTACGCTGAGTGGTACAGGATTGAACCGTGAGCGGGTCTTTCTATCGTCCTAAATGATGTGATCTGGGGACCACAGATGCACTCAGAACGGGTTGCATATTTTGTGGCGGCCCACGCTGACACTTTTGAAAGATTTTGTAGGTCTAATGTTCATTCATAGGAGACATAAATGGCATCTCTTTTTCAAAGCATAGGGTACAAGATTTTTTTTGTGATGGATTCTCCTTTTTCTAGAAACGTATCAGAGTAAAAGCTGGTGTCCATGTATTTCAAGGCCCCTGAAATCCATGAATCTGCTCCTCACGAGATTTGATGATGGGAGGCATCTCTTTCTCAAAGCAACGGGTACAAGATTTTGTTGTCATGGGTACTCCCTTTTAGAAACGTATCTGGTTAAAAGCTGGCGTTCATGTATTTCAAGGCCCCTGAAATCTGAGTCTCGCCCTCCTCGAGATTTGATAATGCTTATGAATCCCCTTTGTTCCTGAACACGCATCTAAAACAGGCCATTGGACAAATCAGTTGGCACGGTTCTAAAAAAAATATGGTGATAATTTTTCTGAGCATTGCACAAACCACTAAAATGGTAGTGTCCTATGCTTTTTTAAAGTCGGGATCACACTTGAGGGCGTTTTTATTCAACATCGGTTTAAACTATCATATCATATATTGCAGAACGGTTATGAAAAACCAACAAATATAGTACATATTTTAAGCTATATTATATGTTAGAGAACATTATGTTATGAAAAACCAACAAATAGAGTACACATTTTAAGCTAATATTATATGTTGCAGAACGTTAGGTTATGAAAAACCAACCAATAGGGTATATATTGTAAGCTATGTTAAGATAGATGTCTATAGTCACAAGAAAAGAAAAGAAAAAATTTAACAAAGGTTACATAAGAAATCGAGGGTGATACTTATAAAGGAAAATAATAACACACTTAAAATAGTGTCTCCAAAAATGTGTCGTAGGAATCCACTAGCACTATTTGGAGACAGTCACCAATTGGGTTTTAAACCTGTCAGTAATCTTCCACCAACGGCAAAACAAAGGGTGCATTTTGGGGTACATATATCTACGATTACCCAACTTATGAGGGGCAACAACCAATGGGATTTCCTATCTAATTTAGGGGTGCAAATACTAGTACCTTTAACAAAATACGTTGCAAAGATGTGTTACTGATCCAAGCCTCACATTCCAATTGGTATATGGTTACTGATCCGTTCTCAAAAAAGGATGAGATTCAGTCACTGATTTTGGACATGAGAAAGTGCGCCACATGATGCAAAGGACCTATTACAATGATTTGATGGGTTGAAGATTGCATAAAAAATGCATCTCTTAAGAGATTATGTAATTCAAAAACGTCAAACACCTTTAGAAAAAACTGCTACCATTTAAATCTCCAAAATCTGTTTTAGTTACACATTTTCAAGGCATTTGATTGATGTGAATCACATGATAGATTTTTTTTTTTACACAATTTTCCAAATGAGAACCATCCTTGATCCTTTCGCAGTCCGCTGGCAATGGAACTAATATAAAGAACCCATTTTGGGATCCCGTGCCATGTGATCTATAAAGACTTAATGGTGTAAATCGGGAAAGCAGATTGATCATGGGCCACGTGCCATGGGATCATGTGCCACGTGTCAAGTCAACCCGATGGCGCTAACCCAGTGTCTCTCTCTCTCTCTCTCTCTCTCTCTCTCTCTCTCTCTCTATATATATATATATATATATATATATATATATATATCATTATCATTACCCTCTTAAATCTCTTAAATCATTATTAATGAGAGGGACACTATGGTCTGCCTTAAGCATGGCCTGTGCCCACAAATATTAGGGCTCTCCTATGGAGTTTAATATTTAGATGAAGTTGAATAAAAGAATGGAGTAAATCTGGAAAATGAAGATGTACAAAAATAATCAGGTGCCCCATCAAATTACCATACAATGGAACCGCATCTGCTCCTGAAAATTCATCCTGAGAAAGAACAAGTGAAACAAAAATAAAAATAAAAAAAGTGAAGATTGGGCAGTGCGCAGAAACACTATCTGTATACGATGAATCCCTAATGCTTATTTCCAAAGTGCCACCACCTTCTCTTCTTCCTAGTCTCCAGCTCCGGAAAATCTGGGAACCAATAACAACAAACGCTATTCAGATAAGCATATTGTTGATTGTATTGGAACTTTCCACATTACTCATGCAAGGGCATGGTTTAAAATCTCTGGCTTCGGGTATGTTTCTTCTTCAATGGCTGATACCAATATGAAACTAGGAGTTTCTGGCGAGACGTATGTGAGTTGTATCACCTGGATACAAAAGCCTCAACCGGTATCGTTTCATCATGCCCAAAACCTGAAATGTTTCATCCAAGATGTTTGGTTCGGGCGAAACGTAAAGTGATAAAACCATGCTCTGCGAGGTGATTTGACATTTGAAAACATCATTAGATTAAAAATTGAAATTATGAAAAATAAACTAATTTTAGTGCCCAAGTGAATGATCGTCATTCTAATACAGTAAATATATCTTGGCAATTTTCACTTTGATTAAACTACGGATTGATAGACTTACCTCCTTCTGGATAAATTGAGTTATAGTGCACTTCTGCCCAAAAGCTAAGGCATATGACTGCAAAAAAAAGGGTTTCCTCTGTTAATAAAAGAACATGGGTAGCTAGGCCCTTCCCCAGCCAATAAGGCAAGGAAAAGCCTGATCAGTCGATGTGGCACCCCAACGACAAGTTTCGGTGCCACCTGGATGTATGTAGGTTTGATCAAGCAATATTAGAAAAATAATAATAAATAGAAATATTCACCACCATGAAATCAACAATCGTCAAACATTTAAAAAGGGATAATGGCTCCTAACCGGCATTTAAACACTAAATGGTGTTTAAATGATCTTACACCACTAAAATGTCACTTTTTATCTCACACCATTGAAGTGTGATTAATCATTGTGCCATGTGGCATACATCTATGATCAATCTATATGTCCAAGTGACAATCCATCGTTGGAACGCGTCCCAGCCAAAGGATCATGCTTCTAAGTTGATGTAAACCATCCGATTAGTGAACTTTAATATCAGCCATCAAAATTAAGAATAACCGTTGGTATGAGAGTGCACAGATCGGATGGTTCAAATCTCCTAAAAAGTCTGATTTTTGGACCCATAGCCCTTCAATTGATGATATATCACTTTGATGGTATGGATTTCCAAGAACATAAGCTAATAAATGGTGTAAGATCGTTTAAACACCATTTGGTGTTTAAATGACGGCCAGGAGGGTCGGTCCCATTTACAAAAGGATGGTGCAAACAAAAGATCGTTTCACTATTCATTTTCTCACCATAAGATCACATTCAATATAACAATTTTTTTCCTAAAACCCCCTGGGGAGGGGTGGATCCTTGGGGGGAATAGGTTCCACATGGCACTGAACTAGGGACCCTTCCCCAGCACCTTGGCTGAGAAGGGTCTGACCATCCTTGTTCCTAACAAAATACAGTTTGCAAAGTTTAAGAAATTCAGTATCTTTTTCCTACTATCCCAGAGATATGTACGTATCCTATAATGGTCACCATTAAGGTTAGGGAACCCCCCTGGGCACCTAGGCTCTCATCTGACCACTATAATACATTTTAGGTCGATGAATCCACGCCTACCTTTTTATGCACCAACCATTTTTGCCTTTTTGTTTTATTTTTATCGGTACAGATCATTTTTGCCTTTTAGTTAACTTAAGGCCAAAACTAAAAAAGAAGAGACTTTTTCTCGGAATTGTAATGGGGGCATTTTGTTCCTGAAGTGTTTGTTTAATCAGTAAAGTTGAACAAAACTAATTATAAAAGATGTCCCTTCTGTATTATATTTGATTTTTACTTGTCTTTGGTCTTCATGTCGATATACAAGCAAAAAGTGTTGGATGTATCAAACTGTACCCCTCGCTGTAAAGCCTGTAAGATATTTGTTCTTCATTTTTCAGTAACGTTGCACAAGATTTATTCAAAACGATAAATGTGAAATGAAAGACTTTATAGATTTTGGTGTCCAATGCACTCCACTTTGGATGGCTATGCATATTTTTTAAATGTTCCATATTAAAGTCCACAGATCAGATGGTTGCAATCCCTCATAGGCATGAAACTTAAGTTGAGACATTTTCCAATGATGTGCTCCAAGTTGGACAACTTCGATTGATCAAAGACGTGTACCACGTGGTGCAAATGTAGGTTGTCATGGCATAATCTGTTCAGTGCCAGTCAGTGGAGTTGTGTCCTATTCAAAAAAGGGAAACCTTGTTGTATTATATTTGTTTCCGTCTTTTAGAATTCTTCTATACTGTATGTTTTTTACTTTTCGAGATCAAAATTCTTGCTTTTTTTTGGCTCCCCAAAAATTCTTGAATTCTGACTTGGTGACTATGAATAGAACCAATTTCCTGGGCATCCCAATGATTGACTAGGTTTCTAGGGGCTTATCGCCCACTATCATATATTCCAGGGCCACTAATCCACCCCCTCCACTTTTGATTTTTTCGTTAAGGGCAAAAGTATACCATTCTTAAAAGGAAATATTATAGGTAACACATACCGTCACCCTTTTCTTCTACCAATACTTGACTTACTGAGATCCATTAAGATTGTTCAAAAACCTAATTCAAATGTTACATGGCATTTGAGAAATAGATGAAAAAGTACGATTAGACTGGAAAAATGCAAAAATTAGCTAGACTGTCAGCCATACAATTAAATTCTCTTAAAACATCAGTCATCGTCACATTTAGCTTACCCAAAATAGCTACGCCATCTCTTAACTTTCGATTAATATCCCTAAGAAATCTGCCTCCTCAAAATGCCCTGACAATCAGCTTGAAATCATTTGTATTCCAACTGATCTCCCCAATTCAGAAAGTCGGATTAATCCTTCATATAAGGAATGGAACTCAACCTCATTGTTGGTACAATCTCCATAAGAGCTGTATTATGCTGATCCTAAGTTACCATTGCTGTTCCTAATAGTGCCACCACCACCCACTGAGGCTGGGTTTCCCTTACTAGCATCATAACAATTCAATTTCAGAGATCCAACCCTAGGAGGACGTCATATAAAAATTTTGGGAGCCAGAGTAGATAATACACACCTCCAAAATCTAAAGAAACTCCTTTCATCTCTTCTTTTAACATAATATTATATTATATATCACAATTCACAAGTTATATAATAGTTGTGACTACTATAATCAAAGTTACAGGTGTTAAAGGCCACATGGAGCAAAAACATTGGCCTAAGCTTAGCTTGCGAAGGGTCAAACCTGATGGGCTGGCCCAGCTCATTACCACCCGTAGCAATTGGAGCATATAAGTTGTCATTTGTACATTTAATTAGCCATTTCAATCTTATGTTTCCTATTTTGTAATCTACATTTCTATTGCCATGCACTTATATTAACTAAATTATTATTTTTGTTCCAGATCTACCAAAGAAAAGGAACAAGCTTGAATAGAGAAGAATGAACGACCTCATCATCAAACAATATAATCAACCACTAATGACCCCATCAACCTCGACGAGTTAGATTCCACTTGGCTAGATGTTGAGTAGGTTTAGGGGCATCCTGGCCGAGTGGTCATAGAGGTCAAGGAGACGATTAAAATCAGTCATTGGCAGTACACCAAGCAGAGCAAGATCATGAGACTCAAGGATCAAAGAAGAAGAGTTTCATTAAGAGATTGAACAAGAGGATCATTTTATATTGTATCTTCTATTATATATATATATATAAGGACCATTATCTTCCCCTACTGATTAAGCCCTTCCTAACAACAAAAAAGCTCAAATTGAATATATGTCGAGATTTTCCACCTTCCTAGAGAAATTTAAAATTTTTAAGCTGTCAAGATATCAATCTATGAGAGTGTGGCATAAGGGGTTCATCGGTATAAGAAACCAGTGACTTATTTTCTAAACTTTTTTACTATGAAGGGGAAAATGACTTCTTATACCTTTACGGGTGTTTTGCAACGTAACCTAGCACCTGGTGACCTCTAGGAGTTCAGGTAATGGCCTAGGCTATCACCTATGCCCAAGTCAGCCTAGGTGGACAAGGGGCCAGGCTCCGGTTGAAGTGTAAATAAGGCCAGCGTACTCCTATGTCAGGCAGATGTCTACGCCCAAATCCAAACAGTACATGCTCAAGCCAGCCCGACATATTTGAAAATTCTCCTTTTAAAAAGATTCTTCGAATTGATTTTTCAAAAAGGAATGAACCTTCCTAAAACCTCAGGTTCCTGGAGATATTGTATTTGTATGAATTATGGTCAAATCCAGCAATTGGTTTCTGTATCGACCCTGACTGAGACCAGCAGACCACAACCTTCTAACCCTTGCCTGACAAAGGAGAGAGGAGGATAAAATTGCGAGAGAAAATTGAGAGAGAGAGAGAGAAATCCCTACTGTGGCAAGTTGACCATAACCTTCTAATCCTTGTCTGACAAAGGAAGGAGAGAGGAGGGACAAACTTTTTTTGTTTGTGTGCGCGTGAGAGAGAGAGAGAGAGAGAGAGAGAGAGAGAGAGAGAGAGAGAGAGGTAAGGTTCGTGTTCTCCATCTCATGGGATAGTGGAAAAGTAGTTGAAGTTGTGAGAGATAGTAAGATGGGTTAGTGTTTGTGAGAAGAACAGGAGGGAAAAGAAATAAGGGCTGAATAGCATAGTTAGATCAGAGAGACCCACTACACTACCTTTCTACACGTAACAAGAATACCCTAATGTGCATAACACACCATTATACATCTACTCACACACCCATAAACATCTAACACACACCAGCACTTCCCTCGAGCTGGAGCATAAATATCATGCACGCTCAGCTTAAAGCATAGGCCCAACAGCCTTAGTAAGAATATCTTGTAACTACTGGGAGGAGGATACATCGATAAACTCAAAAGTACAATCCAAGTTTTTTTTCTAACAAAAAGAATATCAACTTTAATGCTTTGCATGCGCATACAAAACAGAATCAGAAGCAATTTTTTGCTTCTTTATCACAGTGAATAGGCATGAGTCCAGTAATTTAAAAACCAAACTCAGAGATAAGAGAATGAAACCATAGGAGCTCACATGCCCCATGGGCAATAGCACAATGCTCGGCTCAGCACTAGATTTCAAAAGCACAGGCTACTTTTTTCTGTCCCAGCCTTACCTCCAAGGAAAATACAGTATCCCAGAGTAGATCGATGGTCGGTAACTGAGCTAACCCAATATGCATATCCAGATATATGTAGATGACCAAGAGTATGATACCGAATTCCTTAAACAAGACTGGACATAATAATTAACATACCTTAGAACACAGTGAACAACAACTAAATGAGAAGCACGAGGAGCATGCATAAACTGACTGAGAAGGCTGAAATTGAAAATTAGATCAAGTTAGCAGAACCCGACCAAGGGATGCTATCTTCCATGGATGGTTTCTCAAGATATAATCAGATCAAGTTAGCAGAACCCGACCAAGTGAAGACTTCGTTTACTACGCCATGGGGAACTTATTGCTACATCGTCATGCCTTTCGGCCTGAAAAATACAGGTGCCACGTATCAACGCTCCATAATGGCTATATTCCATGACATGATACACAAGTGTGTAGAAGTCTACGTTTATGAGGAATTGAAGTCGATCCGGTGAAAGTCAAAGCCATTATCGAAATGCCACCTCCCAGCAATATCAAAGAACTATGTGGCCTGATAGGAATGTTGCAATTTATCAAGAGATTCATCTCCCAACACTCAGATTGATGTGATCCTTTCTATAGACTGCTCAAAGGAAGAGCCGAGTATATGTGGGATGACCAGTGCTAGCAAGCCTTCGACAATATCAAGAAGTACCTTCTTAACCCTCCGATATTATCACCACCATTCCCTGGAAACCCCTTGATCTTATACGTTTCAGCCAATGATAAAGCGATGGAGGTAATCCTGGGTCAGTACGATGAAGATGGGAAGAAGGAAAAAGCCATCTACTACCTCAACAGGATGATGGTCGAGTATGAACAGAAATATACAACAATAGAAAAGACTTGCTTAACACTGGTATGGATCCTTTGAGGTACATATTCGAAAAGCACGCAACATCTGAAAAAATTGCTCCATGGCATATGTTGCTCCGAGAGTTTGACATCACCTACGTCACCCATAAGTTGATCAAAAGACAGGCAATCGCCGATTACCTCACTAATCTTCCACTCCCGGGCAACAAGCCGGTACATACCGACTTTCCAGATGAAGACTTGCTCTCAATTCAAGAAGAAGAACCCGATAAGGCCTTATGGACTTTATTATTCAACGGGGCTCTCAATCAAAAAGGAAAAGGCATCGGGATAGTTCTATTAAGCCCAGAAGGAGTCGTCATACCTTAAAGCTTGTCAACTCGATTTTCTAGTCACTAACAACGCCGCTGAGTACGAAGCGTTTATTGCTGGACTACGAGCCGCACTACAGCTGGGCATTAAGCAGTTGAAAACCATCGACGATTCCAAACTTGTGATATCACAAGTAATCGGAGAGTGAAAAACAAAAGAAAAACCTGCTCAAACTTAGAAACTGCTCAATTTCTAGTAAAGAAGATTGAAAGAATCTCCTTCACCCATGTTCCGAGATGAGGGTAAGATAGATCAACCGATCCACTAGGGGTTGATGCTCACCGGGGTCAGATAATAACTCATCATTCTCATGAAGAGCATGCTTTGAATCTATAGGAGAAGAAAGCTTGTAATCAAGCACATCCAAACCACTCAGAGGATGTTAAGCATATTTCTTCTGAGGAAGAAAAAAATATCCTTCATCAATCTAGCTACCTCCAAACTAAGAAAGCATTTTAGGCTGCCTAAGTTCACTTCAAAAATACGATCAAGCTTCACCCTTCACATGAGATATAAAGGAAGAGTCATCTCCTATAATCACTACATCATCAACATACACTAGCAGGATAGTACGACCAACAAGACCAAAATGATAAAAAAAACGTACACTCATGGCATCTCCGAGATTCCGAGATCCCATACCACTGATCACTATAATGAAATGTTGAAATCAAGCACGAGGTAACTGCTTCAAGCAGTATAAAGACTTCCTAAGCCCACATACTTTCTCAGTCTCCCCTGAGGCGGGAAGCCAGGTGGAAGATCCATAAAAATCTCCTTTGTGAGATCACCATTCCCATCTAGTTGATATAAGGGCTAATTCTGATTGGTCGCAATGGAGACGAGAAATTACACCGAAGTCAACTTAGCCACTAGGGAAAATTTGGCTTCATTATCAATCCCAAGTGTGACTACTTTCAAGGGCATTCATCTCATTCACTTAGGGGGCCTTCCATGCAGGATGAGAAAGAGCTACACGAACAGTACGAGGTATATTAACAATATCAATCTCAAAGATTCTTATAAGATGATACTGCCTGATAGCACACATACTTAGCAAGAGGATAGGGTCTAACACATGCATGAACCACGCTGCAAAGGGCAATAGGTAAATCAAGATCAGTATCAATGGGGTAGGAGCAAGAGTGGGAGAAGCTACAACTGGATTAGTGGAAAGATGCAAGGGGGTAGAGCTCTCAACTAGATCTACTTGCACATAAGGCTGAGGATAAGGTCTGATAAAGGAGGTCCCATGCTGATGGCTGGGAACATAAGTTTGAAACTACTTCTGTTGCGGGAAAGGAGGTTGACAGTTGAAGGACTCACAATGGGCTGGTATAAAGGAGGATGGATAGTAGGGGAGGAAGGTGTGTGCAGAGATAAGAGTTGACTCTGACTGATGAGGGCAAAGAGTAGTGAACATACTCAAAAAGGGTAATGTCCATAAGAGTAAAAAATCGACATGATTCGGGATCATAGCATGTATATCCCATGGATAAATTTGAGTAACCAATGAAGACACATTTAACAGAGCGGTCATCTAGCTTTTGTCGATTCGAATAAAGGTCTGAAACAAAGAAAGTGCACAAATACTTTAGGTTCAATAGGAAACATAGAGTCATTAGGATGTAGGACCAAAAAAGGAGTATGACCACCGAGAATCCTCGAAGGAGTAAGATTGATTAAAAAAGAAGTAGTAAGGCCATCAACCAATAGGTCTTAGGAACATGCACTAAGTAACACATGCATGGTGATTATAAACACCACATAATAGCAAAATCCCTCAAGGGAAGTAACCGGGAAAGGAACAACATCAGAATGAATCAATTCAAAAGAAGAGCTACATCTTGGCATACAGAAGGATAAACACTTCTTAATTGTTTAAAAACGGTACGAATCTCACATTGAAACTTGGACGATAAGCAAATAGTTTTAAAACAAAGAATCAAAGAGCACAAAATATTAAATCCACGTGCCCTAATTTTGCATGACAAGGAGAAAGAGAATGAAGACTAGCATTAATGGGAAAAGAACAACGAGATGAAAGATCAAGAGAGAATTAGCAGTAATAGTCGCAGGAGAAGAACACTTATGATCTACATTCAATTAGTACAATCCTCCCCTCTCAATGCCCTTACCAACAGTTTTCTTAGTGACAAGATCCTGAACAATATAATGAAAAGGATAAAAAGTGGTGCAGTTTATAATTATAGCAAGACTACTAACTAAAGGCAAATTTATAGATAGATGAGGAACATGAACACATAGGACATAGAAACTGATGGTTCCCACCCCCTTAACAGGAGTAAATGAACAGTTGGCAAAGTGAACTTGAGAAGATGAGGATGGTGGAGAACAAAGTTAGTTCGTTAGTTCGCTTGATTCTAATAGGGATTCGCAATTCGCAATTTGCCACTATTAACCAAACACAATTCACTCAAGGTAGGATGAGTTTTAAAGCTTTTTGTTAATTTTATAATATAAATTTACACTCTTTAATAAAAAAATGTATAGGTCCGTTTGGTTAGTTATAAAACTTAAAAATCATAACTCAACAGGTTCAATCCTCTCTCTATACTAAAATTTCGTTTTAAAACAAAAAAGTTAGCATTAAAACTAAATTTGCTTGTCATGCTGAATCAGACCGAATTAAATCTGGTTCGTTGTATGCAATTCATGATTCGCTAGGTGAACGAGCGAATTAAGTAACATAGATGGAGAATCTGATGAATAACCTAGACTCACGTCATATACTTTGTAGCCCTAGAGTAAATTCTCACTAAGAGAAAGAAGATGCTGACGTGGTCACCAAGACAGAGATAGAATGTTATAACGTGGGATGAAAAATATCAGAAGAAGAGGTCATTGCAGACTTGCAGTCATTTACAATTCTTAGACCAAGAGAGAGGAGCCAACAACCCAATCAAGTTTATAATCTCACAAAAAATATCACAAACAACTTCATGACCGTCCTATTGGAACCACAAACAAATACATTGGTGCAGCTGAATTTCATTGAGTAATTTCATCAACCAATTGGTATACAACACCAAATAATCTGCCCAAATAAAAGAAGCATTACAGAGAATCTGTACCAACCAACTATGCAACTCCTTTCAAAACATCTTCAACAATAACAACAGAATGCAGGAGTTTGAATATAACTCATTATTCAGCAATCAAACACATTTTCAATTTTCATCACGACTACAACCTTCACTTTTTCATCACAGAAACTCACACAAACACCGAATACAGCAATATCACAGTCCAGCACCAATCATATAGCCAGAGTCTGGACTTCAACCATAAACAGCCAAAGAATGCATCAAAACAACTTCAATCCTGCTCCAAATCATACGAAAATACATTCAAAAATGTGTCACAGAGATCCGATCCAACTTCAATATATCTGATTGTGTAAAAAGACACAGGAAGATCTAGTTTCCAGAAAACAAAGAATCCTGTCTAAATCTGGTTTTTCATAAAAGCTTTGAAACTCCAATAGACACTCAAAAGGACTTCGATGCAAGAGAAATAGATTATTAGAAAGAAAATTCAATCAAGATTGCACCGATTTTAGGTCAAATCGCTGATGTTAGCATGACATCAGCAAAGGTGAGGTAATGTCACACAAGGCAACCTGCTCTGATACCAAAAAGTAATGATTGTGAGCATGGATCAAAAAATTGGATTTCCGATATGTATCGTCCTTACCTCCAGGACGATACGTATCGCGTATTGTCCGATACATTGAATGTATCGGCGCAACATTGAATGTATCGTTTTGATACATTTTTTTTTTTCAAAAAAATTGACACGGGACGGAATCACAAGCTAACCCTAAAATAGCAGAATCCCGCGTAGAAGGGGTTTAGGGTCTTAAACCTTTAATTAAAATCAAATAAAAAGAAGATAGGAGATCTCCGGATTCGCTCTAGAGAGGCTTGTCGACTTCGCACCAACGGGTTTCCAAGGCTTTGCACCAAGGCTGTGCGTTGGCTTCGCACCAAGTCGTACGAGAAACGATTGCTCACTCCTCAGGTTTTGAAAGAATCACTCCTTCGATCGAAAACTCATCTCAAGTTCTCTAGAATTCGCACAAAGCAAAACTCATAATTTTCATTCATCATCAATACTAATTCTCATAAGAGATTACAATGTGTATTTATAAAGAAAAGAAACCCTAGGAATACTACTTAAAATAAAACTCCTAATCAACCATTAAAACTTTCTAATCTAACAATCATAATTGATTTCACTATTAATCCCGTTTTTTTATTACGCGATCATTTTTGAAGGGTCAAACGATGTCCGATTGACGTGAAATTGGTCTTATTTGAAAGCTTATCGAAGTAGCTTTCCAACAAGACAAGAATCACACAATTCCGACACATATTGGTAGACTTATGACTACTTTTCCGATGGTTGCGCAGAAAGTGACGGGATTAGCAGTCACATATCACATATATGTGTCTGACCCCTAAATAATTCAAATAAGGAAGCTAGTCCTAAAACAAGCCACTTATTAAAAGAATCTTAATAAGAAAGGAAACTAAACCTAAATAAAATATTGCCTAAATATGCACACGGGTCTTTAACAGGCCTTTTGAAAGCCCATTTATGGGTCCATTTCTTCCTTGCTGGCTTGCTTCGATTGGCCCAGTCACGATGCAAACATGCGGATCTAAATTCCCCGTCAATTTTCTCGACTTTGAAAAAGTTCGACCTCGAACTTTGGACGACATCGATAAGCGTTATCAAGCATGCATGCTCCCCAAGGACCTCGAACTTTTGAAAGGTCTCGGACTCGGTAAAGACGATCACAGATGTCTGTGCTTCAATGATTGCGGTTCGGTAGGGCCTATCATGGATGCTTGGACTTCAATGATCTTGAGCTCTTCGACAGTTTCGAGATCTGCCACGGTCTCAACAACTGGTATGGACTCTTCAACCGGACGTTGTTTTTAGGCACAAGAACAACGAGGATAACTGGATCTGCGTGAACAACGGGCGCCATCGGTTCTTCCATAGGCATGGAAGTACTTTGATTTACTATAAATTCGATATCTTCCACCGATACAGGTACAACCACGGATTCGGATAGAAGAACTTCAACTCATAGAGATTTTCTCACCGGTACGGCTTTGGGGACGAAATCTCTCGCCTTCGATCTCAAAGTGTGAATCACATATAATATGTCTTCGGACAGATTGTGAATAAAATCTTTGATAATTATTGCACTGATATTCTCACGCCATTCAACCACGATCCGACGCAACCTTAGCAACTCGCAATAAACGCTATTAAGGAGCGCCTTATGCTGGAATATGGAACCGTGCTGCTGAGATGATCTACCTTTCTCTTTGCGCCAAAGTTTTTCCACCATCGCCATCTTTTGACGCACGATAGGAACGTTTCATCGTTTCACGAACGTTCTCATGAAAACCATGTAATCGTTCAAATCACAAAGGGCTTCAAGAACTTGATCCTAACTCATGATTCGCCGATCCATTTCCCGAGGATTCGAACCGCTCTGATACCAAAACTAACGTAGGACGGAATCGCAAGCTAACCCTAAAATAGCAGAATCCCACGTGGAAAGGGTTTAGGGTCTTAAACCTTTGATTAAAATAAAATAAAAAGAAGATAGGAGATCTCCGGATTCGCTCTGGAGAGGCTTGTCGGCTTCGCACCAAGTCGTACGAGAAACGATTGCTCACTCCTCAGGTTTTGAAAGAATCACCCCTTCGATCGAAAACTCATCTCAAGTTCTCTAGAATTCGCACAAAGCAAAACTCATAATTTTCATTCATCATCAATACTAATTCTCATAAGAGATTACAATGTGTATTTATAAAGAAAAGAAACCCTAGGAATACTACTTAAAATAAAACTCCTAATCAACCATTAAAATTTTCTAATCGAATAGTCATAATTGATTTCACTATTAATCCCTTTTTTTATTATGCAATCACTTTGAAGGGTCAAACGATGTCCAATTGATGTGAAATTGGTCTTGTTTGAAAGCTTATCGAAGTAGCTTTTCAACAAGACAAGAATCACACAATCCCTACACGTATTGGTAGACTTATGACTACTTTTCCGATAGTTGCGCAGAAAGTGACGGGATTAACAGTCACATATCACATATATGCGCCTGACCCCTAAATAATTCAATAAGGAAACTAGTCCTAAAACAAGCCACTTATTAAAAGAATCCTAATAAGAAAGGAAACTAAACCAAAATAAAATATTGCCTAAATTAATGTGCACACGGGTCTTTAACGGGCCTTTTGAAAGCCCATTTATGGTCCATTTCTTCCTTGTTGGCTTGCTTCGATTGGCCCAGTCACGATGCAAACATGTGGATCTAATTCCCCGTAAAAAATACTCTAAAAATCAGGTGACCAAATTATTGGATGATAATTTCAAATTATGGGTCCATGCTAAACCACCAAATTATCGTCCGATACGGGCGATAATTTGCTCGTATCGGACGATAATTTGATTGTTCTAGGGGGTACCCAATAAAAACCCTTTTTATTGTATCGTCCCCCCTCCAAAACGATACGTATCGGTATCGTCCAATATTTTGATCCATGATTGTGAGAGATAATAAGATGGATTAGGGGTTCTCATGGCGGGTTGGGAAAAAAACGGGTTCTCTGTTGTCCACATTGGTGCAAAAGAGGAGCTATCAGCAAACATAACAAAGAAACTGATTGGAAGAAGTAGGAGAGAAATAGGAGTAAGGCTTGGTTGGTTTAGGGTTAGGGTTTGTGAGAATAAGAATAGAAGATATGAGAAAAGATATTACAGCTGAATAGCATAGTTAGATCAGAGAGGCCCACCAGCTTTGTACAAATACCTTGCTATAGATGACAAGAATACCCCAATATACTAACACATTAATATACATCTACTCACCATGGATCAAAATATCGTCCGATACCGATACGTATCGGACGATACGTATCGGTATTGGACTTGAACGATACATTGAATGTATCGTTCGATACATTCAAATGTATTGAATGTATCGTCCGATACAGACCGATACCGATACGTATCGTTTTGGAGCTCGGACGATACGTATCGGTAACCCGATATTTTAACCCATGCTACTCACACACCCCTACACATCTAACACACCAACAAGTGGGAGAGTTGAAGAGGAAAGATGTTGGCTGGTGAGATATTAGGGAAACTCGAGGGGAGGAAGGATTGAACAGTCCTAGGATAAAATTAATTGATAAGTAAAAGATGTACAATGCAATATCTGGGCTATTAAGCCTATATGATGCGACAATGTGCTGCACAGTAGGGTCCAGACAATACCCTGTTACAGCTGGGAACTCATGTTTTCATCTATTTACAGTCATTTATAAATGTCTTAAGTGCTGTTAACAGGATTTGGTAAAAGGGCCTTAAGACTATTGTCATTGGGCAATTAATGGACTACAAAAGGGACCAAGTTAACTAACTACAAGCGAGGTATTAATAGAACTTCTTTAGTCAAATGATCACTTTCATGGTCATGCGACAGCAGCTAGGATGCACAATTCAGATCACAGAAATGAATGATAATTGACCATTGGGATAGCTGACTTCATATTCCAGTTTCATTTGAGTTTTATAGTTGAAGAAGGAAACCTAATGGGTTTTCAAACCTAGTTACAGATATATGAGAGGTGGACATGGAAGATAATTTAATGATTTTTTTACTACTGAAGACTCATGTAATTGAGGGTTTCAAAACCTTAATTATTATTGTTAATCGTGCTCTTTTATGCATGAATTGAAGAATCAAGGTACATCTGAATTTTTGTGCATTATCTCTCTTTTCTGAATTATTCCATCTCTTTTATCATATTAACTTCAAGAGCACCCAGTGACATATTAAGCTGTCGGACTGTTTGTACTAGTCCCAGGACCATTTATTAATTTCTTGAAAATTTGGCCAAGGCCCAGGTCATTAGCATATAGGGGTCGCCTGAGTCTGGCCCATGACAGGGTCATGCCAGGAAGCCTGATGGCTCAGCTTCTTGACAACTCTAGTCAAGGTGCCCAAGCTGCCATGAGGCATGCAGCTTGAGGCATACCTCAAATGCTTCAACCATATCTTAGCATTTCCATGATCCACTTCACTGTTGAATGTCATGCCTTTAAATGTCTTACTGACTACTAGTATTGACTTTCGATACTAATACTTCTTACTACATATTAGTGCTTAAAAAACACTAAAATCAACTTACAAATTTTTCAATAGTAATATTTTTAAACGGCCAGGGACTATGCAGCGGGTTGTAGAGAAATATCTGCAACCACGTCAGCTAGGCATCATGTGCCACCCATCACAAGCATCGGGTTACACAGCAACTTGGATAAGATCGATCAAGTATCACACAAAAAATTTCAGTATGACCTGATACATATCCACCGTTAAAAATGTGGTCAAAGTTCAATAGAATCAATGCACCAAATTTGTTAAGCATTACCTTAGCCTTGACCCATCAAATGGAGGTAAAGAAAATGTGTTTTTTTAAACCACAGGGAGTGGTTTTGGGTTGATCATGCCATGTAGTTTTGGGTTGATCATGCCATGTGGCAAGTGAAAAGGCGGCCAGTTGATCATGCCATGTGGCAAGTGAAAAGGCGGCCAGTTGCACGGGTCATCCTGTGGAAGAAGTTGCATATTCTCTATTGCCTATAATTAATTTCATATTAATGCTTAAGTAAGATGTAAAATCAACATACATAAAAAGTAAACAAACTAAAAAAAAACTCAATCCTAATTAGTCCCAATAGTCTTCTTAGCGACAACATGATATGCAATGGGAAACGAAAATCTAAAACTGAGAATACTCAAGGCATACCTCGTTTTGACTTCTGTACATTAGGAATAATTTCAATGTAGCATGTATCCTTGAATGACGTAATTACAAATATTTTGACACCATACTGCAGTAAATATTAAAACAATCTCATTGAGATCCATAGTCATAAAATCTACAAAAATAATCAAGCACACCTAACAAATGAATTAACGATGAAAATGATGCATGCTGCAAGAATAAGTACTGGAACAAAGCCTTGATTCAAGGCACAATGATAATAACTATTGCAATAAGAGACGATGTAAGCAGTTCTCGGTGCAGATACATACGCAAAAAAGGCAAGATAGAGAAAAAGAAAGAAATATATATATATTCCAAAATCTTTTTGTTTCTTCTATTTTTCTATGCCCTGCATGGCATCTGTCAGGGCATCCACAAAATCTGAAAATAACAGATGGAACTACCAAGTAAAAAAAGGATAAAGGTAGTCTGGTACTAATGACCAGGGAACTTACCTGGTACTACATTACTTTGCTGCCATGTGGCACACAATCACATGATCGGGTGCCATATAAAGGAGTGGCTCAATGATCATAAGTATTGAGAAAAGAATAATAATAAAATATATTAAACTGTGCGGTCAGTAGTGTCAACCGTGTGGAAAATGAACGATAAAACCAACTGTAGTTTTATCATTCATTTTCCGTGTAGTTGGCACTGTTCACTTCACAGTTTTATATGGATTGTTTTAATTTTTTTCAACAATGGTGTTATGATCATTGAGCAGCTCCTTTATGTGGCACCCGATCATGTGATTGGATGTCACATGGCAGCAAACTAATGCGGGACCAGGTAAGTTACATGGTCCTTGGTATCAGGCTACCTTTACCTCTAAAAAAATATAAGAAAAATAACATATAGAATCGGTAAAGAAGATTGGGACACCAAAACTAAAGTACACAATTAATTAAGTAGAGAACTTCAATAGAATAATCTGAAGTAGTTTAACAAAACCATCTTTACTTTCTTAGTATAATAAATAAATTGACTACATATAATAAGATAATTCGTACTTTCTTTGGTGAAGAATTGTTGCTTCTAATCAATACAATTCAATTTGGGTAAATTTTGCAAGTTAAAGCTATTTAGAATCAAGTTTGGACTTTGGAAATATGCCAATTGTCAGCATATCTCTTTCTTCCACATGCATAGCTAAGATTGCAGATTCGAATCTAAAGATGGAACAACTATAAATAGGGCTATTTTCAAAGAAGGTGATGCAGGACCAAACACTAATACCCTAATTATGCAAATTTGCTGAAATTAATCTGATTTATGGGCTACGGAATAATAGATTGACTACCAATTAAAATAGAATTATTGCAAAACATACTTTACATAATCACATATGGTCCCAACTAGTGTTAAATCTGGAACAAAAAACCCTATAAATTCAGAAACTTGGGTTATCAAGGTAGAACTTGACTTTCGTCAAGCCTAAGGAATCAAACAACAATCCATGATGGCGTCTTTTGATTCCATTCTAAGTGAAAGAAATAATAGGTTCGATGAAAGATCAAACCCTAATTTCATACAATTTATTTGGGTTTCAAAAGGGTTAGAATTAATGGAAGAGGAAAGAACAATAAGGGTCTCAAAACAAGAGATTTTCCTTGATTGAAAACAATTTCCAGCAACTATAGGTTCAAACTAGATTAAAATTGAAATATCGAACCAAAACAATCAATTAAAATACCTTGCACCAATATAGAACTAGAGAACAGGTATTGGCCTCACACCAAACCCATCGCTGGAAGAAGAAGACTCACTCTTCAAATTTTCATTCAGTCATTCATAAAATATCAATCCTGGTAATAATTGTCTTTACAACTATTTATAGCATTTATATAAACCTTAAACTAAGTCTACTTTACTTGGAGTAAAATACCCTTAAAACAACCTACGAAACTAAATTTAAAAAAAAAACCTCATGTGACTTCAGTTGCAGTGAACTTTAAACCATGCTTGACCATGGTTTAGTTCACGGTCTTCAATAACCAACATGACATTAGACCGTGAGCTACGAACTCTTTTTTCTCTAACAAGAACAAAGCGGGACTATTTCACGGTCGACTGTCAATGATCCACGATCGACTGTGATCTTCTTTCATGGACTTCTTTAAGATCTAAATTCTTCTTCCTTTGGTCCCCAAGTGCACATCTTCCGAATGTGGAGTTTCCTAGTATTGAATAGACATGCACATGGGTTTTCAATCGCCTATCCAAAGTGTTATGGGAGGCTGAGGTACTTAGATCTTTTCTCGGGCCTACTATACACCTTGTAAGAGCTGATGTCAACATCAACTCTCCTCGGATGGGAAGGACTCATCCATGATGAGTCAAGGCTGTGTTACTGCTGTAGCATGTCTAGATCCAATCTCCAGAGTTCATCTCTAGTTATCCACATGCTTTCTTACTCTAGCTTGCCACTTCACTTCACAAGATACTTTTGGTACCCCCAATTTTAGTGGAGACAACTTGATCTTCCAAGATTCGTTTACTAACCTCACCACTCGATTGCATGGGAAGTGGTGGGAGGAATTTGTTGGGGATTAGAAGTAGACTTAGATGATCTAGAAGGGTCAAGGAATGGATTGGGTGGAATAGTTGTTGAACCTAGGAATGGAACAAGGTCTTCCACATTAACGGCCGTGCTGATACCCATGTCTAGAAGAAGATCTAGCACATACACATTACAACCAACGTGCTTCCTGATTTTATATGGTCCAGCACCGCGGGCTTGTAACTTATTCGCCTTGCAGGAATCGCCCAGGCCTAATTCGAACCATCACATAATCACCCTCTTGAAATTCCTTAAATCTTCTATAAGAATCAACAAAAAACTTATATTTCTCATTTCTCAAACTGATTTTTCTTTTAATGTCAGTATGCAACTCATGAATGTGACATACAAATGCATCTACAGACTCTAACAGCCTATGTGTAGTAGACATTGGAATGAGATCTACTGGTGTCCTAACCTTGTATCCGTGCACAACTTCGAATAGACCATGCCTAAGGTTATATTGATAGAATCATCATAAGAAAACTCATCAATAGGCAAAACTGAATCCCAAACTCCTACTACATAGAAAATTCCCAACTCCTATTAACAACTTCGGTCTGTCCATCGGTTTGTGGGTGGTAAGTAGAAGAAAATTGCAGCCTAGTCCCCCATCATGTGCCAAAGTGTCTTCCAAAAATAGCTCACAAATTTAGCATCCCTATCAGACACAATGATTTTGGGCAACCCATGCAATCAAATAAAATATGACAAGTAAAGAAATGAACCATTTTAGAGAAATGGCCCACTACCACAAAGATGAAATCATGCTTCCCAATAGTCCTAAGAAGTTCAAGCACAAAGTTCATACTAAGGCCTTTCCACGGAATGGATGGCACTGTCAATGGGGTATACAATCCCGTATTTTACTTACTCTCTTTTGTCAATTGACAAGTGTGACACTGCCTAATAATTTTGACGACGTTTCGCAGCCAATAGAATCGATCTTCAACCAAGGCAATAGTCTTGTGACGACTGAAGTTACCAGCGACTCTACTGACATGAACCTCCCAAATGAGAAAGTCTCGCAGCAAGTGTGGGGAATATAAAAGGCGATTTCCCTTAAATAGGAACTCATTTTATAGGACATATCCATGAGTACCCATTCTTTGGCCATTCGTGAGTGAGGTATACCACTTTCATAAGTTCGGTCATGTAGGATAGTCATCTTTTAGCTTACTCAAATCCAGTAACCTCAACACTAAGTGCAACACTGTAACTTTACGACTAATTGCATCTGCAAGGTTTGTTCTAATCCCCGACCACATGTTTTAATACGAACGTGTATCCTTGAAGATACTCAACACACCCCACGTGACATGAGTTTAATTTCTTCTTATAATTAAGATATCACAAGGCCACGTGATCAGAAAGCAAGACAAATTCTTGCGGTCGGAGGTAATGTCTCAAATAACTTAAGACTTGCACTACTGCATAAATTTCTTTATCATAAGTGGAGTACTTTTGTTTTGCTTCTCACTGACGTAGGCAATTGGGTGACCACCTTGGCTCAAAACCCCACCTATCCCAACATCGAACGCATCACATGTGACCTTAAAGACTTTGGGAAAGTCTGACAGAGACGTGACAGGAGCTTCTGTGATTCTAGGTTTAATTTCCTTGAATGTTTTACCTACAACATTCGTCCATCAAAAATTTCCTTTCGTAATACAATATGTCAAAGGAGCCATATGATGGAAGTCATGGAACTGAAATCACGTATAAACCTAATGATAAAATGTGACTAATCAATGGAAGCTACGAACGTCATGAATGCTCTGAGGCTCGGCCCAGTCAACAATAGACCTAACCTTCTCAAGGCCCTTGTTATTCCACTCACATATTCAAAAAATCCTAGGAAGACAACTTGAGGTGTCATGAACGTGCACTTCTTAACATTTATCTACTTCTCTCCTCTGAGAGTTACATAGACTTGCCTCAAGTGGTCTCGATGTTGTTCCTTACTGTGGCTATAAATGAAAATGTCATCAAAATAGACTAACATGAACTTGCCTATGAAAGGCCTCAAACACTAGAGTCATTATCCTCATAAAGTGTTAAGGGCATTTGAAAGCCCAAAAGACATGACTAACCACTTATATGAACCATCCTTGGTTTTAAAGGCAGTCGTTCACTCATCCTCGGGATGGATGCGGACTTGAGTGTAACCACTCTTAAGATCAATTGTTGAAAAGATAGTGGAACCCACCATCATATCCAACATATCGTCTAGTTTCGGTATCAAAAACCGATATTTGATTGTGATTTTTATTGATTGCACGATTGCCCACGCACATTCTCATAGGCCCATCCTTTTTAGGTGTGAGGAGTACGAGCACGACAAAAAGGTTTAGCATTTCCTAATGAACCCTTTCCTAAGGAGCTCATCAACTTGCCTCTTTAACTCTGTATGTTTAGCAGCGTTCATTCAATAGTGAGGTAACTTTGGTAAAGTCGATCAGGGAACAAGATGTACAGCATGTTGGATGTTCCTCATGGGTGGGGGTTCATCAACCAGTAAGTCCTTAGGAAAGACGTCCTAAAAAACTTTTAGAAGTGGCTTGACCTCTCAAGGACACTCAACACAAGGCTTTGGAGAGGTATCAACAGTTCTAACATTCTTGGACTTTCCTTCATTCTCGTTTGCTCTTATATGACTTTTTCCTTCTTTCCCATGGGTGTTTTTGGAGGGGCAAAGGTTTCAGCTTTATCTTTTTGCCTAGGAAGGAGCACACATTCAATCGCCCAAATAGTCTCACATGCTTGTCGTAAAGTCACGGCCTTCCCAAGATGATATGCCCAACATCCGTTGGCACTACATCGCACCACAAGGTGCCCTTGTTTGAAGCAAACTGAATCGGGACTTGACACCTTTAAGACATAAGAATCAATGATGCATCAACCCATGCGACTTGATAAGGTCGAGGATGGGCCACAGGTGAGAGTCCTAGAAGGGAAACTGTGCTAGTGGATACAACATTGGTACAGCTTCCACTATCTACTATGACTTTGCAATTCTTCTCGCCACACTTGGCATAAGTACAAAAGATATTATTCCTATGCCACTCATCCCTCTCCTTTTGCTGTGTTAGGGCACATTAACCACTAATTACCCTGAGTTATTACCCTCCCCAATGGGATTGATACAGAAAATTGACACATGATTCTCATCCTTACAAGATATGATTTGAATGCTTTAGGAGTGCTCTCCACCAATATCAGAGAGAAGAGCTTTAACAGTCTTGCCAAACTGAGTTTAGACCATAGCAGTGAAGCTGATAAAGGTGAAAAGTAAATCTTTTCAAGTCTTAAGAAGACATGCCCAAGTACAGTGTGAGTGTCAACAATAAATGTACATAAAATTGAAATCCATCAGTGGAAAGGAGATAGGTCCCCAAACATCACTATGCAAAAATCAAACACAATAGCACTAGGATATGAGGAAAGAAAGTACATATGTGCTTGTGAAAGTTCACAAGTTTGAAATTGGAATTTAAGAGAACTACATGTTTTTTCAAAGATAGAAACAACAAACACCAATGTTGAAGATTAGCATGGCCTACACAGGAATGCCACAAACTCAAGGTATCTTTAGTAAAGGTACCTCAACTAGATGAGGGCAAAACATCTACAGTTGAAGCAAGTGCAGTATTCTTATCAACGCCAACGTAGTAAAGATTGTCTCAATAGTAGAAGATGCAGCAATCTTATCAACTTGTTAATATTTTCTTTAGGTCCTGAAGGATGGATTGAGTGGGAAAAAAGGTCACAAGACAATTTAGATTTTTGGCTAGACGATGCACAAATAGCATATTGACATGAAGAACATCAGCAAGGGGGAGATCAATTAGATGAGGGAACACTACCCACCAGGGTGTAAGAGTCACTGGCCAAGCATACCTGCCGAATTATGTGAGGAGCTGACGATGAGAAATAAGTGAGGCTCACCAGCCATAATATCTGTGGCACCTTAGTCGATAATCCAATTAGGAGAATGAGGATGATATATGGAAGAGTATGTCCAGGAGGCACATGGGGTTCCAGTAGTAGTAGGCTGAGAAGCTAGGAGTCTCTCCCCGAGATTAGAAGGCTTGATGCACAAAGAACAAACATCCGTCCTACCATTGGAATCCATCTCCAATATAAAAGCAAGAGAATTAGTGATCAATAGGCTGAAGTTCAAAACATCAGTGTGGGAAACGCATCCAAACATATCAATCAATGTGGGGAATACCTCCACAAGAAACAAAGAAACATACAGGAGTAGGAAAATCTTCTACTCAGTCCATAACAAGCCAAAAAAACCGAAGGGGGGAGACCACAACATAAATGATAAAACCACACAAATTACGATAAAGCAAATTTCGTCGATCAACCCGAGAATGGACTACCATAAGAAACAATTCATCACCACATCAAAAAACAACATATATACATCTCTATGCCAGATTTGGACAATAGTCATAAGAAATAGGAGAAAGGGATATGGTAGATCGCTCCAATGGAAGCACCAATCAACTTGAAATTTTACCGGATGATTAAGTATCATAAACCGATCGGGCAGCTACAAGGGGACCACCCAGATCTGCAATCAATCCTTATAAAAGCCCAAAAAACTGCGAAACCTCTGTTTCATACCCTCGCCATTCGATATACAGACCTGAAATTTCAATGCCGTTTGTTTCTCTACCTAATCCTTGACATGAGGAGAGTGCATTAAGGGACGAAGACTTCAATAGATTAGTTTGTAAGGGCCTAAAAAACCAGTGCAAATCAACATGTTTGATCATCAGTGACTACTAAATGGGCTTCTTTGAACTGGATTCTTAACTTTTTGGGGAAGGAAAATTTTGCCACCTCCCCCATTTACTCACCAGATGTAGGGAATTCAATCATAGTTGATTCTACTTTATCCTTAACATGAGGGGAGCCCATCTGAGTCCTAAAATTTTAAGTAATCCACTTTTAAGGACCTCAAAAATGGGTTTAAGTGACATATTTGACACCTCTGAAGTACTCATTAGTTGTCTTCTTGAGGCTTGTGTTGGAAAAATAAGAAAGTATGAACAAAAAGGGATTTTTGGCCCCTGTCCCATCTCATAAGCCTTTTAATATTCTCTAAATACCACTTTTCCTATAAAAAACATTAAATACATAGATGCACGAATGAAAAATGACAAAGTTATGCACCTTGGGAACACGTATATGAGTCACACGAGTCAAGCCCCTTGCTTAACACTTTTAAGGAGGGTGTTTGCGGTTTGTATAAAATCCCATGACATCCTCTAACCTCTATTGCTTGAGCTCATTTGAAAGAGCTGAAATTTCATTTGCAAAGGACCAAAGAGGTTGAAATAAGGTTGGAGCCCCCCATCAGGAGTGACCCCTTACCAAACTCTCGGGAAATCCAACCTAAATCATTCCTATCATAGCCCAATTTAAGCCCAAGTCTTTTTTCCATCCCCCTCCCATCTAAATCATTCCTATCTTACCCAAGGTCAAACTTTTGTCTTCAACACATAAACTGATCACATGGAGACTGTTACACCTCTAGATTCTACCTTTATTTTTTTCATTCTTTTGGTTCTTTTACTCATAAATAGAAATGTGATAAGGAGAATTTAAAGCCAATGTCTTTTGTTTTCTGCTAGGTTGCCTCCAAAAAATAAAGAAGGAAAAAAGGATGTTGCAATCGAGAATCATGTAAAGCCTCTAAGTGGGGGAACAGTGTCAATAGTGAGTGAACAACCGCACTTATTCCACTCATCAAACGGAAAAGACGAATGAAGATATAAATTTATCCCCACTTCTGTCTTGGCCAATATTCTACCAGGTGCATAGTCTTCCTTACATTAGAACGTACCTAGATCTGATCCTTCATGGCTTTTTGAGATCCAACCATAACAAAAAAGAGTTTTTCCCAGGTTTAGACCTCACATCCAATGACTCCATGAGACTAAGTGCCTTGAGGGAATTGTAGAAATTACTGCTCTAGTTGGAGGACAGAAAATGGAGAAAGTAAATCATCCAACATCCTCCCTAACAATAGTCTAGGAAATAAGAAGTGAAGCCTGATCTACTATAGATGGGTTCCCTAATTCAAGCATATCCAACTCCTCATAAATCGCCCTTTGGACTTGGTTATAAATCACTCTTGCATCCTGGCACGACACGGAGGCATAAGCATATCAAGTAGGGAATTCCTAAGAGATACTCAGCCACCACTCAAACCATTATCATTCAAAGAGGCATTGCAGCGCGCTGATCCAATGGGATCTTTTTTTTAGGATTGTCATAATTAGGAGTTTAGAATAGGTATTCATCCCTTTTAGGGCACTTCTAAAAACCTTTACTTATCATTTCCATGGAGAAAATTACAATCGTGTCAATGACCTTTTCAAGATGCGTGCTATCAAACCTTGAGATACATACCAAATGGAGATTCTTGAAAGTAACTATTTTATTTTGGACTACTTTTTTATTTAGAATTTAGTTAAAGATTTAAAATAGAATCGGGATTATTTATAGAGTGAGAATCTTTATTACTAGGACCTATTATAAGATAGAAGTCTTTTATTTGGTTAAAACTAAAAAACAATAATATAAGCAATGTAAAGGCAACACTGGACCTTATTGACATATACTATTCGAATTTGATATTGCTGGAATTTCCATAATTGGAGAAAACAAAGTTCTCTCTTTATTTACTAGTTCTTCATGGACTATGTCTTATTTTTGTTCTCTACTACAGATTCACATCAAGATCTTCAGCAGGTTAGCAAGTATGAAATACATGCAAACTCTTTCAAAAGGGAAAAAGATTTTATGATTCAATCTTCAAACAATTCCCCCAGTGCTTCACAAAAATTAAGGATGAAAAATGGTAAAGAGTAACAAGATAAAGTAATAACTAATTCATACCGAATCAGCAGCAGCCTGCAATGTGACATGATCGCCCCATTCTCCAGCCCTATTTTACATAAGCATAGAAGGATAAAAACATTATGCTTTGTCAAAAAATACCAACCGTTAATATATTAGTAAAAAGGAGTAGAATATTACTTGGACATATTCTTTAAATAGTCACCATAAGCCATAGGAACGTATCCTTCATAGATTTCTGGATGAGACTTAAGCTGACGAGCAGTTCAGGAGAAAAAGAAAGCAAAAAAATAAAAATAAAAATTCTTAAATTTGTAACATTGAAAGCACCAAAATTCAAACTAGTACAAATGATACACTGATGCTTTCAATATTTAACCGATGTCAACTTTCATTACAAAAGCCAAAGTATAAACTTAATTTTTAACATTACATGATAACCAACCTGATTAACAACTTGCTGCCTCACAAACTTGTGGTGCTCAGGAGTGCGATATAACTGATCAGATAGTGCTCGGAACTGAAAAACAGAATTCTCATGGCATTATTTCACTTGATGATAAGATGGATCAGCATAAAAATTATCAATAAAGATAAGTAACATTGAAGAGTCGTACTAATTTTATTGGCAATGAACGTATCCAATTAAAAATCCATTTTGTAATGAGAATGAACTGCTCCTACTTCCTACATTTAATATGGACCATTCCCGAACAATGGCAGTTTTTGTAATAGTCCCACATCAGACAGGGAAATGTCCATAGCCTGGCGATAAGGTGTATGCAGACCTTACATGTCACGAAGCGTGCTGGGAGGGGATTTAAGCCCATGCCAGCAAGAAAACTGGGGAGGGGACTTAAGCCCAGAACCAGACAATATCATGGTATGTGGGTCTGGCTCATCACAGAATGGTGTATTAGAGCCGAGGACGGCTCTCTTATAAGGTGGGGGAATTGTAATAGTCCCACATTGGTTAAGGAAATGTCCAGAGTCTGGGCTATAAGGTGTATGCAGACCTTACATGTCACGACGTGTTTTGGGTGGGGACTTAAGCCCATGCTAGGAACAAAACCGTGGAGGAAACTGAAGCCCAAAACCGGACATTATCGCGGTATGTGGATCTGGGCCATCACAATTTTCCCCTAGGTAAACAAGCTAGACTGAAGTTGCCCAAATCAACTGTCACAGAAATCATTTCCAAGAGTGTCGCACTGAAAAACTGTTAGAAATGCACCTAAGAATTGATTATGTAGAAACATCAGATAGCACTAAAGATCACACCAAATTTATGCATACCAAGTATAGAGACTTGATACAAGCTAAGGTGATCCTTAGAGACTTGATACAAGCTAAGGTGATCCTTCAACACAATTTAGCGAGTGAATGAATGATGAATCCCATATATTTGCTGAATATGTTTTCACCAATGTTCAAAAACAAGAAAACACGACTCGAAAGTCAGCCCGATCAAGTTTAACTTAAAGACTCGAAATTTTTTGACTCGGTACCTTAATAATTTTTTTTTTCTGATAACTTATGTAAAGGCCTTTTAGAGCACCCGACTAATCCCAGAGGGACATGTGTTCCCAAAGCACGTGCCAGATCAGCACACGATAAATCCCTAGGGTGACTCAAGGGGGGCGACTCGAACTCAGCTCTCCCGCTTCCTGAGGCGGTACCTAGCCAACACGCCCAACCCCTTGAGCTTACTATTTTACTATTATAAAAATCTAATATTAAGTGATTAGGGAAAAAAATAAAGACACTGAATTTTTACTCAATTCCCAAATTTTGAGTTATTCTAAACTCGACTAAGTTACTTGAGAAACTCGGAAAACCATTGAGTCTCCTCGGAACCCACTCAAGTTGAGTCGACTCTGCCAAGTTTCTAGTAACTCAACCATGGATCAAAATATCGGACGATACCGATACGTATCGTCCAATACGTATCGTTTTTTAGGCTCAATGATACGATAAATATGGTTTTTACCGGATACCTCCTGAAATAGTCAAATTATCGTCTGATACAAGCAAATTATCACCCGTATCGGACGATAATTTAAAATTATCGTCCGATAATTTGGTCATCTAATTTTTTGAGATTTTTTTGAAAAAAAAAATGTATCAAAACGATACATTCAATGTATCGGACGATACGTATCGTCCTGGAGCTCAGGACAATATGTATCGGAAATCCAATTTTTTGATCCATGAACTCAACCGAGTTTTTAAGCAATGACTTTTCCCAAAAATTAATGGTAATCTCTCACACCAAATCCTATATGCGAAAGCACATAAGCAAATTCATTTGGAAGTGTGTAATTGTTTCAGTTAAGTTCTACGAAAAGGGGGGGGACAAACTTGAAAAAGATTCCAGCAAGTGTGATTTTGGTCTGCACTATACGAAACAAGAATTGGAAATGTTAGGAACCGTTGCTATCTCCACATTAATTAGTCTAACAATGTGCTGCTTAATAAGAAAAGTAGTTGGCACTCTTCCCTTTTGCCCTCTTCACTTAGGTTTAGTGGATTAGGGTTATGTTTATGTTAGGGTTTGAAAAGAGGAAGAAGATAAAAGAGGAAAGAAGGGGAAACATATTAGAATAAATGGTTTAGTTGAGGGATTAGAGACCTCATTAGCCTTTATATTCTATTAAGTAATTAATAAAATTTTCTACCTACACACTACTGATATGACACATTACAATGATATAACAAATACTCCCCCTCAAGTTGGTGCATAGATATATCTTACCTAGCTTCACCAAAGCATCTTGAGGTTGTGAAGTTCCCATTCCCTTAGTGAAGATATCAAAAAGTTGCTAAGGGGATGAAACTTTTGGTGTATTTATGATTCTAGCCTGGTGTTTTTCGCGAATAAAACGGACGTCAACCTAAATATGTTTTGATTTTTACGAAGAGCAGGGTCAAAAGCAATGTCAGTAGCCATCTGATTGTCACAACGTACAAGCATAGGAATGGATGGAGGAGAACCCAACTCTGAAAAGAACGATCACTGCCATAGAAGCTCACATGTACCATGAGCCATTTGTAATGGGGCCTATGCTCTGAGTACCAGCAGGAAGGCGTGTGGGCCTTGGAGCTGGTTGGTTGGCTAGCAGGAAGGCGTGTAGGCCTTGGGTCTAGGTGTGTGGCGTGCGAGCGCGGAGGCGTGAAGGCCTTGCGTTGCTTGCGTGCTCCCTATATGTATGGAGAAGATGGTTACTCGAGCTAGGTGGCGTGCTAGTGTGGCGAATAGACGTGCGTGGGCGTGGATAGACGACTTGCATGTGTTGGTGTTGCATGGGTCGTGAGCCATGGACAACGTTCGTGTGCCATGGGCAACATGTCAAACCAATATGCTTGAGGTATTCCTACTATTTGGCTTGAGACAGTGTTTAAACCATATATATGAGAGGGGGGCTGTGGAGCTACTCTCATACACATGGGGCCTTGTGGCACTAGAGGGCACAGTGGTCTCCTAGGTCTGTAAAGGTGGGCCTAGGACGTTGCTTCGGCAATGTCGTCTGTCACCCAAAGTGTGGTTGCTGAGGTGCCCGTGTTATACGTCCCGGTGCACCTAGGTTGGCTATGAGGGAGGCACTCGTGGGCTATGTGGGACACTGTGGTGCACATTGATTGAGGGTCGGATGCTTGATGTGTGTTGGTTGCGAGAACCACACACGATGGTGGGTTTGGTTCAGTATAACAGCAAGACATGTTGGAATGGGATAGCATGAGTTGCATGTTACTGTCGCGGTGAAGGTACTAGTGCATGGCACAGGGTTAAGCTTGAGCAGGCCAGGTGAGGCACGGAGGTGTTGGCATGCATGCCGAAAGAGGCATGATGTGTTTGTATGGTAGGCCTTAGTAGTAAAGGTAACCATGTACGGGAGTTCCCGTCCTCTAGGCGGGTGGTATCAGAGTTGATGGAGGAAGGGCGGTGAGTAGCAAGAGCGTGATAAAGTGCCGGGTCAGGCCCCGTGACACATCGCTCGACATTCAAATTGAGCATTGGATCATGAATCAATTTCTTGTTTCTTACTATTCCAAACCGCAAAGTTGTCTCCAAGAAAGGAACAATAATCGGATGTAGAACCGGGATTGGTAAGAGCACCAACATAATCAGTATCACTACAAAAATGGATAGTAGAGTGACTAGAGCAAAATAGAAAGTTTTTGCCCAGGTGACTTCCTTAGTATAGCGTAATATACAATGCACAACATCAAGTAATGTACCTGTGGACATAGTCACAAAATTCGAGAATTATTCCCGAATAATTTCTGAATTTTTAAAAAATTTGTGATTTTTTAGTTTTTTATAGTTTAAAATCTTTTTTTCTCTTCGATTTTTCCTCCGAACTTGACAGATTTTGCCAGATTTTTCCAAATTTTGCACAAATAACAAATTAACACTCCTACGGGGAACATGAGAAAGAGGTCAGCCGATTTGGAGACATTGCTCATGCTGGTGGCAGGAGTAGAGGGACCATCGACTAAACACACATACCTAGATGGAGAATGTGATACATGAGATAAAAATAAGTGCATCTCGCCAATCATATGATCTATAGAACCCAAGTCGAAGATCCAACTGTAAGAAAGAGGAGGTGATAAACTTGACTTTCGGAAAGCGATTTAGGGTTAGGGTTTAGTATGGAAGGAGAGAGAGAGAGAGAGAGAGAGAGAGAGAGAGAGAGGACAACTCACACACCCGTATATAATACACGCACCCCATAAGTGGCACACACACTAACTGGCATGCACATAAGTGGTATGCAGACAATGCAAAAGCACAAGGAGCTGCATAGTAGAGAAAGTAACTAGCAGTCTCTCCGGGAGATTTGCAATCTCAGTGCATAGGGAACACAAGTCAACCCTCAAATCAGCATCAATCTTCAATCTCACAGTACCAAAGAATATGAGCAAACAAAAACAGTGAAGAGGCCAAGCACTAGTCTCAATCGATCAACATCGATTTATATTGCCTTCATAAATAGTGAAGAGGAGCAACAATATTGCATAAGCAGGCAAATATTACCAACATATTGTCCGTGAAATAAATCACCAGAGAATCAAGAAGTATCCATGAAAAATTACAAACTCCATATTCACGACACCAACCAGTCATAAGACATAAAAGTATAAGCCTGGTCGGCCTTTTACTCAACAAATAAGACTGCAGACCTCAAATCTACCCGGAACACAATATTTCCATGCATCGACTATGAACTAATTCTTAATCATGATTTTCCAACCAAAAACCAATTAAATAAGTGCTATATTACCTCTGAAAAAGTTTGGAAGATGGATCACAACAGATCTGGACAGATCAGCAAGCGTTTGAAGGACATATCACATGGCACCAAAACTATCTTAAGTTTAGTGGAATAGGGTAAATTTGGTGTGGTTCTAGGGTTAGGTTAGTGGTATTAAGGTTAGAGTTCGTGGAGAGGAATATGAGAAGAGAGGAAAGAAAGGGAAAAAGTTTAGAGTAATTGTTTAGTTGAGGAATTAGAGACCCCCTACTAGCCATTATTTTAAGAATACAAGACTAATACAATGTACTATGTTAACAACGCAACATATCTACCCAAAAATCACACATATACGACAGATTACAACAATTTACCCAATATCTTTGATAAGTAATGTACTATAACTCAAATAATGTATAATATATTTACTGGATCAAAATATTTTGGTATCCTTATATCATTTTATTGGTAAGTCAATGTCCCCAAGGAGACATCCTTGTTTCGGCCAAGGATCAAAATCTCGTTTTTTCGATACGTATCGTCCAGCCCCAAAACTAATACGTATCGGTTCCAGACGATACTCTCCGATTTTTTCCCAAAAAAAAAAAAACATTAAAACCGATAATTTGAAATTATCGTCCGATACGAACGATACATTGAACGATAATTTGACTGTTTTTTCAGGGGGGCGATAAAAACCCATTGTATCGTATCGGTAAGGTCCAAAACCGATACATATCGTCCGATACGTATCGGTATCGGACGATATTTTGATCCATGGTTTCGGCATTTGAAACTGACCCAAATAAGACAGAAAGATATCAGAACTAGTTCCACCCTTACAGGCCTCTTCAAGATTAGTACACTGATGCTTTCATTTTGAGACCTCATCTTAAGACTTAAGAAGATAATCAATCCGAAAGTGTCAGTGGTCATCAATAAAAGAGGCATGATACCAAAAGATATAAAAAGAAGAAAAGGAAGCAAGTCCCCAAACATCACTATGCACAATATCAAACAACAGTGGATATGAGGAACAGAAGTGAGAGTATGAAGGGAAAGTTCGCAAGTTTGGCATTGAAACTTGATGGTACTGGTACCACACACATGCTAAAAAGATGGATGTAACAAAGCGAAGTGCTGAAAATTGGCTTATCCCAAATAAGCATGCAATAAATCTAAAGTATCCCTAGTAAAGACACCCTGACTAGATACAGCTAAAATATGGAGACTAATAGTGAACATCAAAGGCCTATTGTTGCTAAAGTATTAGGGACCACCCCTCTCATACCCTGTGCCCCTAACCCGCATCATACTCAGCTCCTGAAGAATACAATGAGAGGAAAAAAAAAGCTACTGAAAAATTTAAAGATTTAGTTAAATGATGCACAGACAACAAATTAACACTCCAATGGGGAACATGAGAAAGAGGTCAGCTGATAGGGAGACATTGCCTATACTAGTGCCAGGAGTAGAGGAACCATCAGCTAAATGCACCTGCCTAGATGAAGAATGTGATACATGAGATAAAAATAAGCGAGTCTCACCAGTCATATGATCTATAGAACCCAAGTCGAGGATCCAAGTTGAAGAAAGAGATGATATGATGTCGTATGCAGACAGTGCAAAAGAACAAGGAGGCATAGTAGAGAAAGCAACTAGCAGTCTCTCCAGGAGATCTGCAATCTCAGCAAGCAGGGAACACAAATCAGTCTTCAAATCAGCACCCATCTTCAACCTCACAGTACCGAAGGAAATGAGCAAGGAAAAATAGTGAAGAGGACAACCTCAATCGATCAGAAAGGATTTATATTTCCTTCAAAAACAGTGAAGAGGAGCAACAAATATTGGCATAAACAGCCAAATATCACCAACATACTGTCCGTGAAATAAATCACCAAAGACATCAAAAGTATCCTTGACAAATGACAAAACCCATACAAACTCCACATTCACGACACCAACCAGTCATACATCATAGATTTATAAGACTAGTCAGCCTTTTTACTCAACAAATAGGACTGCAGACCTCAAATCTGAGCAAGCATTTGATATCGACCTCAAATCTGACCTGGAACACACTATTTTCATGCATTGACTATGAACTAAGTCTTAATCATGGTTTGTCAACCAAATAAGTGCAAAATTACCTCTAAAAAAGTCTGGAAGAGGGATCGAAAATAGATCTGGACATATCAGATCAAACCTTTGAAGGACATATCACATGGCACCAAAAATATATTTAGTTTAGTGGATTACGGTTAGTTTGGTTTCTAGGGTTAGGTTAGTGGTATTAAGGTTAGGGTTCGTGGAGAGGAAGAAGAGAACAGAGGAAAGAAAGGGAAAGAGATAAGAGTGTAATTGTTTAGTTGAGGAATTAGAGACCCCCTACTAGCCATTATATTAAAAACTAATACAATGTACTATGTAAACACCACAACATATCTATCAAAAAACCACACATATAAGACACATTAGAACAATTTACCCAATATCTTTAACATGCATAAACGAATTTCAATTCCAAATGATCATATGTCTATCTTTAGATCCAAACTTGCCATCTCCATGGAAGCATACTCAGAATTATCCATCCTAATTCATGCCAACAGTTCATTTATCTACCCCATAGAATTCACCAAATGGCAGTTCAGATTATTAATATGTTGACAGTATCAGCGACCCACATATAACATCAAAAGTTAAATATTATTCTAAGTCAACATAGCTTGAAATATTTTCCTAACAAAACTAGCTTATAGTCATAAATTGGACACCATAACTGGTCAGGAAATTAGCAAAAAAAATCAATATACTTAAATTATTTTATTGATAAGTCAATGTCACCAAGGTCACAGCCGGATTTCTTGTTTCAGTCTTTGAAACTGACCCAATTAAGACAGAAAGATGTCTGATCTAGTGGCAACCTTGCAGGCCTATTCAAGATAAATGACATTGCAACCTGAATTAGTCTAATTGAACTATGCTTGTTAAACTCTGCATTTAAGTTGTAACATAGTTTTATTTTTTCACTGACACAAATAAGACACAAGATCTAAACTAGTTGCAACCTTGCAAGCGTGTTCAAGATTAACGACAGTGCAGCCTGGATTAGTCTGACAAGGTAATTTCTAATTTTATGCTTATTAAACTCTGCTTTTAATTGGCATTTGCAGCAACAAAATGATTATTAGAAGCGAGTTTAGCTTAGAAACTGGAGAGAAGTCTCAGAATAATCAATCTCGCATGATTTAACCCAATGATTCCAAATAAGCCTTGAGACAATGGGTAGTTCCATCAAAACTATAACTATGCATACCCATCAACACCCGACAGACTGTTTCGATTGACTCCCAAGTTTTACATGAGTGCCAACATTTCTTCCATCATAGCCTTTTTCCACTAGGGTGAGACAATGCATCTTGGAGTGTCTTAGGAAGACAGATGGAAGATAAGGAGAAGGCAAACTTACAAAACGAACTTGATAAGCAATAAGAAGATATGAACAAGGAGATAGAATGAGAGGCAATGTGTAAGGGTAAACATTCTTGTACATGTCATTATGGGATTTTTCTCTCTATATGGGTTTAGGGGGGTAATTTTGGTATAAAGGCGCCATTGTAATTTAGAATTTTTTCACTTTTACATAATAGAAGAGAGGATGTGTGAGGTGATTATGCACGCTCTCACTCTCGGTTCAGTGTCTCTCTCATGTCTTTCCTCTTCACTATTCTCTCATTATCTCTCCGCTCCCCTTTCTTCTCTTAATCTTCTAATCTCCTCTTTCTCCGATTATTTGTTGTGAAACCCTAGAATATACCCTCTACAATGCTCTCCAAGGAACACTGATACGACCTAATCCTCAGACAACCATCAAAACATTGTTCAAGTCCACCAATTATCTACATGATATAGAAATGTGATCTGATTGGAATTTTAGAACGCTACCCAACATCCAATATTTTCAAACATGTAATTTCTTATTAAAAACAAAAAATAGAAGACACAAAGAAAGATAAAGTAAAAGTGTTCCATCAAGCTCCCCCTGGAAACTTAAGTAGAAGAGCTCTGGAATCAATCTAAACAACTCCCTTTCTACAAATCAGTGCATCTGAACAAATCCAAACAATTCCCTTGCTGTACAGTTGCATGTGAACTTGTCAATGAAAAATCAAACTTGATTCATAAGAAGCCAAATTAACTGACCTGACAATTACCATCCCCTTGAACCTTAAGTTCAATCAGATCATATATCTGCAACCTGTAAAAGACAAAAACATCATCACTATCAAACATAGACATGAACCCGACAAAATATTAAAGTTAATCAAAAAATATCAGATCTAAAACAGAGTGACCATCACACGAGTAACCATCACACCATTAGTCCACATGCAAAGCTTATACAAAAGGAATAATAATAGAATGCAGCATGCCAATATATGGATAACATCAGGAATGTAAAGACGAACTGGGAGCAGCTTTCTGATAAGCCTAATTACAAGGAAATCCGAAGCTTCCTATTCTACTAGACCAACTCAAATGGCCAAAAGAAGGCACTGATGCAAATAATGTATATAGGCACATACCCATCACCTATTCAACACAAAACCAGTAAGCAGCATGGATCAAAATATCGTCCGATACCGATACGTATCGGACGATACGTATCGGTATTGGACTTGAACGATACATTGAATGTATCGTTCGATACATTCAAATGTATTGAATGTATCGTCCGATACAGACCGATACCGATACGTATCGTCTGATACGTATCATTTTGGAGCTCGGACGATACATATCGGTAACCCGATATTTTAACCCATGGTAAGCAGTACCATCCCCATAAACCATTTTTACCAGTCCCTTTGAAAGAACAAATATATATGAAAAGGAGGTGTCACTTAAAAATATTGGAAGGTAACTATCAATTTCTCATACACTATACCTGTCTAGCAGAATTTGATGATCGGAAGTTGCTTCATCAACAGAAGGTATTTCTCCATTAATTCTGGGAACATGCTGCACCAAACAAAACAATAAAAAATTTAGCGACAATCCTAGTTCAACACGAAGGCTTTACGACCAACAATAAAAATTAGTGACAAACCCAGTAACCATCCATTCACAAAAATCAGAGGCTCAGAGCTACAACTTTACTATTATAGAGAGAATACTTCATTTTATTTTTAATATATAATGGAGCTTTCATTAGAACATGACGAAAACATACAGCAGGAACTGTGAAAAAAAGATGGGCATGTTGGAGTCTGGACCTCTTGATTCTCTCATGTGGATCAGAATCATTAGATGGACACTAGAGATGATGAGAAACTCAAAGATGATGCTAAGATGTTGCTCTCTATTAAAGACTGATCGGTAAACATATATAACTCACCATCACTCGCCCAGATATTTTGTATCCTATGAGTGGAGTTAAGTCAGGATATTCATTCACCACGGAGTTACCACTTAGATGGCATGTACAAGATTTCCCAGGTATTTGAAGTCTAGTCCAGGAAAGAGCATTTATATTGTGACCATGGACACTTCATTGTGGAGATCTACACAAACAGTTGACTGGGCTGAATCTCTCAAAAAGGAGATCAACAATAAGGAATTGTCCTTTGTTAGGGAATCTTACTACTTTGAAGAGAAAGAAACAAAATGTGGTTGTACCCTCAAGTACGGAAACAGAACAAATTCATGGCCCATTGTGCTTGTGAAGGTCTACAGAAGTATATTGTTGATTACGAGTTCATGTAACAATACTTATAAATTGTATGGGGTAAGGTTGTTACCCACATTGTCGTCAGTCTGGTGTATCATGAGAGAATTAAGCATATCAACGTTGCCTGTAATTTTAAGGAAAAAGGTAGCCTCTGAGGTGTTTCACTGTTTTGTACTCCACAATTTAGTTGTCAAGAACATCTAGCTGATGTGATCACTAAAGTTGTGGGAAAGACAAAGTTACATAATCTAGTATCCAAGTTGGGCATGATTGATATTTATGAACCAACTTGAGGGGGTGTGAAGAGTCAAAAGGGGAGAGTATTTTAGTCATAGATCTTATTTCTACTGTTAGGCTGTCAGTATGCACCTTCTTGTTTATAGAAGGGACTTTTTTATGCTGTGTGTATATATATCACTTTGAATGTTAAAGGGTTTTTTTTTGCAACTCTCTCTCTTCTTCCTCTCTTACCATCTCTCGTCGCACTTTTCTCTCATTGTTTAATTCATCTTTTCTCAAACGTGAAACTGAAGACACTCGAGCAATAAGAAAGACAATGATGAACCCTTGTTAAAAACCATTTCTGACTAATGAAATAACTTCTAACACATGGTTTTGAATTTCATATATCATGGTGGGAATAACATTTACTAATGAAATATAGTTAATATTAGATAATGTAACGACTGTAAATTGCACCTGTGGCACGAAGGTATATGATGCACACCACATTGCCAGTAATTGGTAACCGTTTTCATGTGTGTGACCATGTGGAAACAATTATATTTTACAGTAAGATTTTTTTGAACAAGCGATGTAATACCCCGAAAAATCACGTTAAACAGTGACCTCAGGATCCGTGCCCGATTGGTCACAGGTTTGACCAATTAGGAGTTCAATAGTTAGCATAGAGTGTGATGAACGGATGAGATGTGATAAATTGATTGACTGTGTGGTGTGTGATGTAAATGCGAAGTCACATACACCTATCGCGGTGCATGTGCTCAACACACAAGTGAGAGGAGAGATAAAAGGGTTTAATAAAGCTAAATTTGTGTTTTGGGTTGTTAAGAGAGAAGTAAAGAAGAGAGAGAGAGGAGTAAAGAAGGTTGAGCAAGGAGTTATTGTGAGTGATTGGAAGGGGGATTCGAGCATTAAAGAGACCGATTCAACGCGAAGGATCCGTTCAAGCCAAAGCTGGAACCCTAGCCTTTCCAACCACTTGATTTAAATCAATTTGAGATTTTTTGAAGGTAAAATTTTTGTAGATTAAATGCATAGATTGAAAGGTTAGATTGTAGTTAGAAATGGTTTAAAGTGTAGGATAAAGGCTTAGAAAAATGGAGGAAAAAGTAAGGAAAGAGATTGGGAAGAACAGCCAAAAGGGGGCTGAATCTGGCCATTTCGATTAATCGAAAATGAGTTTCGATTAATTGATTTTGGCGAAGATGTTGAAAAGTCAGAGGACCCCGATCTCGATTAATCGAATTGAGTTTCGATTAATCGACTTTGGATTTCGATTAATCGAATTGGGTATCAATTAATTGACTGTGAACCTACAGTGAACTCCAGTGGAGGAAAGAAAAGAGCTTGGAGAAATCGACTAATCGAAATGAGAGTTCGATTAATCGATTTAGAATTTCAATTAATCGATTTGGGATCAATTAATCGATTTTGGGAACTCGATTACTCGAATTGAGAATCGACTTGATAGAATAGAAAAATTCGATTAATCGAATGGGGATTCGATTAATCGAATGGGAATCTCGATTAATCGATTTGAGAATCGATTAATCGATATTGAATTTCGATTAATCGATTTTGGAGTTCGATTAATCGACTGTGCCAGTTTATGTTGACTTTTGAGTTTGACTTTAAGATTCTTGGAGGGTCTTGGACCTTCTTTATTACATCTTTAGTGATGTATTTCACATGTTATGTGGTACCATAGGTGGTACGTGTGAGCTTGGGCACAAGGAGCCACGTGGGACCTTGATGCATGATCAGACAAAGACTTGAGGTAGGGAACACCTTGAACATGTACTTTATTTTGCAAGAGCATGTATGTAGTGATATAGAATTCAATTCAAAATGTTTTACTGCTTAAGAGTTGTGAAAAGTGTGTGTGTGTGACATCAATAAGAGTAATTATAATGAGCCATCCCCAGGGGATGAGGAAGTAAAGAGATAAGAGCATCAGGTGTGATGCAAGTGAATGGATACATCCCAGGGATGCATCCAAGATTGAATCATGTTTGATAGGGCCTAACTGATATAAGATAGCACACTTACACGGTGAACAATTATATGTAAAGCACCTAATATTTTTGTTATTTGAGGTTTGATAGGGTACCCCACTGACGTGGCGGGATATCCACGACTGACACGGCAGGATATCTGTGACCGATACGGCAGCGAAACCGTAGGCCAGTGCGGAGGCTTATCCGTACACAGTAAGCACACCCCAGGGGTGTTGAGTTGAGACAAGTGAAACCCCGCCACCAATCCCCCGGGGAAAGGGGCTTGGGTACTATTTGTATTCCCAGGGAATACTTTTAAAACTGTCTATATAGATGACGATGATGGGTATCTCATCGGGGCTCGATGCTATATTGCTCGGGGATTACTTAAGTTGAAAGTTTAAGTTTTGCTTTAGGCCTTTTCAGCATCATTCATGAATAAGTAAAAGACATGAGTAAACTACCAATAAAATGTGATTCTTTTCAACTGTTTTTCATCAGTAACTGCATAGACACATCATGCATGGCATATCATGGAATATATGTGAGTGGTAATTTATATGTTCAACTGTGTTCTGTTCCCTATTGAGCTAGGATGTAGTCACCCTTTAGACTATACGTCGCAGGTCCACTGTTAGCAGCTGCCGAGGCTTCAGGAGACGTTGACCCCGGTGACTCGGACCTTGCACCTGGAGACGAGTTGGAGCTACCTCCTGAGGACTTCTTCTAGAGGACTCCGTTGTGCAGCTTTGAGAGTTTAGAGAGATTTTTGTACGGCTTGGTATGTCAAGCCTTGTTTTGATTAAACGATGTATATACATAGATTTGGGATAATTCTTTTGGGCGAACCATCTGTGACGATTAGTGATCATCGATGGTTCGGATCGATTCTCCGTTCATGTAGAGGCATGAGGGTAGAACTGTCTTTTGGGAAATGCTTATATAGTAGTTTAATTCCGCAACTTCATTTACTATTTCAATTCAATTCATTGCTTGATATACCAATGTTCCATGCATAGCTAAGGGGTACGGTCAAGATGATCGTGCTGATGGCACGGGTTTTGGGGCGCCGAAATCCGGGCTGTCACAAGCGACCTACTTTTACAGTGAGATTTTTTTTAACAAGCGACCTGTTTTAATTTTTATTTTTTTATAAAACATATCTCAATATGATGCTTCATAAAATTATTTTTACCAACCAAACAGCTATTATGAGAGAATCCATTCTATTGTAAAGAGAAAAAGTGGTTTTAAAGAAACAGCCAAACAATTCTAAAAGGAGAATGCATTCAATTTGAAATTAGTAATTTCCAGAATGCATTATTTTTATAATCACTTCAACCTAAAAGGTGCAGCCAAACAGGCCCTAAATATATAACAAGCACATCAGCACTGGTTAAGCACATCTTATTTAGGACTAGAATTTCAATTCGAGAAACCTTTTTGCCTTATCTTAGAACAAAAATTTCTGCAGGATCAATGTGTCACTGAACATTTTTTTCTTAGAACATGATACTTTGAATTTTTCCCCAAAACATTAGAGCCAGAATGGTTAGGAAATTATATTGATTTAAATATTCATTTGACAAAGGAGTTCAAGCAGGAGTTGTTGCACTTGCAGGATCAATGTATCATTTTTCATAAATGCAGACAGCAAAAAAAATTCAAGTATATACAATAGCAATCGTATGAGTTTTGACCTAAAATATTTTGTTCGCATTTCTGGGATTTGGCTGAGCTCCAAGTATTCAGTCTTAAACTTAGCCAAATTTTGCCGTAGATATAGTGAATATAAAATAACCCCACGTTTTATCATATTTTAGGTGAGACAATCAACAATCTGCCAATGTTTTCATAAACATCAATCAAATATATCAAGAGGAAAATGAATCTGTACTTTTGAGCTGCCATTCTATTTTATTTCTGGATTGTTTTTCATGGTAATTCTTTTAGCAAATTTTAGGACTCCCTGGTCCAATCGAACCCTTGCGCCGCCACTCAAAAAACAACAGTTGTGGCCCTCCATTCTCCACTTACACTCTCCAGTTCTCCTTATAACTAACTGTATCCTGCCTCTACCTTGTCCTCTATTTCTTTATTTTCTTGACTTCCACGTAAATTTCATGAATATAATATAATTCATAAGAGTATTTCCACCCCACAGCATATCAACATGTTAAAAGTTTAAATTGAAAAAAGATGGATATTGGATTTAAATAAACAACCTCCAAAAAACAACTAATTCTTACCGGAACAGGAACCATTTGATTCAACCTCTTGCCCACTTCACCGTCTAAAGCAGAAAAATCGTCTGTTAGCTGAAGCGAACGTGACCACTCCTCCCCATCATACGGTTTGTCTTCGGAGATTGAACAGGAACTGGATGGGCCCATGTCATCTGCCTCCTCCTGGCCACCATCATGCCCTGCATTGATAAAAGATTTAATAAATAAAAAAATAACAAGAAAGATAATTTACCAAACTAATCACAAAATCAAATTGACCACTAAATTTTCAAGCTTACATATCATAAATAATTAAATAATCAATAATTTTTCCACTACCTGAACTATAATTTCTCATCGAAGTACCATGCCAATCTTGTGCAAGAACGGATGCTTGAAAATGCTCTTCCCCCGTATGTGATGATCCAGATGCTTCTACAACTGCAAGTTGAGATAATTCCTCCTGAAGAGCATGTGCAATAATCTCATCATTCTCCACAGAGGCACGCTCTGCGTTAAAATGATCTTCTCTGACACAGTCTACATCATATAAGTTGGCATCGTTTTGAGCAGCGGTTTCACGATACCCAGTATTTGTAAATATAGCATCATAAAGATGATCCAGCCCCCACCGAACAACATCAGGATCTTTTCCGTGGATCATCACCAGCTTTAACTATAATTTTCAAGCAGAAAATCGCAAATGCCTCGAACCTGATATAACCAACAACAGTTAACAGAGAAGTTCAGTTTTCAAGAAATCAAAGTCAAGAAGCTAGAAGGAATGCACCTAATCCAACTGTCGACCTCTTTAAGATTTCAACAATATCAACTTAACTCAAAATAAGCATATAATAAACATGCCTTGTATTTATTGCATTTTGAAAAACAGCATTCAATAAATACATAAGTATAAAACAACTAAAAAGAACAGTGTACAGCAAGGATCAAAAACTCGGATTTCGTTTCGGTTTTGGTGGGGACCAAAACCGAAATTTCGGTGGGGACCGAAATTTCCCCTTTGTCCGAAAATTACCGAAATTTTATATTTTCGTTTCAGTTTCGGTGGGGACCGAAACATTTCGGCCAAAATTTGAACCATGGTGTACAGTTTCATTAGAAAAAAAATAAAATTTGATGGACCTACCTGCCTAAGCTAGCAATTAAGTGGACATATGCGGGTGGACTGCATAGCCTGCACCTCTGCCAATACAATATACTCGCTGATTCCATTGATGAGTAAAATTACTTGTTAGTTTTTCAATTTGTACTTTTAGACCAAGCCAAACATAGGGAAGGGATGCTTCACAATGTTGTGCACAAATGATCAATCGTACAAAACCTATTACCATATTATTTCAACATGGAAATGAAGGGGCTATAAGGAAACTACTTGCGGTCTGGGTTGTATCTTTTCGCTTTTGTGTTCTTTTAACGAATTTCTTTGTTACCGACAAAAAAATAAATAAACAAACAAAAAAATTGATATCAGAGCAGGCTCCATCTGGACCTGATTTTTGGCTTGCATCAACCCCCAAATTTGTTGGTGTCAGTATGACATCATACTGACGCCAAGATGTCAAAAGCTAGTCTCAAATGGGGCCAAAGGTTACAAGATTTTGATCGAAATTTTATGTTGAGTATCTTTAACAAAGAAATTATACAAGAGATTTTGTGGTGCATGTTATTTGTGGATGACACGGAATCAACTGCCCAAACAAGGAAATAAATAAATGATAACCTGGAATTATGGAGAAAAGCTTTAGAGTCGGGGGATTTGAAAATTAGAAAAACAAAGACTAAATACATGGAGTGCAAATTGATCATGATAGTCTGGAGGAGGATTTAGTCAAAATAGAAAATCATTTAGTGCCACTATGTCATAGATTTTGCTACTCAAGCTCTACTTTAAAATCAAATGATGGATTTGAAGAGGATTTCTCAAATAGGATTAATGCAGGTTGGATGAAACGAAGGCATGCTAGCGGAGCATGGTGCGACCCAAGAGTTCAACTTTTACTGAAGAGACATTTTTATAAGACAACAGTTAGACCTGCTATATTGTATGGTGTGGAATGTTGGGCTATAAAAAAGCAACATGAAGATAGAGTATATGTGGCCGAGATGCATATGATGTGATAGATGTGTGGTTTAACAAGAAAGGATAAAATATAAAATGAGTATATAAAATAAAATATGAGAGTGGCACCTATGAAGGAAAAATAATTGAATGTGGCTTTAGGTGGTTTGGACATGTTCATCGGAGGCCAGAAGCAGACATTGTACGAAGGATTGAGACGCTACAAGAACAAGGGCGTAGGAGAAGAGGAAGACCAGTGAAGACCTAGATGGAAGCTGTGAGAGGAGATATGGACTGTGAAGTTATAGAGAGCATAGCACTAATCAGAAACGAGTGTGAGAAAAAGGACTCGCAAAGTCATCCCCAAATAGATGGGATAAGGCTATGAGGATGATGATATAATCTTTAATAAAGAGCATCTCTGTATTTTGATGACCCTATGATGGTCCAAAGGGATCTTTGATAATCTAAATGTTCACGAGGTTCTAGGCCATTGGTTCTGGTGAGATCATAAACTTAGGTAAGCATATATGGTTTTAATCGGAATCTCCTATAGAATATTTCTACAGTGCTTATTTTTGGATCTGGACCTGTTTAAATAGAGTTTCAACAAAGTTTTTGGAAGTTGGTCACTAATTAGCATATTCACAATTTTCCATGCTTCTGATTTCTGTGAATTCAACTGCATCAATTTTCTGTGAAAGGATGGATTGGAATGGATTTACTATCATGTGGATTTGAAGGAGGTAGATCACTTTTGTGGGTTTCTAAGTTCATGTTTTTCTTTTCAGATTTCTGTACATCTGTAGCAACTTGGTATCGACATACAATAATAGAAATCTGTTTCTGTTTCCTTGCTACTCTTCTGAAAGCTGCAGTTACTTAAGGCAGTAGATAACCTGCGGATGGTAATATTCAATACTCTTTAGGAGCTGTTACAGTGGTATATGCCTCCACAAATAGCATACAAAAGTTCTTTGGGAAATTCTACAGCTGAATAGTGGTAGCTACTGCTGTACAAACTTTTGACATAATTCTACAGCTGTATAGTCTGCATTTGCAGTGGGTTGTCACCTGGTGGTTTAACTACAGAATGATAGCCTTTTGTTACTATATTTATCGCTGTTTAGCCTACAGTCTGTGGTGATAATGATGTCGTGTGACATGAAGAGGATCGTTTAATACTGTAATTGGCCTATGTGTACATTTGTTGTAATTGTGCTGCATCATTTGAATACATATTCACATGACTCTGTGGCTCTGTAGGCTGTTTTCCTGTAATATCAGTGTAGAGTTGAGATATCTATCACTTGGATTGCCTTGGTGTTTGTGTAGCCAGCCGGGTGTAGAGAAATTGAATGTGTCCTCCTATAATGGAAGAATTAAAGCCGTATGGGTGCTGCGTTAACACTGAAAATCAAAGGTTCGATGACGATAGTACCTTGATGTGACCTATCAGTTATGAAACTGATGGGGACATCAAGATTGAGGGCGTCGGATTTGGGCCACAAGATTTTCTAGCGTCGGAAGAAACGGAAGGGGAGCCAGAATTAAAGAACTGAGAAGAAATTGAAGATTTGGGGAGTGTTTTAGTTGATCGATCGATCGATTGAGGGCAGTGGCTTCCATGGATCAAAATTTCGTCCGATACTGATACGTATCGGACGATACGTATCGGTATCGGAGGTCACCGATACGGTACATTGAATGTACCATATCGGTTAAATGTATGTAAAGTACCGAACAATACATTCAATGTATCGTCCGGTACTGTCCGATACCGATACGTATCGTCCGATACGTACCGGTTTTGGGCTCGAACGATACATACCTGTTTTCCGGCATTTTGATCCATGGTGGCTTCTAAACTTTTCGCGAACTTACTCTTCTCAGTCAATTGATCGAATCCAAACTTTCGATCGATTGATTGTGGGCAGAGACCTCGAGCAATTTTATTATTTATAAATTGATCGATCGATAAGTCAAGTCTGCCAAAAGACAGAATTTTATTTTCTATGATCAAACTTGCCCTTTTAGTGTTTTAGGGTTTTCTTCTTTTGAGTCCTACCATATAAGGTCCTTATAAGCATTGTAAAAAAAAAAAAGATTGATAGTTGATTAATGAATGAAATTGAGAGCTTGTTTTCGTGCAAGCCCTAGAAGACTTATGAAGAATTTTCAACCGAAAAAGTGAAACTTTCAAAACTCGAAGAATGAATCTTCATTTCTCGTACGACTTGGTGCGAAGCCGATGTACAGCCTTAATGTGAAGCCTTGGAACTCTATCTTTTTATTCTGTCTTTTCTATAATTATTGTCAGGTAATAGTTTCCCTTATTTCCTTTGATAAAATCAAAACCCCAAACCCTTGTTAATTGATATCTTTTGATATCGATCTTCCCCTTTTGGTTTGACTTAATCCTTCGAGCCTTAATTATTCAAATCCTAGAAGAGTCGAGAGACGATACCGTAATTGTCGCTTGGTGCCCTAAACTAGATCAAAACTCGAGTTCCTTCATCGGAGCCTTTTTCTAAATCGGAAAATTTTAATGCATGCGAACACTAAGCGGGAGTTAGTTTAATTGTCTTAATTAAATTTATTAAATTATTTTATGTGTCTGGGTGATTTCGAATATTTCCGCTATTCAATTTAATTTGAAGTTAATCCCAACTCGCATTAATTAGGGTTTTAGCGTTTGTCCTGCATCAGAAACCTCATCATTTGCTTCCAAACCCCACTTGGTTGAGATAGGTAACATTGAATCTACTCATGTTTTCACGTCTTCTAAATCTCCACAGGTGATTCAGGAGCAACCGATCACATGTCTGGTATATCTTCCATCTTTGATTCCGTATCTCCTTTACCATAAAAATGTAATGGTTGAGTAGCAATTGGGTCCCTTGTCCTGTAATTGGAAAGGGGACGGCCCAGGTTGATCATATCCCTCTAAAATCTACTTTACATATTCAATATATATCTATTAATTTTCTATCAGAAAGTTGTATCACCAAATGACTTAATTGCAGTGAAACCATTTTCCCTTCCTATGGTTTTCAGGACTTGACAAAAGGGAAGATATTTTATCATGGTCGTGAAGAAAAGGGGCTCTACATCTTTAACCCCAAGGGAACAGGGACTTCAGTCAAGATCGTTGTTGCAGCTTCTATGTCTATGGATAATGTGCATCTTTGGCACTCACGGATTGGTCGCCTACCTGTACATCGGCTACATGTCGTGTGTCATCAGCAAATTCAGCTCCTTCAATGACTTCCAATCCAAATGTGAGGTTTGCCAGTTGTCTAAACCTATGTTACTTAGTTCGCTAATTCGCTCGATTCAAATTCGAGTCTGCAATTCGCTATTATCAAATGCATCTGATTTGCTTCAAGTAGGATATGTTTTTCTCTCCATTTCTTTTTTTGATAAGCTAGCTTAAAAGTTAAAAATTTATAATATTATATTATTATTAAAATTGAAACCTAATGATCAAAAAGACCTCTTGTCTCAATTGCTTAGAGGATAACATATTGTTTGCCCATCATGGATGAGGTAGTGAGTTCCAATCCTACAATTTTTTATCTTAAAATAAAATATGGAATACTTAAGCATCCAGTCTGGTTCGCCCATCAAGCCGAAGTGGACCGAACTACTTGGCGAACAAGTTCGCTCTGAACAGTTCGTAATTTGCTAGGTAGACCAATGAAATAAGTCACATAGGTCTAAGCAACATGGATCTTCTTATCTAAGTTATCTTGTAAGTCATAGTATGAGCTCTACTCTACTCCATCTTGTCCATTCTGATGTGCGGCGGTCATCCCCTATTACCTATAGGTTTAGGTATCAGTATTTTGTTTCGTTAATTTGAAATTGCACTTGTCTCACGACTTTGTAAAACCAAATATAAGATTGCTACCATTTTTCCTGTGTACCACAAGTTAGTTCAAACTCAGTATAATGCATCTATGAGAGTGTTACGATCGAATAATGAGGAAGAGTATTCTTCCCCACACCTTCAATCTTATCTTAGTGATCATGCTATGGAAGAACACTCCTCACCAAAAAGGAGTAGCTGAAAGGAAATATCATCAATCTTCTTGATGTTGCTCGGACTTTGTTGATTGGAATAGATGTTCCTAAAAGGATGTGGAGTGAAGTAGTTGTCACTGCAAGTTTCTGCTCAGTCGCCTGCCCTCTCATGTACTTCAAGGGTAATCTCCCTTCGGTATGTTTATCTGTCATCTCGCCTTTTTCAGTTCTTCCTCGCATATTTGGATGTTTCTGTTTTGCCCAAGTTTCTAATACTCATCAAGATAACTTAGATCCTAAAGTTGGTCGGTGTATTATCATTGAGCACCCTTCATCTCAAAAATGCTATGAGTGTTATGATCTAGTGTCAAGTAAAAGGTTCGTGTCAATGGATGCTACCTTCTTTGAGTCCACACATTTCTTTCCTTCTGTACGTATCCAGTGTCCTTTAAAGGGGGAGTAGCAAGGAAGAGAACATAGTGCTATGCAATATCCCATACATGAAGGACAAATGTCTGCAAGAAGTGCAAGTAAATGTGGAAGAAAATGTACAAGTAGTGCCAAATGAAAGACAAAAGAAATGCCTACAAGAGAAATTTCATCAAGCATTTACTCGAGAGACTCCAAGCCACTCCCTCGCAGATCATGGATACTTCAGCCCATGCAACTAGTACACAAGTTGAATGGCATCAAGAAAGAAAACTTTAATTCAGTGGGATAAAAATGGCAACTGCCCGCCTCTTTACAGATTGAGACGAGGCCGCCGAGTGGCAAATAATTTTTGCAACAAATTCATCAAAGTTGTATTCATATTGGATCACACTCATTAGAGGATTTGAACAATCCAATCTATGGACATTATGCATATTTTTTCAATCAGTGGCATTAAAGTGCACTAATCGGATGGTTCTAAAGGTCTTACAGGCTTAATTTTTTGGCTGAGACATGTGCCAATAACAGGCCGGTAGTGAGAATACTTGGATTTACCAAATATGCGCACCACAGTGCATAAAAAAGGATGTCACGTCCCTGATCTATGTAAATGCAGTCAGCAGAGTTGCTGTGATGACCCAAACTTTTGAACCCAAACCCTAACTAGAACCGACCCGACTCAACCCAATTCAACCCGACCCGATTCGACCCAAAGCACACACACACACACAAACTTATACAAGCTATATACCTAAAACTTTTCCCTTACAACTTAAATCCCAAATCAAAAACCCATCCGTAAAAGAGGAGCAGTTTTCCTTCTCCTTCATTTCGATAACGCCTACCATTAATCGCAAATTCATTTCAATTGCAAACGGTCACTTCACCGAGCCTATAAGTAGAGCTCTTTCTCCTCTCTTTTCCACACCAAACATCTTCTTCAAGCTCTTGCCTTCAAAATTTTATTCTCCTCTTCCTTCTTTAAGGTATGTTTTTATTTTTAGAGTTGTATTTTATTTTCTATAAATTTTAGTTTTTAATTTGACTTTCTAGTTCTTTAAACCTAGGTTTATAGATTCTAATCTTAAACATTTTATTCCTATATTCCTTGAAAATTATAGTTCTATATTCTGTTTTTGGTTGTAATAAATCTGTTTTTTTTATAGTTTAAATCCTGGTTTATATTTTAAAGGATTGGTTTATATTTCAACTCTACATTTATAATCCTGATTTATATGGTGAATTTATACTTTGGTTCTAGTTTTTAAAACCTAGTTTTATGAACTGATTAGATCCTGGTTTGATTCTATTTTTGTAAGCTGAAATTATATTTTAAAATTCTGTTTTATATTGGTTTATAAAATTATAATCCTGATTTTATATTCTAAATTTTGGTTTTATATGCTGATGATGTATTTTAAAATTCAGTTATAATCTAATGTAAATTATATTCTGGTTTTATAAACTAATAACTTTATATGCTGATTTTTCCAACTTTATATATATTAGAAAATTGGTGTTATATTTTATATTCTGATTTTATAAATTAAAAAAATTGGATATTCTTATTTGTATATTCTAACTTTATATTGTAAAGACCTGATTTTATATATGAATATTTTATATTTCGGTATTTTATTAATATGTTAAATCTGTGTTTTTAAGCTGATATTCTAGTTTATAATTGGAAAATAGGAACTTCTAGTTTTATTCCGATTTTTATTTTAAAACTCTGATTGTACACATTTAAATCTCTGAAAATATATTTCAATAATCTGAAATTATATTCTGTTTAATCTGATTTATATTCTGTGTTTTACATGTAAATCTGGAATTATATTAAATTAATATTCTGTATTTAATCAGATTTATTAATCTGTTTTACAAATCCGAAATTATAATCTGTTTTACAAACCTGATTTTTATACATTTGATTTTTATAATCTGTTTTTATAACTTGTATAAATATGATTTTATTTTACTATATAATCTGATTTTATATTCTGTTCGGTTTCTATTTTTAATTATACTCTGACTTTATATTCTATTTTTATAATCTAACTTTATATAGTCTGTTTATATGCTAGTTTTATAGTAAAATATAACTATATTACGATATTAAAAAGGATTTAAGTAATTGTTTAATATTATGGGTTTTAAAACTGATTATTAAAGTTGTTTAAATTAAGAATTTTAGATATTAGATTTGAAATATCTAGTTAGAATCCAACTTTACATCGATAACCTACCCTAGTTCGTTTTTATTCTTGACCGAGTTTCCCTTGTGCCCAGATAACTACTTGAAACCGTGAAACTTCACACCACCTTCACAAGACCTTTGAATATGACATCTGAGGCAAGTAGCCTATCCCATAACATGTTTTTAATACGTACCTTATTAGTAATGATGCAATTGTTTTACCTAGTATATACAATAAAAATGATAAGTAGATGGTTGAATGGTTATTGATAGCATGTATAATCCTAGACTTGTCTTATTCAGTCATGATTATTTCATTTTGATTAATGTTAGAAAAATATAAATGTCGTAAGCATTGTATAGTCAGTTTATTCATCATATGATCTAATCAGCTTGAAATATCATACTGTGAGAATTTATAAAGCACGCTGGAAATTTGTCAAATGAAACTGATATGAATGACTGTAGAAATGATGAATATTGTATGATTTTGATTAAGATCCCCATGGGGCCGCATGGTAGTATTGGATGAAAGGATCCATTTGTGTACTTCCGTAATACGAAGTAAACCCGTCAAACCGGATCGGCACGATTGACAATGGGATTGATGAATGTATGGAGCCCTCCTTGTGACTGGCATCCATGACAAATGATGAATGATGATGTAAATGCAAATGCACTTGGATCGGTGCTATTGATTAACAATCGTACAATATATAAAGTACAATTGTAAATTAAGTTATTTTCTTTATATTGAATCATTAGATGGTGTAGCTAATAATAATTCTATTGATATGAAATTCTCAATTTGAAACTGATAAAAGTGACAAAAGAAGTTATATTATTATTGGGGGTTACTTGTTGAGTTTATCTCACCCCGTTGCTATTTAATTTCAGAAACCAGACCTCGTGGTTCAGAAGCTGCACTTCAGGAGAAGACCCTAGAAGACTTGTTGGTTTAGCCTTGGTTAGGAAGTGTTTAAACGTTGTAATTGAAAATAACTGTAATTTGAATTTTTAATGAGAATGGACCGTTGTGTTTCCTTTATTTGAAATTTAATTATTGAATACGTTCATGTGCCGAAATGGATCATGTATCGGATTTCGGGGCGTGACAATTTGGTATCAAAGCTCAAGTTTAGCGAAACCTTAGGTGACCTTAGGTTGGGGACCCATAGGTTAGAAATAAATAGAATATTACTTATAGAAATTGAATTGGGCATTTCTCTGGTTATCAGGAAATTATGAGAATGCGTCACACCGCTAGAAAAAGTTGTGATAGACGTCCGCGTGCACCGTTTCAAGAATGGAATGATGTTAGTTACCCATCTTCGTCTGAGTCTTCTAACGAGCCCTAATATACACCTGGACCTGTAGAAGTAATAGACATCTCTGACGATGAAGACATTGAGATTTACACACCGTCTGATTATATCATACTCTCTGATGATGATGATGTAGAGGACGGCTTAGAACCAATGAACACAGAAGAATCATCGATGTGACCGAGAACGAAGAACAAAATGAAGTCGAACCTGAGGAAATAGAAAATCATGACCCAGTCGAGCCTGAGATAATAGATATCTCAGATGATGAATAGACTAGTAATACCTAGAATAAATTAAGTCAAAATTTAAGTTGTTATTTGCTTTTTATAATCCATGTAATTGCTCTTCGATAAATAAATTGGATGAGAGATTTATGAAGTATTCTTACAACCTTTTTGCAATTAGTAATTACTATGTCATTTTATTATTATTAGATGGCTGACAAGAACGTTACTTTACGTATTACTACACCTGCCACTATCTCGACTAATGCCGAGAAAGTATTGGAGGGAATGCAAGCAGTTCTGGCAGCTATGGCCCAAAAAGGAACAAATTCCGCCTCCTCTGATCACGACGCTGGAGCAGGACTCGAAATATTAAAGAAGATGAACCCTCCGATATTTAGGGGATCAACTAATCCCTTAGAAGCCGAGCAATGGATCGAAGATATTGAAAATATCTTTTTAGCAATGAAATGTACTGAAGAAATGAAGGCTACCTACGCTGTTTTCTTGATCGCTGGGGAAGCCAAGCACTGGTGGAAGATGATGCTGAGGTCTCAGGTGGAGAAGGACGAGGTGATAGTGTGGGATAAGTTTACTAAACTATTCTTCGAAAAGTACTTTCCAAAACATATTCAACAAAAGAAGGAAAGTGAATTTCTTACGTTGAAGCAGGAGAATCTGAGTGTCGCTGATTATGAAGCTAAGTTTGTGGACTTAGAAAGATTTTATCGGCACACTCTATCCAATGCAGAAAGAGCCGAAAAGTTTGATAGGGGTCTTAGGCCCGATATTCGTACTCGTATTTCTACATACTTTTCGGAGGATTATGCATTGTCTGTTCGACGAGCCCTAAAGGCAGAGGAAGATTGTCAAGATCTCCGCGAATTCCACATGAAGAAGAGGGAGTCGTCAAGCATTAATGGGAAGGCACCAGTTATGCCAAACCATAACTTCAAACGACTGCGATTCGAAGGTTCGCAGGCCGTTGCTATTCCTAGGCCCTCATGCACAATCTGTGGAAGGCAACATGGTACCACGCCTTGCAAAATGATGAATGCAACTTGCTTCAACTGTGGAGAATCTGGACATGTGACTCGAACATGTTCAAAACCAAAGAAGACCTGCAATGGGTGCGGAAAAGTAGGGCATATACAGAAATATTGCGGAGTGATGAGGAACGCTCTACCTATTAAGTGAATACATAGCAGCAGCCATACTCTCTGACGATTACATAACAACAATATGACAGCGACAATTGGTGCAGTACCAACCGCACCAAGGAAATCAACAGGCCACTCAGCCGCGATTCACTCCACAGCAACGTCCAAACGTTCGAGGACAAGTGTTCGCCTTAACTCAAAAGGAGGCAGAAACCTCAGAGAACTTTATTCAAGGTACCTTAATCATTTCCGAGAACCCTGCTAAAGTCTTGATTGATTCTGGTTCAAGTCATTCATTTACTTCACCTGCATTTGCTAAACACTTGAAATCCGTGCCACAACAATTAGATTTTTCACTCTCCGTTTACACACCACTTGGGGATTCACTAGTTACCAACACGATATATAGGGAGTGTATAGTTAACTTAGACGGTAAAAACCTACCCGTAAACTTAATTCTGCTTGATATGTCCGACGTCGATGTTATCTTGGGTATGGATTGACTCTCTGCTTACCATGCTACTATCGATTGCTTTAGAAAACGAGTTAGTTTTCGTATTAAGGGTCAACCCAGATTCTCTTTTCAAGGAATAGTTATGAATTCCAAATTTCCTGCAATTTCCGCCATCAAGGCAAGAAGATTTCTTAATAAAGGTTGTCAGGGTTTTCTAGCTTATGTTGTGAGTGAAGAAACGAAGAAAGAGTCCAAAATTTTGAGTATTCCTATTGTTTCCGAATTTTCCGACGTCTTCCCTGATGATCTACCGGGATTACCTCCCTCTCGCGAGATTGATTTCACCATCGATTTATCATGAAATGACTCCAATCTTGAAGGCTCCATATCGCATGGCACCAGCAGAATTACAAGAATTGAAGAAACAGTTAGAAGAACTATTAGAGAAGGGTTTTATTCGACCAAGTGTTTCACCTTGGGGCGCTCCTGTTCTGTTCGTGAAGAAGAAAGATGGGACTATGCGGATCTGCATTGACTATCGTCAATTGAACCAAGTAACTATCAAGAACAAGTATCCTCTACCTCGTGTCGACGACCTTTTCGATCAATTACAAGGTGCTTCAGTCTTTTCGAAGATTGACCTGAAATCGGGTTATCACTAGTTGAGAATTAACGACAAAGATATAGCAAAATCTGCTTTTCGAACGCGCTATGGCCATTACGAGTTTTTAGTAATGCCTTTTGGTCTAACAAACGCCCCAGCTGCATTCATGGATTTGATGAATAGAGTTTTCAAACCTTTATTAGATAAATTCGTCATTGTATTTATCGACGATATTTTGGTCTACTCAAAGAATCGTGAGGAGCACGAAGAGCATCTGAAGAAAGTTCTGGAGACATTGCGAGAGCATAACCTTTACGGGAAGCTGAGTAAATGCGACTTCTGGTTGGATAAGGTTTCATTCTTAGGCCACTTCGTTTCTGGAGAAGGAGTTGTTGTCGACCCAACCAAGATTGAAGCCGTCGTGAATTGGGAGAAGCCGCAGAATGTAACAGACATCAGAAGTTTCTTAGGCCTGGCAAGGTACTACCGACGATTTGTGAAGGATTTCTCAAGGATCGCACTTCCAATGACTAAACTCACTAGAAAAGGCGCCAAGTTCATTTGGACGGACGAATGCGAACAAAGTTTTCAAGAATTAAAGAAACGGTTGACATTAGCACCAATTTTGGCAATTCCATCAGGAAGCGATGGTTTTCAAGTTTGCAGCGACGCATCAGGAAGAGGTCTAGGCTGTGTACTTATGCAGCACAAGAAGGTCATCGCCTACGCATCAAGACAATTGAAGCCTCATGAACAAAACTACCCAGTTCACGATCTGGAGCTGGCAGCGGTTATCTTTGCCTTAAAGATTTGGAGGCATTACTTGTACGGAGAGAAGTTTGAAATCTTCACCGATCACAAAAGTTTAAAATACCTCTTTACTCAAAAGGAATTGAACATGCGCCAACGACGATGGATGGAGTTTCTAAAAGATTACGACTGCACTATTCAGTATCATCCCGGCAAGGTGAACGTCGTAGCGGACGCTTTGAGTCGGAAATCCTCAGGGACACTCGCCACATTCATAGTCAACAAGTGGAGACTACACCAAGATTTTGGGAATTTGGGGGCAATCATCCGGGAGGAAGGATCGAAGTTCTTCTGTGCTAATCTAAGCATTCAATCAACCATCGTCGAGAAGATAAAAGAAAATCAAGCAATTGACCCTCAAATGATAGAGCTGATGGATGACATAAAAAACGGAGAAAAGACAGAATTCAGAAAATGTGCGGATGGTTCATTGCGATATCGAGATCGGTTATGTGTACCAAGCAATCCAGAGCTAAAGAAGGAACTGCTGGATGAGGCCCACAAGTCTCGATATACCGTACATCCGGGGAGTACGAAGATGTACCAAGACTTAAAGCGACACTTCTGGTGGAACAACATGAAAAGAGAAATTGCTGAATACGTATCAAGATGTTTATCCTTTCAGCAAATTAAAGCCGAAAATAAGAAGCCAGCGGGATTACTACAACCTTTGCCAATACCGGAGTGAAAATGAGAGCGGATCAACATGGACTACGTCACTGGGCTACCAAGAACACAGAACGGTCACGATTCGATTTGGGTAATCGTGGATGGACTTACCAAAAGCGCGCACTTCTTACCATTTAAAATTACTCAAACGGTGGACAGTCTCGCGAAGGTATATATTAAGGAGATTGTCCGATTGCACGGTGTACCAGTGAAAATAGTGTCAGATCGAGACTCAAAGCTTACGTCGGGACTTTGGAGGAAGTTACAGGAAAAGTTGGGCACCAAGCTACAATACAGCACTGCTTTTCATCCGGAAACCGACGGACAAGCTGAAAGGACAATTCGTACGTTAGAAGATATGTTACGAGCTTGCACGCTGGACTTCAAAGGAAATTGGGACGATCATTTGCCGTTGATCGAGTTCGCCTACAACAACAGCTATCAAGCAAGTATCCAGATGGCACCCTTCGAGGCACTCTACGGAAGACCTTGTCGATCGCCTATATGTTGGGAAGAAGTCGGAGAACGAAGTCTGCTTGGACCTGAACTGGTGAAAGAAACAACGGAAAAGATTCAAATTATTCAAGAACGTCTCATTACTGCTCAGAATCGCCAAAAGAGTTATGCTGACCGGGATCGCCGAGAACGTCAACACGAAGTTGGAGATCACGTATTCCTGAAGGTATCACCAACAAAAGTTCTACGATTCGGAAAGAAAGGAAAGCTCAGTCCCAGATTCATCGGACCATTCGAAGTTCTCAAGAAGGTTGGAAAAGTTGCTTATCAACTGGCTTTACCTCCTTCACTAGCCAACGTACATAACGTCTTTCATGTATCGATGTTGTGAGATTATAAATTTGATCCCACACATGTGTTAGACCCTGCACCTTTAGAAGTACAAGAAGATCTGTCTTTCGTGGAAGCGCCAACGCAAATCATCGATTGGAAAACTCATGGTCTTAGAAGCAAAAGAATTCCTCGAGTAAAAGTTCTATGGCAACATCACTCCGGAGACGATGCAACATGGGAACGTGAAGATGAGATACGCAAGATATACCCACACCTGTTCGACACTGCTTAAGGTAAATTTCGGGGACAAAATTCTTGTTAGGGGGGAAGAAAGGTAAATTTCGAGGAAGAAATTTTTATGTTTCGAAAATGCTTAAGGTAAATTTCGAGGACGAAATTTTTTTTAGGGGGGAAGAATGTGACGACCCAAACTTTTGAACCCAAACCCTAACTAGAACCGACCCGACTCAACCCAATTCAACCCGACCCGATTCGACCCAAAGCACACACACAAAAACTTATGCAAGCTATATACCTAAAACTTTTCCCTTACAACTTAAATTCCAAATCAAAACTCATCCGTAAAAGAGGAGCAGTTTTCCTTCTCCTTCTTCATTTCGATAACGCCTACCATTAATCGCAAATTCATTTCAATTGCAAACGGTCACTTCACCGAGCCTATAAGTAGAGCTCTTTCTCCTCTCTTTTCCACACCAAACATCTTCTTCAAGCTCTTGCCTTCAAAATTTTATTCTCCTCTTCCTTCTTTAAGGTATGTTTCTATTTTTAGAGTTGTATTTTATTTTCTATAAATTTTAGTTTTTAATTTGACTTTCTAATTCTTTAAACCTAGATTTATAGATTCTAAACATTTTATTCCTATATTCCTTGAAAATTATAGTTCTATATTCTGTTTTTGGTTGTAATAAATCTGTTTTTTTTATAGTTTAAATCCTGGTTTATATTTTAAAGGACTGGTTTATATTTCAACTCTACATTTATAATCCTGATTTATATGGTGAATTTATACTTTGGTTCTAGTTTTTAAAACCTAGTTTTATGAACTGATTAGATCCTGGTTTGATTCTATTTTTGTAAGCTGAAATTATATTTTAAAATTCTGTTTTATATTGGTTTATAAAATTATAATCCTGATTTTATATTCTAAATTTTGGTTTTATATGCTGATGATGTATTTTAAAATTCAGTTATAATCTAATGTAAATTATATTCTGGTTTTATAAACTAATAACTTTATATGCTGATTTTTCCAACTTTATATATATTAGAAAATTGGTGTTATATTTTATATTCTGATTTTATAAATTAAAAAAATTGGATATTCTTATTTGTATATTCTAACTTTATATTGTAAAGACCTGATTTTATATATGAATATTTTATATTTCGGTATTTTATTGATATGTTAAATCTGTGTTTTTAAGCTGATATTCTGATTTATAATTGGAAAATAGGAACTTCTAGTTTTATTCCGATTTTTATTTTAAAACTCTGATTGTACACATTTAAATCTCTGAAAATATATTTCAATAATCTGAAATTATATTCTGTTTAATCTGATTTATATTCTGTGTTTTACATGTAAATCTGGAATTATATTAAATTAATATTCTGTATTTAATCAGATTTATTAATCTGTTTTACAAATCCGAAATTATAATCTGTTTTACAAACCTGATTTTTATACATTTGATTTTTATAACCTGTTTTTATAACTTGTATAAATATGATTTTATTTTACTATATAATCTGATTTTATATTCTGTTCGGTTTCTATTTTTAATTATACTCTGACTTTATATTCTATTTTTATAATCTAACTTTATATAGTCTGTTTATATGCTAGTTTTATAGTAAAATATAACTATATTACGATATTAAAAAGGATTTAAGTAATTGTTTAATATTATGGGTTTTAAAACTGATTATTAAAGTTGTTTAAATTAAGAATTTTAGATATTAGATTTGAAATATCTAGTTAGAATCCAACTTTACATCGATAACCTACCCTAGTTCGTTTTTATTCTTGACCGAGTTTCCCTTGTGCCCAGATAACTACTTGAAACCGTGAAACTTCACACCACCTTCACAAGACCTTTGAATATGACATCTGAGGCAAGTAGTCTATCCCATAACATGTTTTTAATACGTACCTTATTAGTAATGATGCAATTGTTTTACCTAGTATATACAATAAAAATGATAAGTAGATGGTTGAATGGTTATTGATAGCATGTATAATCCTAGACTTGTCTTATTCAGTCATGATTATTTCATTTTGATTAATGTTAGAAAAATATAAATGTCGTAAGCATTGTATAGTCAGTTTATTCATCATATGATCTAATCAGCTTGAAATATCATCTTGTGAGAATTTATAAAACCTTATTTGGAAATTTGACAAATGAAACTGATATGAATGACTGTAGAAATGATGAATATTGTATGATTTTGATTAAGATCCCCATGGGGCCGCATGATAGTATTGGATGAAAGGATCCATTTGTGTACTTCCGTAATACGAAGTAAACCCGTCAAACCGGATCGGCACGATTGACAATGGGATTGATGAATGTATGGAGCCCTCCTTGTGACTGGCATCCATGATAAATGATGAATGATGATGTAAATGCAAATGCACTTGGATCGGTGCTATTGATTAACAATCGTACAATATATAAAGTACAATTGTAAATTAAGTTATTTTCTTTATATTGAATCATTAGATGGTGTAGCTAACAATAATTCTATTGATATGAAATTCTCAATTTGAAACTGATAAAAGTGACAAAAGAAGTTATATTATTATTGGGGGTTGTTGAGTTTATCTCACCCCGTTGCTATTTAATTTCAGAAACCAGACCTCGTGGTTCAGAAGTTGCACTTCAGGAGAAGACCCTAGAAGACTTGTTGGTTTAGCCTTGGTTAGGAAGTGTTTAAACGTTGTAATTGAAAATAACTGTAATTTGAATTTTTAATGAGAATGGACCGTTGTGTTTCTTTTATTTGAAATTTGATTATTGAATATGTTCATGTGCCGAAATGGATCATGTATCGGATTTCGGGGCGTGACAGTTGCTCTCAAATATAAAACTTAGGCTTCGCTTCCATGTTTAGCCACAAAAAAATATATAAAATAATAATAACTGCATAGTGATTTAGCTGGCATGGATTGTAAATGTTTGCATATTGCTAAATAAATTAAATTAATAGGATTAATCAAACACATGGATGGAATTACTAGCGAATAGTTGCAAATCAAAATACTACTCTTGCATATCATTAAAAAAATATAGAAGTGCAACTATTTAGACCCTAACACCTAAGACCAGAATTTGAATTTCAAGGGGGAAATTTTAAGTGGTGGTTTCAAGAGTAGGTTTTTGAGTTGCAACTATTCGCTCCCGTGAGTTAAATATCTTTGTAAATTTTTTTTATTGAAGGTGCTTTTAAAAAAAAATGTGCGTAACTGCAAAATGATTTGGCATAGATTGCAAATATTTGTAAAAACTGTTAATTTTTTGCTGACAAAATATGAAATTACAAGAGGTAACCAACACGATAAATTAAATTAAAGTTAAAACTAGAGAAACCGCAACACTCAAACCCTAGCATGAGTCTCCAACATCTACGATCCATTAATAAAAATCAGCCACAACAAATCGAGATTTCCAAATCATCAAAAAACGAAGAACTTACCTGTATACGAATCAAAATCCGACTAAAATCAAAGAAACCACGAAACTCAAACCCTATTACGATTCTCCAACATCCACAATCATTCATAAAAAGCCAGTCACAACAAATCGAGATTCTGAAAACATCAAAAACCAAGAACTTACCTACACCTCCGACCAATGACATCGAAAACCAAAGACCTCCAAATCCCAAGGAAGTCGAAACGACGACAAATTTGACTTCGCGGACAAGAAACCAAAAATGAAGAAGATAACTAAGAGTTGGGTTGCGATAAGGAGATAACTTCTGGAATGGGCAATGGGTGGACGTCACGCCGCAATACGTGAACTCGCGCTTATCGCCCGCGTACTTTGGGGAATATCGACGAATGGCAGTGTAGAGAAATTAGGCGGCGAAAGTTGCCGTCTATTTAAGTGGCTCTCTTTGAATCTTCCTTAACCTTTTCCATATCGCACTCTCGAACCGCCACGCAAGTTTGTCGTTCTTTGAGACGTGATCGTGGTCGTTCGTCATGGAACGGACGGTTACAAAAAGAAAGATGTGGGAGCAATTAGCTGCACAAATGCACTCACAAAGTTCGCCAAGCACGTGTTTAAAAGAAAGGTAGCTCTATTCCCATGTGCCTAATTAGGCTGTACCTTCGGAAAAGAAAGATATGGGAGAAATTAGCTGCACAAAGGCACTAACAGAGTTCGCCAAGCACGTGTTTAAAAGAAAGGTAGCTCTATTCCCATGTACCTAATTGGGCTGGACCTTTAGAACACGGGTGTCAATCAGTTTTTGTTTGCAAGTGCTACATATCTCAAAAGAGTACTTTTAAATACACTCACTAGATCTTTGAGTTCATCCATGTTGAAACACATTGATTGCATTAAATCGGACGATAGAGATTGTTTGTTGTTCCAATCTTTTACCCGGTGAATCTTGAGATGATGGACATATCATCAGACAATCAATTTTTTATTTCATATGGTATACACCCCAAAAAATAATCTTAAAATCAATTTTATACGTGCACGTGATGTTAAGCTCACTTTTCTGAGATTTATATCATGTGAAATAAAATATTGACTGTCTGATGATACGCCCAAGTTCTCAAGATCCATTGTGTGAAACAGAGTCAATGCATTTCAACGTGGGTGAACTTAAAGATTCGGTAAGTGAATTTAAAGATAGTCATCTCAAAAACTATGTTTTAACATAATATGCCTCACTCGTTATAAAATAAATGAATGATATGCATTTGGTATGTTAGTGTTATATATATATATATATATATATATATATATATATATATATAACTAGAATAAAAAACTTGACCGTTTTGATAGCATTAAAGTTGAGGTCCATTTGTGAAAGATTTGGACCATTCAGAATAGTGCCATGCTGACTGTCATTTGAGTGATATTTGAGGCTCTCATCTAAGTATTTTTTATGCAAAAGATTGATATAAAAATATTTTTATCACATTATTTAATGTCAAAGGGCATCATCTGACTTGATGATTGGCGATTGATCAAATATTTCGTGTTTATAGATCTTTAAATCATATAACCTTCAAAAAATAGCGTACAAAATGTTCTCATATAGCACAGGTCCTCAAATAGCCAATCTTTCTTTTCAACGGATAGCTCTATTTGCACCTGTTAAACTCTAAGAGCACCGACGTTAGTGCTCGAAGTGTTTCAACCATGCAAACAAAGCTATCATCTTTTAAATGGTGTGTTTGGGACAATTTTGTATGTGCAAGGAATGGCTCCCTTTTTATATTCGATAAAAAATATAGGTAGCTCTATTCACACCTACATAGTTATCTGTTACGTGAAAGCTCTCAAATTAATCAATGATCTTATAATAAATAATCAAATAAAAACGCAAAATAATAAAAATCAAACACAATCACACAAAAGATAATATTTATGTGATTATGTAATTTGTCTATATTCATGAGCAACGATAATTCACTATATTGATAATTACACAAGAATACAAGAAAACTTAAATCTTACCAAAGCTCTCCACAAAACTTGGATAGGTTTACCAAAGCTTTTTTTCACCTTAATTCGTCCAAGAATTTTTCCCCAATATATAGAAGACCTAAATCAAACTTTTAATCGAAGAGAACGGTTGAATATAGAGTGTAAACGCAATTGGATCGTCGTGGGTCGCTCGAGCGACTTAGACAAGAAAAATCACCCTTAGAATAGTATATTAATTGCTCTAGCGAGAATTAAAGTTGTTCGAACAATTTATACCAGTAAGTTTTCCTCTTATGGGCGATCCATCTCGCTCAAGCGAGCCGAACAAGTTAGAATCTAAACAATATTATCAGAGTGTGCCTACACCGAAAACTAATTGACTGCTTTGAATAAGGATGGAGATTGGTTTTCATCTTAATCTTTCAATCAATTAATGTGGAGACTAAGGGTACCATCGAAAGGTCATTTTTCAATTTCACGTGACAGATCTCAAAAACGTGAGTCAAAAAACATGTATGACACCACATCACAATTAAATGTGATTTTAGGATCACTTTTTTCAATAGATGTCTTGTGGAAGGGAAATTTACCTGACCGACCCTGTCAGATGTACCTTTTACTGCAGAGACCCTATAGTTTCACCTTTACCCGAATCGATCCGCTGCTCGCCGAGCCGACTACCGCCTTTAGGAAATACCGGATTTACCCCCATTGTAATAAATAGCCGCCTTCACCAAACCCTACATTGTTTACCTTTTTACTTTTCTACTTTTTCGTTTGAAATCAGTGGAGAGGCGGTCGATAGTCGCTAGCATTCCGTTCTTTAATCTTCAAGTTACCAGACCTGTAAGTAGCTAGTAAAAATAATTAATTTCTGTTGATTTTTTTTTCTTCCACTTTCATCGGTGCACATTTTGAAGTAAATTTTATCGTTATCGATTGCGTATACAATCGATAACGATTTCGCCAACATTTTCTTTTTCGTCCCAAATGATCTGAAGAGGATCTAATTCTGGTGGGTCGTTTGACATTGGGAAATATGGGGGCTGGTAGGGATAATAGGGATGATTCATTTGCTGTTGATGATGAAAAATCATTTGCAGGTGATGGTTAGGGATAATAACGAAAGCGATTGCATATATATGCAATCGCTATCGATTGCATATATATGCAATCGCTATCGATTGTATATGCAATCGCTTTCGTTATTATCCCTAACCATCACCAACAAATAATTTTCCACCATCAGCAGCAAATGAATCATCCTTATTATCCCTAATATCAATGTCAACGACTGATAAAACACCTCAAAACCCACCACCACCACTAGAATTAGATCCTCTTCAATTCCTTTGGGACGAAAACGATGAAGTAATGAAAATTTTGGCAATGGAAGAAAAGAATAAGAAAAAGAAGAAAAAAGGGGAAAAAATTGGACAATTGTATATACTATCGATTGTTAATGCGATCGACGTCGATTGATTCAACAATCGATGATGATTCCCTAAACAATCGTCATCGATTGGGTACACAATCGGGGACGATCGCATTACCAATCGGTGACGATTGTGTACATAATCGATGACGATAGTTTAGAGAATCAGCGAGTTTTTTTATCTAGCCTGATTATAAACATTCTCTTTTAATTTTATTACAGTTCATATACAGAAGCTGGCAAAATAGTTGTACAACGTGCTGTTGGCAAATGTTCTCCTGCTGGCATTTCGAAGATCTTCGAAGACGCTAGCCCGCAACGAAAAGAGATGCTAAGTGCATCAGTTTTCAGGGGAATATTCCAAATGCCAAAGGGTGTTAGTTTTGCTGGAGATGTTGTGGATGCCATGTTAAGTTTTTGGGTTGAGAAGAACCACTTCCGAATCGGGAGGAGAGATGTCTATCTTCGGGAGATGGACGTTGCCTTAATTTTGGGCCTTATAGTTGTTGAACCCCAAGAGCATTCCCCTTCCATTAAAGCACCTGAAGTAGAAACAATTCGATACAAATATTTTCGGGGACTAGCGCCCGGAAAAATTATGCGGTCTCATATTGATAGTGGATTGAGGCTAGCGCAAAGTGATGAAGACTTCGTCAAATTGGCTCTTCTTTTTGTTCTATGTACATTCCTTTTTCCCGGGTCCCATCTTCAATTGTCGGAAGCCCACGTTGAACTCGTTGATGACGTGGAAAATTTCAAAAAAATCCCATGGGGTCTCTACGTCTTCAAAGACTTGCTAGAGTATATAGAGAAGGGCGTGGCAAATAGAAAGACAGCCGACAACGATAAAGTCCTTAAGCCATATAATATTTATGGCTGTATGTGTTTACTTCAGTGGTAGGCCTATGAGATGCTGCCTGACGTCTCACCTCAAAGAACATCAATGCTAAACCCTTTCCCTCGATTGTTGAAGTGGGCGGAGAAGCCCCAAACGAGGAATAAAGGCTACACTATTGCAAAGATGGTCGACAGCAAGGTATGATGTCGTTTTAACTAATTCAAATATGTAAAGGTAAAATTATAACAACTTTAAAGAATAATATGAAGGATCCCGATTACCAAATCAATCGATATCGATTGCCTATGTAGTCGGAAACGATTGATTAAACAATCGCTATCGACTACCTACACAGTCGGGATCGACTATCTACACAATCGGTATCGATTACCTACACAATCGGGATCGATTATCTACACAATCAGGATCGATTACCTACACAATTAGTATCGATTATCTACACAATCGGGATCGATTACCTACACAATCGGGATAAACTGTAAATGGAATCAGTTTCCACTCTTTAAGCAGTCTTTAATTTAGAGTGATTTTTTAATTTCTATAAAATTTTCTATGTTATTTTACAACCTGTCCTTTTTCGTAACAGATTAACGCTCCCCTCGAACCCGTTACCTTCGAGATGGACATACCACTCGTAAGGGATTATCAGCGGGTTTTAAATTCTGTTGGGGGGGAAATTGGGGGGAAGAGGAAAGAGGTTGAGGAGGTCAAGAAAGCTGTGGAAGTTGATCTTCGTCCCAAGAAGAAAAGAAATATTCCTCTCAAAGAAATTGAAGAGGAAGAATTTGAAGACGAAACAACGTCTGACGAAGGCCCTTCGTCAGATGAGGTCCAAGGCCAATTAGACCGGCCTAAAAGGGTTGCCGCGAAGACAACCAGCAGTACACCATCCTCCTCTAATCAAGAGTTGTTGAGGAGGATTGATGCTTTGGAGATGGATAACTTGAAACTCAACCAAAAAGCCAGTAATTTGGAAGAGTTAGTTAACCAATTGGTGGAAGGGAATAAGCGGCTGGTGGAGGAGAATATGCTCCTCCGAACACAATGCAACTCCTTTGAAGAACGACTCACTTCAAGGGATATTCAATTGCAAACGGCGGATCACTTCAACAAGTTGATCCGGAAAGAGCAAGGAAAAATTATAGAACTCCTTCAAACGATAATGGAGGTGACACCCAAGGTATGATTGGCAGTGTAGTCTGCTTTAATTTGATTTTTTATTTATTCGATTGTTTACCGATCGTATTTACAATCGATAGCGATTTCATATACAATCGGTAACGATTGCATTTACAAGCATTACCGATTGCATTGACAATCGATACCGATTGCATTTACAATCAATACCGATCGTATGTGCAATCGGTACTGCTTGTAAATGCAATCGTTAGGCGATCGGTACCGAATGTAAATACGATTTATATTGTTTTAAGAAGTCATTCTGTTCTCTGTTTTCTTATTTATCAATTTTATGTCTTTCGATGTTCAGGATGGTGTTGTTTCGAAGTTACTATCGGAAGTGTCTCTCGCTGCCGATATTGGACCACAACTTCTTTGGTCCAAATTGACCGAGGATCGTCGAGATGTGGCACCAGCTCCTCCCGCCTAAGAGGATTTGGCAGCAGCTGATAACCAATCCCACGATGATGATGATAAGGGTGGTCTGGCAGTTGATGAGCAATCCAAGCAGCCAGTAGATGCTCGCCTGAGGCCTAGGATTAAAGTTAAACCAGTTGCCTCGAGGCCTAGTACATTAAAGAAACAGGCGATAAAAATTAAAAAACCGCCAACAGTGACGATGCCCCCTCCTACGGAGGAGCTAACAGATGAGCAGAGGTTCATCAATGCCATCTGGACAGCTCCCGAAAAGGATGCCGAGTAAGTTACTTTTTTTTCGAATTTGTCCTTTTTTCGGTGATAGTAACAACTTAGTTACTTCGTTTTGAATTAAAACTTGGCCATTATATTTCATGCAGCATCTACGTAAGCTCCGTGGGTGATTATACACTCCGGATGCATACGTTCAAATGTCTGGAAGGGACGGCATACTTAGACAATCTTGTAAGTAACGAAATCTCTCATATTAAATTTTCAAGTTTTCTAAAAGTAAAGACTGACTTGGAAATGGAAAGATGGCCCAGATATACAAAATCGATTGTTTACACAATCGCGGCGATTATATTATCGATGCAGCCTCTCTACGCAATCGCTAACGATTGTCTGAATTGTCGATACCGATTAGCTAGACAATCGCTAACGATTGTCTGAGCAGTCGATACCGATTAGCTAGACAATTGTTACCGATTGTCTGAACAATCGATAACGACTCCGCATTTACTGAAATTTGTTATCTTTTCAGATCATGGGAGCCTATCTAAGACTTTTGGAAGTCATGGATGACACTGCTCATCCTGAACTTGGTGATAAGTTCTTCCTGATGAGCCCCACCGGTTTGTCATATATCGGCATGGATTATAACGATTTCAGATTCTTTGTTGAAACTGAAAAACTCAACCAAAAACCGATGGCAACGCAAATTGAACGATGGGCTGCTCTAAAGGAAGAAACCAACCCAGGCAAGAAGATGCTCCAAAACTTCTTCTTCAATAGGTGGAGGAATCTGTGGGCTCACCAATGCAACACGGTACATTACGCTCTCTGCAAACTTTGTTCATTCATAATTTCCACCATAGTGTCCTCTAATATATTAATAATATTATTCATTTCAGATATTTGTCCCAGTCCATAGCAACACTCCTTTGCATTGGGCCCTTGCGATCGTTAAGGTTTTAGAACGATCGGTAATGATCGTTAATCCAATTTTGGATAGGCCATCGAAGGACAAGTATCCTCTACAAATAAACATACTGGTAAGAATCGTCCACACCTTCAAAATTGTCTAAACAATCGATTACAATTAATTATACAATCGGTAACGATTGATTACACAATCGCTAGCGATTGCCAAAACGATCGACAACGATTGATTATACGATCGACAACGATTGATTATACAATCGACCACGATTGATTATACAATCGCTATCGATCGTTTAGGCAATCGATCACATATATTTCTTGATATTTTTTCTGCTTAAGTAGCTTATCTTATCAAACATTATCTGACATTAAACTTTTCTAAACAGACCAAATATCTTCCCGCTGTTTTACATGTACACGGAGACTCCACTGCATTGGAAGCTGCGACCTATCCGTGGTCAAGTTCTGATTGCAAGGTCAAATCCATGCCCCGACAGAGCAATGGTTAGGACTGTGGGGTATTTGTTTTGAAGTACATAGAGTACTTCATGTTGAGGAAGAAATTTGACTTTAGCCAAGGCAATATGAGTCAGATCATGGCAAAAATTGGACAAGCCCTCGCTAAATTTACTGCCGATGGAGAAGTCGAGAGAGTTATGGATGAAGAACCTAGCACTGATGCAGTAGCATCCTAGTTTATTTCTAACGTTAAAATTGTATTAACTTGAACGATTATTTGTAAACGAAAATTTTATATTTTAAGTGTAAAAATAATCATGTTTTTTTTTTTTAATTTATAATATCAAGTATGTAAAATTTATATGGGCTGCTTAACATTAGGTGGAGGAAGCAATCAATGTCGATTGCAGAAGTAATTGATGTTGATTGCAGAAGCAATCGATGTCGATTACAGAAGTAATCGATGTCGATTGCAGAAGAAATCAATGTCGATTGATTATGCAATCGACATCGATTGCAGAAGCAATCGACTTCGATTGCAGAAGCAATCGATATTGCCTTAAATTCGAAAATCAGGTTGGATACAACCGCAATGGAGTTACAATTCAAACCCAATTCTTACCAGGGATCAACACTTCTTTACATTTTTAGGGGAATTTACATCTAGTGGGAAATTTTGCCGACTTCTTGTACTGTATCAACCCACCCATGGGACCAATTGCCGTGCAACTCCAGCGATTGTGACCATACTCTTTGCACCTGCCACACTGTAGGGCCCTAACTTCACCCTTAGACCTTATCCTTCTCTTTCTCGGACGTCCGGCTTGCTTTCGACAATTGTAGGGTGGTTTTACTTTCATATTTTTTGGCAGATGCTCAGCTTGGAATGCCCATTGGCTTTTATCGAGAGTGGGAAGCCATTGTTCGTCGTATATTTGTCTAAAGCAAGCAGTGAAAAACCACTTCTCACAGAAGTTATGGTAATCGTAACTTCTCCGATTGATAGTTGCCATGGCATGAGAGCAAGGCAAGCCATGAATAAGCCAACGACGGCAAGTACAGGTCTTGTGTTCTAAGTCGACGTGATGAATGAAATTTCTGAAATTGACTTGAAATTGATCGCGCCCGTATGGTTGAGCTCTCTTTCTACCGGCCCATTGCAGTACCTTCTTCATATGCTTGTCTGCTTTTGGACAGAGTATGGTGGTCCATTTCTTAGATATCTCTCTGCGCTTTTAAAAATGGTCGGCGACTTTCTCTCTAGTAGTTTTGATTAGGTCGATAATTGGTCTCTCTCGAGCTATCTTTAATACGCTGTTTAAGCTTTCGACATTATTCGTAGTCAGAGAATCATATTGCCTTCCTTTCATATGTGCGTGTGCCCAATGCTTTGGGTCTATTTTCAAAATATACTCTACGGCCCAAGGATCAGCAGGATCTTCCTTCATTTTGTTAATAAAATAATCAAATTTCTCTATTGAATATGCACGCGCGGCGCACCACCATAAACCCTTCACATTGTTCTTTGGATACTTGTGTTGCAAATTTTGTGTCATATGTCGCATGCAATAGTTGTGGTGTGCGTTAGGGAAGATATGCTTGACCGCCTTAGTTAAACCCTTCGACCTATCCGTGATAAAAATGAAATCTTCGATAAATTCACCGATTACGAACGCACCTACTCATTCAAGAAACCACATCCACGTATCCTCTTCTTCTAATTCGACGACGGCAAATGCTAACGGTAATATATGGCCATTACCGTCTTACCCTGAGGCAATAAGTAGGATCCCTTCATAACGTCCCCGTAGGTGTGTGCCATCTACAAGCTGTGTGTGACGAAGTGTACTATGGTAGCTATGAATGCAGGGGCCGAAACTTCAAAAAAATCTTTGAAATTTACCGTCAAGCGTTAGTTGAAAGGATGTTCGTATATTAGGATCTACCCTCTCCATCTCCTTCACGTAGGCTGGTAGATCTACAAATTGTCGTTCCCAACTGCCTCTAATATCATTAAGGGCAAGTTCTTTCCCCCTCCAAGCCTTAGCATATGAGATTTGTACATTATAAGTTTTTGTAATATCAAATATTATCGACGCCGGAGTATAGTCGAATCCTTCCATAAGTTTCTCCCGTACATAATTAGCTACGAACGAGATTGTTGCATTACGGTGACCGTGCGGTCCGATCTTAGCGGCCCCGCATGTGTGAGTACTATTGAACGTCTTAATTTGGAAAGTGTCGAGCCCATTTAATTTAGACGCATGTATTCACCATGAACAACCAGTTTCGTAGCATGCGGCTGTCACTCGATAATTAACAGTTTTCAAAGGCCGAATTTGAAAGTTTTTCTCCACTGCGTGCTCTTTCAATGCTCTTTGAAATGTTTGTTTATCTCTAAAGATCTCTCCAACTTCAAACGTCCAATTCCGATATTCGATTTCCACCTCTTGATCGGAAGACTCATCCGATGTCTCTGACACTTCGTAAGCTCCATCTACTAATGGATTATCAATGCCCCTCGTAAAATATTTCAGATCCTCTTTTATAAACCCATCCGGTTCATCATCATAATCTTCGACGTTCTCTTCACCAGCAGTGTTTTGAGGTGGTTCACTAGATCCTTCTTCACCGAAGGGGTTCTGATGTGGTTGACTAGGCCCTTCACGGAACGGGTCATGACATGGTTGACTAAGCCCTTCACCGAACTGATTTTGACATGGTTGACTAGTCCCTTCACCAAAGGGGTGATTATATGTATGGAAATAGGGTTGAGCTCCTTCGTTAATCCCCATCAATGGCATAGTAGAACATAATTCGTGAGTCATCCAATTTGTGAATCCACCGGAAAAGATATGATGAAAATCGCCTTCATCCCCCACTCTTAGAGACGTATAGTCTAACTCTTGACTACAATGTGCCCCATGCATATTTTGTAGTGGGTCATCATATGATTCAACTGGGGCATGGTTTAGATCAATAGTCATCTTCATGGTGGATATGTTTCCCGCAAAATCGCCGTCATCACCTAACTGAATAGTATCATACGTAAGTCCTTCCTCAAACTTATATGGCTGGAAGGAATGGTTACTCATAAAATCAGTCCCACCTAGAGGTACATGTTTAGCTTCGAATCAGAAGGAGGATGGTTCTTTAATGATGAATACCTTTATAATGTCCGACCCGGATTTATAAAACGAAAATAGGGTGGCCAAATCATCCGAATCCAAAACGTCGACAAGCACAGGGGTGTTCACTATTTGCATAGAGAACTTTATGGAAATTGTTTCATCTGCTCTCGCAAAATTGACAACAGAAATTTGCCTTCTAAACCGTTCATAAGATATACCCGTCAATATTGTAATAACCCTCCGGCGGCCACCTTGATACAAACCATCATCGTTTACAATTTGGTCATCAAAGTGACAGAGAAGAGGAATTTCCACACCAGACATCACCTGTTTAAGAAGGAGAAAAAAGGAGTCATAAGACGAATAAATATGACAAATTGGTAGCAAAACAACTGATATCCAATTGGTAGCGATTAACTACTCAATCGGTGGCGATTGGAAACTCAATCGGTGCCAATTGGATACTCAATTGTAGCGATTGGTTATCCAATCGTAGTGATTAACTACTCAATCGGTGCTGATTGAGTATTCAATCGTTCCCGATTGATTATACAATCGCTAACGATTGAGTATCCAATCGGCACCGATTTCAAATAAATGCAGGAGTGAATATTCAATCAATATCGATTGTTTATGAAGTCGTTGACGATTGGTTAATCAATTGTTAGCGATTGAATATGCAATCGCTAACGATTGGATACTCAATCGAGGTATATCTTACAATCGACCATCTCCTGCATTTACTTACAATCGATATCTATTCTTTCCAAAAGTTAATTCGATATGGTTTACAGTGGATCTCAATATACCTCGCGTCGGAATGGAAAACTGCGCAGGATCTTCAGTTTAAACTGTAGGATCTTCAGTTTACAGTGGATCTTAACTCCAAATGGCAAAATGTCGGAGCTTCTTCTCCCAAACCTTTATTTTCTTCTTCCAGTTAGCAGATCTGAGGCAGAAGACGTCGTAACCTTCACCACCTCTTTAGCACATATTAAAATGAGGAGAAAGGGAACGTATTTGGGTTAAAGAAAGTCAGAGAAGGGGGTAATATGGACTTTTTATTCTCCTTATGGTCGGCTCGGCGCGCAGCGGGTCGATTCGGGTAAAGGTGAAACTATAGGGTCTCTGTAGTAAAAGGTACATCTGACAGGGTCGGTCAGGTAAATTTCCCCTTGTGGAAACCAAAACGGACTGCGTGATTGACGATTTTGGTCATAAGATCAATTGTGTGGAAAGTACTCCTGACTCCTGCACCTAATTAAAAGCAATCGATGAATTATTTCCTCCGTATGCAAGAGTTATCAAAAATAACATATGGGTAGCTCTATTTGAGCCGACCTAATTACGTTATACCTAATCATTAAGGGCACATATGCTAAAAATCACACACTTCGATGAATTAGAAGATGGAGGTGATTTTCATTCCAATCTTTGGCGCAACAAATCTTTTTTACCATAGCTTGCTATTAAATAATCAATTTTTTATTTAATGTGACATAAATCCGAATAATGACCCTAAAGTCATGTTTAAATGAGAAGTGTCACATCTTTTTTGCGTCACTTTTATGGATCTCTGTCACATTGAAACAAAAATTGACCGTTTGATGGTATATCCATGGTCTAAAGATCCATTTTGTGAAAGATTGGGATGAAAATCGATCTTCATTGTAGGATTCAAAGCAGCCAAAATATATATACACACATGTGTGACCGCATGTATGTTTGAACTTTTGTATCACTTTTGAGTCTCATGGATATGCATAACCATATTTACTTTTGCATATGTAGTATTTTATTTATTTATTTTTTAAGGATGTCATACGGCATAGATAGCTCAAATGTAGTGTTTGTACAAACTTGCATGCAAAAATGATCAACTTTTACTATAGCACATTGAGAGGGGACCCGCACAAAAGGCAAAGCAGGCATAGGAATTAGAACTCACGGCATGTGCTTCCACAAGGAAAGATAATACCATTATACCAGTTGAGCTATTGCACATGCTATTAAATGGTGTACATAGAGCTTCATTTCCCACTCTTTGCGTAACATGATTTTGATCTCATCATATGATCTAATAACTTGCTAGCTGAGTGTGACAGCCTCATTAATCTGTGCGCTAGCATGAAGGCATGACAACCTTAGAACTGGGCACTTAGCTAGCAAGAAGGCAAGCGGACCTTGTAAGCTAGCCGTGTAACGCGTGGGCACAGAGGCACGCGGCCCTGCGATGCGTGCATGAGTCCCTGATGCATGATGCGACGGTGACCCGAACTAAGCTGCGATCTAGTATGGTGGCTAACACGTGAAGGGCTTAGAATGTGGTGCTTCGCAGTGGAGCACGCGACGTGGTGTCAAGAGGGCATGCGACGTCTTGGTGCTATAAGGCACATAATGCGGTGCTCCGCGTAGGGGCACGCGGCATGGTGTCAAGAGGGCACGCGACGTCTTGGTGTCATAAGGCACGAAGTGCGGTGCTCTGCATAGGGGCACGCGACGTGGTGTCAAGAGGACACTCGACGTCCAAGTGCTATAAGGCACGTGAGGCAGTGCCATGGTGGCACGCGATGTAGTGTTAAGAGGACACGCGACATCTAGCTTGTATGGCAAGCGATGTGGTGTCAAGAGGGCACGTGATGCGATGCTAAGAGGGCACGCGACATCTGGGTGCAATGACGGACCCGATATGGTGTCGAGTTGACACGAGACACAGTCACGACTTAGACGTGATGCGGTGCCATGAGAGTACGCCATGTGGTGCCATGAGGGCATGCGACATGAGGGCCTTGCGACATGATCGCGACACGGACGCGACATGGTCGCGACATAGTGCTATGTTGGACATGAGGCCATGAGGGCCTCGTGACGTGGTCGCGATGCGGATGCGACATGGTCGCAAGGGACGTTGATGCGTGACCTCGCAAGCCATGTGGGCTTGGAGGATGGCACTGGGTGCCACGGTCAGAGGATCGTGTGCCATGTTTAATGGCAAGACACCACCTTTGCAGGTGTGTGCCACGGGCAGGAGGCCGTGTGCCATGGTGGTATGACAAACCAAGGGGTTTGAGGGTTTTATGCTACTTTGCCTAAGTTGGTCTTTGGACCATATACAGGGGGAAGGGAGCTGTGGAGCTATTCTCCCACACATGGGGCCTTGCATTGCGGGACGAGCGCATGTGCTTTCTAGGTTAGGGGTGGGCCTAGAACATCGCTGCAGCAATGCGGCACTGCGGCGATGCCATGTGTCACCTGGGGTGAGGTTACCCTGTGGCCCCGTGCCGACGTCGCGTTGCACATGGGTCGGTGACCTCACTGGGGCACTCAAGGGCTACGTGGGGCCAGCGCACACTAATGAGGGCCGAGAGCGGAGTGTGTTGATCGTATGCTTATGCTTGGTTTGGAGAGCATGAAGAGCTGCATGCTACTCCAAGTGTGCTGGTCACGTGAACCACACACGTTGGTTGGCTTGAATGGCATGAAGAGATGCATGTTGTTGTCTAAAGCGAGGAACTAGTGCTTTGCACAGGGTGAAGCTAGGCAGGCCAAGTGGCACTGAGGTGCTGGCATGCGTGTCGCGGTTAGACACGATGTATTGAGTGGGTTTGCCTCAAGTGAAGGCAACCACGACGCGGGAGTTCCCGTCCTCTAAGCTGGTGGTATCAGATTGATGGTTGGATATGAGGTCTCGCTGTGCGCGGCAGCAAGATATTGCACGAGCGTGATAACCAATGTTGGGTTATGCTTCGTGAGAAAACTGGTATCGGAGTTAGGCTAGCCTCGCCGTAGCGGCAGCGAGGCGCCGCACGGGCGTCGAAAAAAGTTACCCCGTGACATGAGAGCCTATTGCTTGCTTACACAACATTATATGAGCAACCCTAGGTAGGGCTCTCAATGTTAGGGTTGACTTGATGCTCGATTCACTTAGCCCAGCACGACCTGGCCTGATTGACTGCTCCAACCCTAGGCACCCATTCAAATGATTGCCGATAGTAATAGATTTATATTTTTGTCAAAAGTCATTTAAAATATTGACAAATAAGCCATTTTTAATGATTATTAATGCTCGTAGAGTTATGCAATTAGTTGCACAACAATTGAGCACTTACAATATTTATTGGGTAACTCTATTCGCGCCAACAGGGTTTCTGAAAGCGTACAGTCTGAAACCTTTTGAAACCCATTGACTACTATGAATTGGAGAGATTGTTTTTCACCTCGATCTTTCACACAAGGGATCTTAAGACCATGAGCACACCATTAGATGGCCAATTTTTTATTCCATGTGACATAAATACCCAAAAGGTGACCCTTAATCATATGACATACATCACACTCAAACGTGATTTTAGCGCCATTTCTTGGATTTGTGATACGTGACATAAAAAATTGCCCATATGATGGTAAGATCATGGTATCAAGATTCATTGTGTAGAAAATCATGGTGAAAAAACATCTCTATTGTTTGATTCCCAGGAGTCAATGATTTGAAGGGATTTCGGATGTTGGTTTTTCAAAAAACCTGTTAGGTGCGAATAGAGGTCCCCTATTATAGTTTATAACAAAGGAGGACACTATGTGAGAAGCATTTACAGCTAATCCCATGAGAAGGACCCATTACAAAATAAGGTATATGAGTGCATTGGAACCATCCATTTTAGATGTTATTTAATTAACGTTTAACTTTTAACTGACTTCACACAAAAAAAGCTTCCCGCAAAACAGAAATTGACAAAAGGTAGAAGCAGCAAAACAAACTGTGAAGCAGTCCACCAGTTTTTCTAAGTTGTAAATGCAAGAAGACTACATAGGGAGGGTAGTCTAAATTTTGAAGATGCCTTAAAAGATGAAAAGCTTTTAATGAGTACTGGCTTTTAGAACAAGAAGCCATTCGAATTCTGTTCTTGTCAAGTAGTCAACTTTTGGACCACTCTAGCTAACTTTCACTATAGAGGAATCTCAGTTCCATAGACTACCAACAAAAGGTGCACATGGCGTTGTCCAATCAAGACACCCACAAGAGACTTCACCAAACATGTTCTCAATCGTCCGATCATTTGGATGGCTAAGATTAACGGGCATGATCAGCTTTTTAAATTCCATGTTTCCCTATATATTTTCTTGGTTAAAGTGAAATTTATGGGAGTCCAATGTTGTTTGGCTCTAACTTGGAGAGTTTGAATTGTATTTGGATTATAATTTGGAGGTTGGCTCTAATTTAGAGGTTGAATTGTAGTTTGACTCTAACTTGTGATGGCACAGTTATGTTCAGACTCTATATAAAGCTAATTTCTCTTAGATTAGAAGTAGAATTTGTTTCTTCTATATAAAGGGAAAACTTTTACCCAAATTATAGAATAGAGTTGAAATATCATTTTAAAGCTTTGAAAAATCTATCTAAGGTTATGAGGAGAGTTTTGGTGATGTTTGAGTATTTTTGTATTCTTGTGTAATCATCAATATAGTAGATTATTGTTGCCTGTGGACATTGGTATATTTTCGAACTACGTAAATATTGTTTCTTGTGTGTTTGTGATTGATTTTCTTCTACTTTGCGTTCTTATTTGATTGTTCATCGTGAGATCATTGGTTAGTTTGTAAGTTTCAACACAACAAATTAGTATCAAAGCGAGGTTTATATTCTACGATCTGAGATGACATTGAAGACCGCAAAAGTTTCGAACGTGAGGTTCGAGGTCGAAAAATTCGACTGGAAGATTAATTTCGACTTGTGGCAAGTACAAGTCCGTAATATTTTGATTCAACAAGGGCTGCATAAGTCATTGAAAGGGCTTTCAAATAAGCCAACGAACATGTCCGCTGTGATTGGAAAGAATTCGAACTTCAAACGTGTAGTATGATTCGGTTATGTCTAGCGTAGGAGAATACGTACAATGTAATATGGGAGAACTTGGCGGCTTCCCTATAGGCCAAATTGGAGAGTCTCTACATGACGAAATCTCTAACGAGTCGATTATATTTCAAGAAGTAATTGTACAAGTTGCACATTGAGGCATGTACTTCTCTCAACGAAAATCTTAATGAATTTAATAGAATAATGTATGAATTATTAAATATTGGAGAAGAGGTGAAGGATGAAAATAAAGCACTATTGCTTTTGTCTTCCCTCCCTGATTCCAATGAGCATTTGATTAGTACGTTGCTCTATGGGAAGGATACTATGAAATTAGAGTCGGTTACACCGACACTGCTTTGTAACGACAGGAGAAAGAAAAGTTCGGATAATGATATACAAGCATATGACTTGTTAATTAGGGAAAGAGTAGAGGACCGTAAATCCGGAAGAGGTAGATTAAAGTTTAGATCTGAATTCAAAAATAGAAAAACAATAGAATGCTACAAGTGTTACAAAAAATGTCACATAAAAAAGTATTATCCGCAGTTACAAACAAAGAAGGACGATGTTCACGATAAGAAGCAGAAAGGGGTCGTTGATGAAGTTGGTATAGCCAAACAAGCTCCAGATGATGATAGGAATATGTTGTCAATGATTTTAGATAAATACTCACATAATATATAAATACTTAATTCAGGGTGCTCCTACCACATGCGTCCAAATAGAGATTGGTTCACGTCTTATAAAGAGGTGGATGGTGGAACAGTTTTGATGGGTAACAATATGGCCTGCAAAATAATAGGAAATGGAGTATCATAATAAAGATGCACGATGGGATTGTGAGAATATTGACCAATGTACGCCTTATTTCGGAATTGAAGAAGAACCTCATATCGTTTGGTATACTAGACTATAATGGGCTCAAGTTTGCAGCTCAAGGTGGAGTGTTGAAGGTGACAAAGGGATCTTTGGTTGTGATGAAAGTATAAAATGTTATAAATTTTTACTTTCTATCAGGGAATACAGTAACAGGTGGAGCAACAGTTTCTACGTCAGATGGTAGTGATTTGCCCTCTACATAGTTATGACACATGCCAGAAAGAGGGATGACAGAGTTGAACAGGCAGGGCTTATTGAACAAGCAGGGCTTGTTGAAAGGTGTAAAGGCCGAAAAAGTTGACTTTTGTGAGCATTGTATTTTTGGGAAATAGTGTAGGGTTAAGTTCAACACAACGGTTCAAACTATAAAAGGCACACCGGATTATATACATTCAGATGTATGGGGCCTTTAAAGGTTCCTTTTGAAGGTGGTGTCAGGTACTTCGTCTCTTTCATTGATGATTACTCTCAGTATGTATGAATCTACATGATGAAGAGTCAGGATAAGGTGTTAAAAATCTTCAAGAGGTGAAAAATATTATTTTAAGAACCAAACTGGAAGGTAGGTCAAGTAATTGAGAATCGATAATGGTGGTGAGTACACCAGTGGATAGTTTCGGGAGTTTTGTGAAGAAAACGATATTGTTAGACACTTTACAGTGAAGAATACATCGCAACAAAATGAGGTAGCAGAATGCATGAACATAATTTTACTTGAAAAAGCAAGATGTATGTTATCTAATGTGGCATTGGGTAGAGAGTTTTAGGCTGAGGCAGTCAGTACATTGTGCTACCTAGTAAATAGATCACCGTCTATAATAATAAAATGCAAGACATAAAATGCAAGACTTTGATTGAGATGTGGTCAGAGAAGTCTGCAGATTACAGTGCATTGAGGGTCTTTGGTTGCACAACTTATTATCATGTCAGAGAAAATAAAATTGACCCAAGGGCTAAAAAATTGATTTTCTTAGGGTATACAAATGGTATAAAAGGATACATGTTATGGTTTCTTGAGCAGAATAAGGTTGTGATAAGTAGAGAAGTGACCTTTGATGAATATGTTATGCGAACTTCTAGCAAACAGATCATGAAAATTGGTGAAGAGGTAGCAGAAGATCAGTTTGAAGTGGAGTTTAAAACTCCTACAGTTATTACATCAGAGGAAAGTGTAGAAATATTTAAGAGAGAGGCAGAACAATCCTTAGCAAGTGGAAGACCCAAAACGAATATTAGAGCACTAATTCACTACGGTTACGAGGATATGGTCACCTACGCGTTGATATTGGCTGATAATGAGTTGTCTTCATTCAAGGATGCAATCAGTGGTAGATTTGCACGAGAATGAAAGACCGAAATAAGTGAAGAGATGAATTCTCTTTACAATAATCAAACTTGGAAACTGACAGAGTGTAGTGACTCGAAATCTCACCAAGGGTGATTGTGAGATCTTAAGTCATACCTTCATATCATAAATCATAAAAACATAATAAGACAATAAAAGTGTCTCAAACAGCGAAAGATAAAATTTTCTTAAAACATTAATAAAACCCATAATCATTATTCTTATCCCAATTATAGAGTTCGACATAATTAAAACTTAAACATCCTTAAAGAAATACTAATTGGTTGTTTGTCTCATTTATTTAAAAATCAATAATAACTAAGAAGGAAAATAGATAATTAGGCTAAGTAGCCTTCATCGCCATTTATTTCAGGTCCCTGAGTATCACGTGCTGTCTCATTACCATAGACCCATACGTTGTCCTCAACTATACCTATTTCATATGGCCACCCACATCAACAAGGGGTGTAAGTTTATACTTGTATGGATCAGACATGCAATCAATTAAAGTATAAAATAGCAATCATAATAATCTGAACATTTCTGTATATTTCATGTGAGTGTGTTTCTGGCATGTATAATCTCTATAAGCTGAAGTGAACTGAACATAAACATGGATATTAATGTTGCATGAATGCATCATTTCTTTTAATTTCATCTTTCTTGTCATTTAATGCAGTTAGACTTCATCCTGCTCAAGACATTGGGTCGTAATCATGTTTATCACTTGTTTAGTTAGGCTCCATCATACTCAAGACGTTGGGTCTAATCATTCATATTATTTATTGCATATTAAACTCCATCCCGCTCAAGACATTGGGTTTAATTATATTTATCATATTTTTATTTAGTTAAACTCCATCATGCACAAGATGTTGGGTCTAATACCTTCTTAGACTCCATTAAGTATAAGATGTTGGGTCCAATGCTTCTTAATCATATTTAGTTAGACTCCATTGAGCACAAGATGTTGGGTCTAATACTTTCTTAGGCTCCATCATGTACAAGATGTTGGGTCTAATGCTCATTAATCATGATTTAATATTTCATCATGTTTTATGTGTTTTAGTTATACATTGTATAGATCATCATAGTACACAAATATTGAAATACATATAATCATAGAATATGATATTGATGTCCATATATAATCATGACATATAATAATGAAGTGCACGTGTAATCATAGTGTATAAATTTTAATCTTGCATAAGGCATATGTAAAAAGAATTGAGAAATAAATGTAACCGTCCAAAATTAATCTATTAATTTTTCAGAATCAATCTATTAATTTCATGTTCAAACTCAATCTATTGATTTCCCAGAATCAATCCATTGACTCAAATCCATGCATTTTCTAAAACAATTTCATTGATCAGTATATGTTCAGACTCAATCGATTGATTTCTCATAATCAATCAATTAACTCAAATTCGTATATTTTTCAAAATAATTTTATTGATTTTTCAGAATCAATCTATTGATTTTGGCCCGTGAGTACGCCCAAACGGTACTCCAAATCTCATGGTGGGGTTTCAACCATCTTCTTTTATCAAGATTATCAACATTAAGAATCATCAATCATAGCATGCATCTCATTTAAGACTAATTTATATAAAACTCATTTAAAAACTAATATTTTAAGTTCAATGAAAAGTATGATTTCTTCATACCTAGAGCGATCATATTGTCGCGATTAGATTGAGATCCCGACAACAATGATGATTCTAGAAGGAGACAAAGGTCGCTTGAGAATATATGCCAATGTCTTGTTGATCTTTCAAAAGAAAAATTCTAAAAAGGTAGATCTAAAATTTTTTCTTTAAGATTTCTAGGGTTTTTGACGGCTCTATTCTTAAGAAGAACTCTAAATGAGATAATGATTTAGAATTCTCCGTAAGACACTTATTTATAACATTTTAGGGCTTATCAGGTGTTAAGCTAACACACTAATGAAGGGTGTATAGGTTTTTACCTCAAAATCTAAAATAAAGGCTTAAAGCCCACTTAATAAGATTCAAATATCTGACTTCTTGTTAATAACTCAAACCTTTAACCAATAGGCTACCACATAATTTGTGTCCATTAATGATAGAAATCAATATAAGAATTTGAAAAATCAAAACATGTATTTTTAGTTAAAACATTTTAAAAAGTCAAGACATGTGGTGAATACGTTATTAAACACATACAGATACTTTAGGTGTATCAACAACATGAAATTCAGATCACAACACAGAGTTACCTAAGAGAAAGAAAGCGATTAGGTGCAAATGGGTTCATAAGAAGAAAGAGGGTTCTCTGAAAAATAATGGTGCAAGATACAAAATACGATTGATAGCAAAAGGTTATGCGCAAAAGAAAGACATTGACTATAATGAGGTGTTCTCACCGGTTGTGAAACACACTTCAATCCAGATTTTGTTGTCAATTGTAGCACAATTAGGCTTAGAGTTAGAGCAACTTTATGTGAAAACAGCATTTCTACATGGTGATTTAGAGGAGAAGATTTATATGAACCAACCTGAAGGGTTCAAGTCTCCTGAAGAAGAGAGATTAGTGTGCAAATTGAAGAGGTCCTTGTACAGGTTAAAGTAGTCATCGAAACAGTGGTATAAGAGGTTTGACACGTTTATGGTGGGCCAAAATTATACTCGAAGTGAATACGATAATTATATTTATTTCAAGAGGCTAGCGGATGACTCATTTATTTATCTTCTCTTATATGTTGATGACATGCTCATAGCTCCAAAGAGCATGGTGGAGATCAACAAGTTAAAATCTCAATTTGGCATGAAATTTTAGATAAAGGATTTTGACGCAGTGAGAAAGATTCTTAGGATGAAGATTTAGAGAGACAGAAAGAAATGACAGTTGTGTCTGACACAAAAGAGTTATCTAGAGAAGGTACTCTCACAGTTTGGGATGAAGAACTCAAAGGTTGTGAGTACTCCATTAACAATTTATTTCCGTCTTTCGGCTAGTATGTCTCCTACTACAGATGAGGAGCGTGAATCCATCACTCGTGTTCCCTATGCGAGTGCAGTTGGTAGTTTGATGTACGCTATAGTATGCACTTGATCAGATATTTCACAGGTCGTTAGCGTGGTCAGTAAGTATATGGCTAATCTAGGCAAAAAGCATTGACAAGTAGTGAAATGGATTATGAGGTATAAACGTGATATTAAAGATCTCAATTTGGTTTTTCGCAGTGATACAAATCAACAGTTATGCGGATACGTAGATTCATATTATGCGTGTGATTTGGATAAGCGTCAGTCTACAACAGGATATGTGTTTACGCTATTACGTGGTTCGATTAGCTAGAGGTCGATGTTACAAGATACAGTGTCTTTTTCTACTACAGAGGCAGAGTATATGACAGTAACAAAGGCAGTAAAAGTAGCATTGTGACTTCATAGTTTAGTTGGTGATTTGGGGATCATACAGGAAAGTGTCGATGTATTTTGCGATAGCCAAAATGTTATTTACTTAGCAAAAAATCATGTATATCATGTTCGTACCAAGTACATTAATATACGATAGCACTTTGTACGATAAGTAATCGAAGATGATGAGACATCTTTGAAGAAGATGAGTACAAAGGACAGTCTTGCGGATATGATGACAAAGGTGATTCTGGTGGTTAAGACTAAATATTGTTTGGATTTGATCAATGTTCATCAGGTTTGAGCGCCCTCGGAGAACTGGTGGCAATAGTGATACAAGCATAACAATGATTGGAAGAAAGAGTGCATGGTCAAGCTTAACACTGGGTGGAAAATTATTATTTGGCTCTAACTTTGAGAGTTTGAATTGGAATTGAACTCTAACTTGGAGATTGGCTCTAACTTGGAGAGTTTGAATTATAGTTGGACTTTAACTTGGAGGTTGGCTTTAACTTGAAGGTTGAATTATAGTTTTACTCTAACTTGTGATGGCCTAGTTATGCTCAGACTCTATATAGGGCTAGTTTCTCTTAGATTAGAAGTAAAATTTGTGTCTTCTATATAAAAGAAAAACTCTTGGCCAAATTATAGAATAGAGTTGAGATATCATTGTAAAAATTATCTAGAGTTTAAATGAGAATTTTGGTGAGACTAGAGTGTTCTTATATTCTTGTGTGGTCATCAATATAGTGGATTATCGATGCCCGTGGATGTAGGCATGTTATCGAATCACGTAAATATTGTCTCTTGTGTGTTTGTGATTGTTTTCTTCTATTTTGCGTTCTTATTTGATCGTTCATCGCGAGATCGTTGGTTAGTTTGTGAGCTTTCACGCAACATCCAATTGTCTTAGGGGGGGATTCGGTAAAATTGAAAAAAAAATAATGAAAAGAAAAGTAATTGAGGGATCGGCCCAACCCATTTATTAAAACCCTTAATTTGATCTTTATTATTGAATTTATCACAAAAAATTTGCGAAAAAATGTGTTTAAAACACAAAAGTTGTGTTTTTTCAATTAATCACGTTTTTTTTTTTTTTTAAATGCGTTCAAATTGTGAATGACTTGAGAATTACCAAGTCGGAAATCGTGAAAAAATTGGCAAGGGAAAAAAACGAAAAAAAGGGGAAACAATGGGCAAATTTTGAAAAAAAAAAGGGAAAAAATAATGTAAAAAAAAGAAATTGAGGGATCAACCAGATCTGTTTACTGAAACCCTTAATTTGATCTTTATTATTAAATTTATCGCAAAAAATTTGCTAAAAAAATGCTTTTAAAACACAAAAGTCGCGTTTTTTTTTCTTCAACTAATCACGTTTTTTTTTAAACGCATTCTGATCGTGAGAGGAACGGTTTTTCTAAAAATTGCATTTAAACATTATTTATTCACAAAATCCTGAATTTGGTTATCACTTTTGAGAATGTGTAGTACATGGAAGAAAAAATGATCCTCTGATGCTACTCCTATGATATCAAGATCCTTTGTGTGCAAGATTTGGATGAAAAATGGTCTCCATCGTCTAATTCAAAATGGAAAATGTCTTCTCAATGGAGGAGGAAAGACTCTTTATTCACCTCACCTCCTCTAGCTGACATGCATTTACCACCTTTGAATTAGATGATAGAGGTCGTTTCTCGTCCCATCCCATAATGGATCTAGAGATCATGGGTTTATCATCTAACAGTTAATTTTTTATCACACGTAGCACAAAATCTCAAAAAGTGACCTCAAATCATGACACATATCACGCTGAAACATGATTTTAGGGTCATTTTTTGAGATGAGTTCCACGTATAATAAAAAATTGACTGTCTAATGCTACTCCTATGATCTATAGATCTATTGTGCTAAAGATGGAGATGAAAAATGATCTTCATAATCCGATTCAATGGAGGTCAATGCATGCCTGCTTGAGAGGTGGGTGAGAAAGCAATCTCTTGGTGTGAATATAACGGTGCCTTTTTATTAGATCAAATTTATTTCCTCTCCTTGCTTTATAATATTAAAGAAAAGGTACAAGTATTTTCAATTAAAATTCAGTCTCTACAAGTGATGGTTCATTTTTCTTTTTCTTTTTTAAGTTCATGATCTATAGATCTATTGTGCTGAAGATGGAGATAAAAAATAATCTTCATAATCTGATTCAAAGGAGGTCAATGCATGCCTGCTTGAGAGGTGGGTGAGAAAGCAATCTCTTGGTGTGAATATAACGGTGCCTTTTTATTAGACTAAATTTATTTCCTCTCCTTGCTTTATAATATTAAAGAAAAGGTACTAGTATTTTCAATTAAAATTCAGTCTCTACAACTAATGGTTCATTTTTCTTTTTCTTTTTTAAGTTCATGATCTATAGATCCTTAATGGTTAAGATTGGAGCGAAATACGATATTTATCATATGATCTATTGTAGTAAACCGTTGAATCAATTGATTATGTTTAATCACATGATGAAGATTATATTTCGTGCTAATCTTTGCACTTAATATTTTTTCAATGATGGGCTCCAAATCAAACAGTTTAGATGGTGTTTTCATACAGTAGAGGTTGCCAAACTTGGAAGTCTTTATTTTAAACCTCGGTGCAAGGAAGAAGTTTCTGAGTGCCAGTAATGACTCCCTTTGTTTTGTTTTAAGTGACTGTGGGCATCTGCCCATGGTAGGCCTTAGGGCTGTCAACGGGCCGGGTTCGGGCCGCGTTTTTCTATAGGCCCATTTTTAAAAAGATATAATGAAAACCCGAACACGGCTCGATGGCTAATCGGGTTGGGCCGAGCTTAGCCCGATTTTTAAATGTTGTAGCCTGAACCTGGCCTGATTAGCTATCCAGGCCAGGTTTCTAATATTTAAGGGTTTTTTTTAAGAGTTTTTTTTTTTTAAATAAAGGGTCATTTTACCGGGGCCGGGCCGGGTTCGAGCTTACACTTTACAGCCCGAACCCGAACCTGTTTCTTATCCGAGCTTAGTCCGGCCCGACCCGTTTATAAAATGACTTAAAATATTAGGCCCGAACCCAATCCATTTGGGCCAGGCCCGGGATGAAATCGGGCCCGTTGACAGCCCTAGTACTAGGCCTTTTCTTGGTCCGCCACTGAATTGTAATGATGATCACACACACACACACACACACATATATATATATATATATAAGACGTCCGCTGTCAAAACACGTCATTGAGGTTGCACACATCCAACGTGCCTTTAGGTGTTGTCATCGATGTGCTATGAGCAAGGATCAAAATTTCAGGTTTCATTTCGGTTTCGGAGGGGACTGAAATCGAAAATTTAAACTGACATTTTGGCCGAAAATTTGAATTTCGACCGATAATTTTAATCCCAGACAAAAATATGACCGAAATTTCGGTCTAAATTATCGTTTCGGTGAGGACTGAAACCGATAATTTGGACCGAAATTTCGACCATTTCGGCCGAAATTTTGATCCTTGGCTATGAGCATCACATTGATATACAGTGTTCAGCGTAGTAAATTATAGGGTGTTCTGTTTAGCTTAGTAAATCTAGAACCATCCAAAAGACATTTCGAGATTCAACATAGAATAGTTTGAAAGCTCTCGAGTCATAGAGCACACACCTGGTCCAAGGTGTTAACTCGGATACCGGTATCGGGCATTGGATATCGGTCCAAGGAGTATTGAGACAATCAGCCGATACATATCGGCAAATACCGAGTTGACTCGGTGATTTTTTTTTTTAAAGGGATGTATTAGCCCATACGGGTTGCATATCAGCCAATACCCGCTACAGGCCCATATCAGCCGATACCTGCTACAGGCTCATATCAGCCAATACCGATACCTAAACTCAAGTTGATATTCGATACGTATCAATTTGCCAAAAAACCGATAAGTATTGGTATTAGCCTATTGTTAATATCTTGACCTGATCAACTATTTTGTAATAGAAGTTGTGAAAAGTTTTTTCGAAGTCATTGATGGCAAATGTGGGTGAAGCCTAAAACCCATCTTGATATGATCGAGAATATAGTGGCAATTTTTTCTGATTTTTATTGAAATTTCGAAATGGGAGCCACTTAAACTTTTAACGAATTTTCTTTTGTCTTAGCGGGTACCTCTGTTCACTCCCCACGTAGGAAATCCTTTAAAACTCATTGATTGAATCAAATTCAAATTAGATGAAGGAGATTATTTTTCACTCTGATCTTCCACACAAAGGATCTTGAGATCATATAGCACCTATCAGACGATTAATTTTTTATTCCATATGTCACAAATCATCAAAAATCAAAATATGGCCATAAAATCGTATTTGAGCGTGATGTGTACTATATGATTCATGGGTCATTTTTTGGAGATCTGTGACACATAAAATAAAAAATTGACTGTTTGATAGGTGCGACATTATCTCAAGACCCTATGTATGGAAGATCTAAGTGAAACACAATCTCTATCATCTAATCCGACCCAATCAATGAGTTTTAAGGGATTTCTTAAGTGAGCACTTTCAATAAATGGTGGGCGCGAACATGGGAACCTTTAGCGAATTGCCAAAAGTTTTTTTAGAATATTATGGTTTATAAAGTTGGATTCATTGGTTATTTTTATTGTCCACGGATTCCTTTTAGTGATTTGTAATGTATATGACTAGTGGGTTATATACGGCACCTATTTACTGTCAAATAAATTAGTTTTAACTTTACAGAGGTGAAGATAGATTTTACCCTCCACATCAAAATGGGGATATCTCTCATCAATTTCTCACAGGTGGTGGTACATTAAAAAAATGACAGAATTCCAAGAGTCAGTGATTACAAATCCGTCACTTTCCACCGTTTGAATGGAACTTATACATGGGAAACATAGATCCCACTTTTCCGAGTTTAAAGTAGGAGGATACCCCTTGGAACTTCAATTTCCCGAGCAATCAGAAAACTTAAACATCTCCTTAGCTCACGCAATACCCAATAAATTTCTTTCCTCCATTTTCCAGACTATATCCAAACAGTAGAAAATAAAGGAAAAGAAGTAGTCCTGTAGATGCAAACTAAAAGTTACGAGGAAAATTATAAGATTAATAAAGGCTGGTGTTGCTACCACACAACTTTATGTTACAGCCACCTCAAGAGGGAAAAATATGTTGACTGTCATAAATCAGATGATGGAGATCGCTATTCGTCCTAATCTTCCACACAATAGGTCGAGATCATAAGACTACTATCAGACAGGTCAGATGTTGGTAGCCTTTATAAACCCTCTTATTACATAGATAAGCAAATGATTATAGAATTTTTTATACATATACATACAAAATAAACATGATCCTAGTCTACCAACCATCACATAATACATACACTCAAGAATACAAAAAAAGATTAGTGCCCGTACTCACATCTTCTTATTGGTGTTAAGGCCTGTGACCATGGATCAAAATATCGTCCGATACCAATACGTATCGGTATTGGACTCGAACGATACATTGAATGTATCGTCCGATACAGACCGGTACCAATACGTATCGTCCGATACGTATCGTTTTGGAGCTCGGACGATACGTATCGGTAACCCGATATTTTAACCCATGCCTGTGACAACATCTGATCATAATCGCATGGAGTACGTAGGCTCAAACACTGATACCCTCTAAACTTCAAATTCTTCCAACCGTTAAGGGGAAAAAAAATATATTGTACTTCCATCAGCACGTTCTCACGAGCTTTGGAGTCCAACCCCGCCAAAAACACCGCCAGCTTTCTCCATTAACTGTGTCGGCGGTCCTCTTCAATTCAACAGCTTTCCTCTTGGATTCTGCCGAACCATCTTTTGAAGCCAAATTTTCTAGAGGCAGTTGAGGGCTCCCCGTCAATGTTGAATCTATAATCCCGTTCACCATCTCCAACACCTCGCTCATCTTGGGACGTGACTTTGGATGCCGGACCAAGCATTTGTTGGCGACAGCAGCAAGTTTCTTAACGGACCTCAAAGAGTACTGCTTTTCGAGTCTTGGGTCTATAATCTGAGGGAATTTTTTTATGTCAGCTATATATGGCTTGACCCACTCTAAGAGTTTTTGTTCGCTCTTTGGTCGGTTTCGGTCTAATGGTCGCCTCCCCGTGATGAGTTCGTAAAGGACAACCCCGTAGCTCCACACATCACTCTTGGATGTGAGACGCCCAGTTTGCATATATTCAGGAGCTGCATAACCCATAGTTCCTACAACCTGTTTTCGAAAGAAATCGCTTAATATAATGTATAAACATATGCAAGATGCTCGAATCATCTTAGATCAAGGCAAGACTAGTTATCCTGTCAACACACCAAGAGCCATGTTATGGATGGGAACCCCATTAATCCATGAACTCAAGATTTTGGCATTCCAAGTGTAAGAATATTGAAAACTAACAACTTGTAATGTGGGATTCGGGAAATATGGACATAGTGTTAGAATAGTGGAAATTGGAGACCAGAAGCAAGATTTCCCTACAGAATAGCTAGAACATAGAAAACAATAGAGACCCCACTATTATGACTGCTTTACAAGATATTTCCATGAAAAGCACCCCTTTAGGCCACAGGGATACAATTTCAATCATTTTAAGTGTTTCATTTGTATGGTCATCACTCTGAAGGCTAAAAATTATACATATCAAAGCATTGGACCCACATCCAATCAGAGAACTTTAATATTGACCATTCCTTCCATATTGGAATGCATAGATTGGATGGTTCAACTCCCCCAATGAAAATTATTTTTCGACCCGCAGTAGCTCCAGAGATACAACTATAATGACTTGGCTGGCCCAAAAGATGTACCATGTGGCCTAAAACGGGTACTTCAGATGATATCTATTTATAAATGCTTCTTGTAGCCCATTATTCCAATACAATAAAACTGGATGAGACTACGGGAAAGTAGGCATATATTGCCATCAGACCTTGAAGTTTGAGAAAATGCATAAAAGATTAATGGGGCCACCGACATCAATAGATAAGTGTTCAAAAGTGAACCTGTTTATGCCATATGCCACCCACATCTTTGACCAATCCACATCATCTAAGTGGCACAACATCATGGAAGAAATGTTAGCCTAAGGGGGTGTCCATCAGACAATTAGAGCCATTTGATCTAGGCACTTTAATATAGATTATAGATCGTTGTTCATATTTAACGTAGGATCAGCATTGAAGTACTCGGGTGGATGGTACAGATACGCTGATGGGTATGGGTTTTTTTCGGCTAAAGTGAAGTTCACATTATATCCAACCACTTGGATGAAGTGGATTGTAAAATATACGTGCCATATGGCACCACGTGGCATAAAAGTTAGCCGGTGAGGACTATTATCTATTGACATAGGCGACCAGAGTCAATCTCATAAAAGAAGTAGATCAGTTGTGCAAAGAAAATTGAGTGTTAGATGTGCATGGGAAGTGAAGCCAAAAATGGACCATCTATATCCTTCTCTATTAACACATACCGCTGTTGACACATGAGTTGATCCTTCGGCTGGTCCATGTCGAGCCAACCCAAAATCTGACAGCTTTGCATTCCATTGATCATCCAGCAGAATGTTTGAAGTTTTAAAATCTCGGAAGATAATCTATACAAATAAAATCATTAGTGTCATCATGGACATGGGTAGAAGGTATCACCATTATTAAATTTTTACCAAAAATAGTTGGATGGGGAGGGGCAAGAAATCAAGAAAATATCACTTATTTTCCTTCCCACGGAAACCTCCGTGCATGATAGAATAACTTAGTTTTGAGAAAAAAAAGATTACCATTGATATAGTTTGATCATGGCAAATGAATTTGAATTGAGGATAGTGAAAAATAAAATCAATGTGAAGAAGAATTAAATTATATAAAGCAAAATTGCAATAAAAACTTAGGGATCTGTGGCCTATCACTATTACATAGAATGAAAAATTATATATGTTAGCATCAACTGGTTACAGAGCAACATACAGCTTGAGGTTAACAAATGAAAAATATATAAAGAACGAAAAGTAAATATATAAACATATAATACAATGACTATAAAAAATGCCATGTCTGTTTTTATCATCCCGCCACTACTTAAGTAGTCAAACTTGTGACTTAAGGGGGAGATTACAGGAGATCAATCATGAGTTGGAAAGCATGTGATTTTTTTCTCTCCCCCCTAAAGGAGAGGCTTATGGGATTCTCTAACTTGAGCTGTTTTTATAATAACATGCACCACCTCAAAGACTGTTAACTTGCACCTATGCTAAGTCAGATGCACGTTAACAAAACTCAGACTAAGAAAAATACAAAGGAAGCAGAAAAGTTACACATCAGAGAACACAGATACATCAAGGAGGAGATCAAGGAGAACATATAAAGAAAAGTGACATAAACAAATAGATAAAGGTAGAACATAAAATAAATGACTTTAGATTAGAGATAAATTAAGGAAGGCAACGGTGAGGGAAAATTTACTTTTCCTCCTTCGATACAAAATGTTCAAAACCTCAAAATCTTCCCATTACAAGGGATCTGATGCGTATCATCATTTGATAGGAAATTAAAATAAATATATGTTGGCTCCAAGTGTTTAAAACAAAACATACAACTTGAGGGTAAGAAACAGAAAAAATATAGAGAATGGAAAGGAAATATATAATACAAAGAATGATATGTTATCGTTTATCACCTCCCAACAAATTACTGAAGAAGCCACCATAAACTTGGCACCTCAAAATCACCCCAGTTGCTGCCATCAAAATTGACTTTTAAAATTTTGTCAAAATTAGGAGTATAATTGAACTCCTTTGGGCCCGTATATTCTAATTATCAAAGTGATTGCTGTAGAATCCCATGAGCCTAACTCAACCTTACAAAACCGGCTTGTAAGGTCAGGATTGCCCCAGGTTTATATATTCCCCAAGGATATGATACCCAGGCGATATGTGACTATCGTTCACGCCCCCTCACGTGTAACGTATCTCTCTACATCCCTTTGGTTACCTGCTTTGATACCATGTAGAATACCATGAGCCTAACTCAACTCACAAAACCGCCTTGTAAGTTGAGGATCACCCCAGGTTTATATATAGCCCAAGGCTTGATACCCAGGCGATGTGGGACTATCATTCACACCGCCTCACATGTAACGTGTCTCTCTAGAGGTTGTACATATAACGATAGAGCTCTAGCAAAGGAAATTTTGATTGACCCTTCCCCACACCCAAAATTATGCAAGAAATAATAGAGACAACATCCAAATATGCCGAATAAAAATAAAGGCAATTTCAAAATCGAAGATCCATCAAAGATATCGGGCTTCCCTATATTGGGTATAATGAAGAGCTTCAAGGTCATTATAATTGAGGAGATGATGATTGCACAATGAATAAAATCCTAATGTACGAAGTGCCACAATCCGATATTGATTGCACAATGAATAAAAACCTAATGTACGAAGCGCCACAATCCTGGCGCCCCCTTAGGCAATTCAAAACCATAGTCACCACTCAACAAGTTGGAATTCAGAAATAATTCGACAAGGGAAAAATTTGTAAAAAATGGGCAAAAAGTGTGAAAGTTGAAAATTTGAAAAAAGATTAAGAAAATATGGAAAATACTAAAATCGAGAGATATGAAATGAGAATCTTCTGACCTTGCATTTTATTTAAAAACCCCCACTCTTTAACTTGGTTTTTTTTTTAATATGGGATTTTCCATGAAACTTACAAATTTAAAAATTAAATAAGAAAAATAAAGACACATAGAGAAAGAAAGGTTTTTCTTTCTCTTCTTTCATTATCTTTTTCAATAATTCACGATTAGAATTTAGAACACAAATATAGCGAAAAAGGAAAAAATACACGTTTTTGGTAAGTTGTGATTAAGTTGCAGAAAAAAATTATATAATAAGTAATTAGCAATATAAGAGCTACTTTTTTAAATAAAGAGAATCTGGGGACTGTGCTTATACTAGATAAGCCACACTCACCCTACAACAAATATAGAGAAAGAACAAAGGAAGAAAATCCCACAATGCTCCCCAGATCAAGTAGTGATTGCCAAACTAATCCCACACAAATTAAAGGAATTCCAAATAGAGCCCGTTGATGATTCAGGGATGGAACAAACAAATAAAAATACCCAGAAGACTAGAGGGGAAAAGGACACAAAATTAACTTTACTTTCATCAATTTTGTAAATAAAATAAAAAATTAATAAAAGAAACTAGCCCTTAAATAAACACTATATCATCTGTATTCATATTCCTCACATAGTTCATAACTAAAATTTCAATGCTTGATATAGCTTAAGCAAGCCGAAGAGAATAAAACTGGAGCATTACTTCCAAACTAACATTTTCCACTCGCACACCAAGTACAAAAAAAGTTGCAATTTACATCATTTTTATTTTTATTTTCTTGTGGCATCATCTCTCTATTCTGTTTGGTCTGAAAACAGGGTAAGCTATGCAAACACCATGAGTGTAATACATGCAAAGTTGCAAACACCAGATTCTCTCTCCTCCGGTTGGCCAAGCACTTATGTGGGTTTCTTTCTCTAAAACACCATTAAAACAACTTTAATCTGCCACTAAAACGACAATCTCAGTCATGAAACTCGCTTTAATGTGTGCGATTAAAACCACCATTTTAGCCATGAGTCCCACTTTAATCTTCATTAAAACCATTTCAGCCATGAAACTTACTTTAATCTGACATTAGAACCACCATTCAGCCATGAAACCCACTTTAATCTGCCATTAAAACCACCATTTTAGCCAGGAACTTTAATCTGCCATTAAAACCATTTCATCCATGAAGCCCACTTTAGCCTGTCACTAAAACCACCATCTGGGCCATGAAAGCCATCGTAATCTGCTATTCACATCTCCTGTGCACTTTGTGATTGGAAAATCTGTAGGAAACGACATTCGTGCAATTCAAAAACCTTCAATTCTCAATCTTTTAGGGTTTTCAAACTGTGCATTAGGAGGAAAAACATCATCTCTCTCCTCTGGTTGAAAAATATGTTCTTTTCCATTAACTGGCGTGCACATAGTATTAAGCGATTAGCTGGTGTGATTTAATCAGTAATTTCATTAGTTGAGGCGTGATCAAGAACATGTTGGTATGGAAGTAGCAGCTCCCTCTAAAACTAGTGGCTTTTTTTCCCTGCACCCTTGTATACAGATTGTAAAAATAACGAGATTTAATTCTCATCTAAGAGCGTCAAAGAGATTGTGAGAATTTTTACTGTTGTAATCTCCTAAAATTTCTGCATTCTGTACTCGACATCACTGTTTCACAAAATGCCTAGTTTTTATCCATTCCACCAATAGCAATTGAGCATAAATCCTCCTAGTTTTTTCTGCACATACTAACCCCTTAACCTATCTCAATTCAGAAAACCTCCCCCGTAGATCGCTTTAACCAATCTCAAACCAAGATTCTTCTTTCTTTTTTATTCTCCACCAATCGCATAAAAATCTTCTCTCTATTTTAAATCAACCAAGTGCAAAAACCACCTATTTTCTTTGAACTAGTCGTATGAATATATAAATCTCTCTAATCTTCATTATCCTCACATGACTACTTATATGATCATGTGAGGCTTGCAGTGATAATTACTAAACACCTCCTGTCACACTTTACTGGGTCACGTGGGGTTTAATTCATTCAGGTTGGGTTCTGTTAAGAGGCCCAAAACCTCCTTTTCCTTTTCCTTTTCCCTTTTCCCTTTTCCCTCTCTTCTTTCTTATCTTCTTCTACCTTGGTCTAATGACTGCATCATTCAACAACACAACACCCTTGAGCCTTTATAAGCTTAGAACCAGTTTTCAATAAGTTTTTCAACACTTATGACCACTTCCATCCAATAGTTTTTTTATGAGCCCAACTCGTAGGAGCAATTCTATTCACCGCCTACAACTTGCATCCCCTCGATACCTCCACAAGCTTTTAATCGACCCTCCACTTTATGACCCAACAAATGGAAAGAATTGAAAATGCCATACAAGATTCAATTGCTTCTATCATTAAGTAGGCATCACAATATTACAAAATTGTAAGAGTTTCCAAATGGAATGACCTTCCAAGTAACAGAGCAGCAAGTACCTCCCCAACTCCTAGAAAGGGGGAAGTGAACTAGAAAATGATCAACCGTTTTGAGATCAGCATAGCTGAGAGAGCATCTAACGGGAATAGTAAGTAACACCATGGTTTCAAAGATGATTGAGAGCTCATCAAGCACACCACATTGGAATGAATCCAAACCCCCTTGATGGGGCTGGAATGTCTCAAATCTTGGTCCAAAGATTTGATGTGGGGAAAATACGCCTAAGAGTTCAATTTTCTATATTCTTCTCTCTTTACCATTAATTAGGACCGAACATATCCAATAAGTCCAGCTCTTCAATGTTCAAATTTGTATGAAGAGAGGGCAAAACAAACTATCGCACTCACTTCTCTCTCTTTTACAATGATAAAACCATATAACATGGCTAAATTGATTATCGAATGGGATGTCCGCACACAATAAATCCTCCCAAACACAAATTTTGGTTTTGTCCCCAACTATACCTCCTCTCTTTCAAAAAAAGAGGATTTAAATTACAAACAACTTCCCAAAAGGCCTTGCCAGTTTCTAAGAACCCTATTCCCATCCCATCGTCTTTCATAGAAAACGTTTTTCTCTAAAAAAAAACAGAACTTAGTCACATCTTACCCAGATCCTGTCCACCATATCCCCAACTATACCTCCTCTCTTTCAAAAAAAGAGGATTTAAATTACAAACAACTTCCCAAAAGGCCTTGCCAGTTTCTAAGAACCCTTCTCCCATCCCATCCTCTTTCATAGAAAACGTTTTTCTCTAAAAAAAACAGCATTAAGTCACATCTTACCCAGATCCTGTCCACCATATCCCATGTGCCTTAAGAGGGCCTTCTTTATTTCTCACATTTTCTGATGCCCAATCAACTAAATAAATCCCCCATAGTGTTCCAGAAAAAGAAAAAAAAGTTTATGCAAGTGTTTCCATAACCAAGTGGCAATGAAAAAGACAAATATATCCATATAGAATATAGCTTTGATTTAATGACCGTCAATCTTACTCCAATGAGAGGAGTTTACTTTTCCATAAGGCCGGTCAACTTATGTTCCATCTGTTCCAAAGCCAGATCTCAAGCCGCCTTAGGATTTTTTTTCAAGCAAAGGGGAAATCTAAGAAACAAAAAAGGACGGTTTTTCATATTTCACCAAGGACCTGGACTATTCAACATTTATTATGAGGACCACTGTCCGAGATTGAATTTTTTCAGAGAGATGCCATCCAAGGATACAGTTTAAGTTATCTCATCCTCCAAATAGCAAAAAAAAAAAAATGGTACCATTGGTAGATTGTAAGTTACAAAAAAAAACAGGTCTTATATCAACTTTTAGAGCAACCTTTAAGTTTTGATCTTCATGTGAACAAAAAAAATGTACTTGGTAGCAATTATAATACATCTCAAAGAAAGATGTATTTTAGGGGCATTTTTTGGGATATGTGCCATGTGGAATCAAAACTGACCGTCTGATGGTACACCCATGATCTCAAGATCCCTTGTGTGGAAGATTGGGGAGAAAAACAATCTCCATCATCTGATTCAAAGCATTCAATTTTTTTGGCATAGGTGCCCTCCAAGATTTTCTGGGTGTTACTAAAGCTACGCTTCCATTAAATAGTAATTGGTCCATGTCAGCCTTTTGTATTATCTGCTTAATTTTTTTTCTTTTGCTTATCTATGTACTTCGCCTTTTATTAATACATACAACATAGATAGTTTCCAATTTTTATTTAAAAAAAAAATAATAATAACAAAAACAAACAGAAATCAACATCAGGGTCAAGAATTTAAAGAAAAATTTTCTTTGCCACTGAAAGAAAAACATAATTTCACATTCCACACATATTTGGATGAAGCAACAGCTGCTCCACTCTGTCTTTCTGCCAATTACCATCAACAACTATGAGAGAAAACTAAACATACACCACACTCTTCTAATTTTCCGAATTTCCAATTACTCCCTATCCATAACATCTAATTCATAGTGGTAATATAGAACTATATATAAGACCAACTTCCTTTTCCAAATCTCAGCACAAAAAATATGGGTTTAATTTAATTTTATTTTTAAACAGATACTAACATCATTACATCAAATGTCCAATAATAAAAGATGCAACATGATCTAGACAGAGAAATTGAAACAAAAAGGTGCATTGGAACTTTAAGTCATCGGATGGGAACAACTAAAATCCCATCCTGCAATAGCATGAAAAATCAGCCTATTGATACAAAAATTCGTTATCAGATAACAAGCAACTGAAAGAAAAGAAAATAAAATACCTGAAAGCCCATTTCTTCATGGAGGTATGTTAAGCCACGAGCAGCATCCCGGGCTACCCTAAGTCTCATGACCCATGATAAAGGTGTGATTGATCGAGTTGATAAATGGTCCTCTACACTTCTGTTTGGCATAAACTCATAAATCAAAAGCCGTTGGATCCCTCTTTCATCATCTTCAGCACAATAGCCCAGTAGCTTGACAAGATTCGGATGCTCAACCACTCCAAGAACATTAACTTCAGTCACCCATTCCTTGTGCCCCTGAGTGATATAGATGGCTCAATAAGAAAAGATTATATAAATCAACAAAGGGAGTTACAACTTGCACACAATATTTGTACTGTGGCACATGGTTAAAAGGAAAGACTTCATTACTTTTGGGATCTGTATCACGTGGAACACCATCTAAGTCGTCTGATTTGAAGACCATGATGTGAAGATCTTTGAGGGCAAAGATTGGAAAGGAAAGGGTTCTCTATCATCTAATTGAATGTAGTCAAGGGCCATCATCTGATTCAATGGTTGACTGTGACAATTCAGTTGATAGAGATCATGTTTTCGTGCCAATTTTTAGCCTCAAAGATCTTTACACCCAGTCTTCAAATCATACGGCTTAGATGGTGTTCCATGTGACACAGATCCCAAAAAATAACAAAGTCATTCTTTTGAACCATGTGCCACGGTACAAATCTTGTGTGCAAGTTGTAGCTCCCATCAACAAACTATATGCATAAAGATTATATTTGTTTTTCTTAGTTTACCAGTGATGCAAACAAAATGGGAGTCTGTGCTCGCTACCATTAATAGTAGCCTTTTTTAAGAAAGAGTGTAGCAACAAGTTGAAGGCTCAGATGGTCTAACCTCTAAATGATTCTACCTCAACCTAAACTCAGGTTTGCAAAGATTGAAAAATCAAAATGAGCAGGTCTAGCAGCATATAATAATTAAAATTTAATTTTCCTATTTTCCATCTAACCACAAACTGCATTGCTGATGGGATAAGATCCCTATGCTGTGGTAGATATATAGTGGTGACCCTTGAGTAATGAAGATATTTTATTTTTAGATGGTTCAGCAAAACTATGCATTCAAGAGTCATAAGGTTAGGCAAATAAGTATAAATGATTCTACATTATAGTTTTAATTTTTTTTATATCCGTGGGTGTCCGGGCCAGCTTGCGTGCACCTCGACTAATCCCACAGGGCCCTGGAGCTAATGACCGGGTAATACTCCAGGGGTCCTGAGGGTACTCAAACTGGTGACCATTGGGGAGCAAACCCAAGGCCTGACCAACTGAGCTACCCCTCCAGGTTAATCAATCTTTTTCTTACTTAATACTGATAGAAATATCCAGCTATCATAAGTTTCAAGCATCCCAATAAAATGTTTGGGTTCTATAAAACACTATAGGGTTCAAATGCTAATCTTTTACGACTAAATATTCTTTAAATTCTTTAGATATTTTCCCATATCTCGTAAATGGAATCCTTTTTTAGCAAAAGTGTCTGCCATCATATTTTTATCAGGTCGAGTTTGAATAAGGAAACATCTAAGAAGTCAGATTTATAAAAAACATTACGAACCCGATAACAAATATGACAAAAACTAATGCCCTCACCTTTAGAAGTTTACGAAAACTTACTACTAGTATGAACATAATTGAAACAAGAAAATTGCATGATTGAAATCTTGCCTGCACCCCTTTTCTGCTCAACTGTTTGACAGCAATCTCAAGCTTGGCATTTGGATCATCGGGATTCTTCACGGCCCCTTTATAAACACACCCAAACCCTCCTTCACCGAGCTTAAGCGAACGACTGTAACCCCTCGTAGCAATTTTAAGCTCCGAATAGGTGTACACCTTTAGATTGTTTGGTTTCTGAGACAAGCACGGGAGCATGGGCCGCCCCACTGATTCAAGACTTATGTCAGAGACATTCTGAGAGTTGAATTCGGACCCCGAACGCCTCATATCGCGATCAGTCGAGGCGGTACTATTAGACTGACCCGACTCAAATTTCGTTGTTCTAGGCTCATCCTTCTTCTCTCCATTGAAAAAATAAAAACACTTCATTGCTACAAGATACTAAAACCCCCCAATAACCCCTCCGGAGATCAAAATCAAGGCTTTGAATATAAAAGGGATCCACCAAAATTCCAAAAACTATACAACCCAATCTACACTATACAATTCAAAACTTTCAATTCCCAAAATGCCTTTCGCCAGAACACCAAAAAAGCAACATTATAAACAATAATATACAAAATCAACTCTGGATTGCAAAATTCAGAATAAAGATAACTAAATTACATGCTAAGACCTGAGGGAAAAAAACAAATAAAAAGCCCACCTTTTTTCTCCAAATATTATTTTAGGAATTCTCGATTCCTCGTTTGCAATTCAAAATCTTAAATTCCCAAAACGCCTTCTTCAGAAAACCCCCCAGAACGAAAAGAAAACAACCCAAATTATGGAAATCACCTGCTAAGTCCTGAAAACCCCCTTTTTTATGGTTTCTCTTTCAATTTTACAGAAAAATACACCTCTTTTTTTCCAACCCAATCTCAAAAATTATCCACGCGTCCCCAAATCCCTCCTTTCAGGGCCTTTCTTCCAGAGAAAACCAGTTTCCCAATGTGTTCTTGAAGAAACTCACCTTCCTTCAAACAACAATTACACGAACTTAAACATTCAAAAATCAAAACACCCCTGAAATTATTAGTTTTTTGCAAAAAACAACACCTTATTTTGCAAACCCAGTTCTGGAATTCATCACAGAACCCTAAAAGATCTCCTATCTTTATAATTCAAAGTCAGAAACAAATCTCCTTTTTCTCCTATATTATTTCAACAATTCTCAAATCCCCTTTGCAATTCAAAATCTCAAATTCCCAAACCGTCTTCAAAAAAAAAAAAAAAACCCAAAAAGAAAACTAATCCAATTTCAGAAATCACCTGATAAACCCAGTTATGGAATTCATCACAGAACCTTAAAAAGATCTCCTTTCTTTACAATTCAAAATCGGAAACAAAGGCCTAAAAAGAAAACATTTGAAGGTTTCTTAAGGTGAAAGAAAATAAGTAGAAGAAAGTAAGAGTGAGAGAGACCAAAGGAGGCTAGGTGAACGAGCGTCCCATGACCTAAGAAGTCAATACAAGGCAGCTGGATATCAGGTCACCAACTAAATTCATATCCAAAATAATGAGAATCCCCAATTTTAATGAGGGTAGCTGTGGACACTGAAAGCCACAATCGACGTCCTTTTGTGAAACGGGGTCTTTGAAAAGGAAATGAGAGCGCTTCTAATTTAAAACAAGGGGTGCCAGTATTTACAACCGAGTCTTCGGTATCTGCCGGCCTCTGTCGAGGCAACGGGCAGCCCACTTATTAAATTGCATTGTCAAAGAGACCAAAATTCTAATTGTTTGTATTTGTGAAAGATCTACGAGCACTTATAATCAAGCATAGTGTTATTTTAAGGTTGTATTTGGGTTAACTCTGATTAAGAACTATTTTTACATGTGATAACACAACTCCTTCTCTTATTTATTCAAGCGGGGAGATGTGTTAAATGATAAATTCTATTATAAGATAGAATAGATAAAAAGTTACTTCTCTTTTACAAAAGCTAACCCAAACATAGCCTAAAATAGTTTACACTAGCGCAGAAAGTTGCTCTTTGCCTCCAAAGAGCAATCCAAACACAATCTATAATAGTGATCGTTTTTTGTCTCATCATGGCGCACTAATCCAATAGTCAGATGTTAATTCCACGTGTCACACGTTACCTAATGTCACTGTGATCATGGGCGTGCGGCGGGGAATTGAAATTTTACCGTCTGATAGATGTGACTAGATCTACATATCATTTCATTCAAAACAGTAAATGGCTCCGTAGTGCACAAATAATCAGGTAAAAAATATTTGGTTGTATATAGTGTTGTCGGAAATTTCAACAAGACAAAGATACTGAGCGGTTAAAAAAAACTTTGTATAAGGTCCCCAACCCGAGTTCCGATTCATTTGTTACTCGGGTCACATATTTGGGATGAATGTCAAGTGGAATCAATATTTGTGGTCTGATGGTACATCTATGATCTTATGCTGAAGATTTAGATGAAAAACAATCTCTATCGTCTAATGTAATACGGTCAAAGGTCACTTGATTACGGAGAATCGGTCTATAGAGATATTTTTTACCCCAATTTTTTATGCAAGAGATCTTAAAAATCAAAACATAGCATCAAATATCACACAATGTTGATTTTATATGACACACATCTTAGAAAGTGACCCAAGTACCAAATACGTTGCCCCTTGGGTGGAGTACTTAATATAAACTCAAGTGAAAGGAGCTGGTATAAGGTGTTGAGCAGTCTATTTCTCACTATTGTTGATTCATTGACTATGCAATTTTATATATTTTATTTTAATATTTTTTTTACAAAGTAGTTACGATCATTGAATTGTTCTTATTTATGATACCCGATCATGAGATTGGGTGCCACACCGCTGAAAATTAGTATGAGACTACCTAAGATACTTGGTCCATAACTCCAAGCTACTTTTACACTATCTAAATAACCTCCCAACCATAGACATATAATCTAATATAAAAATGCTCCTTCAAAGTAATACAAACACGAACTCTGCATCAAAATCGTACTGCACTGTCACCACAATATAGGGTGCACTTCAGTAAAACATAACACCTTTTTTATTACCCGTAGTTGGAAGCAACCAAAGCAACCAATTGCAACCCATGTGCTGCATAGACTAGAAGACACAGAGATCTCAATGCTCGGTTAACAGTGGACAGCTGATGTTACCGAGACGGATCTCCCATTCTTTGTAGTCAAGGATCAAAATTTTGGTTTTCATTTCGATTTTAGAGGGGATCAAAACTGAAATTTCGGCCGAAAAATTTAATATAGCCAAAAATAGTCGAAAATATAAATTATCCACCGAAACCGATAATTTTGGCCAAAATTTCGGTCCTTGCTCGTAGTTGTCGTGTGTGCATTGTGCTGGTGCACGACCTATATTGACTTGAGAGTCTGTAACATTTACATCGCCCATATACTTAGCGCTCCTGTGTGTACCAGACGTGTATGCTAGGGCACCATAGATTCACATTTACCGACCATTCTAAAGCCTGAGCACCCACGCTCACGGTGGATGGAAGAACTAGGTACACGGATTTTGCACCAATTAGTCAATTACAAACAAAATGACTACAATGCCCACGATGGACCCTGTGTCATCACGCACCACAATTACCAATACTCCCCATTCTCAACCATTTATATTACAAGAGTCGAAATATAGTACACGTGGCAAAACTCATAAATTTGGGCGTCCAGAGGTTCAATGGGATTCAATTTGTTGACACATGTATAAACAAGGTCCACATTAAATGAACAAAACTGCTGTAATAGGATGGTTTGAATTTTCCGATGAACATGATTTTATGCTATGAACCATATGGACTGCCCTGACATTTAGCCGATTTAGGCATCTTGAATTAATTATACGTGTTCTTTAAATACCATTATTTGCAACCAGACATTTTATATCTATAACCAACATTTTCACCGGTGAAAAATGTTGAATGTTTTGTTTTTTTTTTCTTTATTTTATAAGGAAATATTGAATGTTTTAAATAAGATGGTGGAGGTCAGTTTTTGACCCAAGCTTCCAAATAGAATCTTGAAATTATAGCGACCTACCTATCAAACAATTAGATGTTGTTGATTTCATATGACACATATATCTAAAATTGATCCCCCTTCTTATGATATATTCATAATCACCTTTCTTTTTGGGATGTGTTCCATGTCAAATTAATATATGATTATTTGATAGCTTTTTCGTGATCTCAAAATTTATTGTATAGAAGATTGGGACAAAAGACAATATCTCATTAGTTTTCACATACGAAAATTTTGGTTGTAAATATAAAGTATTTACTGCAAAAATGATCAAACCCTTTACAATTTGATGATTAATGCTCTATAGCTGGTGCATGGCCAATCTACCCTGAACCAGTTCTTCATACTTCACATCCGTAGATTTTGCGTTCTGGCTTGAATGCTGGGTATTTTATCGCAGTCGTGGCCAGTGGCCACATTTGTAAGACTTAGTCAACCTTATTTGACTCTTGGTCAACCACGTGGATTCCACAGGTTAAGGAAGGGGTGACCAATGGTTGTTTACCCACACTCTTGGTTCTTGCTTTATACGTATAAAGCATCCATCAGTACACTGCCCGTATTTCTATCTATGCACATGCACAAATGCACATGTTCGATTGTTTATATGGGTGAGCAGACGCGTCAGGAAGGCAGCTGGCATGAGAAGGTGCATCGGGCAGGTAGCTGGTATAAGAAGATGCGTCAGGCAGGTGCCTGGAAAAGAGAGCTATTGACTGGGCAACTATTAATTCTGGGTATCTCTTAGTGCAACCATACGACCTACACCCCTTCAAAACATTTGCTTGCTTCGGATTAGATGAAGGAGATCGTGTTTCACTCAGATTTTTCACACAATAGATCTTGAGATCACGGAGCATCTATCAGACAATCAATTTTTTATTCCATGTGTCCCAAATCCCCAAAAAATGGCCATAAAATCATGTTTGAGCATGTATGTCATATGATTGAAGAGCCAATTATTGGAGATTTGTGACACATTTAATAACAAATTAATCGTCTGATAGGTTGGAAATGATCTCAAGATCAATTTTGTTGACGATAAGATTAAAACACAATCTTCATCATCTAATTTGAAGCCATCAACCGTTGTGAAGGGGTTTAGGATGTGGGCACTCGCGTGAACAAAAGTACCCATTTAGCAGTATTTTCAATTTTTGAGAAGGGGCGAACAATAGTGATGTACTGACTACTAATGTGTTAGAAAATGTAATGTACTGATGCAACAACCATAGTATAGTATACCTCCCTTTTTCTTTGTTTTTTTTTCAAACAATGGATATCATTAGGGGGCGATACGTATCGATCTTTTACAGACCGATACCAAAGCCTGCATTCATGCCTTGCCTCTATTTTTTTGTTCTTTTTCTTTTTTCAAAAAAAAAAAAGGCTGATACATATAAGTATCGGCTGAGTCGTATCGGTCTCAGGCAAATTGATACCCGATGCCGATACCGCGATTTTGATACATATAAGTATCGGTTGAGTCGTATCGATCTCAGACAAATTGATACCCGATGCCGATATCGCGATTTTAATAACTTAATCCGAAGTAACCTAATCAAGTGATTGTCTCTTTAAATATTGGTACATCTCCCTATTTTTCTTTCTTTTTTGAATTGAGTTGGAAAGAGAGATTATTATAAAAGGAGAACGCGAGTTCTTTCACATATTGAAGAGTCAGTCATCGTCGATGAGACAAATGGAAAGAGTATAACAGCATCCAAACGATTAAATAGATTTATTAGGGAAAAGGCATCGCACTCATGGAATGTTACAGGTAACCACTAAAATAACAATCATTTTGGAGTGTAGACTCACCGCATGTAATTTTAAAAAATATATAATAGTTTTTATAATTTTTTTGACCTTCAAATCAAAGGTCAAACATAGGATGGCCGACACATCCCGGTGCATTAATCTCTTTCCAACTTTGACGGCATTTAGAAGGGTTGATAAACACCTTTCAAAATGAATTTTTCTACATATACTTGATCGAGTTTGGACAAGTTTCCGTAGCACCCGATCGTTGGGTTGGGTGCCACATGGTGTCCAACAGGCTCATGGAAAACACCAAAATGCTATCCGAGTAATTAGTAATTAGCACCAGACCCTCATATTTAACTTCCAAAACATTGGTTAAGAGCCACGGACTCGGTCACCGGCGTAAGGCATTTTGTTGACTAGAGCTTTCGACTAGAGTTTTTCAAAAATAATTCAGCTGTACGGTCTAATGACTGAACGGAACAATCTTACATACATAGCCCAAAAAGGTTAAAAATAAATAAAAATATTTATCTCGGGTCAATCTTACATGCATAGCCCAAAAAGGTCAAAAAATATTATCTCACCAATCCGACGAGCACTCCTAAGGAGCGATTGGGTGAATTTTCTTAATTCTTATGCCCAAATAGTAAAGTTTGAAGAGGTGCAAAACTATTTAAACATGTGAAAAATATGCTTTTTATCTTAAAATTTTGTGAAGCTTCATTTGACTATTCCATAGGAGGGAAATTGACCCCTACCGTGTCCTTATCCTTTTAAGCAAGATCGTCGGGTACTTGTATTGGCAACCCAAGATTCTCACTTTGCAACTTCGGTTTTGATAATCATTAAATAAAGATTGTTTTTTGGCCCAATCGTCCACAAAACTGATCTTATCATTTCTCACCTTTCAGGTAGTCAAATGTTTATTTGTAAATTCCCGTGTATAAGATTAGGTGGCGGCGCTCTCTCTGTTGATGTCTATAAGCTCTTATTAATCGAGAAAACTTAAGCTTGATAATCTCTAGAAGCTAGTCAGGATACTCTATCCTTTATAGAAAAGATTAACAACTTATCATACATGGATATAATGCATAAAGGCATTGACTCTATTTGGATTAGCTCTTATAAGAGTAGAAGCAACTCTTTGCCTGCTTTCAATCACTTAAAACAGTTCTCTGTCAGAGCAAATGGGCAAGGAGTTATGTTTCCAAACATGAAAAAAGTTCTCCACCTGTCCCAAAGAGCGAAAGAGCTGCTCTTAATCACGAAAGAGTTATCCCAAATCCAGCCATCGACTCCTTTTTTGGTATTCTTAAGTTAACCCTTCAACCTTCCCACTTTGGAGGCACATACTGACATGCAGGAGGTACGCATAAATGCTTGGGGGCACATGCCCCCCAAAACTCTGAGAAATTGTGTTAAGAGGGTTTATTGGTGGTGCAATTTGCTCTTCCAAACATACCGGTGAGGCCCCCGCAATTAAAGCATTTTTAAAAAAAATGAAGGAATCGGTTATTTAGGGTCGTAGGTTGTTTTGGTTGGTTTGATAACTCCTTTGGGTCGGGTAGTTGTAAGTTGTAACTACTGCAACTTGAAGTTTCAACCTTTCAATTCGTTGACTACTTAGTATTAGACGATAGGGATAGTTTTTCATCCCAATCCTCTACCAAATAGATATTGAGATTATGTCTCATCTATCAGATGGTCAATTGTTCATCTAGTGTGGCACTCATCCTTAAAAGTGATTGTTGCCATGGTGTACTATCAGAAGGATTTTCGGGGCAATTTTGGAGATTTTTTCAAGCGGAATCAACATCTAACTGTCCGATAGGTGGGCCATGAGCTCATCCCAAAAGATATGAAAGCTTGCTTCTTATGAGAAAAAAGTCGTAAAACTGAATTTTTTTAAATCACATGCCACATAGCTAATAATCTCAAAATAAGTGTTTGTTTTGGGATCATGTGCCACATGATCTCGATCTACACTTCATTTAAGGCAGCAACCCCATATCTTATAAATATAAGAGAAACTACCAAACCAAAGCATACCTAGAAATGAATTATCTCATCCTAACCATACAGAAACCTAGTTCGCTTTATAATGGCGAATCACAAATTAGAAACTCGAATTCGAACCTAGCAAACTAGCTAACTAGGTAACATTGGTCGCCATATGGTGCCCCCCACCCCCAACGCTTCAAGAAAATTCCTCCATCCGCCACTGCTCACATGGCACATATTTGTAAACAGTCTAAGTCATTCGATTTGTAGGATATCATTTGAATTTCAACTTAGCGAAAGAAAAGAAAAAATCCTATATTTATCTACAATAGAATCTGAACAATGGCCTCTATGTGAGAGTGCCCAAATCTAGTAGTTCAAATCTTCTTAAATCTTAGAGGCATGTCGTTTAGGTTGAGCAATATTCATACTCAGGATAGGGTTTGGCGTAGTCGTTGATACCAAGGTAACAAAATGGGTATCAGTATCGGGTATCGGTCCTTAGAGGACTGATACGAATTGGTCAATACGTATCGGCCTATTTGACAAAAAAAATAATAATAAATATACGTATCGTCCAATATCGGATACATATCGGCCGATATCCGATATCAAACCGAGTTAGATACCAATACGTATCGGTTTGTGAAAAAACTGATAGGCATCGGTATCGGCCAATATTTGATACCATGGTTGGTACCATGGGTTTGCTCGCCATATATCTTGATTTCAAGTTCTCTTGAGTTTAGGCGTTTATGTAGTGATTGATGTTAGGAATTCAACCCACACTACCGAACTCCCTATCGCGATGAACACGACAAAATAAGAAGATGTAAAGGAACAATCACACACACACACACCACACTACCGAACTCACTATGCACTATTTATGAATGTTTATAACGCACACACTCTCCTCTCTCTAGTGCAAACTCAATCAAGATCGAACACGATCTTCCACAGCTAACACACTGTATAAAATAAGGACATAGTCCTTCAAATAACAGAGAATAGATTTACCGGAATATAGTAACGATTCCGACATAAGAACAACTTCAATCGGATATTCAATTCTCATTCAATTCTTCAATACCTTGCCTCTCAAAGTATTCCCTTGTTTTCTCACACCATAAAACTCTCTTACAATCTGCTTGAAACCACAGAGAAAACCTTCTGCTAATAAGCTCTAAAACGCATTAGAAAACTTGACCCAAAAAATCTTCTAAAATAGTCAAGTATTCAAAATTGCGGAACTTAATTCGCCAGAATCGATTGATTGACTCCACTTGCTCGATCAATCAAATTCAGTCTGTGAGAAAACCCAATAATATGTTCTCAGATCGATCGACTTCCGAAGTTTGATCGATCGATTTCCACCTATGAGCAACTTTGATTAATTACACCCAAAATCGATCGATCAACTCCTAGAACCCGATTGATTGATTGAAACCCGTGCGTTGGGATTAAACTTTATTCAACAATCTCCACCAAGGTTTCATCCACAACTACACCACCATCCCAATGGGCACCAACATCCGCTACAAGTGTTAATTAAGTTTCGGCAATGCCTAAACTTACTTTGTGTAATCAGCTTGGTCAACATGTTCGTTGTGTTCTCTTTCATATCAATCTTCTCAATTGATATTTATTCATTTTCTATCATATCTCTGATAAAATAATATCGGACATCTATATGTTTTATTCTAGCATTAAAGACCTGGTTCATTACTAGATGAATGACACTCTCACTGTCGTAAAAGATATCGGTACTCTCATCAACCTCACTAAATTCACTAACCAAACCTTTAAGCTATGAGGCTTCCTTAGCGGCTTTTGTAGAAGATATATATTCTGCCTCTGCTTGAATTTCTGAAACACATTCGACTTATTTTTAATCAGATAAATCCAAACTTTCCTAGAGTAGTTGATTCCATATACTAAAGTGACTTTAGCTGATCCCCATACATCTAAATGTATGTAATCAATCAGCCTCTTTGAAATATACTTTCCTGTGGAGAAACTGACTATCTTCTGCCTTTCGAAGATGTAATCTTCACAAAAATTTAGTTTATAAGTTTAAATATAAAAAATCTCCTTATTCTTTATGAGCTTTGTCAGTCCATGTTCACTCATGTGACCAATCTTTTTGTGCCGCAAATTATATAGATCCTTGGAATCTTTTGTAACTACAACACCACTATCATTGATTGTGTTGCCTACTAAAATATACAGATTTTCCATCTTTTTATCTTTCATCAAGGTCATAGCACCACGTACAACTTTCAGTTTTTTAAATTTTAGGATGGCTCGACATCCTATCTCATCCAATGCCCCTAACGAGATTAGATTTTTCTTCCGGTCAGACACATGCCTAACCTCAATAAGAGTGCAAACAACAGCATCAAATATCTTAAGTCTGATAAAACTGATACCCACTGCTTCACATACATTGTCATTCCTCATCAAAATCGTTCCACCATTGGTTACGTTGTACTGGTCAAACCGATCTCTATACGGACACATGTAATACGATTCTCCTGAATCTAGAATCTATCTGCCATCAAACTGACTGGATCCTAATAATACATACAATCGATCTTCACCGGAATCTGACTTATCAACATTAGCCTGTTGCAAAGTCCCTTCATCACCCTTATCTTTATTCAATCTTTGCTTGTAATATTTGCGAATATATCCAGATTGCTTACAGAAGTAATAAATAACATACGTTCTGTCACCCTAGATTTAGACTTGTTATTTTCTCTCGTTGATTTATTATCTCCTATGGACTTGTCCATTTTGCGATCATGATTTCGACCCTTTCGCTCAAGAGACTAATCCCTTCGAAATTAAATTCGGACTATTTTCTCAATTCGTCGGAAAGAATTGTAACAATCATTTCTTCGATGATAATAATATCTTTATCATAAATTAATGTGGCAACAATGTGTAGCGTCTTGAAATCTCACAAAGGCTTAATTGTAAGATCATATATTGTACCTTTGTATCATGAACCACCATAAAACATAATAAGGCAATAAAAGATGAATTATTTTTTTTGAAAGCATTAATGCATCGTAAAAAAAATCCATGACCATTTTCTTATTCCAATAATAAGTCCAACATGAATAAAACTTAAACAGTCTTAGTAAAATACTAATTGATCATTGTCTCATTTATTTAAAAACTAATAATAATCAGAAAGGAAGATAGATAACTAGGCCACAGAGCCTTCATCACCATTCATTTTAGGTTCTTGAGTACCACGTGTAGTCTCATCACCATAGACTCATACGTTGTCCTCAGCTACACCTGTCTTATCTGGTCACCCACATCAATAAGGAGTAAGGAGTATAAGTTTACACTTGTGTGAATCAGATATGTAATCCATTGAAGCATAAGATATCAATAATTGTAATATGAATATTTTTATATTTCGTGAGTGTGTGCTTGTGGCAGACATAGTCTCAATAAACTAAAATGAACTAAACATAATATAAATATCAATGTTGCATAAGCTTGTCCTTTCTTTTAAGTTCATCTTGCTTATCATTTAATGCACATTAGTCTCCGTCATATTCAAGACGTTGGGCCTAATCATGCATATTACTTGTTTAGTTAGACTCCGTCCTCATGACGTTGGGTATAATCGATCATATCATTTCTTGTACATTAAACTCCATCCCGCTCAAGACGTTGAGTTTAATCATGCTCATCACATTCTTGTTTAGTTAGACTCCATCATATACAAGATGTTGGATTTAATACCTTCTTAGACTTCATCATGTTCAAGATGTTAGGTCTAATGCTTCTTATTTATGTTTAGTTAAACTCCATCATGCACAAGATGTTGTATCTAATGCCTTCTTAGATTCCATCATATATAAGATGTTGGGTCTAATACTCATTAGTCATTGTTTGATATTTCATTATGTTTTACGTGTCTTGATTATGCATTGTATAAATCATCATAGAACATATAAAGTACATATGAATAGAATCATGGTACATAAACATTGAAGTGCATATAATCATGGTGTACAACATTGATATTAAATCACATATTTTGTGAAAAGATTTATGTACCACGATCCTATTCATATGCACTTTATATGTTCTATGATTTATACAATGCATAATCATTTTCATTTGTCAGGCTCGATCGATTGATTTTTAAAATCGATCGATCGTTCTTGACCCGAGCGCATCACATTATAAATATTTATTTTACTCAGAAATCGATCGATCGATTAACCAAACTCGATTGATCGATTAATGTCAGGGTGCATATCATTAGATACCGTTTAAAATTGATTGATCGATCGATTTCGAACCGAGAGCACGCTTCAACAGTGCATCAAATCGTTTGGTGGGATTTTAATCCGACTTCTTTTAGTAGAAAACATCAATATTAAATCCATCAATCATAGCATGCATCCTATTTAATTACCCAATTCATTTTCATGAAAAAAAAAGCACTAATTGCATTTTTAAAAAAACTCATTTTTTAAATCAATATTTTATGTTCAAAGGAAAGCATCATTTCTCCATACTTAGATCGATCATATCACCGCAATTAGATCAAAATTTCAATAATGATAATACTTCTTGAAGGAGGTGAAGGCTGCTTGAGAATGCAAGTCAACGTCTTGCCGATCTTTCAAGAAAAAGTTATAGAAATGTAGATCTAGAATTTATTCTCTAAGGTCTCTAAGATTTTCCAATGACTCTATTCTTAAGAACTCTCAAAGAGATTATGATTAAGGGTTCTCCGTAACACACCTTTTTATAATATTTTGGGGATTATCTGGTATTAAGCTAATACACCAAGAAAGAATGTATAGGCTTTTACTTTAAGGTCCAAAATAAATGTTTAAAACTCGCGTAACAAGGTCCGATCTTCTAACCTCTTGTCTCTAACTCAAGCCTCTAATCATGAGGCTACCATATAACTTGTATAAATTATTGACAGAAATAAATATAAGAGTTTTGAAAACCAAAATATGTAATTTTAGTTAAAATATTTGAAAAGTCAAAATATGCGTTGTATACGTTATTAAGCATATACACATAATTTAAGTGTGTCAAAGATATGAAATTCAAATCATAACACAATGTGCTCGTAAGATGCAAACAATAAGGTGAGCAAGAGAAGTGTATGATCTTCTTCTTTAAGTTTCACCTCAATGTTCAATAGTTTACTAACTATTTTATTAAATGAATTCAAATGGTCATGAATACCGTACCAGTCTTCATACGAAAGGTGTAGAGTTGTTTATTCATGAAGAGTCTGTTTGACAACGACTATGTCATATAGAGAGATTTCATCTTCTTCCACAAATTCATTGTCTTCTCGTGAAGGACGTTATACAAAATTTCATTGGACAAGTACAATTGAATAATACTTACGGCTCTCTTATCAATAGAGATTCATTCTTTATCGGACGTCTCTGCATTCTTTCACATTTCCTTCATAAGTAAAGTATCATCAATGTCTTATTGGATAAGAAGATCTGTGATCTTGACTTGTTACAAAGCGAAGTTATTTTTCTCTAAAAACTTTTCCACCTTGAATTATGCATTCAAGACCTTCATCGCCATTGTAGTGTAAACCTTACTTTGATACCACTTGTAAGAAATTCAATTCACGCTCCCGAACTCCCTATCGCGGTGAACACAACATAAGATTCACATGGTTCACTCAATCTAGGACTACGTCTACAAGAGTACATATAATATTTATGAATGTTTACAACGCACATACTCTCTTCTCTCTAGTGCAAACTCAATAAAAATCAAACACGATCTTCCACAACCAACACATTGTATAAAATAAGGACGTAATTCTTTAAAGAACAAAGAAGAGATATGCTGAAATATAGTAACAATTCCGACCCAAGAACGGCTTCAATCGAATCTTCAATCTCTAAGTAAATCTTCAATACCTTATCTCTCAAAGTATTCCCTTGTTTTCTCACACCAAAAAACTCTCTCACAATCTGCTTGAAACCCTTGAGTAAACCTTCTACTAATAGGATCCAAAAGACATTAGGAAGCTTGACCCATAAAATCTTCTAAAATAGCCAAGTATTCAAAATCATAGAACTTAATCCGCCCAGAATCGATCGATCGACTCTATTTGTTTGATCAATTGATTTCAGTCCATGAGAAAACCCAATAATATGTTCTCAGATCGATCGATCGACTTCCCAAGCTCGATCGATCGATTTCCACCTATGAGCAACTCTGATTAATTACGTCCAAAATCGATAGATCGACTCCCATAGTCCAATCGATTGATTGAAACCTATGCGTTGGGATTAAACCTTGTTCAACAATTGATACCATGAGTTTGCTCCCCATGCGTCTTGACTTGGAGTTTCGTTGGCTTTAATTGATGCATGTGATTTAAGAGTGGTTGCACGCTTAAGGGAGTAGTCCTTCTCTCCAAATGGTTGGGCTACATATCCAAAATAATAATAATAATTAGAGGCTAGATTATGTGTCTGAGTGTAGAGAAATCTCTACACTCACTATCAATTGGCTCACTACAAAATCTGGGCCTTTTTGCTACACCCCTTTTGCCACAGCCCTCTTCAAGACGCCACTAAAAGCCTAAAATCCCAAAATCCTTTAAAAGCTTAAGGTCTCCTCTCGCTCTCTAAATGGCCTGACCAGATCTGTTTCTCTCTCTCTCTTTGAAATCTCGAAATCTCTTCGCGCCAGACATCATCTACATCTGCTCGAGAATGATAGATGGATCACTCGAATGGGGTTTAGTTACGACGAACCATAGCTAATCGTGTCATCTTCACCTCCATTTCTGGATCTGCAAGAGTGAATCACCAAGGTTAGGGTTTCAATTTTTTTCATTTTGATTGCTTTGTACTGCTGGTGTTTGTCGAGCGCCAACTATTTTTCACCAATCGAGTGTCGAAGATTGGCTATGGCCTTGTCTATATATTGAATTATCCCTTGTAATCACCAATCATCAGAGATTGTCTTCTCTCTGGATTTTCTTAGATTGGCGATCGAGCTCCAAATTCTTTTGGATACTCAATCGAATCTCACGTTTTGTTTAGATCCGTAAATTTTAGGTTTTGCATTTGATCGGTTGAACTTTGAAGAGATCTTGAGATATTTCGATAAAGCTGAAGACATTTCAATATTTGTTTACTGAAGTTTTAAGTTTTGTTTACTTAAACTTAGTTTTGAAGAGGAATTTTAGATTCGATCTATATGTATTCGATAGATCTTGAGATATTTCGTTATTCGAACTCTAAATTGGGCGAACAACTCCTTTACTTCATTTTGTGTTCCCTTAGAGGCCTGATCTAGTCCGCTACGGTAAATTTTGATCTCTTATTTTTTGGTTCTTCGGATTCAATAGATTTGCGTGTTTTGCTGAATTTTTTTGGATATTTTTTTTGTTTTTTTGATGGTGCGATCTTGTACAATTTCGATAAGGTTTGGTCAATTTGTGATTCTTCACAATTGTGCGATTTAGGCAAGGTGATATTTTATTTTTAATTTTTTGATATATATATATATATTGAGTTTGTTTTTTCAGATTATGCAGGGGTTATTACTCATTTCTTCTTACCGTTTTCGATTTTTTTTGTTTAAATATATGTAGGTACATTTCGATCCTCCATCGGATTCCCCTTCAGATCAAGATTATTGTCCAGATCTGCCAGGTAAACCTATAAACCTGACACTGTGTTCATCTTGTAGCTTTTAATTTTTTGTATTGGATTCTGCCCTGCCATCACCGTTGAATTCCATTGATATTCTGCAATGTAACCATCACTGAAGTCATCACGTATATCTTAAGTAGTGCTTATCATAATAAACATTGGTCTAATCTAGGGTTGGAAGTTCGGTTAACCGAATCGAAACTAAAATTTCAGTTTTGGGTGGGTTCAACTAAAACTGAACCGATCCAGTTTCGATTTCAGTTGGTTTGATTTTCGATTTTTTTTTTAAAGAAAATTCTTTTGTTCTTTTCTGTTTTTCACTTCTTTTTTTTCGGTTTTAGGATCAGTTCTCTCCCTACTGAACCAATATTCGATTTTCAGCATCCAAAACCAAACCGAACCGATCCAAAACAAGTTTCAGTTTTACTGTTTTGGATGGGTTTCAATTCTGTTTCATCGGTTTTCGTTTTTTCGGGCTGCTTTTCCTCCTATAGTCTAAACATTTATACAATAGTTATATGGGGGAATTGATCTCTCCTAAATCGATCTCTCCTAAACATTTATACAATAGTTATACATTAAAAACTCCAAATTTCCTACAAAAATGATAACTATTGTACTTATGTACTACCAAACTATTCTACCATTTCAAATTGTCCCGATATAATATTGTTTGATTCTGGGCTTAAGGCCCTGCTCCAATTTTGTTTACATGAGTTTAAGTTCCCACACAAAACTGATGCCGTCATTTTCTTCTTTCTTTCTTTCAATGCTTCTTAGATTTTGTGATATATTGATGTATGTTATGTTATATATATAATTCTATTTGAATTTATTTAGGCTTTTTAAGAAGCGAGTTCTATGTAACTTCTATGATATATTTGTATTATATTAATTAGAATAATATATATTTGTATTATAATCATCTGATGCTTATCATCATCTATTTTTTTTTAATGGTAATGATCTTCACCTTGCTGGTTGAAAGACTTATCTTGTGATCGTTTTTCTGTTTTGTTATCTCTATTTGTATTAAAATCATCTCGTAAATTTTTTTGAGGTGGTCAAAATATTTAACGAGGAAGTTGGAGCTTCTTGATTTAATGTTTCACACAATGGATAAGAGTTGGATGCGAAAGACTAGGTATACCCATAATTTAAAGTTCAAGTATTTTTAGTATGAATAATTTAATGTTGATGCTTTGATTAGGTAAGCAAAATATGTTATTCTCATTGATGTAACAGGGTTTCTAAAGAATACCGTGAAGGCGTGAAAGGATTTATCGAGCAAGCAGTAGTTCATGGAGCAACTTTTAATGGGTTGTTGAAGTGTCCATGTGTTAAGTGCTACAATGCACTATACCAAAATAGGAAGACAATAACTGACCATATGATTTGCAATGGAATAGACCAAAATTACCATATATGGTCTTTTCATAGAGAGGAATTACCTCAAGAAAGTTCTACAAGGGATAGCATGGCAGACAGTGCACCTGATGAAAACGATGAGGGTGACGATATGACGACTATGTTGCATGATGCATTCGGAATTCCAACCATGGAAGAAGTGTTAGACGGTTTGGCGCAAGGAACAAATGATCTACCTGATACTAGTACTGCCAAGTTCTATAAATTGGTACACAATGTCAAGCAAGATTTATATCCAGGTTGTAAAAAACACACAACGCTATCATTCATTGTTAGGCTATGGCATATCAAATGCCTCGGTGGATGAAGCAACAAGTCTTTAACTATGTTGCTTGACTTACTGAGGGAGGTATTACCCGAGGGGTCGACGTTGCCAGATAGTTTTTTGCAAACAAAGAAAATTATTTCAAACTTGAGGTTAAATTATAATAAAATTGATGTATGTCCAAATGATTATATGTTCTATTGGAAAGAATGCGTAGACAAACAATCATGTGAAGCTTGTGGCACTTCACGATGGAAGTCGACAGATGATCATCAAGAAGATAATAAAAGGAAAAGCCCGGCAAAGATTCTGCGACACTTCCCTCTAAAGCCGCGGCTACAAAGGTTGTACATATCATCAAAGATAGCATCCGATATGAGATGGCATGATGAAGGTCGTACAAAAGATAAGATGCTACGACACCCTGCAGATTCTCCAGCATAGAAACATTTTGACCTCACGAACCCAAAGTTTGCATCAAACCCTCGTAATATTAGACTTGGGTTAGCGAGTGATGGCTTCAATCCGTTTCGAGCAATGAGTATCGCACACAGCACATGGCTCATGATATTAATTCCATACAACTTGCCACCATGGTTGTGTATGAAACAACCAAATATGATATTGTCGTTGATTATACCTGGTTCAGCTGGTCCTGAAAATAACATAGACATACACTTGAGGCCTTTGATTGAAGAATTGAAGGAATTGTGGGAATTCGGATTGAATACCTATGATGCCTCGAAGAATGAAAGATTTCAATTGCATGCAGCCTTACTTTGGACTATAAGTGACTTTTCGGGATATGCAATGTTGTCGGGTTGGAGCACGAAAGGGAAATTGGCTTGTCCATCATGCCATAGGGACACATGTAGCCTATACCTGTCTAATGGTAGAAAAAATTGTTATATGGGTCATCGCCGATTCTTACCTTCAGATCATAGATTTCGAAAATAAAAATATACTTTTGATGGTATTGTAGAGTTCAGACCGGCTCCAATTCCGTTGTGCGGATCTGGCGTGTTGAATCAGTTACAAAACTTTAAGCATATTTTTGGGAAGCAACTCGAGGGAAAAAGATCAAGATGCACGAAGAATGACAACATGCCATACAACTGGAGGAAGAAGAGTATTTTTTTTGAACTATCATATTGGGAGCTGTTGTGATTTTTAATTGTGATGTTTTACTCGCAAGCGCATGAATCAGATTGTATATAGTGGGTGCGGAGTACGAGATTGTTCCCACGAGGACTATTTTTGAAGATCTAAAAAGATAAGACAGTAACTTCAAAAATCTACTAAGATTCAATAGTACCCTACCAATATTACTATTTAAGCGATTTTATGAGATGATAATTACTGACTACAAACTAAAATTTAATTGATAATTCAAAAATAAAGATAAAGATGAAGATACTAAATCCTCCCATCTTTGGTTTGTTCTTCTCATAATATAAATCTAAGGATTAACTATAAGATATATCATTGAAAACAAACATCTTTTATGGAAGATAAATGGTCAAAACCCGGATATGTTCCATGTTGCATTCCTGTAATCAGGACTTAACTTCATAGATTATTTCCATATATAGATCTGGGATCAAGGGCATGGCTCGACACACTTGATCTCATATTTCAAATAAAAATTATCTCCAAAGTGGGTAAAATTCCAACATGAATACCACCTTAGTTCTGAGATCAAGGGCATGACTCGGCACACTTGCTTTCAGAGTAGGGAGTAATTAAGATAAAATTACCATTACAGATCCAAGATCTAGGGCATGGCTCGGCACACTCAATCCCGGATCATAATCGTAAGTAGATCCACACGATAAAAGTAAAAAGATCATATAACAATGATCGGAGTAAAATTATCATCACAGATCTGAGATCCAGGGCATGGCTCGGCACACTCGATACCAGTTAGTGGCGGAGATTTCATCCGTTCATGATAACATAACAACCATAAAATAAGATCTCATATTTTAATTCTAAATTTATATTATTAAAAGTACATCCCTCGGATGAAAATTATTAGATCCCCATCCCTAAGAATTTAGCCACACATGCTGTAATTAAATGACATAAATAAATAAGGAAGGAAAAATAACATCAATTTAATGAATTAAAAATACCTCAAACTTCAATAGAAATTCTTTGATCCACAAGTACGATGATCTTCAGAAACGAAATTGATAATGCTCTTTATTAATCTTTGAATTTAAAGTAGGAATTAACTGAACAAAAATAATAAATTGAAGGAATGAATACTGAAAAGATTAAAGGAATAAAGCTCTAAAAAAGAATAAAGAATCTCTATCTCTACGTCTACTCTAAAAAATAAAAACTTTAATTCTCTAAAAATTCCTCCTCTCTCTCGAAGTGTTGGTTCGGGTTTAAATAGTTTTCAAGTTGCATAGGTGTCCCAGCTCGACAAGTCAGGGTCGATTAATCGACCCTATAGGGTCGATGCATCGACCCTTCAAAGAATCCCCAAAAATATGCTTTAAAGTTACTTCTGTGTCAAACTATTCTCTGTACCTCGATTAATCGAGCAAAAGGGTCGATTAATCGACCTTCCCAGATTTTTGTGAATTCCAGCCCACTTTTGCATCAGACAATGCTTCGATATTTCGGTCATATCTTTCTACTCCGAACTCGGATTAATATGATTCATACTGCGTTGGAAAGCTGACAGCAAGATCGACAACTTTTATGTTTTGGAAATTTCGTGAATCTGACGTCTTGATGGTCAAAATTGAGCTATAAGTCGCACCAAGTTCTTGATGACCCAAAGTTGCAGTGTTTTGACATTATTTTCAGAATTCTTGGGCTGTTTTCTGCACTTGGATTGTATTTACCTGAAACACCTCAAATTTAGTAATTCTCATCAGATAGCCTTCATTGGATGGCTAAATATAGATATTTAGAGGTAAAATATCATCATATTTCACTACTCATCACACCCCCAAACCTACACTTTGCTAGTCCTTGAGCAAAGCAAACTAAAGAAAAATAAATGCCACTTTCGTAGGGAACACGATTGCACTTAGCATATGCAACAAGCCTTTAAACCCCTAGGTGATCCCTAGTGGAGGACTTGTGTTTCCTGAGGGTTTACAGTGAAGTTACCCATAAACTTCAATTCTGTAATATCCCTGATATTTTAACCTATTTTTGTTTACCTCGATAAGCGTGCCCAAAAAATAATTATGATATTTTATGAGCTTTTTAGTTAGTTTTGGTTATGATGAGGGACATGACCAAAGGATTTAGTTATGAGGTGTGTACAAGTCAGGACATCAACGACGTACACATTAACGTTGGTATTTGTGTTTAACGCCGGATGTTTTGCAAGAATAATTGGATAAGTTGTAAATAAAAGTATCTAGATTTTTATTTAAAACTTTTATGTTATAAGAAGAGAGAGGTTGCAAGAGAAGTTAGCTTCTCCCTCTCGTTGGAAATCAAAACTCTAAGGCTTTGCCTTCTTGTTAATCTTAGATCTAGTGATCTTGAGAACCCCTCTTTCCATCTCAACCATTAATAAGTCTTGAGCGAATGGTGGATCTGTTTGAACTACTGAAAAAGAAAAGAGATGAGGAAAGGGAGAGGTTATCTTTAAATTTGTCGTGGCTGAGGCAGTGACCACCTCCATAGGAATAATGAGCCGATTGAAGTTTTAAACCGTTGATCTTGGAAATTTGTTCCGGTGCGTGAATCGGTACAAGGGGATCAACAGATTAAGCTACAAGAGGTATGCCTTGCAACCTCCTTATATAAATTTATTTGGGTTTTATTAAGAAATTAAGATTTGGATTCAATAGAAAGGATTAAATGGCTGTGTAGAAAATGATGAAAAGAATCCGGGCATGTTAAATTAACAGCCACAGAGCCTGGGAAATTCGACTGTCGATTTCAAAATCGACTGTCGAAATTGGAAATCGACAGTCGAAAAAGAGATTTTAAGATTGTAACAGAGTTCTGAAATTCGATGGTCGAATTTAAAATCGACCATCGAATTTCAAATTCGACCATCGAATTTGAAATCGATGGTCGAATTCTGTCCAGCTTGTGGCTTTTAAATAATTGATTTGGATTTTTGTTTTGTGAGCCTTTGGGGTTAAATTTTTGGTTCTATATTAACACTGAGGGTGTTAATATATGTAGGTTTTGACAATTGGGAGTCCTTGGAGAGGACTGCTTGTTAATGCTTTTGAATTGTCTTGGTTGAGGTAGGGGAATCCTAATTATTATTTGCATGAATTATAAGCATAAACTGTCATAAATCATTTTATTTTTAGAAGCATGAAATATAGAAATTTCATTACACACAGTGAAATTAAAACTTTGAACATATGATACAATCTGAAAATTTGTAAACCTTGTCATAAATAAGAATCATTAGACATCAGAACCTCAGCTAAATTTAAATCAGAACCTCAGTTAAATTTTGAAACAGAACTTCGAATCAGAACTTTGAAAAATCAGTATATGATATGAATAATAAGCTTGGATATGTGTTAGCATTTGCATTTGATTTTGGGTTCATAAGTACGATGCCCTAAATTCTACCAACCGTGTTGACGGTAAAACTTTGGCGCAAGTTTCCCTCATAGCGTAGGGGCTTGTTGCATTTTCGAAATGGGTTCATGAACCAATGGTCGAGGGTCTTCCCATCGGTCACGTAGTTCCGCTCTCATGCTATAGGAAATTTGGGAGATAAAATTAAGTTATAAATTTAAGACAAGAAGCATGCTAAATCGTAACATTTTGAACACTTTAGAGTATATTTCAGTTTGACTCAGATTAGAACGGAGATTTAAATTGAAAAGCATCATTGAAAAACCATATTTGATCCGATTAGTCTTTTGAAAACCTTTACTTATAAGAAATGCAAATAGATCTGTCTTCCTCTATTGAGCTTGGTCGTTAGCTCACCCTCGACTATACGTCCACGGTCTTTGGTAGACCTTGGTCGAGGATCCGGAGGACTGGATTATATTCCCGAGGAGGATTTGGATATACCAGCTGAGGAGTTCTTCCCGTGATCTTAGATTTTCTATTTTTGGTATTTTGTCTGGATATTATTTTGGACTGATGAGCCTTAGGCTATTATTTTTTATCTTTTGATATCACTCGAGGAACCATTATTGTGAACCTCTATTTTAGGTGATCGGATTGGCCATCACCGGTGGTTCCTTTTGGTTCCTCACAGTGATATATCTAATTTAGTTATATGAAGCTTTTGTTTTTGGATTAACAATGTTGCCTCTGTCTTTAGACCTTTGTTTATGTTGTCGGCTTCTGTTTGTTACGGCTTATTGAGAAATCAATAAGTTGATGAACCGGCCTTTCCTATACCTTTGGGATTGGAAAAGTCGGGTCGTCACAAATTCATTTTTGAAACCATCGATAAAATTGAGTTTTCAAAATATGATTTTGATAACATATATACCATTCAAAACTCAAAATCGTTAATCAATTCAATATGGGAATTCTCAATTTTAAATAACAATGTTATACTAATCATACTAGTATCCATTCAAATTAGTCTAATGCTCAAATCGTTAAATAACTCATCCATTCATGCTTAAACGTGAAGTATGTGCATACCCAAATCAAAATTCATTCATATCAGAACTAGTTCAAACGGGAAACCGTCGGACCTGTTGTTTAGACTCAATCCTCACTTTAGGTATACTCTCAAAATATAAAGACACCGATGATGGATAAGTTTTCGCACACATGTGAGAGATCAATACAAAGCAAATAAAAAGGTATCACATGATAAATGAAACACGATGCAATCAATGAACAAAAATAAATCTCATAAGAAGATACTTGTATATCCTAAGCATGTCATATCAAGTGTCATAAGTATCACATATTTACTCTCCACAAGACAGTTACCAATACAAGATTAGATCATGAAGGTCTCTTTAGGGTTGTAATGGGGTTCAGGAAAGGGTAAGAAAGAATTGGAAGTTGGGATTCAAAATTTCTGAGAAATCAGAAAGGAAACACCTTTTGATTTTTCTATTTCTTCTCTTTTTCTTTTCTCACTCATTTTTCTTCTTTTGAATTTTATTTTCTTGAAGCACCTCATATATATATATATATATATATATGTATATTTATTGTTCTTCACAGCTTTCTTTTTCTTTTTCTCCCTTTTTTTTTCTTTTTATTTTTGTCATACTCTCTCAGTAAACACCACAACTCAGTATCTCTCCACTTACTCTCTTTTCGTTCATTCTCATCTCTCGTTCCTAATTTCTCAAAAATAAGAAGGGTAAAGCTGAATTTTTAGAAATGGTGAAGGGTTAAAGGTTAATGTGGCTTATCAAAGAATGTATAAAGGTAAATTTTTCAATAGGCTCAAAGGGGTACTAGAACGATAAATTTATATAAGGTGAGATATTTTAAGCACAAACGAGCCAAAGATGGCCTTCAATCATATCCTTAAAAGATGGTAACCTTGCCTCTTTGTCTTGAGTAGATATACAGTACGTTCTAACATAATGATATGAATTTGATTTCATGCAAAGTCACAAGTCAAAATAAAATATATGAGATTATGCAAAGTAATTCGTATTCAAAGAAAACTCCGAGTTTATGTATTCACTCATCAATGACGGAAAATTAGCTCTAAAGCTCACCGGGTTTAGTCTTCACTAAGAACCTAAGATTCAACGTTCAAAACAGTTCATCGATTTCTGAGTCTTAGCTTGGTATAAGTGTAAAAATTCTAAGCATGAATTTCAAAATTACTCATAAAATATCACATTAAGCTTCATCATCCTAGATACAAGTAATTAAAATATGACATCATTATTCTCAAAATTAAATTCACATGCATCATCAACTAAAGTTTGAAAGCAATCACAAAATAATTCATGCATGATGACTTCAAATTAAATTTTTTTTTTTTTTTTATATATCTACTATCGATTAATTGACTCGAATGAGTCGATCGATCGAGAGTGGAAGGTCGATCAATCGATCTTCATTGTCGATTGATCGAGAAATTTTATTATTATTATATTTTTTTTAATTATTATTTTTTTATAATTAAAAAAAAAAATAAGTGACGCAAAATAGATAGCCATACCCCCAAACCGAAAGATGACAATGTCCTCATTGATTGAAATAGGTATTACACCCCCAAACCTGTTGAAAAGTACCTCAACACAAAGATCATGTGCAGAGAAGAGGTGCATCAAATTGGAACATGACCAAAAATTTATTGAAGGGAATAAGGGTACACTATTTAGGGAATTAAAAACAACCTAAACTAAACAAAAAAAACTAATAAATCCTAAATCCTAAATCCCAAACTAATCAAGAATCCAACTCCGTTAATCATTGGTAGGCGGGCCCATCCACCTTGGTTCACTTAAATCGATGTTCTTAGGCACAGGGAATAATTTCTCCCAGAGTTCAAGTAGAAATTGATGAATCCCCTCCAATGGTATGGATGGAGCGTTGAGGCGACGGTAGGAGATGGAGATGGGAGAGGTGGTGACGGAATCACATTAATTATCTCGATATCAGTATTGATGCACGGTGTAGGAGATTTGGAACGATTTACCTTCTTTCTAGATGGTTCTCCCCAGGAAGGAATGATCATCGGATCGAGGTCGATGATTTCAACATTGCTAGGCTCAAAAGGGACCGTCCGATGAGAGCGGCGCCCCCACTTTTTAGCAGTCTCCTCCATCTTTGATAATCGTGCTCTGGTGAGATAAAATCGTCGGGCTATGAGAAGGTTGTGCAAGATTTAATGGAAAGTGAGCCTAAGGGTGAATATAAGGGAAAAATTGATAGAGTTGGAGTATGAGTGGAATGAGGTGTCCCGCAAAAAGAAACAAGGAAAAGTGTGTGTATTACGCTTGAGGGATCCCATAAACGAACGGAAAGTGGAGAGATGGAGTCCCAATAGGAGTCCGGTCCCCACAAAAATGGGGGTCGATTAATCGACTCTGGGGGTCGACTCCCAGAGTCGACTCCCAAATTTTTTTTATTTTTATTTTTCGAAAATTATGGGTCGATTAATCGAGTAGAACCCTCGATTAATCGACTCCATGTGGGCAGAGAGGTGAAAATTTGCTGATATTGGTATTTCATTTTTATTTTTCAACTCCTCTAAATGCAACAGGTAATTTGCAAAAATATTGGCAATCCCAAACAGATTAGAAAACACACAATTTCATTGATAAGCAAGATGATTACAAGGACACTTCTGATTTAACTCCTAAAATAAACAACCTAACCTAAAGAAAGAAAATTAACACAAAATGAAAAATCCTAATCCTAAACTAATCATCCCCGTCCTCTTCGGCCTGGCAGGCCCTAGCGCACATCTCATCATAACTATCAGGCCACATGCGCTGCCCGATTTGATGGAGGAAGGAACGATCATAGTAGCTTCGACGCAAGATTGCACCATATTGCCGCTGCTGCTCCTCCTGTAAAGAGTTAATTTGGGCTTGGAGCGAACCAAGAGACACACCCTCCGGCGTCTGTGGCATACCGTGGTGGAGCATCAGAGACATTTCTCAAGAGACGCATACTACGGTTCCATTGGGTTGCACCATAGCGATAAAATGCGAGGTCCCCGAGATCGTCATCCCGGTGGAACGGGAAACGAAGGAAATTAAGCAACTTTATAACATAATGAGGAAAATAGATCAACGGGGCATCACCAGTGGCAGGGTTGGCGATATCCTCATGGCATCGCCACATGCCATCATGAAGAATCCCGGGCACGTTGATCCATGAATTTCGGTGGGCACCATAAAGCGCCTGAACCCGATCACGGTAAGCGCTTTAACGTACGGAGAGGTTACTCGGACCACATTATCCTGAACAAAAGCGGCGAATAATCGCCTAGTGGCGACTCCTGAAGAAAATATGTCGCGACATATATTGTTGATTATATTCTCCTGAGAATCATCGAGCTCTTCACCCAAAGTGTGATTGTGAGGGCGCTCGCATGAAATATTAAAAACCTCCGCAATGGTGTGCGGATAAATCGGGCGCGACCACCCATCGATTGAAACAGTGAAGTGGGCGGTGACATGATTCTCAATGGAGGCGGTCACCCATGCCATGTTCTGATAGAATAACCGAACGACCCGTTCGGACACCTTGATCACAGGCGGAGTGAGGAAAAAATAGACGTTGAGAGCCATTGCATAGGCGAGGGAAACGGCGCAGACAGGCAGGTCTTGAAATGCCGTGAGATCGAAAACATATTCGGAACACAGGTCTTAGGTCGCGAAGCGACCACTTGGTTGCTCACGTGGATGCCCTGCAAGTCGTTAGGAAAGCCTTTGCGGCGCGGCAGAGGACGAAGCCATGATCACACTGTAGAAATGTTGGAGGCAGTCAGGGAAAAAATAGGATATAAATCGAATGAGAATCGAAGAGAGACTTCTGCCTTTAAATAGGCGCAAAGGCGTCCTCTTGGGACGGACACACCTCAAATAGTCGATTAATCGACCCTTTAGGGTCGATTAATCGACCCCATTGGAAAAAGGCGCGTCAAAACTTCTGACGCATGGAAACATGCAACGGCTTTAAGTGAAAAGACGCAACGTCCGGAAGTGGAAAAGTCGATTAATCGACACAGGCCCTCGATTAATCGACTTAAATCAAGGCAGTAAAAAAAAACAAAAACGCTTGCACAGAAATAAAAGTCGATTAATTGACTCATATAGAGTCGATTAAGCGACTCCAAATAAAACAAAACTGACAGAATTCGAAAAGTGAGCACAATTTTTAACACTGAATAGTCGATGCATCGACTCTAGGAGTCGATTAATCGACTAATCAAAATGTCAGCCCCCATAAATGTAGTCTCCTTGAAAAAGGAGACACTCATAATTACTGTCGATTAATCGACATTCAGAGGTCGATTAATCGAGGTGGAGGGTCGATTAATCGACCTCTTTTATCGATTAATCGACCTCTTTTGTCGATTAATCGAGAAATTTTTTTATTTTTTTTTTGAAAAATAAAAACCAAAAAGAAACAACACAAAATTGGGTTGCCTCACAATGAGCGCTAGTTTAATGTCGATAGCTCGATCATATGAATTGCTCAGTCAGGGTGAGCCATTGGATCACTCAAGAGTGTCAGAGAATGCAATTGCATCCTCAAGGAACGGTTTTAATCTTTGACCATTAACTCGAAAAACATTCCCGTATCTCTTATTGATAACATCAACTGCCCCATTGGGAAGTATTCGAGAGATTTTGAAAGGACCACTCCAACAGGTTTTTAGTTTCCCCGGAAATAGATGAAGTCAAGAATTGTAGAGTAGAACTTGTTGACCAACGACGAAGATTTATGTAGAATAGATTGATCATGAACTCGTTTCATACGGTCCTTGTACAATTTAGCACAGTCATATGCATCATTACGAATTTCTTCTAATTCATTTATTTGTAAACACCTTTGGGCACCAGATTTCAGGTGATCAAAATTCAATGACTTAATGGCCTAAAATGCTCGATGTTCCAGTTCAATCGGGAGGTAGCAACCTTTACCAAAAACCAACCGATACGGCGACATACCAATTGGAGTTTTAAACGCAGTTCGATACGCCCATAGAGCGTCATACAGTTTTAGCGACCAGTCTTTACGGTTCGGATGGATTGTCTTTTCTAAAATCCACTTAAGTTTCCGATTAGAGACTTCAACTTGGCCACTTGTCTGAGGATGGTATAGTGTAGCAACTTTATGTGTGACACCATATTTCTTCATTAATTGGGTGAACACTTTATTGTAAAAATGCTTTCCACCATCGCTGATTATCGCCTTTGGAATATCAAAACGTGAAAACACTTGATCCTTGAGAAATTTGATCACTACTTTGTGATCATTTGTTTTACACGCCACAACTTCAACCCATTTCGAGATATAGTCAACCCCGACAAAGATGAACGTATCTCCAAATGAATTAGGGAAAGGACCCATGAAATCGATCTCCCAAACATCGAATAATTCAACTTCTAAAATTGAATTGAGCGGCATCATGTTGTGATTAGAGATCCGGCCCAGCATTTGACAGTTGTGACAAGATTTGCAATGCTGATGACAATCCTTATAGATTGTCGGCCAATAAAAACCGCTTTGGAGGATCTTTGCTGCAGTCTTTGGGGAACTAAAGTGACCTCCACAAGCTAACTCATGACAGAACAAGATGATCCGTGGTTGCTCAGATTCAGGAATACATCTTCGTATGATTTGATCGGGATAGTATTTGAATAAATACGGATCTCCGAAAAAGTAGTGTTTCACTCGAGCTAAGAAAATGGATTTCTCATTCTTCGACCAATGGTGAGGTAATTTCTCGGTGACTAGGTAATTGACAAGATCCGCATACCAAGGTGGGCAATCAATCCTGAACAACTGTTCATCTAGAAAGTTCTCCAAGATCTGAACAGGATCATCAGATTTCTCAATAATTATTCGTGACAAGTGATCTGCTACCACATTTTCTGAGCCTTTCTTGTCTTTGATCTCCAAATCGAACTCTTGCAATGACAAGATCCATCTGATTAAACGTGCTTTAGCATCTTTCTTAGCGAACAGATAACGCAGAGCAGCGTGATTTGTGAATACCACGACTTTAGATCATAATAAATAGGATCGAAATTTATCTAACGCGAAAACTACTGCTAAAAGTTCCTTTCGGTGGTTGAGTAGTTCAACTGGGCATCGTTGAGAGTACGACTCGCATAGTAGATTACATGCGGTAATTCTTCTATTCATTGTCCCAGAACAACTCCAATTGCATAATCAGAGGCGTCGCACATGATTTCGAACGGGAAGTCTCAGTTCGAAGATTGAATTATTGGAGCTTTTATCAATTCTGCCTTAATGGTTTCAAAGGCTCACAAACCTTTATCATCAAAGAGGATGGGGCATCCTTTGAAAATAAGCTGCATAGCGGTCGCGCTATCTTGCTGAAATCTTTGATAAAACGCCGATAAAAACCGTTGTGTCCTAGAAAAGATCTGATTTCCTTCACTGTCCTCGGTGGTGGTAGATTGGCAATTAAATCAACTTTAGCCTTATCGACCTCGATACCGTGGGATGATATGATATGTCCCAATACAATGCCATCTTTGACCATGAAGTGACATTTTTCCCAGTTAAGAACAAGATTCTTCTCCTGGCATTGTGCAAGCACTAGTGACAAATGATTCAAACAGTCAGCAAAACTGTTTCCATGGATCGAGAAGTCGTTCATGAAGACTTCGAGGAATCGTTCGACCATATCCGAAAAAATACTCAACATACATCTTTGGAATGTAGCAGGTGCATTACAAAGCCCAAACGGCATTCGTCGGTAGGAAAAAGTACCAAAAGGGCATGTGAACGTGGTTTTCTCTTGATCCTCAGGTGCAATGACTATTTGGTTATAACCGGAATAGCCATCGAAGAAGCAATAGTAATCATACCCGGCCAATCTTTCTAACATCTGATCGATAAATGAAAGTGGAAAGTGATCTTTCCTCGTCATCAAATTTAACTTCCGATAATCAATACACACTCTCCAACCTGTTTAAATTTTTGTAGGAATTGGTTCGTTTTCCTCATTTTTCACCACTGTCACTCCCGACTTCTTAGGGACCACTTGTGTGAGGCTGACCCATTTACTGTCAGAGATGCGGTATATGATTCTAGCACCTAAAAGTTTTATTACCTCATTTCGGACCACGTCTTGCATTATAGGGTTCAGTCTCCTTTGTGAAAGTGGTTCCCTAGAAGGCTTAGCATTATCTTCCAAATGGATTCGGTGCATACATACTGTCGGACTAATGCCTTTGATATCCTTTATCGACCATCCGAGGGCACTTTTGTGCACTTTGAGTACATTCATAGTTAGCCTTCCTGATTCGCACCCAATTTTGATGAGATTATGACAAGTTGAGTTTCATTCTCTCCCAGGCAGGCATACTTAAGATTTTCTGGAAGAGGTTTAAGTTCTAAGGACACTTTCTCCTCCTCTTTCGGCTTTTCCATGATTGGAGCTCCAAAATCTATTTTCTTAAAATATATTTTCTTTTCTTCTCCCAAAAGCGGTGTGGAGTCTAACATGTGATTCACTTCTTGGATCAGTTGATTCACATCAAAATTTTCTCCAAAATGCATAAGACAAGCTGCTAAAGGATCTTTAATTTCAGATGCATGAAATATTTCTTCTATAATTTCATCGAGTATGCATGCTTGTGCATGTTCATCATCCTCCATGGGCTGCTTGGCAATATTAAAGATGTTGAGTTCCACTGTCATATTCCCGAATGACAGATTCATGATCCCGTTTCGACAATTGATCAGCGCATTGGAGGTTGCTAGGAATGGTCTTCCTATAATCACTGGAATGTTATTCTTTAAATTTGATGCCGGTTCAGTGTTTAAAATAACAAAATCTACAGGAAAGTAGAAATAATTCACCTTGATGAGGACATCTTTCACAATTTTACGAGGGATCTTTACGGACCGATCAACTAACTGAAGGGTCATCGCAGTGGTCTTAAGCTCTCCCAACTCGAGCTCCTTGTAAACAGAGTAAGGCAACAAGTTGACACTTGCTTCTAAATCTAAAAGGGCTTGATCAATACAATTATCGCCGATGATGATTGAGATTGTAGGACAACCTGGATCCTTGTATTTAATTGGGAGCTTTGCATGCAACACTGAACTAACCTGCTCAGCTAAGAAAGCTTTTTTCGAAATATTTGTCTTTCTTTTGATTGTGACCAATTCCTTCAAAAATTTAACATAAGCAGGTACTTGGCGGATGGCATCCAGGAAGAGAATATTAATTTTTAATTGCTTGAAAATCTCATTTATTCCTTCCACATCGCGATTTTTTCGTGGTACCATCAATCTTTGCGGGTACGGTGCTTTAGGAACAAAACTTTTCTTCTGTTCACTCTTTTTTTCTGATGTTTCTTTTGCTTGTACTTTTTCCTCAATTTTTTCTTTCTCTTTAGATTTCTTCTCTCCATCAGACTTTGCCTCCTCCTCTGGCAACAATACTTTGTTATCGACTTGCTTTCCAGATCTCAACGTTGTGATCGCCCGAATCTATTATTGATCATCATCTTGTGTTGAAGTTGATGTTTGTTCAACAACCATTTGACTCCTTGGGTTAGGAACTGGTTGGCTAGAAAACGGTCATTTTTCTCTTTCACAAAGAAAAGTTGCCAATTGCCCAATTTGGGTCTCTATTTTAGAGATTGAGGATGTGTGAGAATGAATGAGTTTCAACATGTCCTCAGTAGAAGGAGTTTATGTATGAGGACGTTGGGCAGCAGTTCCCAGTGGATTGTTAAATCCAGGTGGTGGAAATGTTGGCACAAAATTTTGTTGTGGTTGGTTTTGATAACCTCCCATTGGTTGTGCAAATTGAAAATTCTGGTTCAATTGTCGTGGTTGCCCAACCTGATTTTGATTGTATTGAAATTGATTTGGATTATTGTACCCTTGCTGTTGAAATTGCCCTTGACCGTAGTTCTGCTGTAGTCCTTGGTTGAAATTTTGTTGGGGATAAAAGTTTATCCCCTGTTTTCTAGGTTGTATTCTTTGATTATCTTATTTCCATAAGAAATTTGGGTGGTTTCTCCAGCTATTTGGGTTATTCTCATTGAAAACGTTTCCTTGATTCCGCCCATAATTATTCACAACATTTAGCTGTTCAGATATGTCTTCATAGTAGTTCTGCATTGAAGGACAATCATCTGCTATATGCATTGGACTTGCACAAATTGAACATGGCTCAGGTTATGTATTTACCATATGCACATTCTTCTTTAATTTCAATTCCTCCACTTGTTGAGTGAGGAAATCAATTTTAGCCATCAGATCTGGGGAATCCTTTACTACGTATAGTCCTTCCTTCTTGGTTGAACTTCCGACTTGAATACGGGCTTTGACTGGTTGTTCCAGAGTCTTTGTGAAATCCCAGTGCTGAGAATCCTCAGCCAGCTTTTCTAGGAAAGCATAAGATTCAGTTTCCTTGAGGCTCAGGAATCCTTCTCCATTCATTGACTCCACCAGATGTCTATTAGGTTGACTTAGTCCATTGTAGAAACACTAGACCAATCTCCACTTTGAGTATCCATGGTGTGGATATTTGAGTAAGAGATCCATGAATCTATCCCAAGCTTCATATAATCTCTCATCTTCCTCTTGCGTGAAATCCGTGATTTCACGTCTGAGGACATTCGTCTTCGCCATAGAGAAGAACTTTGATAGAAACTTTTTGACCATCTGATCCCAGGTGGTTATGGATCCCGATGGTAGAGAATTTAACCAAGCTTTTGCTTTATCCTTTATAAAAAAAAGAAATAAGCGTAGCCTAACAGATTCTTCGCTGAAGTTTTGGTAAACAGATGAGCAGACTTCGACGAAGTCTGTAACGTGCTGGTATGGATCTTCTCTCTCCATGCCATGAAAGATTGGAAGGATTTGGATGACATTTGTACGGATTTCAAATCGGCCACCAGGTGTGGCAAGGTATACAATGCATGATGGGGTATTTGTAGTTATTGGAGAAAACAGTTGTCTCAATGTTAGTTCTTCCTCTTGTTCGAGTTGCCCATTCATGTTGTCAGTCATATTGACTTCAGTGGATGATTCACTAGAAAATTTCTGCCTTGATCTAGCGTTCTTACGATTTGACCGGCAAACACGTTCGATCTCAGAATTTAAAGGCTCTAAAGTTCTTTCTTTAGAAGATCTAGTGTGTATGCAAACGACGCACAAAGTGAAGGTTTAAGGCAGGAAAGCCTCAAGAGATTTTTTTTTTAATTTAAAATTTTCAAATTTTACAATTGAAATTTTCGAATTTTTTATTATTATTATTATTTTTATTTTATTTTTTCAAAAATTAAATTTTTTTTGGAATCTCGATTGATCGAGTATGAATCTCGATCAATCAAGACAGGGTCGATTGATCGAGTAGTATACTCGATTAATCGACGGAGGACAGAATTTTTTTTTTTTTTTTATGTTTTTAATTAGCAGAAATACTATTTTAATCCCAAAAAATTCCTAAAATTTACTGTTTATTTTCCAAAAATTAAGATTTTCTTAATTTAATCCTCGGCAACGGCGCCAAAAACTTATTGTGATTTTTAATTGTGATGTTTTACTCGCAAGTGCACGAATCAGACTGTATATAGTGGGTGCGGAGTACGAGATCGTTCCCACGAGGACTATTTTTGAAGATCTAAAAAGATGAGACAGTAACTTCAAAAATCTACTAAGATTCAACAGTACCCTACCAATATTACTATTTATGCGGTTTTATGAGATGGTAATTACTGACTACAAACTAAAATTTAATTGATAATTCAAAAATAACGGTAAAGATAAAGATACTAAATCCTCCCATCTCTGGTGTGTTCTTCTCATAATACAAATCTAAGGATTAACTATGAGATATATCATGAAAAATAAATATCTTTTATGAAAGATAAATGGTCAAAACCCGGATAGGTTCCATGTTGTATCCCTGCAATCAGGACTTAACTTCAGAGATGATTTTCATATATAGATCTGGGATCAAGGGCATGGCTCGGCACACTTGATCTCAGATTTCAAATAAAAATTATTTCCAAAGTGGGTAAAATTCCAACAAGAATACTACCTTAGTTCTGAGATTAAGGGCATGGCTCGACACACTTGATTTCAGAGTAGGGAGTAATTAAGATAAAATTACCATTACAGATCCAAGATCCAGGGCATGGCTCGGCACACTCGATCCCGGATCATAATCGTAAGTAGATCCACACGATAAAAGCAAAAATATCATATAACAATGATTGGGGTAAAATTACCGTCACAGATCTGAGATCCAGGGAATGGCTCGACACACTCGATCCCAGTTAGTGGCGGGGATTTCATCCGTTCGTGATAACATAACAACCATAAAATAAGATCTCATATTTTAATCCTAAATTCATATTATTAGAAGTACATCCCTCCGATGGGAATCATTAGATCCCCATCCCTAAGAATTTAGCCACACATGCTGTAATTAAATGACATAAATAAATAAGGAATGTAAAATAACATCAATTTAATGAATTAAAAATACCTCACACTTCAATAGAAATTCTTTGATCCACAAGTACGATGATCTTTAGAAACGAAATTAACAATGCTCTTTATTAATCTTCGAATTTAAAGTAGGAATTAACTGAACAAAAATAATAAATTGAAGGAAGGAATACTGAAAAGATTAAAGGAACAAAGCTCTCAAAAAGAATAAAGAATCTCTATCTCTATGTCTACTCTAAAAAATAAAAACTCTAATTCTCTAAAAATTCCTCCTCTCTCTCGAAGTGCTGGTTCGGGTTTAAATAGTTTCCAAGTTGCATAGGTGTCCCAGCTCGACAAGTCAGGGTCGATTAATCGACCCTATAGGGTCGATGCATCGACCCTCCAAAGAATCCCCAAAAATCTGCTTTAAAGTCACTTCCATGTCAAACTATTCTCTGCACCTCGATTAATTGAGCAAAAGGGTCGATTAATCGACCTTCCCAGATTTTCGTGAATTCCAGCCCACTTTTGCATTAGATATTGTTTCGGTATTTCGGCCATATCTTTCTACTCCGAACTCGAATTAATATGATTCTTGCTGCGTTGGAAAGCGGACAGCAAGATCGACAACTTTTGTGTTTTGGAAATTTCGTGAATCTAACGTCTTGATGGTTCAAATTGAGCTGCAAGTTGCACCAAGTTCTTGATGACCCAAAGTTGTAGTGTTTTGACATTATTTTCAGAATTCTTGGGCTATTTTCTGCACTTGGATTGTATTTACCTGAAACACCTCAAATCTAGTAATTCTCATCAGATAGGCTTCATTGGATGGCTAAATATAAATATTTAGGGGTGAAATATCATCATATTTCACTACTCATCAGGAGCACAATTTACTCAGACACAATTTGGATGTAATGCATATTGAAAAAAAAGTGTGTGATAATATTCTCGACACTTTGTTGAATATTGAAGGAAAAACAAAGGATAGTATAACAGCACGTCTTGACTTGGTACGCATGAAGGTGAGATCCGAGCTTCACCCACAATGGCATGTAGATAAAAACCGAGCTTATCTACCATCTGCATGCTACTGCTTGGATAAACATGAGAAAGAGATATTTTGTAGTGTCATAAAGAGTTTAAAAATTTTTTATGATTACTCCTCTAACATTGAAAGTCATGTCAATATAAAGGAGTGAAAAATATCTGGACTTAAAAGTCATGATTCGCATATCATATTGCAACAATTTCTGCCATTGGCTATTCGAAAGACATTGCCAAAGAATGTAAGCTCCACATTGTCAGAATTGAGTAATTACTTTCATGAATTATGCTCTAAAGTTTGCAGAGTTGAGGATTTGAAACGTCTTGAGGAGCGCATTGCAGTGGTGCTTTGTCATTTAGAGCGGATTTTTCCGACCGCTTTTTTTGACATTATGGTACACTTGCCCATACACCTGACATTAGAGGCACTATTGGGTGGACCTGTCCAATATCGATGGATGTATCCAATCGAAAGGTATATCTTACAATATATTGGCTTAATCATTAATTCTATAACTATTTGTCATTTTACGTTGAAAAGTGATTTTTTTTTTTTTGTAGATACATGTCTTCGTTAAAGTCATATGTGAAAAATAGGGCCCAACCAGAGGGGTCTATTGCTGAAGGATATCTTGTGGAACATTCTGCTTGAGGTACTTACAAAATGTCGAAGCAAGGTTAAATCGACCTATACAAAATCCTGACGACAATGCAAGCAGAGGATTTATACCATTCAAACTTAGCAATACAGAGTGGGCACAAGCACATCATTACGTGTTATTCAACAATCCTAATGTCTCAGGTTATCTAGAGTAAGACCTCGTATTTTTTGTAGAATTCCTTTCCAAATACTTACATTATTAAGTTTTCACATAACATTTCAATTCATGCAGGCAACATATTCGGATCCTTAATTTGAATAATCAAAATGCTAATCCTCGTGAAAGACAGAGAATGCACAATGAGCAATTTATCGATTGGTTTAAGAGCCATGTATGTTATAGTTAATTATATTTCGACAGTCCTTGTGTAAAAGTTTGAGTATGTATCTTAACTTTGTTCAAATTTTCAAATAGGTTAAAATGTTGAAAAAAGTAAATGAGCCATTGGTGGAAGGAATTGACGAGCTTTCTCAAGGTCCACATCCTATAGCAAAAAGACTCACTGATTATAATATTAATGAATATAGATTTCGAACCGTTGAGAGAGAGAAGAATGCTAAAACGCAAAATAGTGGTGTTGCGATCACTACAAGTACTATGAGCTATTCAAGTTCCAAGGACAAACGCCCAACGCTAGAGATAACTTATTATGGCCGTTTAACGGACATAATCGAGTTGACGTATTCAGAGCAACTGCGGTTTGTATTATTCAAATGCGACTGGTTGATGTAAGAGAACAAGATAGAGGAATTAAGATTGACGAGTTAGGATTCACCTGCGTAGATTTTACACGAAAGTTGTTCTACGGTGAGGAAATGTCACATGAACCCTATGTGTTGGCATCTCAAGCAAAACAAGTTTTTTATGTAGAAGATCCAATCGAACCAAATTGGCATATTGTAATCAAGAACAAACCCAAAGACTTGTTTGACTTGAGTGAAATTGATGATTTATTATTGGATAGCTCGACATCTAACAACCAACAGTCAGACAACACCGACCAAGAGGATAATGACGTCGTCAATTGGGTGAGGGAAGGTGTCGTCAGAGTAACTGTTGTTGTCCCTGCACATGCACAAGATGAATTAGATTTGGATGCTCAAATGGATGACCATCTATAATGATGATGGATTTGATTATGTATAGGTTTGTCATTTATACCATGGATCAGTATTATTTTTTATTATGTATAGTTTTCAATTTTTTTTACGATGCATTCCCACTATGTAGTTGCTGAAGTCAAATTTCATTATAATAGACACCTATCAGTTCATATATGCATTTTCTTTTACTTTGAAAAACTTGTCCTTTTTCTGGTCATTTGCTTCTTGGAGTTTATCTACCAAGGCAAGTTCCTCGGGAGCCACTTCAAGTTTAAGCATAGTGTCATCAGATGAACTTTGGTCTAACCTTGGTCTCTCGCTACTATACTTACTTCGTTGTTCTATTTCCATAGAAACTGCAGGAAATATGTCTCGGGATCATCCAGAATTTTGATCTAAGCTTCTAAGCATATTGAGAAAGGTGCATGTCATTTCCTTCTATGTAACATCATTTTAATCTCCAAGTATTATATGCGCAATTCTGAAATTGAAGTTCATAGATGTTTATGACCATGGTTTAATCAAGTGGAATTTTTGGGGTTTCGGGAAGGATATAGCTTTGCTCCGTTGGGTGGTAGGTTATTGCATCCTTTCCTTCAAAAAATCATTATTTTATTTGCTTCTTCAAAAAAGTTATAGCTAAGGCGCTAAATTTAAAAATCTAAAAATAAAATCGCCAATGGGTGGTTTTTTAAGGCTTTACTTCCTCTGCTTCTATTGGCAATAAAATCGCTAATGGGTGTTTTTTATAGATTTCCTTCCATGTCAAATTAGAGTTGGTATTAGATGCTTGGGAGTGAAGTTCTTGATTCAAATCAAATTAAATTTGGTGCAGATATGTTTGGTTCAGATTTGAGAAACAGAGGAAAAATAAGTATTGGACAATAATAACCAACAAATTGAATCAGACAATCTTTAAAGTTGTCTAAAAAAACACAGGGGTTGTGTTCAGGCCAAGTGGTTTAACCCTGTATCATGTTAAACTGGTTTTATAATCCTTGAATTTGAGGAATTTTGATGTAGAAACCATTTGCAAAACTATTGCATAAAATATTTGTGATCCTTGTATGATGTGCATTGATGTTGAAGCACAGCCATCCAATCCTCAATATATATTCTACCTTAAATATACTATCCATTAATCTTTACACATGATTCCTATGTCATAATTCATTGTACCCCCATTTTTTCTTGCTTTCCTATTTTTTAACTTTTTTTCAAATTTTTCCTTCATTACATGCACTCACTTTTTGTCCTGGATTGCTGAGAAGAAGGTTTGAAACATGGAGATCTGTCTAGACAACCAATAATTTAGCACAATATATTGGGTAGCCTTGGGTTTGGGCTGTCATTAAACATGCTGATTGTTAATTAGGCAACAAGATATCAGCTACAGGTGTCTGGTTGAGGTCGAAAAAAAGAAGATCGAGTATATCTCTTAATCTTGGGATTGAACTATTGAATCCTAAGATTGAAAGAATTTTTAGGCATAGCAGTTCATCCAATTTTTCTCCTGAGAATTTGTACTCTCAATCTAGTTCTACTGAGATTGATTTGACCACCTTTTTTAAATCTATTTTTGAGGAAACCTGTTTGGAGAAATGAAGCAAACCTGTACATAGCTATTTATAAGCATTGATGTTTGCAAATGAAGCAAACCTGTTTGGAGAAATGCATGCCATGAATGAAGTCAATGAACCCTCTTGCCCCAATACATGTCTTATTTTATTTTACAAACGCATGTATATAGATATTCTTGACCATCCAATATTTAAAGTAGGAAAATAAATTACATATTTTGTATGAATTCTGATTTATTTCTACGTCCTGAAAGTGTTAAATTATTTTGCTAGATGGATCCTGCAGAATCATCGAATAAGAAGAGAGGCCCCACTACATGCGCTTCCATTCTGAAGTTGCAAAATGGGGTTAAATTGAAAGTCAAATTTGATAAAGGTCAACCAGCGTGTTCGAATGGCACATATCTATCTAATTGGATAGGCATAACATCAAGGGATGGACAGTTATTTTCCCTTAATTGCCCTAAATGGGATCAAATAGATGACGATGCAAAAGAACGTGGGTGGGGACGAATTTTGGTAAGAGTTGTTTATTCTATTTTGATCATTTTTATACTTTAAATTTTGTATGAATGTGAATCAATATGTAATTTAAATGTGTTGTAGGAAAAATTTGAGTTGGGGAATGAGGTAAAAGATTTTGTACTGATGTCCCTAGGCAAGCATTGGAGGGATCACAAATATCGCTTAAAGAGAAAGCACTACGATAGTAAAGCAACTTATGAGGATCAACATGAGAAACGTCCTAAATATGTATCGTCGAGTCAATGGATCTCCTTCATCAACTACTGGAGCTCGGATGCCGGAAAGGTATAGTGTGACTTGAGAAGTTCTTTAAAAAAATCATTGTACTATATGTTTCTAATTGTTAGTTTGTGTATAAATACATAAAGTTAGTGAAATGAATAAAAAGAATCGATCTCGCCAACAATTACCTCATACTACTGGGACAAAAAGTTTTGCTAGCGTACGATATGAGGAGGTAACCATATCGGTTATTGAGGTAACCATATAATCGTTCGTTCTTAGTGTTTATTAGTTATTAAATCTTTGAAATTTGTTGATGTAGAAATGTAAGAGTTCGACGCAGCAAGAGCCTAGTCGTGCTGAACTTTTTGTTAAGACACATAGCCGCAAAGATGGATTGCCGGTGAATGAAGAGGCTGCACAAGTTATTGTGAGTATATATTGGTTGCAACAAAATGTATTGGTTGCCGGTGAACTTTTCTACACAAGTGATGCAGAAATTTTTTGGTTGCAGCAAAAGATCCAAGACGCCATTGAAGAACTGGAGGATTCACAAGATCCTGCTTCCAAGAATAATGTGATATCTCAAATTTTGGGGAATGAAAAACTAGGCTGTGTTCGGGGCTATGGAATTGGCATGACTCCAACTAGGTTGTGGGGATCATCATCTATCCATGGCAGACCCTCTGCTAGTGAATTCATGGAAGTTCAAGGGAAGCTGAAGGAACTTGAGGAGAAAATGAAGGAGAGAGATGCAGAGATGGCGCGACGAGATGTAGAGATTGCAGAACTTAGGAGGATGATACGGGCTTCAAATTCTTGCATGTATATCTTAGACTCCTTAATATTCTATTAACCAATTGAATTAAAGACCACAAACAATGATCTATTAACCAGTTGATTCATGGAAGGGCCAATCTAGCTAATTTTTATTTGTCGAATTTGTAGGTTTGCGAGAATAATAAATGGACGTAACAAACAATTTACTATGGATTGGTATTTTCTCATTAATTATATAGGTCTTCCTGACAATGATACTGATAAGATCTCTAATCCTAATTTTCTATTCAATGCTGAATTCTTGTAGACAATTGAAAGTTCTGATCGTGCCTTTTCTGAAAATGGCAATGCAAGCACCTGCTGCTAGTGTGGTATGACATATCTTTTAGTGTTGTCCGTTTATTAGATCTAACATATAGAGTCTGACAGATAGATCTAAATTTAAGTTACAATTTGGGGTAGCCTAAATTTAAGGGTAAGCAATAGAAATAAAAAGAACAACATGCCTGCAACAAGATCAGGTAGTTAGAAGTGAATTTTAGGATGGCATTGCAGTGGTAATATTGTCTTTTTCTAACCCTAGTTATTTCTTATGCTTGAACCTCGGGGTTCCAGATGTCAGTTGGAATAGTTAGCACATGCTTCTGTTGTTAGGGAAGCATGTAAACATCCATATGGTAAATTGGGGTTTTCATAATACTAGTGTGCATTGTTGCATTATTGGAAGCTCTAACATCATCTTGTGTGCCCGTCCCATCCAATGTTTTAAAAGTTGTTGGGGGTGCGAGCCTGAGGCACACAGTGAGATGCAGCCTCCATGTGGTGTAGACCTTTAAAGGTTTTTAGTTTTAAGTATTTCTATTATTTGTTTATCTATTTCAACCCACATGTTGCCAGGTCATTTTCATATGATTTAGTTTATACCCTAAAAAATATCCAGATGGTCGCAGGTTCGAACCCAGCTTACTTATCATATATATATATATATATATATATATATATATATATATATATATATATATATATATATATATATATATATATATATATATATAGATTCAACAAAGAATGGAAGTGTGTGATGAATCAATAGAAAGGATGGAGCCCAAGGGCAGAGTAGTTCCTATAGATGAAATATGAGCAATAAGATGATGGTAAATCCACTCCTACCAAAAATGATGCAAGATCCAAATATATACACTTGGAAACTCTTAAGTTTTTGCACAAAATTCTGAACTGCTGAGGTCTTTTAGTGCTATGAATTTGCTACTATATTTCACTTCAGATTCACTGCTACTTAGAATTTTGGAACATGTTAATCTGGACCCGTGAAACAGAATAGACAACTAGTATTAATCGGACCCTATAACTGATGTTATACATTATTGCACTTTACGGTTCTATATTTTCAGTCTTAATATAAAGTTCAAATTCAGATAAATATTGTTGAGGTAAAATTGCACTCTTACAAAGTTTCATAGCCAATATAAAGGCACCCCTCTTTAGAACTGTTCTCATCGATCTAATACTGTGGTATTGGAGGGATTGTTGACTTCGTTCTCATATAGCTACGGAAAAATTAAAGAGGTCCTTACCTTCTTGGGCTCTCTGCTTTATTATTAGTTCCAGATGTCAGTTTTCTTATCATTTTCTCGTGGTTGCGACTCGATTAGATGCCTTTATTGTATCTAGTTTTGGTTTGGCACCTCCTGGTTGGTTCAAAAAGTTGGGGCCTTTTTACTTGTAAAGCTACATGATCTTACAAGAGGGTCCTGCTTTTCTTGACCAATCAGGGGCTTTCAACCATGGTTATGGTGAGTTTCTCGATATTAGCATTGTCAATATAAAATGCCATCTACGGCTTTGGTAAGCTAACACATCTCCATCTGATTCAACACTAGTAGAATTGAGAAGGACTCATTTATGAAAGATTAGGCTGATTTTTGTATGTTATGTTCGTGCAGAACAAATCTGCCATTAGAGAAGCAAAAGCAAGGTGCTCTGAAGCTACCAGTTGGTTGATCCTCCAAGGCTATCATAAAGGGTCATAGTTTGGAACAATATGATAAATAAGTGATGTAATATAGATACATACAAGATTATAAGCATGGTAGCTGAGATGAAAACACATTCATTAGGGAACATGTGCTAGAATGTTTTCTAGCTTGAATTCAAAATGCGTTTGATCTTTTGGGTTTTAAGTTCTATGTGTTAGAATGCTAGAGCTTGTAAGGGTCCTTTTACATGTACCACCACAGTTTAATACCTCAGGTAAATACTGTATTTACAAGAAAAAAATGCATCATTTTTCAATGCAATCTTAAGGTATTCAATTCCTAAAGTTCTAGAAGATCTTTAGGTATTCAATTTCCAATGCTTAATGCTCAAAATTGTGATAAATAAAGCTTCTTTGAATTGTTAATTCTTATTCCGATCTTCATGTAGGAAGATGCGTTGCGGGGAAATTTCGGCGATACTTATATAAATCCATACCAGTGTGTGAAAGCATGTTTAAAAGTGATCTAGATCCGTGTATTTTGTCTCCTCTTTTTTTTTGTTAGATTATGATCGTAATCTTGTGTTCTTTAGGTTTTGGACGACGATGAAGAAGAAAATTTATCGGATAAAAATTGTAAAAGCAGTCAAGAGAAATTGAGTCAGAGCTCTGGGACTCTTAAACCTTCTTCATCCTGTTCAAACATATTAAACCTACTTCATAAACTTTGGCCGATACGTGTCTGATATATCTGATACCTACCGACTTGGGCCTGGCTGATATGCTGATATATCTTGGTCTTTAAATCCCTGATCTGGTGTCCCTTTTACTTATTCAGGCTAATGTGATCACACTTGATGAAGCGGCAAAGCTCTTGCTTGGTGATGATCACAATTCTTGGCAAATGAGAAGTAATCTATCTTCTCTGCTCCCCTATATTTATGAAGTAAATTTAAATTTACTAATCTATATATAACTCTCCTTCTAATAAGAAAATTCTGTAGCAAATGCCAGAAGATTATATGACATTGCAAATGTTCTCTTCTCCATGAATCTCATTGAGAAGGTAATGGTGCTTAACTTATATTTAGTAGATGAACATTGCAATAAATTTGTGGCTGGTGTTACTACTACACCACCCACCTTATGTTACAAGCACTTCACTTTAGCAAACCAAAAATCTGTTCATTGCTTTTAAGACAAACGATGGATTTCAATTTAATCCCGTACCTGGACTTGGACACTAGGATCACCAGTGTGCAGTTATTTCATAGCAGAGTTCCTATTAGTTAATATTTTGCCTTGCAAATGCTAATATTTTCTGCAACTTATGAGTATGTGAAGGTGCTTATGATGCCTCCCTTATCAGAGCATGGGAAGACTGGGACACAAAGCATGGCTATGAAAATGACCATCCAAAGGAATTTTCGGCGAACCAGGTTGGTGCTTAGGATGCCTCCCTGATCATAGTGGAATTTGTTTTTTCTGTACACTTAAACCTAATAAATTTGGCTTGAGCGCTATGTTGTGTTCATCCTAACAGATGGTGGAAGAGACCTTGAAAGCTTTGTGGTTTTGAACTTTGATGAAGCACTAAGTTTATTGGGACAAGTAAGCTACTTAACTTTGAGTTCAAATTTTAATCTTCAATCCATTTCATGTTGGCTCATATTTTTCTCACTAATTGCAGGTTACAATTGCCTTGGCTGTGGCGGAAGTTGCTTTCGAATTTGAACATCGAGATCTGCACTGGTCTAATTGCATCTTTAACTATCTAGTTACTGTTTTCTGTGATATTGCTCAATGTTTCCTGACTTGAGAATACCGGTCTTGCAGGGAAACATCCTTTTAGCTCGTACTGAAGCCAAAACAGTAGAGTTCACTTTACAGGGAAGGCATATGCAGGCAAAAACATTTGGATTATCAATATTGGTGACTCATTGCAGGTAAAAAAAAAACAATAATAAGAGAACAATTTTGTATTTAAGCTGAATTCACTTATTGGGTTCTTAGATTGGGTTCTTAAATTGGTGTTTTATGATTTTTATTCTTCTTCAAAAAAAGACCAATCTACCAATTATAAGAGTTAAACTCCATTTCTACTGCATATTTTTTTATTCTATTTTTGGCATCACCATCAATAATTTGTTATCTGAAATGATGATTAAAGCCTACTGGTTTATTTATTTTTTAATTCCTCTCTTTATGTATTGATAATTCAGGTTCTCACAAATGGGAGGCTGAGGAGTGTGAGGTACAAGGTCATGGCCAACAACTTCAAATCAAGGGCCTCAATGATCTATTTTGGAGCTCCTTTGCCTTTGTTAATGAATGAAGGAGAAGAAAGGCAATCCAAAAACCAAAACAAAAGTCTAAAGTATGGCGCCACTATAACTTTGTGGGGTGTTTGGTTGCTGCATTTCAAAGAGACAAGTGAACCCCACCAAGTTATTAGCCGAAATGGATCTAAAAAATTGACCTAAACCAATGGGACCTAGATTTTTAGCCAATTGAGACGCTTCTGTATTTAGATTTTCTTTAGCCACACTGCATGCTGTCATCTAATTGAAGAGGCAATCAAGGATTTTTAATGGTCAATATGGCTGTGTTCTTTACTGATTTAAAGGGTGTATATAACACTGCCTATGTCGCTATTACTCAAGGATCAAAATTTCGGCCGAAATTATCGGTTTCGGTCCCCACCAAAATGATAACTATGGACCAAAATTTTGGTCATTTTTGTATGGGACCTAAAATTTAGGCCAAATTTTTGGTTTTCGGCCGAAATTTTGATCCTTGATATTACTTATTGTTTGTCATGGTGTAGCTAAGATGAGCATTAAAAAACATTAAATAGACAAATATGTATAAATATTATTTTTAAAGATCACCCGTACTAAACCTTTTGCAGAAGGGACAATATATATTCCATTATGTGGAGTTTCTGTAAGGACTAAACATATAAAGGCCGGTGCCCCATTTTTACTTACGGCATGCTCTCTTTGCCTTTGATTTTTATGCTTAGGGTCGTGGTGAACTAGTCCCTACCGAACTGGGGTTACTCATAGAGCAGCCATCAAAATAAAGTAGTGAAAGCTAACAAGAGAAAAAAAAAAGTGGGGCACCGTCCTTCACCGGTGGTTCCTAATAAACTGCCGATAAATGAAAGCTTTACCGACTGTTTTCGACCGACTGTGACGTTGAACAAAGCGTCGGTAATAGCTTCCATTTAGCGGCGGTTTAAAAACAGCCACCGCTAAAAATGTATAACGACGCCATTTTCAGCCGCGCCTATGACACCCGCCACAAGGGGCGATAGCGGCGGCTGCTCGGGATTTTGCAACGGTTTTAGGCCGCCGGTAAAGCCTAAATCTTTTGTAGTGGCTATCATATGACATTCATCACAAGCATTGGGTGTCATGGCAATTTTGGAAAGGATGATTAGGTCCCATTAAAAATAAATTGTTATTATGACTTTCAACCGTTAAAAATGTGATCAAAGTTGGGGAAATCAATGCACCAATTTTTTGAGACTGAGGGCAAAATAGTTAAAAAAATATATTTTATTTTTTAAAAAAAATCACATGTCCCATGACCGATCAAAACTAGAGTTGTTTTGGATTGATCTTGTCAAATGGCATGTGAAATGCGATCGGCCGCACATGTCGTCTGCCCCCGAGAGCGTTCTCTCCTTTGCCTTTAAATTGTGTGCTTTTTACAAAACAACGCCTTGTGTGTGTCATTTTTTCAGCACGCAAAAATCAAACGCCATTTTTTCTTTCTAAATAGTACCGCCGCTAACCCGAAACGGGCAACCATAGATATCAACTCATGTAGGGCACTGATAAATTTAAATGAATAATTATAATGCTGCCCTTGACAACAAATTCTCATTATTTTTTATATTTTGGGGTTTTTTTATATTAAGTATCCGACACGTATATAGAGAATATGTATAAATACAGGCCCGTATTAGCCCGTATGGGGTGCATTTTCATAATTAAATTTTTTTAAACTTTTTTTATAATAAAAATATAAATGAGGCGCATTTCCATACTTTTCTCAAAAATTATATGAATAAAAATGAATCGTACATGAGTGCACTTTTAGAATAAATAAATAATTACAAGAAATTTCACTGTTGTTCATCTGCTGCTACTTCCTCAAGCATCTCCTTTCAAACATCCTCACAACAGCTTTCAAATCCTCCACTTTCTCCTCTATTGTCCTCCCCTTACATCTAAAATATTGTATAGGCCTCTCAAGAAACTTATTAATAATCTCCCTACTCATCTTCTCCAACCCTTCTCTCACCTCACATGAAATTTCGCCTTTTAATCTACCCATAAGTCTCTCCATCTCTTGCTCCCTTATCGTCTCCACTGCTCCCTCTAACCTCCCCATCAATTCTGCAATTTCTTCTTCAGTCGTCATCAAATGTGCGCCATCCCCATCTCCATCGAAGATTCTCTTCAAGTTCGATTCAGAAAGACCGGTTACCCGATCATTCGCTCCCGAAACGTCGATGAAGAACCGATTCGGCACAGACCCAGTTCGCATAGTAGCTGGTTCTACGAAACCGTCATTTAGAAACATCGGAATTTTGCATGATTTCTTCACTTGGGGAAGAATTTGGGCTTGGCCTGTGAAGTTTGTTGGCCGGGCTGCTATGATTGTAGCTGGTTGAACGAAATTCTTCTTTGAGTTGACCAAATTGCCCTTGGAAATCGGGATACGTGGGTAGAAAATGGAGGAAGAGAACGCGGGCATGATCGTCAATGGTAATTTTGGCTCTTCTTCTCCGGCGACTTCTCCTAAAAACGAGAGGTATCTCCTACAGACGAGAGGTACGTGACTTGGTGGGCATTTTCATGTCTTCTGTTTGCTCTCTTGGGTGGAACCTAAATTTTTGGTGCCGACTATTGTTGACTTTTCAACGTCGTTTTGAATGTTCGTAGTCAATTATTTAGTTTGACTAAAAGTATCACCGGCTATGGGTATTGGACCTTTTCGTTAAGTCTAACTTTCATAGATTCTCTTTTACAAGGCATGTGGGATGCGTCAGCAAAAAATAAATTGACGTGAATTACGAGGGAGCCATTATTCGCGCATGGGTTTCGGACCTTTTCGTTAATTCTCAGCTAATAAGAAGTTCGAGTACTTTTTCACCGTCAGATTCGAAAAAAGGCTGGGATCATTAACTTTTATTAATAAAAGTGGGCTGGTGTTTTGTCTACTTTTAGGGGACGAAATTGACTTTTAGCGTCCAGCATTCATGTGCGGCAGTGTGTCAAATTAGGTATCGGTATCCGGGGTCCATGAATGACCGATATGAATCGGCTGAGTCCCATCGGTATCATTTTTTAAAAAAATAAAAATTTAAGAAAATAAAGGTATTGGCCGACACCCGATACCGATACCCGAGTTGATACCTGATACGTATCGGTGCTAATACATATCGATTTGCCAAAAAATCGATACGTATCGCTAATACATATTGATATCGGCCGATATTTGATACCATGAGTTCATGATGTGTGGTAATGCAGTCCACACATTGTCTGTGTGATTGCATGACATATACGGACTTCCATACATTGGAAGTTTGCACAAGTCATAATCACACAGACGTGTGGCCTGCTATGTCCACCCATGATGGGTGGATAGTCATTGTAGACTAACTCTTTCCATTAAAGCACCTGTGCATTTTTTTTTAATGAGACCAATTGGTTTCGCATGAGGCTATGACTGATCAATCTCATATGAGATTGTCACAAATCGGTCTAGTACAAGATCATTCGATTAGTCAAGTTATCGTATGAGTCAGGGTATCGTATGAGATGGGTCGGTCTTACTCAAAAGCTAATCCATAATGCTTTTGGATGATCTTTTCGCCTATTAAGGCCTTGTTTGGCAACATGGGTTTTTCATTTTTTCTCGTAAAAATTGGATTTTTTATTCAAAATTGAAATAATCTAGCATTTGGCTGAAATGTGGGTCCCACTTTTTCTGGAAAAAAAATGGAGGAAAGAACTCGGATTTTCAGCAAAATTTTTGCTGAAACTTTATTTCGCTTGGGAATCTGGCGAAGAGAGAGGTGCATGATTTTAAATAGTTACCTTGTTTACAACTCAAGATTCTTCCTTCTCAACCCAGATTTAACATGCTTAAACCGTTAACTTCTTTGAATATGATGATGGAGTTTTATTTTAACCTCCAATCTTACACAAATCAATCTTAAGATCATGGGTCTACCATCAGACAGATAGATTTTGATTCCGAATAGTATACATCTCAAAAAGTGAACGTCGTCATGACTATACGTCAAATATGGTTCTTGGATCCCATTTCAAGATGTGTGTCATGCCGAATCAAAATATGATGGTAAGGTTGATCTCAAGATCTATTGTGTCAAATATTGAATCGGGAAAAAATCTCTATGGCCTGTTCAAAAGAAGTCAACAGTTTAACAAGGTGAAACCCAAGTTGAGAAAGATGAATTTGGGTTGAAAATTAAGGCCCCTATTTTAGGGTTCCCTACTATTTTAATAGTTGGATTTGCATAGCTTCTTGAACTATTATACACATTTGACTGTTATAAATTGTTATATTTGTAAAGATGACACTATTTGCAATAATTTCAATAGAACCATATGTTGTATAAACTTTATGGGATGACTTAATGAATGGCTATCATGTTTGGATCTATCCCATGTGGAATTGAAAAGTGACTGTCTGATGATTAGTTCATGGCATTGACATCCCTTGTGTGGAAGATTGGAACGAAATATGATCTCCAATGTCTGATTTAAAGCAATCAATATTTTTAGGGTAGGTGCCTAACAAGATTTAATTTACGCTAATAAAGATACCCTAATTTTAATTGCTAACATTAAAGTTCATTGATGGGGCAATTTGCAAAGTCTTATAGACGTGATTCTTTAAATGAAATATGTTCCAACGATAGACAATCAATTGGACTGATTAGATTGCTCACAAATATATCGCATATAACATAATCGTGAAATATTTTAATGGTATGAGATCAAACCCATATTTTAATAGTATATAATAAAACACATATTTTAATGGCCACAATAAAATTTACAAGATTTATAATCAAATTGCTGAATTTTATTTTTATCACAAGCACAAATTTTTTTATAAAAAAAGTTTTTCTTGAGTTTTTTTTTTTTTAACTAGCCCGTGGGAAGTTTTGAAAAAAAAATTCCATGAGTTTTGCCAAACAAGGCCTAAAATGCTTCGTACACTTTATTTTCTTGAAAAGGTTAATGCTCCCCACCCTCTTTGGTAGGAAAAGATATTTAAAAAATTCTTAAGCGAAAAAGAAAACTTAAATGCTTGGCAACTTTTAAATGAAGAAAGTGACTTTAGCATGAAAATTCAAAATATATATGAAAAAAATGTTGTAAGCAGCTAAAGAAATTAAGAAACCCTCCAAATAAGATAAAGAGAAGCTACTTGTACCAAATGGTTCACAAGTCGCCGAATATTCATCATATAAGGTCTTCTACTCTTGAGACTTCTTTCATTTAAATCAAAATTCAATTGGAGCATTAGGTTCAATTTAAACCATAAGAACAAAGAAATCTTTGGTCCCCATGCCACCCATCACTTCACAAAAAAAGACATTACGTATCGTGCCCAAATCAAAAGAAGTAGAGATATCTCTATGTCCGAGCGCATTTTTCCCTCTGCTATATATATATATATATATATATATATATATATACCTTTAATTTGGGTCGAAGAGTCAAATTCAGGTCCCATGGGTCCAATCAGGTCAGCTCCAATCGAATTCTATCGGGTCAAGTTTTTGGTTGGGTTGAAATTTCGACCCAAATGGCGGTACATATGAAATTTCAATAATTAAAAAATCTTAGGTTGTGTTTGGACTGGCTCTTATAAGAGCAGAAACAAGTCTTTGTCTGCTCTCCAAAAATCTGCTCTGACAGAGAGCTGATTGAGAATAATTTTATCACTTAAAAAAACTCCTTGCCAAAGCAAATGAGGAAAAGAGCTATATTATCAAACATGAAATCAGTTCTATATCAGACCCAAAAAGCAAAGAGCTGCTCTTTACCCTAAAGAGCTAACCCAAAGGCAGACTTAGTAAGTAAGATCTTAGATCATCCTTAATAAACTCTTTTTATAGTAGTCGGAATTAGGTTAATCCCACTTGGCCAACGAGATCGAATGATTCAAAATTAAACAATTAAATAGATAGTTAGGAATTTAGAATTATCTAATCAATGCGGATATTCGCAGGAAATCTACTCAATTAGGAAAATTTTGTATACATGTTTTAGGTCTTTATTAAGATCAGTAGAACAAAAAGTCTAAGATACCCCTATGCGCGCCAACACCTTTTCTGAAAAGCAGAACACTCAAAACCCTTTGAAACACATTGGTTGCTTCGAATTAGACTATTTTTCACCTCGCTTTTGCATACAATGGATCTTGAGGATGGGTCAAAATATCATCCGATACTGATACGCATCGGTTTTAGACCTCGGCCGTACGATACAATGCCCTCGTATCGTACTCCCTTAATAATATAGTAATTATTGTTCGATACGGGCAATTTATTGCCCGTATCGGACGATAACTTCAAATTATCAGACAATAATTAAAGTATCGTCCGATAATTTGATGCGTTTTAAAGCTTAAAATAAAAATAAATTATCGTCCAATATGAACGATAATTTGACCGTATCGTCCGTATCGAACGATACATTAAAATTATCGGACGATAATTTCAAATTATCATCCGATAATTTGAATTTTGTGTGTGGGTCCCCTCTTCGGATTTAAAGCACGAAAAGGGTTTAAACCCTATTTTTTCTGGTTTTGTTCTACAACAGCCCATTTGTTCCCTTTTCTGGTTGCTGTGGTTCCATCGGAGAGCACATAGTTGCCGTTTTGAAGCCGAATCGACACCGAAAATTGTGGGATCACCACCAAATCGCCGAATAACCTAGAGAAGGTATGTGTTCTACGAGATCTCGCAGACGGGGATATCATGGTTATAGGGATTTGTGATAGAAAGCTGCCCATGGAAAGTGACCAAATCTCTACTAAGCTGCTTCACCGATCAGTCGTTGAGATCAGCTTCTAGCTTATCCATGTGAGCTATCTTCTCTACCGATTAGCCGCTCCTTTCTTTTCTTTCTTAGTTTAACAAATTTTGTTCACCAAAAAAAAGAAATTTATATATATATATATATATATATATATATATATATATATATATATATATATATATATATATATATATATATATGCGACCCTTTTTGTTTGCCCGTTATTGGATTTAAGGCGGTGGAAGATGAGACTTGGGTTGGTATTGTCTATCTTTAGTGGGAGGCATGCCATGTGTACTATGGAAGGTGCACGTGTGTGTGTATATATATATATATATATATATATATATATATATATATATATATATACATATATTTATTTATATTTATGCAACCCTTTTTGTTTGCCAGTTTTTGGGTTTAAGGCGGTGGAAGATGAGACTTGGGTTGGTATTGTCTATCTTTAGTGGGAGGCATGCCACGTGTACTATGGAAGGTGCACGTGTAAGTAATGAGTATGTCCATGGGTCGGGTTGGGTCAGGTCAGGTCAGGCAAAAATTTTAGTTGTACAATTGCCCGGTGTGACCTAATGGTGTACAATTTAATTTTTTTGATTTTTAAAATATTTTTTGAGATTTTTTTGGATTTTTTTTTTTTTTTGAATGTATCAATATCGATTCGATGTATCGCCGATACATTGAATGTATCGGACGATACCCGATACGTATCGTCCCGGAGGCTTGGACGATACGTATCAGAAAAATTTTCGAGGGGTTTTAGATGTTGGCGCTTTCTGAAAAGTTGTTTGGCGTGAATAGAGTACACATAATATTATTATTATTTTCATTTAATTAGTGTGCAAGTAGCAAGGTTGGTGTGCAACTAGAATCCACATGGGCTGGTGTTCGACTAGAAATAGTGCATGCGAAGAAAAAGTGGTGTTGGCATAGCTGCCCTCCAGGTTTATATATAGAAGGGAAATTTACCTGACCGACCATGTCAGATGTACCTTTTACTGCAAAGACCCTATAGTTTCACCTTTACCCAAATCGACCAGCTCCAAGCCTAGCCACAGTAAAAAGTCAAAATTATCGCTTTCTTTAATGCACAAAAGCATCGTCTTCTTCCTCATTGTAATCTATTCCTCATTGTAATATGCTCAAGGATCTTTCTCAGCATAGAGATTCAACAGGACGCTCTATTCCTAAGGTACACCTAGATCTAAATTGTCAAAAAAAAAAAAGAAGATACACCTAGATCTATGTGATCTGATATTTGCATTTTTTCCTTTTCTTTCTAAGGTATTTATTTTGAAATTATTTTTTTTCGATGCTAAAATCTCAATCGACTGTTTACACAATCGATGGCGACTGTGTATACAGTCGCCATCAACTGTATAAAAAAAGAATTTATTTATTATTATTATTTTTTTACAGTCGGCATCGACTGTATATAAATATATATATATATATATATATATATATATATATATATATATTTACAGTCGGCATCGACTGTTTACACAATCGATAGTGACTGTGTATATAATCGCCATCGATTGTATAAAAAAATAATTTAATTTAATTTATTATTATTTTTTTCTTTTTACAATCGGCATCGACTGTTTACACAATCGATAACAACTATGTATACAGTCGCCATCGACTATATAAAAAATAATAAATAATAATAAATAATTTATTTTTTTTTACAATCGACATCAACTGTTTATCTGATCAATGGTATTTGTATACATGCATCATCGATTATTGTAAACGATCATTATTAAAAGCGATTAGAGTTTTAAGAGTTGGCATCGACTGTTTAAATTTTTATTTTTTTTAAGAGGCGATATCGCCTTTTTTTCGTGTCTATCTTTGGCGCCATCGATTTTATATTATGGCCTTCAAATCAAACAACATAAATCCCATTTCACATCGCGTAAATATAAAAAAATGTAAATATTTAAAATTTTAAATTATATAAGTGTATCCTCTTCTTCCTCATTCTAATCTGCTACAGTCTCTGACGAAAAAGGTGTATCATCTTCTTCCTCATTCTAATCTGTTACAGTCTCTGACGAAAAAGGTGTATCTGGGTAGATCCAAATAGCAGATCGAAATAGATTGGATTGAGGAGAAGAAGTCGTCACCTTCATCACCTCTGATTTTTAGAAACTGTAGCAGATTAAAATGAGGAAGAAGATGATGTTTTTGTGCGTTAAAGAAAGGGAGTAATTTGAACTTTTTGCTATCCTTAGGGTCCGCTAGGCTTCCGCTGGTCGATTTGGGTAAAAGTGAAAATATAGAGCCTTTGACGTAAAAGGTGTATCTGACAGGGTCGATCAGGTAAATTTCCCTATATAGAACTCATAGAAGAATAATTATTCTAATAAGCTGGTATTAGGTATCTAACCTAAATGCAAGCAAGGTCACTTGGGTCAATCTCCTTATGCCAAATGGTCAAGCCTCTTGGACCCACACGACTATTTTTTAACATAAAAATTAGTGACACAACACTATTGACCTTCCATCGTCGGCTTGAGATTGACAGTTTTACCTCCGGCACTCGTGTCGGGCACCTTATATCGACTCTACGCGAAGAGTTTGCTTGTAAGCACAATAACTAGTTCGAATTTGGCCATTATTAAGTCAGATTTAGGATGAATTCGGAAAAGATTCGGAATATTTTTAAAAAGTTATGAAGATTGTCAAAAATAAATTATTAAAAAGGGAATTTTATATGAGTTTGCTCGTAACTTCTAAGCATAACGTACTCCAGATTCGGTGATTATTAAGTGAGATTTTAAACAAATTCGAAAATTTTGGAAAAATTTTGAGGATCATAAAAAATAAGTTATTAAATATATGTTAACTTATTTGAAGTTACAAACGATGTCTTTAAATTAAAGGAAAATTTACCTGATCGACCCTATCAGATGTACCTTTTACGTCAGAGGTCCTATAGTTTCACCTTTACCCAAACCGACCAGCTCGAAGCAGAGTCGACCCTAAGGAGAATAAAAAGTCCATATTACCCCTTTCTCTGACTTTCTTTAACCCACGAATTCATCCCCTTTTTCCTCATTTTAATATGCGCTAAAGTTACTAAGAAGTTAGAGGTGGTGAAGGTGACGACGTCTTCTGCATCATATCTGCTACCTGGAAGAAGAAAACAGAGGTTTGGGAGAAGCTCCTGCATTTTGCCATTGGGAGTTGAAGATCCTGCAGTTTCCCATTCCGACGCGAGGCATGTTTAGATCCAGTGTAAATCATATCGAAAGTTATTTTGGAAAATTGATTTTACTGGATAAATATATGCAAAGAGTCGATATCGATTACATAAAATCGTCATCAACTGTTAACACAATCGATATCAATTGTAAATAGAATCGATGTCGACTGTTAAAAAAATCGTTAACGATTGTAAATAGAATCGATAACGATTGCTTATGAAGTCGATACCAATTGAATACGCAATCGATATCGATTGTGTATCAGTTGTTTTGCTACAAATTTATCATTCATTTTGTTCGTCCGTCTTATGACTCATTCCTTCTCCTTCTTAAACAGGCGATGTTTGGTGTGGAAATTCCTCTCCTCTGTCACTTTGATAGTCATATTGTAGACGACGATGGTTTGTATCAAGGTGGCCGCTAGAGGGTTATTACAATTTCGATGGGTATATCTTATGAACGGTTCAGAAGGTGAATTTCTGCTGTCAGTTTTGCGAGAGCAGTTGAAACAATTTCCATAAAGTTCTCTATGAAGATAGTGAATACCCCTGTGCTTGCCGACATTTTGGATTCGAATGATTTGGCCACCCTATTTTCTTTTTATAAATTCGGGTCGGACATTATAAAGGTATTCATCATTAAAGAACCATCCTCCTCCTGATTCGAAGCTGAACAAGTACCTCTAGGTGGGACTAATTTTGTGAGTAACCATTCCTTCCAGCCATGTAAGTTTGAGCAGGAAGGACTTATAGATGACACTATTCAGTTAGGCGATGACGGCGATTTTGCGGCAAACATATCCACCATGAAGGCAACTATTGATCTAAACCATGCCTCAGTTGAATCATATGATGACCCACTACAAAATATGCATAGGGCACATTGTAGTCAAGAGTTAGACTACACGTCTCTAAGAGTGGGGGATGAAGACGATTTTTATCATATCTTTTCCGGTAGATTCACAACTTGACTGACTCACGAATTATATTCTACTATGCCATCGATGGGGATTAACAAAGGAGCTCAACCCTATTTCCACACATATAATCACCCCTTCGGTAAAGGGCTTAGTCAACCATGTCATAACTCATTCAGTGAAAGGCCTAGTCAGCACCCATTCATTGAAGGGCCTAGTCAACCACATCAGAACCCCTTCGGTGAAGAAGGATCTAGTGAACCACTTCAAAACACTGCTAATGAAGAGAACGTCGAAGATTATGATGACAAACTGGATGACTTTATAAAAGAGGATCTGAAATGTTTTATGAGAGACATTGATAATCCCTTAGTAGATGGAGCTTACGAAGTGTCAAACATCGGATGAGTCTTTCGATCAAGAGGTGGAAACCGAATATCAGAATTGAATGTTTGAAGTTGGAGAGATCTTCAGAGACAAACAAACATTTCAAAGAACACGCGGTGGAGAAAAACTTCCTAATTCAGCTTTTGAAAACTGCTAATTACCGAGTGACAACCGCATGCTACGAACCTGATTGTTCATGACGAATACATGCGTCTAAATTAACTGGGCTCGACACTTTCCAAATCAAGATGTACAATAGTACTCACACATGCGGTGCCGCTAAGATCGGACCACACGGTCACCGTAATGTAACAATCTCCTTTGTAGCCAACTATGTACGGGAGAAACTTATGGAAGGATTCGACTACACTCCGACGTCGATAATATTTGATATTGTAAAAGCTTATAATGTGCAAATCTCATATGCTAAGGCTTGGAGGGGAAAGAACTTGCCCTTAATGATATTAGAGGCAGTTGGGAAGGACAATTTGTGAATCTACTAGCCTACGTGAAGGAGATGGAGAGGGTAGATCATAATGTACAAACATCCTTTCAACTAACACTTGGCGGTAAATTTCAAAGATTTTTTTAGAGTTTCGGCCCGTGCATCGGAAGCTACCGCAATATACTTTGTCACACACTGCTTGTAGATGACACACACCTACCGAGACGTTTAGAAGGGATCCTACTTATCGCCTCGGAGTAAGACGGTAATGGCCATATATTACCGTTAGGATTTGCCGTCGTCGAATTAGAAGAAGAGGATACGTGGATGTGGTTTCTTGAACGGGTAGGTGCGTTCGTGATTGGTGAGTTTACCGAAAATTTTATTTTTATCACGGATAGGTTGAAGGGTTTAATTAAGGCGGTCAAACATATCCTCCCTAACGCACACCACAACTATTATATGCGACATATGACACAAAATTTGCAACACAAGTATCCCATGAACAATGTGAAGGGTTTATGGTAATACGCCGCGCGTGCATATTCAGTAAAGAAATTTGATTATTTTATTAATAAAATGAAGAAAGATCCTGCTGATCCTCGGGCCGTAGAGTATATTTTGAAAATATATCCAAAGGATTGGGCACACGCATATATGAAAGGAAGGCAATATGATTCCCTGATTATGAATAATGCCGAAAGCTTAAACAACGTATTAAAGATAGCTCGAGAGAGACCAATTATCAACATAATCAGAACTATTTGAGAGAAAGTTACTGATCATTTTCAAAAACGCCGACAGATATCTGAGAAATAGACCACTCTCCTCTGCCCAAAAGCAAACGAGCACATGAAGAAGGTGCTGCAATGGGCTGGTAGAAGGAAATCTCAACCATACGAGCGCGATCAATTCCAGGTCAATTCTGAAAATATTATTCATCATGTCGACTTGGAACACAAGACGTGTATTTGCCGCCATTGGCACATTCATGGCTTGCCTTGCTCTCATGCCATGGCGGCTATCAATCGAAGAAGTTACGATTACCATAACTTCTGTGAGAAGTAGTTTTTCATTATTTGCTTTAGACAAACATATAATAAATAATGGCTTCCTACCCTCGATAAAAGCCAATGGGCATTTCAAACTGAGCAACTGTCTGAAAATATGAAAGTGAGACCACCCTATAATTGTCGAAAGCAAGCCGACCATTCGAGAAAGAGAAGGATAAGGTCTAAGGGTGAGGTTAGGGCCCTATAGTGTGGCAAGTGCAGTAAGTATGGTCACAATCGTAGGAGTTATACAGCAATTGGGTCGATGAGTTGATACAGTACAAGAAGTCGGCTATATATTCAACTACATGCCACAGTCCACTAGCTATAAATTAAAAATATAAAGTACATTTTAATAAAACTTTTAAGCATTTTCCCAACATTTTGTCAGCACAAATAGTCGATATCGACTGTAAATACGGTCAATATCGACTGTGAATACAGTCAATGTCGATTTTATAAGAGGTCGATATCGAGTACCTTTACAATCGATAATGATTCTTTATGAAATCGATAACGATTGCTTATGAAATAGATAACGATTGCTTATGAAATCGAACTCAATTGCTTATACAATTGATAGCGATTTCTTATGAAATTGAACATGATTGCTTATACAATCGAACATGATTGTATTCGCAGTCGATAACGATTGCATATGAAATCGAACACGATTGCATATTTATTCGATATCAACTTCTTATACAATCGATATCTATTATATTCACAGTCGATATCGACTGCTTGAGCACTCTTTACTTAACTCTCTATATTTAGTCGATGACTTCAATAGGGTCTGCGACACGCCCAAAACCAGTTTATTGTTAACTAGCCTATATATTTTTACATACTTGAGATTAAAATTTTCTAAAAAAAGTCGAATGTTGTAAAAATTAAAATTTTCATTTACAAATATCCTTACAAATATCCTTGAATGTTTTGCTTACAACTACATACAATTTTAACTTTTAAAAAAACTAGGGCGGTGCATCAGTTATAGGTTCTACATTGGTGGCTTTCTCGGCTTCTCCATTGGTAGTAAATTTAGCGAGGGTTTGACCAATTTCTGCCATGATCTGACTCATATTGTCTTGGCTGAAGTCGAATTTCTTTCCCGTCATGAAGTACTCTATGTACTTCAAAACAAATACCCCATAGTCTCACCCATTGCTCTGTCGGGGTACGAATTTGACCCTGCAATCAGAACTTCACCACGGATAGGTCTCAGCGTTCAATGCAGTGGAGTCTCCGTGTACATGTAAAAGAGCGGGAAGATATTTGGTCTGTTTTGAAAAGTGCAATGTCGGATAATGTTTGATAAGATAAATAGCTAAAATAAGCAAACAAAGAAAATATTTACAACTACCTTCAGAACTTTCTCAGATTTCGACTGTTAAAACGGTCGTTATCGACTTCCTCAACAGTCGTTATCGATTGCCGCAACAGTCGACATCGACAGTTCAAAGAGTCGTTCTCTACTGTTAAAACAGTCGTTAACGATTGTATAACTAGTCGTTAACGAGTGTTTTGACAGTCGATGTCGACTGCTTATACAATCATATTCTTAGGGCGATTAAATAAGTGTAAATTGGAAATTAATTAATTTGAAAGTGTGGATAATTCTTACTAGGACGTTCATTTGGATGGGATACTTCTCCTTAGAGGGCCTATCCAAAATTGGATCAACGATTATTACCGATTGTTCTAAAACCTTAATGATCGCAAGCACCCAATGTAAGGGATCGTGACTATAGACTGGGACAAATATCTGAAATGAATAATATATTAGATGACACAATGGTGAAAATTATAAACAAAGTTTTCAGAGACCGTAATGTACCGTGTTATATTGGTGACCCCACAGATCCCTCAACCTATTGAAGAAGAAGTTTTGGAACACTTTCTTGCCTGGGTTGGCTTCTTCCTTAAGGGCAGCCCACCGTTCAATTTGCATGACCATCGGTTGGCCGTTGAGTTTTTCAGTTTCAACAAAGAATCAGAAATCATTATAATCTATGGAGATATAGGACAAACCGATGGGGCTCATCAGGAAGAATTTATCCGCAACTTCAGGATGAGCAGTGTCATCCATGACTTCCAAAAGTCTTAGGTAGGCTCCAATTATCTGAAAGATAACAAATTTCAGTAATCGACTATTCAGAGATTCGTTATCGATTTTATACAGAGTCGGTATTGACTGTTAAGGCGATCGTTAACGATTGTCTAGATAGTTGGTATCGACTGTTACGGCGATCGTCAACGATTGCCTAGATAGTTGGTATTGATTGTTAAGACGGTCGTTAACGATTGCCTAGATAGTTGGTATCGACTGTTAAGACGATCGATCACGATTGTTTGTACAGTTGTTATCAATTGTTTAAACAATCGCAATCCACTATCTGGGCAATCATTCTATTTTTTTAATCAGTCGTTACTATCATAAAATATTAAAAGAAAATAACATCTTTGGAAAGAATTAAGAATTGAATATGAGAGATTTGGTTACTTACAAGATTGTCTAAGTGTCCCTTGCCTTCCAAACATTTGAAAGTATGCATCTGAAGTGTATAATCAACCACAGAGCTTACGTAGGTGTTGCATAAAACATAACGGCCAAAGTTTTAATTCAAAACGAAATTAACTTCTAACTAACAACTATCTTCGGAAAAACGGACAAATTACGAATATATGTAACTTACTCGGTATCCTTTTCGAGAGCTGTCCAGATGGCATTAATGAACCTCTGCTCATTTGTCAGCTCAACCGTAGGAGGGGGCATCGTCTCGGTTGGAGGTTTTTTTATCGACAGCTTTTTTTTGGTCCTAGGCTTCACGGCAACATGTTTTACTTTAATCTTAAACCTCAGGTGAGCATTGAATGGTTGCTCGGATTGCTCATCACCAGCCGGACCACCCTTATCATCATGATCGTGGGATTGGTTATCAGCTGCTGCCAACTCCTCTTGCGCGGGAGGAGCTGGTGCCACATCTGCTGATCCTTGGTCGACTGGACCAACAGGTTCTGGTCCCATATCGGCAGTGAGAGACACTTCTGATAACAACTTTAAAACATCACCATCCTTAATATCGAAAGATATAAAATTGATAAATAAGAACTGAGAGAATAGAATGACCTCTAAAAATAATTTAAATCGATTCTGAAACTGATCTAAACCAATTGTATTTGCAGTCGATACCGATTGTATTTAAAATCAATACTGATAATAATTACAATCATTACCGATCATATTTACAATCGTTATTGATGGTAAATACGATCGAAAATGATTGAGTTTACCATCGATAACGATTGTAAATACAATCGATAACGATTGTAAATACAATTGACAGCGATTGTAAATATGATTAGTATCGATTGGAAAATAAATCGATAACGATTGTATTTACCATCGATAATGATTATAAATATGATCGGTATCAATTTTAAATGCAATCGTTAGCGATTCAATAAACAATCGAGGTAAACTAAAGCAGACTACACTGCCACTCACACCTTGGGTGTCACCTCCATGATCGTTTGAAGGAGTTCTAAAATTTTTCCTTGCTCTTTCCGGATCAACTTGTTGAAGTGATCCGTCGATTGCAATTGAACATCCCTTGAAGTGAGCCGGTCATCAAAGGAGGTGCATTATGTCCGGAGGAGCCTATTCACCTCCACCAACTGCTTATTCCCTTCCACCAATTGGTTAACTAACTCTTCCAAATGGCTCGCTTTTTGGTTGAGTTTCAAGTTATCCAACTCCAAACCATCAATCCTCCTCAACAACTCTTGATTAGAGGAGGTTGGTGTACTGCCGCTTATCTTTGCGGCGACCCTTCTAGGCCGGTCTAATTGGACTTGGACCTCATCTGACGACGAGCCTTCGTCAGACATTGTTTCGTCCTCAAACTCTTCATCTTCAACTTCTTTGATCGGAATATAATTTCTTTTCTTCTTGGGCCGCAGATCAACTTTCACAGCTTTCTTGACCTCCTCAACCTCTTTTCTCTTCCCCCCAATTTTCCCTCAACAGCCTTTAGACCCCGCTGATAATCCCTTACGAGGGGAATCTCCAACTCAAAGGTAACGGGTTCGAGGGGAGCAAAAATCTGTTACGAAAAAGGACAAGTTGTAAAATAACATAGAAAAATTATAGAGAAAATTAAACAATCATTATAATATAACGACTGCTTAACGAGTGGATACCGATTTTATCTACAGTTGATAATGATTGTGTAGGAAGTCGATACCGATTGTGTATGAAGTCGATACTGATTATGTAGGAAGTCAATACCGATTGCTTAGTCAATCGATCTGATTGCGTAGTCAATCGATATCGATTGATTTGGTAATAAGAATCCTCCACTTTACTCTTTAAAGTCCTTACAAATTTACCTTTACAAATTTGAATTATTTAAAATAACATCATACCTTGCTGTCCACCATCCTCGCAAGAGTGTAGCCTTTAGTCCTCGTTTAGGGCTTCTCCGCCCACTTCAACAATCGGGGGAAAGGGTTTATCATTGATGTTCTTTGAGGTGAGATGTCAGGCAGCATCTCATAGGCCCACTACTGAAGTACACACATACAATCATAAATATTATACGGCTTAAGGGCTTTATCGTTGTCAGCAGTCTTTCTATTTGCCAACTTGACGAAATCGTCATCACTTTGCGCTAGCCTCAATCCATTTTCAATATGAGACCAAATAATTTTCCCGGCCGGTAGTCCCCGAAAATATTTGTATCGAATGATTTCCTCTTCAGGTGCTTTAATGGAAGGGGTATACTATTAGGGTTCAACCACCACAAGGTCCAGTATTAAGGCAACGTCCATCTTCTGAAGATAGACATCTCTCCTCCCGATTCGGAAGTGGTTCTTCTCAACCCAAAAACTTAATATAGCATCCACAACATCTCCAGCAAAACTAACACTCTTTGGCATTTGGAATATTCTCCCGAAAACTGATGCACTTAGCAACTCCTTCCGCTGCGGGCTAGCGTCATCGTAAATCTTCGAAATGTTAGTAGGAGAACATTTGCCAACAGCCCGTTGTACAACCATTTTGCCGGCTTCTGTATATGAACTGCAATAAAATTGAAAGAGATTGTTTATAATCAGGCTACATAAAAAATCGTCAATTCTCTTGACAATCGAATCGACTGTTAATGCAATCGACATCGATTGTTTACATAATCGTCATCGACTATTTACACAATCGTCATCGACTGTTTATACAATCGTCATTGATTGTATGAACAATCATTGTCGGTCGCATTAACAATCGGTATCGACTGTATATACAATCGATATCGACCGTATATACAGTCGATGGCGATTTTACAATGAATCGACTTTAACACTAGCAACTGAATATTTCATTGACATTAAAAATATTCTATTTACACTGAAAAATGTTTCATTTATGCTTAAACAAAATTCCCACGGGAACATAATAAAGGTATTCTTAAGAAACTAAACTAAGTCTCTGGCAGCAACGTTCGAGAGAAGGATAGCAGGGATTAGGAAGATGGAAGATGAGCAGGTGGTGGATGGTGTGGGGAGGTGGGTGGTTCCGTCCTCTTCATTTTCTTTTTCTTTCTTTTCATCTTTTTCTTTTTCTTTTTCTTTTCTTCCTTCGCCAAAATTTTCATTACTTCATCGTATTCATCCCATAGGAACTGAAGAGGATCTGGTTTTGGCGGTGGGTCCTCCCATATAAGATCGAACTTGATTGGGTTATAGTAGGTTTTATCGTCGTCGTCAGACATTGGGAAATATGGGCTGATAGGGATAATAAGGAATGATTTTTCTAAAGACGAACTAAACCTATATTTAAAGCGCTTTGATGGTGGAATATGAAGCGTTGTATTAAATTTTCTCATCCTTCCGAGCTTTCTTGCCGTAATAGTTGAACAGAAGGTTAGTTGGCAATAAATTGGACGTCGGCTGATATAAATAAAACATCATATTTATTATGGGTGAAGGCTTCGAAGAGTTCATATGATGGGTCCTATCTTGACAGCTTGTTAAAATGAACAGAGTCCTATACTAATACCCTTTGGTTAAATATTAAATGAACTGTAATATATCGATATCGACTATATATATACAATCGATATCGATTGTATTTATAAGAACATAAAAAATTATGACAAAATGGACCCTAACGAAAGAAGAAGAAAAAACTCAATAGCAATTAATGATAATTTTATTAGCTACTTACAGGTTTGGTAGCTTGAAGATTGAAGAACGGAATGCTAGCGACTTGTGACCGCCTCTCCACCGACTTCAAATGAAAAAGTAAAAAGTAAAAAGGTAAATAGTGAAGGGGTTTGGTGAAGGCGGCTATTTATTACATTGGGGGTAAATCCGGTATTTCCTAAAGGAGGAAGATGGCTCAGTGCGCAGCTGATCGATTTGGGTATAGGTGAAACTATAGGGCCTCTGACGTAAAAGGTACATCTGACAGGGTCAATCAGGTAAATTTCCCTAAAGATAAAGGTAGCCTACTACTATGGACCCAGTAACTTTCCCGGTCCAATATTGGTTTGTTGTCACGTCACACGTGACACCAATGGCATGATCATGTGTCACGTAAAATAGTGGCTCGATGATCATAATTATTGTAAAATAATAATAATAAAATATATAAAAGATGATGATCAATAGTGCCATATGGAAGATGAACAGTGAAATCAATTGTAAGTTTATTGTTCATTTTTCATGCAATTGGTCCATTAGTCCACACAGGGTCGGCTCTGACATTTTGGGGGCCCAAGGCGAGTTCCTAAAATGGAGCTTCTATTTCATATTACTTTATAATATATATAAAATTTGTTACAAATTTTTTTTTGACAAATAAGTAAATAAATAAATCATACAATACAAGCAAAAATAGCATGCTCTTTTATATAAAGAGTGTAAGAGAGCAGTAGAGTTGTGTTGAGTTGGACTTCTCATAGGAATATTGTCAAGAGTTTTAATTTGCAATTAAATTTTGTTTATAGGGCAATGAGAGAAAATAAATTTGTGCACAAGATATTCAAAACAAAAAAAGTATAAAAAAAAAAATCTCTCAAGCATTTATACAAACATATGAAAGACAACATTTTACTCATAATAAAAATCATTTAGAGTAATTTATCCAAAACATAATGTAAGTACAACAAACATAAGAGGGTCAAATTTGCTTTTTAACATCTTTTAAATAAGAGAATTAAAATAAAGATGCGAAGATTACTCACTTTGGCTCCAAGCACTGGAGAGAGAGGCTGAGAGACGGCTCGAAGGGTCAAGGGCGATACTGCATTAAATAAATAAAGATTCATGAAATGTATTAAACTAGAAAACTCATTAATAATATATATATATATATACATAAAGAGATATTTTGCCCAAATAATTCATAATATTATTAATTTTTTCCTTAGAAAAAAAAGAAGCAATTGTGCATGAAATTCTACCATAAAATTAAAATTTTTAAATAAACAATGCATCAAAACAGGAGAGACATAAAGAAATTCTAATGAAACACGTGAAATCTAACAAACTAACACGTTAAAGGAACATATATATATATAGTACAAAGAAACATGAAGAGAATCATGTACCAAATTTGATTTAGAACAAAAAAAAATATATATACAATAAAAATTAACAATGAAGAAAACCCAGGCACCAAATTTGATTAAAATAAATAAATTAACAAACCAAATATATGCTTCAATCTTTCAAAATAAAAATCCAAAATAAAAAATTAGAAGAAAAACAAACAATCTAAATAACCAACAAAGGAGAGAACCCATGTACCAAATTTGATTAAAAATAAAATAACAAAATCAAAGCTTTAATCTTTCAAAATAATTAATCACAAAAAAGACCATGAAGACTGTTCGGTATGTGAGCTAGGCATGGTGGCATGGGAAGCTGCATGTCAAGACTGTTGCGAGCGAGGTACTAGTGCAGTGCACAGGGTGAAGCTTGAGCAGGTCAAGTTTAGCACAGCGGTGCAAGTTGGCATGTCGTAAGGGGCACGATAAGCTGGATGGTAGGCCGTGAAACAGAGGTAGCCATATTGGAGGAGTTTCCGTCCTCTAGGCGAGTGGTATCAGAGCTGATGTGCAGATGGGTTGGCTTCGTTGCACGCGGTAGCGTAGCACCGCGCGGGTTAAAAGCGCGTCGAAGGACGCTCCTGCGACAGTTGGTATCAGAAGTAGGCTGACCTAGCGAAGCGTGTGTTAGGTGCCGCACGGGACTGAGGTTGCAGAAGTGCGACCCCGTGACATTTTGGTATCAGAGCCAAGTTCGATCCAGAAGCGATGATGCTATGAGCAAATTGGTGCGGAGGCACGCGATGTGGTGTCAAGACGGCACGCGACATCCTTGAACAGGTGGTGCGAAGGCATACGATGTGGTGTCAAGAGGACACGCGACATCCCTGAGCTAGTTAACAGGTGAGGGCCTTCTGACAGCAGAACCAAGTTGACCCAGCCGGGGTGACAGTGGGGAGCTAGTGGGAAGGTGCGGACCTAAGAACTAGAAATGAGATGCGAACAAGGGAGGAGTCAACGGGGTCATTCGTGATCATGCGTCAACGAGGACGTTGACATTTTATGGAGTGGTGGAGGATGTGACGGGGCCAATACTTGAGCTTGCGGCATGGTGCGTGTGGCACGACATGTGGTGCCAGGAGGGCACGCGACATGGGGCCAAGTGGGCCTGGGGACGTGGTCGCGCTGCGAGGACGCGACACGATCGCATGAGGGTATGACGCGGAGCGTCACGGTCGCGACACGGACGCGACATAGCCAAGGTGGGCTGGCGATGCATGAGGCGTTGCGGTATGTCAAACCAAGGGGTTTGAGGTTCTCCTGCCATTCTGGCTGAATGACTATTTTACCCTTATATAGGGGAAGGGAGCTTGAGAGCTATTCCCCCGCACACGGGGCCTTGCGTTGCCAGAGGGGGCGCAAGTGTCTCCTAGGCCTGAAAGGGTGGGCCTAAGACGTCGACGCAGTGATGCCGTGTGGAACCCGGGTGAGGTTGATGTATGGCTCCAGACTATGCGTCGTGGTACATACGGTTGGGCAACCTCGCGTGAGAACACCAAGGCGCTGCGTGGGACTCAGTGGAGCACGCGAGCGCGAGGCACAAGGCTGTGGGCTTGGTTCGGTATGTGAGCTAGGCATGGTGGCATGGGAAGCTGCAAGTCAAGACTGTTGCGAGCGAGGTACTAGTGCAGTGCACAGGGTGAAGCTTGAGCAGGCCAAGTTTAGCACAGTGGTGCAAGTTGGCATGTCGTAAGGGGCACGATAAGCTAGATGGTAGGCCGTGAAATAGAGGTAACCATATTGGGGGAGTTCTCGTCCTCTAGGCGGGTGGTATCAGAGCTGATGTGCAGATGGGTTGGCTTCGTTGCACGCGGTAGCGAAGCACCGCGCGGGTTGAAAGAGCATCGAAGGACGCTCCTGCGACAGTTGGTATCAGAAGTAGGCTGACCTATCGAAGCGTGCATTAGGTGCCGCACGGGACTGAGGTTGCGGAAGTGCGACCCTGTGACAAGCCGCTTGACTTGCCTTGGTCCAGGGCCGACCTTGAGCCGACAAAACTTTCGTACTTTATTTTTTTATTTTATTTTTGTTGTTACAATAGCTATAGCAATAAATAATTTTGTGATTTGAGTATCATGGCGCCTCAAACTAATGTGAGAACGCATAAGTTACTGAGTCTTTGATGTCAAGCTCCCTCTAACCTAAAATAATAAGATGAGATAAGTGTCTTATATAATCCGCATGCATTTTATTACTATAAAAAGGTTAATACAAAATATGATTAAGGTTGCGCTTGGGAATGTGGATTTGGATTTGGGGATTTCAAATTCAGGCATTTCAAATTCAGAATTTGAAATATTTGGATTTGCAAATCTCTTGTTTGGCTGTTGAAGCATTGCCTTAAGATTTAGCCCAAGAATTTATAGATACTTCATTTGACTCTTTTTTCTTTTGTAAAAAAAATTTATATTTCATTGGTTTCCTTAATTCTATATAGGTAGGGATGCAAGTTCGGTATACCGAACCGAACTGAATCCAATTTTTTCGATTTCTGGTTCGGTACACCACAAACCGAAACCGAACTGAAATATATTAGTATCGGTTTCGGTATACCAAATTCCTCAAACGCATAAACCATTCCCAAATTGAAACCAATTTTTTCGGTGTTCGGTTTGGTTTGCTTCTGCTTGGGTTTAGGGGGAAAAAATTAAATGGGTGCAATCAATTTTTTTTATTGCACCCAAGGTGCACTATATAAAGGTGGGCTGCAAAAATAGAAACAAAAAAAATTAAAAAATTAAAAAATTAATAAATAACTGAAATGGGTGCAACAAATAACTTACTAGTTGCACTCAAGATGCGATATACAAAGGTGAGTTGCAAAAACAAAAAAATAAAATAAAATGGGTGCAACCAATAATTTTTTTATTGCACTTCAGGTGCATTCTACAAAGATGGGCTGCAAAAACAGAAACATAATAAAAACTAAAATTAAAAATGAAAAAATTAAAATGGGTGCAACAAATAATTTTCCGATCACCCAAAGCACAATGTATAAAAGGTGGGTTGTAAAAATAAAGACAAAAAAATGAGGGGAAAAGGGTGCAAGGGTGCAACTAAAAATTTATTGGTTGCACCCAAGCTGCATTGTACAAAGGTGAAATGTAAAAATAGAAACCAACAAAAACAAAAAAATCCCAAAATGATGCACTATACAAAAGGTGGGCTACAAAGACAAAACAAAAAAGCAAAATTAATTTTTTTGAATGTGTGCAACTAGCAATTTTTTGGTCGCGCCCAAAGAATTTCTTGATTGTACCCAGGGTGCACTGTACAAAGGTAGGCTACAATGGTCATAAATTAGCTGTTGCAAACCAATGGCTAGTTTTCTAGTGGTTAGAGTAACTAATTAAGCTTGGGTTGGGTCAGTTCGGGTTGGGTCGGGTCTAGTTCCTCTTCAATCTGGTCTATTTACCACCGGTTCAATCCGATTCGGGTTGGGTACCATCAGTTTGGGTCGGTTTTGATATCAGGTCAAACCATACCTATGATAACATTGGGTAACAACTTTTTATTTACTAAACATAGTCAATTATATGTTGGTATAAGATTCAGATTTTTAAATAACGTCTAGGAGGTGTCATTTACAAATCCACATTTTTACAATATAATCATGGGTTTCTAAATTCTGATGGATTTACTATTTCCAAATTCCAACACAAAAATGGGGAACCAAACGGTGGATTTGGATTTAGGAGATCAAAATCCAAATTCCTAAATCCAAATCCATGTTCCCAAACGCAGCTTAAAGCATATATCACAATTAGATATTTGAAAAAGTTGTCAAATTTAGAAACATCAACAAATTAAGTGCAAAAGGTTTAGGGATTCATTTGGGTTAGCTATTTCGGGGCAAAGAGCAACTCTTTTGTTCTTTGGATCTGACAGAGAACTGTTTTCATATTCGATAACATAGCTTCTCACCCCATTTGCTCTAACGGAGAACTGTTTTAGGTGATAAAATTGCTCTTTATTTATTCTATGCCAAAGCAGATTTTATCTATTTTGATAAAGAGCAGATAGATAGTGCTTTTGCTCTTATAAGAGCTAACCCAAACACAATATAGAAGATCACAGCATTCAAAGATTTCGAAAATTTTGTGAGAGCTTATAAGTCATGGGTCACATCTAATTGTGGCAAGCACCAAAGTTTAAAGGGGCAGACTCTTCTGGCTGTCATTTAAACATAAATGGTGTTTATACACGATATTGCATAATTTATTTGCATCATTTATTGGCATATGATCTTGAAATTTTATACCGGCTAAGTAATATGTCATCAATTGAGGGCTATGAGTTCAAAAATCTCATTTGTTGGAAACTTTGAAGCATCCGATATGTGAACTCTAATATAAGCGATTGTTCTTAATTTTGATGACTGATATTAAAGTTCACTAATCAGATGGTTTTACATCAACTTAGAAGCATGCTTCTTTTTGTTGAGACATGTTTCTAACGATGGATTGCCACTTGAAAATTTTACATTGATCATAGATATGTGTCACATGAAACAATGATAAATCACATGTCAATGATGTGAGATAAAATGTGACATTTGAATGGTGTAAGATCATTTAAATATCATTTGGTGTATAAATGTCAATTATGAGCCACTATCCTAGGTTTGAAGTATTTTTTTGAGTACCTTTAAATCCACCCACCGAATCTTTCGGCACTCTCACACTGAATAACATTGATTGCATTGAATCAAATGATTGAGATTGTTTATGGTCTCAATTTTTCACAAGATGGATCTTGAGATTATGGCGTACCATCAAACGGTCAATGATTTATTTCATGTGACACATATCTCAAAAAAGTGACCTTAACATTCCGTGTAAGCAAAAATTTGATTTTAAGGTTATTTTTTGGGTGTTATCACATGAAATAAAACGGTCAATGATTTATCACATGATACGCCCATGATCTCAAGGTCCTCGTATAAACAATCTTCGTCGCCCGATTAATGTTCAATGTCGGTGGATTTAAAGGTACTCATTTTTTTTTTTTTTTGTTGCTATTATTAATTAATTGACATTTATATCCTCTACTCTCTTTGTTCACTGGTAATTATATTTTCCGCGTAATCTCTCAGTAACGTCACCCACGTGCCGTACCGTTGACCAACCCGAAACCCGGCACGAAACGGCACAAGCGACAATATCTTGATGAGATCATAATAGACGAAGGAGAAAAATCGGAAAACCCCAAAAAAAAAACGATAAAACAATGTACGATTTAGGGTTTTTAATTTTCTGTTTCCGGCACCATCCCGTTCCTCTGCCTTTTCTGATCTGCTAGTTCCCGGTACGCGATCGGATCGCCGATACCAACATCATGCGAAACGAAATCAAATTTTCGCAGCTCGAACCCTAAAATTAGCAGATCACTCTCCAAATGATATCGCTTTTCTCTTCCCGATCTCTCTTCTGGTGTCGCTTATCGGGTATTCAGTAATTTATCGGTTTTACAGAAACTTATCGGGAGCCGAAAAGCCTCCACATTGGAGAAGAGACACCAACGAGAAAATCTGTTCTGTGTGAGTGATTTTTTCGTTGTTTGGTTGAGGTTAGAGTATTTTTTGTAATTTTCTTGGTAATTGTTGTTGTTATTATTATTATTATTTTTTATCTTATAAATGAATTAAAGAGCACTTGCACTATTTTTATATTTGATTATGTTGTTAGTTTAGCTTACTATAGCTTCATCGCTGTTGTAAAATTCGTTGTGACGATTTTATCAACGTAATTTACGAATTAAAATAACGAAAATTGAGCTAATTTACAGACTCGACTCAACTAGAGATCAGCTGGATTTTATTTTATTTATTATTTATTTTTTGATTGATGAGATCAACTGGATCTATAGCTTATTATTACAATAATAATAATAATAATAATTATTATTATTATTACTATTGTTATTTTTATTTCACATGAACTAATCCTGAGAACTAGATTGCTTTAGGAAGCATGTGTGGAAGTGTTGGTGAGATCACTTTTTGTCAGGCTTAACCCACCAGACAGCAATTTGGATAATGAGTAGAAGGTGGTGCACCATATTTGTTTCAGGGTGCCTCTAGAAAATTTTAGGATCATGATTGGGGTGCCCTGTTGTATCCTAGTGTTATGGAGCTGAGATATGGATCGGGAAATCGGGATTGCTTGCTGACTTGCCCAGTAAGTATCACCCAATGCGGAAACTGATAGCGGTTTTTATTAGATGATGATCATACTAGTACATGTAATGCTAGATCGAAAAACTGATAATGTTGAAATTAAAAAAATAAAATAAGTGATGTGCTATTTTATCTCACTGGGTAGAATTGAGGTTTGACCATCCCATCCAACAAACTGATGATCACCCCAAGATCTTGATTTAGTTCACGTCATGGTTCAAAGTATCAATATCGCCCATGTGTCGGCCTATACTGCTGATACGTGTCCAGATTTTTTTTTTTTTAATCAGTATCGCTATTTCTCTCTCTTTAATCCGTTTTTGCACTTTTTGATATCTACAGCTGACGCTGAATTATTAGGTGCCTAAGCTGTTCTTGATCTCATGAGCTTAATAATTGAGTGCTCAGCATGCTACTGGCTTCCAGGAGCCCCATGATTGGTCAATGGTCACTTAACATGAAAGAGCATGTTAGGGGCCCTGTAAAGTCTAATTTTGGCCCTGTAATACTACTGAATTCTGTTATCCTTTTAGTTTTCAACTGCTGAATAGAACATGGAAAACCTAATTTTGTGCAATTGTTAGTCAATGATGTATTCAAACTGGCCATATGATTTAAAATATAGCTTCAGACATTATTACTATTTATTGAGAGTTAATCCTAGACCCGACTTTATAAGATTTTCATTTCGACATACCTCTACTGATAGTTTGAAATTCTGTTATGTTTGATGGACAATAAGGTATTCCTGAGCATTCATTATTATTTTACTTAGAAACTGGAGGCATCTCTATATCCTTAGTCCTTCCAATTCTCAATTTAGTCTTCTTCTGGTGAAGCCATTAATTGAAAAAAAGTAGGTGTCCATATTGTTGAAGTTTAGTCCCACATCAGGTATTCATAGCCTTGTCTTTCCCCTTATTACATCTTGGGCCCCTCCATCCATAGCCAATTGGTTTTGAGATGGATGCCCAAATTTATCATGGTATCAGATCAGGCCCTTCTCCACTCCACGCCACCCAGTTCAATTCTCCATGTGATTTGGCTCAGTCTGGCCAAGATGTGCTGGGGCATGATGAAGTTTAGTCCCACATCGGGTATTCATAGCCTTGTCTCTCCTCTTATAAGATCCTGGGCCCCTCCACTCATAGCGGATTGGTTTTGAGATGGGTGCCCAAATTTATCACATAATAACCTCTTTGGATTACTTAGTGCCACAGGTGGAAGTTGGAACACCCTATTTTCAAAAAATAAAATATAAATAATTCAAAGAATGTTAAATACTGAAATTCAGGCTACAAGTTATTTTGAAAGATCTCATTTTCGCACATAAAAGTACTTGAAAGGAAATAACTGAACATAAAATTGTTCCACGAGCACCTTATCATTACCCCCTATGATTATCTAATCTGCTGAGATGATATCCATTTTCAAGTGGAAGGGAGATCTTTGTTGCAGGGCAACTACGCTAGTACTTCACCAAATACTCGGCCTGCATGATCAAATGGCAGATACTGCATCCTCCCTCTAGTGTTCCCAATATAGCATAAAGCCGTAAACTTTTAACTGAAGTAATTTTTTTCTTCTTTTTTGAATGAAATATGTGCAATGAGATTTCATCAATTCCATAAATAATCTCTCCAGTAACCTATCCAGTAAATTGGAGTGATGATAGTCTGTGATTATTTATTTATGTTTCCAACAAACAAAGGGTTGAAGTGATGTCATAATCATATTGACATCTTAAATAGAAAGCTATAAAATTTTGATGTCTGTAACTTGACCTCGTGCAGAATTTGAAGCTTGCTCTGTTGTGGGTGTCAAGACATTCCTAATCTCATCCTTCTGCTTAAACAATAAGTGTTCTTACTTCCACAATGCATAACATTCCATTCAAAGTATCGTGGTCATCCAAGGGATAGATGCTAAGTGTCCATTGGCGTTATATTTCTTGTTTGCGAAGGATACCATAGGAAAATGTGGATTTCATTTCCTTTTTAGTTTTTCAACCCAATCTTTCAGTTTTCACAACTTTCACTAACATAAATTTTCCTTAAGAAGTGCATATAGTTGAGAATATCTTTGACCTCATTCAATCCCTTTCCTTTTTCCCTCAACCATATGAGGGTAATTAAGCTAAAGACAGTTATCATTGATTCCCTCTTCTTTATAACCTTCTTCTTCTTTTTCTACATAGTTAACTTCAAGGTTAAATTTCTTTTTGAAAATTAAAAATTTGATGCCAAAGTTCTTTTGATTTATAGCTTATAAACTAACGCTCGAGTGCAACCTTACTCCTCAGTCTCATCTCATTGAGTAGGTTTCTTAGGTCAGAGTCATTGGATGCTTCCCCTCAAGTTCTTCATGTTTTCTTTTGCAAGAAACTTAATCCAAGGCTCCCCTTTTATGTTTATCTTATCTTTGTTTGTCAATGTTAATTTGAGCTTCATCTAGGCTCCAACTTTTACTCGAAGAAATTTTATCTTGAATTTCAAATTTATACCTCCTATATCTGTTGCAACGATCCTCTGTTGTATTAAATATGTTTCGTGTGAGTCATATGCTGATGAAAGTCATCGACGTGAATCATAAGCTTATAAAATCATCAGTGAAGTCATTGACTCTTCCTTCAATCATATTGTGGAGGATGATCAAAACTCAAGAAGTCAAGATAGAACGCTTGCACATAATGTGCAAAGAACTTTCATGCAGACATTCTTTCATCTCTTTCCTAATGATCGATTGATCACTTTCTTTTGTCATCGACTTTCTTTATATTTCTCTACCATAGCAATCTTTTCCCTTTAACCACTTAGTTATGACCTTCACCTTATAATTCAAGTTCTCTTTCCATTCATAAAATTGTTCCCCGACCACCATCCAATTTACAAACAACTGAAAGGCGTAAAATACTTTCCTCTTTCCTTCTTTTGCTTTCTCAAAATTTCTCTCTCCTTCTCTACCTATCCATGGACCTCCATTTGTAGCCCCCCAATCATGGCCTAAACCTTATGCGTGGATTACTATTCAGAGCTGTTAATCATTGGTTAAAAGCCTTATGATGGAACTTCTTTCAGAGCTCCCATTCATGGCCTAGAAGCCTTATGTTGGACCTACATCTCGAGCTCCCAATCATGGCTTAACAACCATATGTGTGACCTCCATCTGAAGCTTCGAATCATGGCCAGAAGGCCTATAGTGGACCTCAATCTGGTGCTCTGATTCATGGCCTAAAATCCTATGCATGGACTTCCTTACGGAACTTCCAATGACGACCTAAAAGCTTCTATGTGACAATGTTATTAGAATTGGACTAGACGTGGTTTCCCGGAACCACTAGAATTAGTGGTCTGGTATTGGACTGTTTCACCCACTTTGGGATAGCTCAAAACCGAAGAACCAGACACTCTTAACTGCTAAACCTTTCCATCCATCCAATTTTGTTGGAACCGGAGGTCTCAAGGAGAGACCTTTTCAAGTGAGCTTGACTTGCCTGAACCCTCTTTTTTGTTTTGTTTAAATCATCCATTTTCTGATGACTTTCATGCTAGAAATTATTTATATAGAGAGAGATGACGACAACTACGATCCGTGCTTAGGCCTTGATTCTGAGCGAGTTCCTGTACGATTTAATTTTTTGGCCATGATTTATGGGGCAATATTAACCTCCATAGCAGAAAGACTCTGATTCTAGCAAAAGGAGAAACCCTATTTTTTAAATATTGTAATATAATATACTGTGTTATATGTGTGATATAATTATCTATATATATGTGTATTTATTGGGGCATTAACAGATTGGACTGCTGTCTGACCGGAATTGACTGGACCAGAGCTCTTAGCGTCCGATTTTAATAACATTGATGTGTGGACCTCCTTACGAAGCCCCTGATTTAAGGGTTGAAGCCTCATTATGATTCCTCACTGGGTTCCCATAAACTAGCTATTAACTTCTTTTTGAAGACAAAGTTGTGACCCCTTCAAACTACGTTAATGTATTAAATTTTTTGTGGACCATATTAGGCGCCCAAGCTTAAATCCTATGTCCTATTGTGGAGCACCCGGATTAGGGCTCCAACCCTTATCATGACATCGTTTTAAGAACCCCTTAGTGAGAGCCCACAACAAAGGCTGATTACCTTTTACATGATCCCTGAGATCCCTTTTAAAAGCCCTCTTAAATGATCCCTAAGACCCCTTTTAGTTCATACAGAATTTTCTTCAATTCCCTTAATTAAAAAGGTGAAACCTTGGGACTCTCCATCCCTAAAATGTGTGGTCATCTTAAAAAGATTCTTAAAAGTTGCTTACAAGATCTTTTGAACTAATGGGATTCCATTCAAAGATGCTCAAAAGACATTTCCTAAAGGCTCTCGAGGCCTAATATAAATCATGAACGCTTTTTTTTTCATAATTGTTCCTAGACCTAAACACTTCAACCCATAAATGTGAACCCTTTAACTGAGGATCCCAATCATAAGTGTGGATCTTTTAACCAAGAACTCAGATGTGGACACCTGAACCAGGGCTCCTGATTACCAATATGAACCCTTTTTGTAAGATTCCAAGCTTATACCCATGTGAACCTTTTATATTCTAGCTTTTTTACCAACTTTAATGATTTAATCATTTCATGAGTAAAGCATATAGACTTCCAATAAGGGACTTTATGTTCTCATGCGCACAAACCTCCCATGGTTATAGCATATGAACGCGCTCGATGTTCTGATGCATGCAAAGCTCTTGTAGTTAAAGCATACAAACTCTTGATAAGGGATTGGGTGCTCCAATAAATACAAACTTAAGTATCTATTGTACACATTGTATATGTTTGCGGCTTTTAATTAGAAGATTTGTAATTAACTAAGCATCCTAGCGATACCCGAAAGTATAATGCCCCTCCAGTTAACATAACCCTCTCTCTATGAGGGAAAGTTGTGGAATTCTTTCTTTATGCAAAATTTGTTGTGACCAATAGTGCACACCAGTTTATATAGTTGATATTGTGGATTGTTTCTTGCGCCATGAAGAGTTTTTACTCTTCTAGCCTTTATTCCGTATAGACTATTTGCTCTAACACCAATTTGATGCACATGCAGTAGCCTAGATTCTACTTTATAAAGTAGAAGGGCTTCTACTAAATAAATGTTGCAATTATAAGTTAAAAAGTCTAATAATAGCAGAAAGAGAAATCCAGCAGCAAGCAAGTTGATCCATCACTAGTAATCAAATAATTTTTTATTTTTTTTCCGATAATCATCAAAGATATAAGTAAATGATACCGATAAATCGCTAGCATTGAAATAGAGAGAGGTCCATCAACCTATAACCAAAATTTAAACCCTAAGAGTTCTCTCATCTCTTCAGACTTCAGCTTATACGAGATCTCAAGATTTAAAACCCTAAGAGAAATTCCACCTCTAACTTAAGCCCTCTTTTGAGTTCCTTCTAACAGTAAGGAAAGCCTACTTCTAGCGAGATGCCTACCTATTGTTTGAAGTAATCTCTAAAACTAAAACTTATGTACACAAAAAAAATCATTGGTGTAACTAAATTTCCACTTCACCAAATAAGAATGATCAATGCCTAAATTTGGTAAATTGTCGGTTTGCGGATTGCTTCCATATGTATGTCTGCGATCTACCCTGTATAGAGCCTGGAGCAACATCCTTTTGTATACTTACTAGTAACTAATTATGCATTTTCTTTGCATCTTGATTCTTGTTGCATATGCAATTAGGTATTATTTTATTTGTTTTTTTAATCGTATGCAGTATTTGAGATTGCATATTCCAGTTGTCAGGGTTGCGATTGCAATTTCTGATTGGCAAGATGCCTCGTGAGCCAGACATAGGCTGGCAACATGGTAAAATGATTGGAGGACATAGGCACCATGTGCAGTGTAATTATTGTCATAGGACCATGATAGGGGGTGTTACTCGCTTCAAAAAGCACCTGGCTAGCACAAGGGGAGAAATCAAGGGTTGTGATGCTGTACCTAAAGAAATAAGAGAGCTCATAAAAAAACACTTAGCCGCAAAATTGAAAAAGTCAACAGAAAAGAAGCAAAAAAAAGCAGCTATAGATGCCTTGAATGCGCCGCTGTCTGAAGAAAAAGACACGGAGTCAGATGAATCAGATCGAGAGATGGCGGCTGCTAGACTTGAAAGCCTGCGGACCTTACATGAGGAAGAAGAAGAAGAAGAAGAAGAAGAAGAAGAAGAAGAAGAAGCCAGTCGTCCAATCACTAATGGTTTGCTTTCCTTCTTTTTCTTTTGAACTTGTGTTGTTCTGAATTTATACTATCCGTAATTATCTGCAAGAATAGTGCCAATCTAAAATGTTAAAGTCCATCAATTCTCAGACTATATACAAAACTAAAGTACATGGATATCCACAAACTTTACAAGTTTTTGGGATCTTCTTATCAATACTAGAGGAATTAGAAGTCTCGATGTAAGTATATGGGATTCACATGTGAAGTTTCAAAATATGGAATGGCAGTAGAAGAGAGTGTAGAGAATTGTACATCAAAGGACAACAGGGAAAAATAGAAATACTCTTTTATCCTGTAGCAATGACCTCTAGTTGGATTGGCTGATCTTTGGACGGATCATAATAGTTGTGTGTATCATGGTTTTAAAACACGGCGAGTCAGCGAGTTAACTCGGCCGAGTTACTTGACACGCTAGGTTCGAGTTGAGTCTGAGTTGATTCAAGAGTTCGCTAGGATGATGCAATCAGGGTTCATGAACTATCCTTACATATAAAATATTTTCGTAGGATAAGGTTTTATAAACCCTATTTTTTATAGAAAAATATTAAACTACCCATTTTACTAATATATCTTTCCATCTTTTTCCTTGTAAAATCATGTTATTATTTTTGCAGAATATATATATTTTAGAAATGTTTGCTAAATTACTGAGTCGGAGCAAGTCGAGTTTATCCGAGTCTTCGAGTTAACTGGACTCAACTAACTTTCGAGTCGAGTCGAGTTTTCGCATTCTCAAACCATGGTGTGTAACACCAATTGTGATCTTTTCTGAGCAAAGTGTTAAGCAATCTCAGTCTATATTGCACTCACAAATATGTGTCAGTCATGTTATACGGTAAAGATTGCCAAGACAATTAAATTTCGGCAGTCTCAACAATTGTAGACGCCATAATACAGTATTAAGCTTCTGCATTGGAATGGTAGCCAGTTGGTTGTTTATTCTCACAATCACAATACCATATTGTGTCCTAAGAAGATACAATGTCCTATAATAGAGCATCTTTCATTTGGAGCTCCAATCTGCATCTGGACAAGTCTCTAGGAAGGAAGAACCAATATGAAGGAGGCCATGAGAAGTGGTACACTTGTGGTTTGATCATAAGAAGAAGAGAACAGAGGAGAGAAAGAAGAGTTCTAGGGAAAAAATTAGGGTTAAATCACAAGTGAGACCTCTTTTTCCTTTTTCTTTTTTATGGTATATCCTAACATGTCTCTCTAGCATGTCTAGGCAATCACAGTACCCACACTTTTTAGCTTTTTTCTCTCTCATCAAAACTGAGGATTCCCTCTCCCATCCGGGTTTCCACAACCATGATCTCTACATTGACAGCCTCGATTTCCTCCTCGAGTGGGTCGAGCCTCAATTACAAGAGCTGATCGTTCAGTAACAATATTCTTACGTTGATGCACAGCAGTCCTATGTGTTTTGTCACGTTGCCAGAAGGCATAGACGGTCCTGAGTGGTGGAAGATCATCTCAAGAGAACACAAACTCTAATTAGCTCATACTCAGGGTTTAGACTAGCCAGATGTTCAAACACCCTTAATTTGACAATTTTCTCCTTTCTTCACCATTCTTAGCGCACAAGAAGTTGTACGTTGGTAGTGGCCCAATTTTTCCCACATACTTCAAAGCGCTCATAATCTACTCCCAATGTTTCCTCCCCTTGGTGACAACGGGAAATTTACTGTTGTTATTAATAGATTCCTTCTATGTTACGGAGAAATAATAACCTTCTACTCATATGAGACTGCATAGAATTTGACAACTAGGACATGACTATCAAGTTCCAAACTGAGATGGATTTATGTTTCCTCAAACAGATTCACTTTTGTCCTCCATTAGGAAGATGCAGCTTCCATGATGCACAGCGGCATAGGAAAAGAAGGGCCCGCAATAGAGTTCTGTACTTGTGATTTAAACACGGGAAACAACAAATAACTGCAAAATTTTTTGCTGATAAGACACTATTGACTATTGAGATGGATTTATGTTTCCAGAAACAAACTGAGATGGATTTATGTTTCCAGAAACAGATCAACTTTTTTCCTCCATTAGTAAGATGCAGCTTCCATGATGAACACATAGGAAAAGAAGGCCCGCAATAGAGTTGTGTACTCGTGATGTAAACACGGGAAACAGCAAATAACTGCAATAAATTTTGCTGATAAGACACTATTAGATAACTATAACCGGAAATCAAATGTGTTAATAGAAAGCTTTGAAAGTTTTAACATATGCTATATAAAAACACAACAATAAACACATCTGCTAACACCAGACTTGCTCTGATACCAAGTTGAAATTATAAATGCTGAAAAAGAAATTGCAGGAGAGTATAAAGATAAAAAATACAAACAAGAGAGCGAAGAAGAGAGAACAATGGAAAATGTGTCTGATTCTCATTCCTTGCTCATGTTTTATATGGGGAGAGGAGTTTATCTATAGAGCTTACAGACAATAAATATAGAAAGGAAATAATCAAGAGATTGAGAGCAATAATACTTAGATGGATAGAGATAGAGGGATTCTATCTTTATCCGCTATAGCATGTCTATAAATGAGGTGTGAGGATATCTTTCACAAAAAATGAGATCTCGAGTATGAGATGCATCTTGATTGAGATCTTGCACAAGATATAATACCTCCATCCTTGTGTGAATCACACTTGATTCACTTGGGGTATAATATTATGTTCGACAGGTACAACGGTTCAACAAATACATGATGTATTATATGTTTGTGTGTGACACCGGTTAGGTGGTTCCAAGGACCATTTACACTATGCTCCCAACTCCTTTTTCACGCTCCAAATGGTTTGGTTTTGGGTGCCATATGAAGCAAGATGGCATTGCATAGATCATTTTCCGATTTTTTTTTAATTTGAAAACTCATCTCCATTTCAAAAAAAAAATTGAATACATCCCCCTTGGTCGATGTGGCACCAAAACAAGATTTTGGGTGCCAAATGGCACCTTTTCGAAAGGCTCGGGACCATGGTGAAGGTGGTCCTTAGGACCATGGAACCTTTTTCCATATATATATATATATATATATATATATATATATATATATATATGGTTTACAAAATAAGAAAAGAGTGCTGCTCACTCCAACAACTGCCAACTACACTCCAAGATGCAGTGTGGTTGGAAAATGTTGCCTTTTCGTCTTCTTCCTTGCGTCTTCTCTTTAGAAACTGAAACGACTCATCTACGTATGATAAGAAATAAGCTTGGTAAACAACGAGCAACTTCCCTACTGAAGTGGCTCAAACATCAATATAAAACGGAAGGAATTGAGAAATATCAAGAACATATGATGATAAGCAGGCAATGAGTATGACTGAACATCTTGGTGGATTGGGACCATTCAAGATAGCTGTAGCCTCAAACTTGATACTGGTAATCTGTGGCCCATGATAATCCATCAAGTTCCAAACTGAGATGGATTTATGTTTCCAGAAGCAGATCCACTTTGCCCTCCATTAATAAGATGCAGCTTCCATGATGCAACAGCAATAGATTCGTTTTTTGTTAACATTCTCAAGCGTGAAAAGATTTTCGTAATGTTAATGCCTTGCATGTTAGGGGTGATGGTTGTCATGTTCGGGGAAGGCGGAGCCTGTGGAAACAATGTGATCCCACTGAAGGATTCTAGTAGGAATTCACTAGAGTCTCGTGATAATACGTCTTTAGAATTTTGGGAAGATGTTTGTGCCCATAGATAAAACTTTAACAAAACTTGGTTCATCGACACTTTTTGCTCTTCCATATCAAAATTTGAATATTTACAGAATTGAATTACATCGAAATTGGGTAAAAAAGGGGCCCCAAAGTGTCTATTATAAACAACGAAAACATACTCTGTTTCAGCTTAAAGGCGGCGGCGTTGGAGGCGGCAAACAAGGGGGAGTTTACTTGTGCTGAGCAGAAGGTTGTTTGTACAACCTGGAGCATCGAGAGGGTTATAGCCAGGTTCACAAAGAGAGGAACAGTCTGGCTACAAGTCTACGGATTCCCACTCCATGCTTGGACCGATGAGATTCTGATTGGAATTGGTTGGAGATGCAGGCTTGTTCCTGCAAGTGGACAGAAGAACCTCCAGCCTCAAACAGAAAAGGCTCATGTGCATCCTGGTTGTTGCAGACTAGTGGGGTAATTTGCCAAAGGTGGGGTTATATTGGAGTCAATGACACTTGTATCAGGTGCATCTTCAAGATAAACGAGTGATAGAGGTAAGGCCTATTGCAGCTGCAATGGCAGATGTTGATGAGATTATGAGGAACGAGGTGCATGACGTGGCTCCCAATATACCGACGGGTGAAAACACAGAACTCCTTCGAGTCAAAGAAAATCTGGTGTCAGGGGCAAGCCATGGTGTTAAAAAAGGGCCTTCAGAGAATCTCAAAATTATGGGGGAGAGGGATGTTGATAGGGGTTTTGGGGACTTGGAGGAGGGGGAGATTGCAGCCGAGGAGTGTGCTAACAAGAGCGCTAGAGAGAATGTTGATGGTCAGATGACTCAGATGGTTGATGAGGTTGCACAAAAACAGAGGGAGGAGCATCAAGGACCGTTGGATCAAGAGTTTGATACAATGGTGGATATCCCTTGGCAAAAGGAAGGTACATCTCTTTCCAAAGGGTTTCGAATTTTAAACGAACCCCTGACTGTGACAAGGGGGTTTGTCGGGGTCTGAATTTTATGTCAAAACAGACGTGTTTGATGGGGGATCCAATGCACGGTGCTTATTGAAACAGATGGGTACACCCACGATGCATTCGGTTTTCCCTGGTGATGGCAGGCGTCTGATACTTGTACCAGCTTTAAGTTTTTTGTCTATTTTTTTTTGTTAACCTGTTATGTTTACTTCGTTTTAATAGCAATTTATCGAGTTTCTTATGTGTGTCCTACTCTAAATTTTGGTTGTATCTCTAGAATTTTATTTAACAGGGAGCACCTCTTTGAACATTTGGTTCACGATTCTGTTGGGGATCGTGTTGGCCTGCTCGAATGCATTAATCCAATTGGTCTCAGGTTTGTGGGTGCTCGTTTGCTGGATGAGGGTGTTGGGGAGTTTGGAGGTGGAAAGGCAGATGCGACGCAATGGAGTCTATTTGTCCGAGAAAGATCAGAGATGTATGGTTGTGCCTGATGTGGTTCCTTCTGAGGAGAGATGTAACATGAATGCTACAGGTACGGGAGCAGATACGTTTGCTAAGTCTGGAAGTAAGAGAGTGATTCTGAGCCTGGGGACAGTTTAATCTTATAGAAGGGCTGATAGTGTTTTGAGATCTTTGTTTCAGTCCCTGGAAAAGAATAGAAAGTTAAGTACTTCCAGCAGCAAAAGGAAAGGTCAACATGAATTGTCTAATTTGGAGGTGGGTTGTGTCATATAGAAATCGAAGGAAAACAAGTAGGAAAGGGTGCTATCTGATGTTTGGTAGCCTTTTGGGTGCTGTGTTGTTTGTGTCTTATGCGGTTTACCATGGAATGTTAAGGGGTTGGGAAATCTGAATAAAAGGGTATCAGTTAAGGCTGTAGTCACTGCTCAAAACCTAATAATTGTTATTTCCAGGAAAAAAATGGACTTGAACGGACCAGGCCAAGATCAGATTGGCGTTGGGAGGAAACAGACATGACTGGGTTGGGTTAACTTTATTGGAGCCTCAGAGGGCATAATTGTAGCCTGGAAGTTAGTTGAGGAATTGGAAGCTGAAATTGTTGAATACTCTATCTTGTTTCATAACAAGGGGGATGACACAAAATGGGCGATTAGCGGGGTGTATGGCCTAACTGATGATGCTAGAAGGTGTGATTTCTGGTTTGAATTAGTTGGGATTTCTATTGTGTGGGATGTTCCTTGGTATGCTGTCGATGATTTTAATATATATGGTTTGATCATAAAAAAGGAGGGAGGTATGATAGGGTGGGAATGAGGAGTTTTTTCGGACTTTATTAATGGAGACATTTCAATGTGGGGATTTAGAAGAAGTTTTGACTTTGTGTTAGTTGCACTACTTCCTTTGCTTGCTTTCTTGGGATTCTAAATTTCAAAATGCGGAATTAGTGGGGCTCCCTAGGCCCATGTCTGATCAAGTGCCTGTCCTTTTAGTATTTTTCAAAGGGAAGTGGGTCGTCTCCATTCCGATTCAAAAACATGTGGCTCCACGAAATTGAAAAACTTGGAAGTGCTGATTGCTTTGGAATGGTAAGCAAGGTTATGGAACCTTCCTCAAGGAATCAAGTTTTATGATCCCATAGAGGAAAGTAGACCTCTATTGGTTGAAGAGTTGGTGATTAGGGAGGCTTTGAAATTGCACTTTAATAAGAAGTGTGTGGGGAAAGGAATAATTTGGAGGCAAAAATCTAAGGCTAATTGGCTTAAACTGGGGGACTAGAACACCAAGTATTTTCATGCGATTGTTAATGCCAGGAAGAAGGTTAACCCAATTCAACACATTGTAGTAAGGAGGAAATACCGAAATAGGGCTATCAAAGGGTCGAATCGACCTGATACGCGACCCGCCTGATACAGGTTTTCACCAGGTTGGGCACATAAACTTGGCTAGTCGGGTCGGTCGGGCATGAAGCATCCGACCTAACCCCATATTTTCTATATAAAATCCAGTAAAAAGGGCGCTGAATCGAGATGTGTTTGGTTTTCGGCCTGGGCGTTGGGTCGAGTTTTCAGGTCTGGTCATGTAAGTTGAGGTTAATGGAGATTAATCTAATTAGGGTTACGGTTAGGAAGAAGGAGGAAGGAGAGAATAGATGGAGAAAATTAGTGTTGAGTTGTGTTCCCTCAAACCCTTTTATTATTAGTATTTATCACAAGTACAATTTCTCAGGCTCCTGAAAGAAGAAAATAAAAGAGACTTAAGTGGACTATCACACCCACACCCACACCCACACCCACACCAAACATATCTAAGTACACACCAACATAACTAAAATGTATTCTAACACTCCCCCTCAAGTTGGTGCATAGAAAGTCATATGTAGTGCAGCTTCATTATACAAAGTCATAGGGGGAGTCTTAACATGTATTCCAAGGTCATTCAAAAGGAAACTTAACCACATTCCTTCTCTGACACCTTGGGTCATGGCTCTATACTCAGCTTTGACGCTTGAATGGACTACAACATATTGTTTCTTGCTCTTCCAAATGATCAAATTCCCTCCAAGAAAGGTAGCATAGTGGTTGATCTCTTGTCACTAACAAACTCGACTTACTCAACTTCTGTGAAACCTCCACATGTAAGTGTCCATGGTTTCCATACAACAATCCTTTCCCTAGGCTAGACTTCATGTACCTCAAAATTCAATACACGACATCAAGATGAGGAATACGGGGATCATGCATATATTGGCCGACAACACTAACAACATATGCAATATCTGGTCTAGTCATGGTGAGGTATATGAGTTTACCCACCAACCTTTGGTACTTGGTAACATCTTTGAGAAGCTCCTCTTCTTCAGAATTGGTTATATGCTTTTGATCCATAGGGGTGTCATTTGGTTTATACGCCAACATCCTTGCCCGCTTCAAAACATCTCGAGCGTACTTTCATTGGGATAGGCGAAATCTTAGAGGTTCAAGATCCTTGATATCAAAGATCTTGCTGAGATAATTCTTCAAATCTATTTCTTCACTTTCAACTCCTGTGACATTGATATCATTTACATAGATAATGAGGGCTGTCATATGTAGTCCCTTTATGAACACAATGTGTTCATAATGACTTCTGTGGTACCCAAACTGTATAACATCATTGAATGTCTTGAATCAAACTCTGGGATACTGCTTTAGTCCATAGATGGTCTGCAATTTACAAACCTTCTCCTGAAGGAGAATCCATGAGGTAGTTTCTTAGAGAGTTTTTCTTTGAAGTCCCCATGCAAGAAGGCATTCCTGACATCAAGTTGGTACAAAGGCTAGTCCTTATTAGTGGCTAACGACGGAAGAACTCGGATTAAGTTGAGCTTGGCCACTGGAGCAAATGTCTCTTGAAAGTCAATGTCTGGAGCCTATGTGAATCCTTTTGCTACAACTCAGCCTTATATCTCTAAATGAACCCATATGGGAGATACTTCACAGTATACACCCATTTTCACCCCAAGACTTTCTTTCTTGCAACTAGCGTAGTAATCTCCTACGTCTGATTATATTGAAGTTCTTTTATTTCTTGTTCCATAGCCTCTTTCCATTTTGACTGCATTAAAGTTTCTAAGACAGAAGAGGGAATAAAAGTAGAATCCAACGATGAAATGAAGCTCGAGTAGCAAGAAGATAGAGCATGATCGGACACAAACTTGTAGATAGGAGGTCTGATACCTTAACGAAGAGCATTGCAAAGGTCTAAATCCGAGATAGGTCTTGCTTTAGGAGAAGGCATTTGGTTCACATCTTGAGCTAGGGGTAGGCTTTTGTCCACCTTTTTTCTTCCTCTAAAAAAATTTGCCTTTCCCAAATTTATCTCATTGTTTTTAGTCACACTGGGATTACTGGCACTGGCCTATTCTTCAATGTCCTAAGTGTTATCCCATCCAATGCATGGTAGTAGTAGAGGATTCTCGGTGCTCTCTTTACTTCTTGGACATTTCTCCCCTTGGAGAGAGCACTGAGAATGAGCATAGTAGGGACTAGACTCAAAGAATGTAACGCCCATAGTGACAGAGGATGTCCTTGTAGAAGGACCATAACACTTGTACCATTTATGAGTGGTAGGGTACACAACAAACATACATCTAACAACTCTTACAGAGAGTTTATCATGTTTATCTGATGGGATATTAGCAAGGCAAAGGCAACCAAAAGTCCTAGGGGGTACAAAAAAAAGTTAATCACTCGGACATAAAACTTTGTAGGGAGACTGATGCGGAAACTGACACATGCAATGCTAGGGCTGAGATTAAATATAGAATTAATTTAAACAATTAAAAGACAATTTTTCTTAACAAATTATCACAGAAAATATCAAGAGATTCAATTGAACAATTTAATTTCGGCCCAAAATAGTGTTACTTTCCGGTACGTTTCCTATCGGATCTAGAAGATTAGGGTTCTTAGCGAACGGTTAGATCTCTGATAGTTTTAGGGCGTTGAACGAACTTGCAAACGGGTTCTTTCAATACCGAGCGAAAACAAAGCAAATAATGATTTTAATGGTGAAAGGATATGTTAAACTTGGATTTTTTTAATAGTGAAATAGATATGGTAGGGTTACGCTACTTACGCAACTCGTAGATCATAAGAAGATAGAGGAGGAAAAGTTAGCCTTGCACCAAACCTCACGCAAGACAAAGAATCGCTCTTCGGTTTGAGAGAATGACATCCTCACAGAAAACTTAATCAAAGTTCTCAAATTGCAAAAGCAAATTTCATTAACCAACAATTAATTCCCAAAGTTGTTTTTACAAGCCTTTAAATAGGCTAACCAAACCCTAACTCTAAATAAAGCAATCCTAAAAACTTACAACACTTAAAATGACAAGTTTTGCAAAAAAATAAATAAAAAAATCCCGTCATATATCGCTCGATCGGTCGTTCAATCAATTCTAGAGTCGATCGATCGACTGAGAAATAAGTAAATCCCCTGCAGGCTCTATCCACATTTGATCGATCGACCATTTGTATTCAATTGATCGATTGAGAAGAATAACTGCGCCCACAATACTATGCTCTTTGTCCTCAATCGATCGATCGACTGTCTAGGTTCGATCGATCGACCAAAACACTCCCTAGTTCTGCGAATCTGTGCAGTTCTTCTTTCAGACTACTTTGACGTCCTTCTTTTGCCTTTGATACGTTATGGGCGGTTGCTTGAATCGGATGTCCCCATCAATTCTCCTCGGGTTAGAAGGATTCATCCCCGTTGAATATTGGTTGTGATAGAGGTTGAGGAGATCTGGATCAATCTGTTGAAACTCTTCCCTTGTTATCCATGTATTCTCGGAATCGACTTTGATCTTCCACTTGACCAGGTACTTCTGAAGTCCCCCTTGGCTGGTGGACACAATCTGATCCTCTAAAACATCTTCAATGATTTCACAAGGAGATCATGTAGGTGGAGGTGGGGAGGGGAATAGTGGTAATGTCAGATGTGGAAGCCTCAAATGGGTTGGGTGGGATGGTTGAATGGCCATAGAACGGAACGAGATCCTCCACGTTGAAAGTCGTGCTAATCTCTAATTCTGGCGGTAAATCTAGGATGCAAGCGTTAGAACCGACGCACTTCAAAATCCTATTGGGTCCAGTACCATGAGCTTATAACTTCTTAGCAATTCCTTGAGGGAATCACTCATGTCTATTCCGAACCATCACAAGATCATCCTCCTGAAACTCTTTAAACCTTCTATGAGAATCTGCAGAAATCTTGTCTTTTTCATTGTTCAGATTAATTCTTCTTTTAATCTCAGCATACAATTCATGAATGCGATGTGCGAATGTGGATGCAGACTCTGACGACCTTTGATGAACTGACATCTGGATGAGGTCTACGGGTGTCCTAGGTTTATACCCATGCACGATTTGGAATGGACTCATACTTGTGGTTCTATTAACTGATTTATTATATGCCAACTCCGCTACAGGCAGGATGGAATCCTAACTCCTAATATTCTCACCTACTAGACACCGTAATAAGTTACCTAGATTCCGATTTACAACTTCGGTTTGCCCATCAGTTTGGGGGGATAGGCAGACGAAAACTGAAGCCTAGTCCCCATTTTGTGCCACAGTGTCTTCCAAAAGTAACTGACAAACTTGACATCACGATCAAACACTATAGTTTTAGGCAAACCGTACAGACGAACAACCTCATTAAAGAAAAGTTTAGCAATGTTACTTGCATCTGAGGTCTTCGAACACGCGATGAAATGGGTCATTTTCGAAAAACGGTCCACAACGACGAATACTGAATTGTGCTTTCGGAGGGTCTTGGGGAGGCCTAACACAAAGTCCATAGACAGGTTTTGCCATGGAGTGTGTGACACTGGTAAAGGTGTGTATAACCTGGTGTTTGCCTCTTGTTTTGTCAGTTTGCAAATACGACACTGGTTAATGATTTTGACAACATCTGGGGTGAGATTGGGCCAATAAAATTGGCCTTCAACCAATGCAATGATCTTGTTGTGACCAAAGTGGCCAACAACCCTCCAGCGTGTAATTCCCAAACAAGAAGGTCTCATAAAGAAGAAGTGGAACATGTATGTTGTTTTGTGAATAGAATTCATCTCCAAGGTATATTTACTCTCTCACAGATTGTTCACTCAGAACTTAGGTGTATTCTTCTCCAAAATCCGGACATGTCGGATAATCATCAACGAGAAGATCGAATCCGGTCACCTCAATACTCAATGAGTGCAACGTTGCCACTCTACGTCTAAGCGCGCCAGTAACTCGATTCTCTACACCAGCTCTATATTTCAGCACAAAGGTAAACCCTTGAAGTTGCTCAACCCATTTCGTATGTCGCGGGTTTAACTTCTTTTGGGAACTCAAAAATATAAGGGCTTCATGATCAGAGAATAAGTCAAATTCATGTCGTAGCAAATAGTGTTTCTAGTATTTAAGAAATTGCACTACCGCATAGAATTCTTTGTCGTTATTAGAGTATTTCTGTCTGACTTTATTTAGCTTCTCGTTGAAATAAGCTAATGGGTGACCCTCTTGGCTTAACACTCCCCCAATTCTTACTCCTAACGCGTCACACGCTACCTCAAAGACTTTTGAAAAGTTCGGAAGGCGCATGATAGGAGCTTCTGTCATTCGGGACTTAATCTCCTTAAAGGCTTTTGCCGCAACAGGTGTCCATTTAAATTCTCACTTTTTGATGCAATTGGTGATAGGGGAAGTTACCGTATTGAAGTTAAGGATGAACCGCCCGTACAAAGTGGCTAATCCATGGAAGCTACTTCGTGAATGTTTTGAGGTTCAGGCCATTCTACGATAGCTTTGACCTTTTTCAGGTCCGCAGTCATTCCTTAAGAGGTCATGATAAACCCTAAGAAGACAACGCTCTGTGATATGAAAGTGCACTTCTCTAAGTTCGCGTACAACTACTCTCCTCGGAAAGTCATGCAAACTTGCCGTAAGTGGCTTAAGTGTTGTTCCTTGTTGTGGCTGTAAATAAGGATGTCGTCGAAATAGACCACAAGGAACTTTCCTATGAAAGGCCTCAACACCTGTGTCATGATACGCTTAAATGTGCTTGGGGCATTTGAAAGCCCAAAGGGCATGACAAACCACTCGTATAAACCATCATTGGTTTTAAAGGCAGTTTTCCATTCGTCCCTGGGACTAACTCGGATTTGATGGTATCCACTTTTCAAATCGATCTTCGAAAATATAGTGGCACCAACCATCATGTCCAACATGTTGTCCACTCTCGGTATAGGGAACCGATACTTGACCGTGATTTTATTAATAGCGCGGCTATCGACACACATTCTTCAAGTTCCATCTTTCTTGGGTGTGAGCAACGCTGACACGACCCATGGACTCATACTTTCCTTAATGAATCCCTTCTTAAGAAGTTCATCAACTTGTTTTTTTAACTCCGAATGCTCTGATGGATTCATGCGATAATGCGACAATTAGGTAAAGTAAATCCGGGAACCATATCAGTGGTGTGTTGGATGTCGCGTATAGGTGATAACTCATCCGGAAGGTCCTTGGGAAAGACGTCTCGAAACTCACTCATTATTGGCTCAATCTCTTTCAGACACTCAACACTTGACTCTTTAGGTGTTTCAACTGTCACAAAGACGTAGACAATGCCCTCTGTCTTAGCACCTCTTTCAAACTCTAAAGGGCTAACGATGTGAACGACCTTAGATGTCTTCTCTCTCTATCAGGCCTTTATCACTTGACTTAATTGTTTTCACTATAGGTGCTCTAGTAGGTAAAGGATTGATCTTTGTTTTATTTCCGTTGTGAGTGAAAGAACACACGTTCGATCTCCCGAACAGTGTAACGTCCATATCATACAACCACGGCCTCCCAAGGATGATATGCCCCACATTCATAGGCACAACATTGCACCACAATGTGTCCTTCTACGAGTCGAATTATATAGGAACTTGACACCTTCGTGAAATGGGGATTGATGACGAATCGACCCAAGCAATTTTATAGGGTCGTGGGTGATTACGGGTGCAAGCCTTAAGCGAGAAACTGTACTTTTGGAAACAACATTGGTACAGCTTCCACTTTCAACGATGACTCGTCAGACTTTCTCACCACACTTGGCTACGGTATAAAAGATATTATCCCGCCGCCAATCATTGCTCTCCTTAGACTGGGCTAGAGCACATCTAACCATAAGAGCCCGTGACGTATTATCCTCCTCAACGGGTAGGAGATTTCCCTAAGACAAACCACGGTCTGTTCCCTTACAAAATCTTCCTCATCGCTAGGGAACGATTCTGGCTCGTAGACTTCTTCTCCCTCATTTTGTTCATTCTCAATGTCTTTAGTTATGAACAGGTTTTGGGAGGGGCATTGTGCTGCAAAATGCCCGATGTCATGACACTTGTAACACTTGTTTTGACCACCACTCGTGGGGCCTTCAAGCATTGGACCTTTACCCTTATTAGCTCTGGTGAATGGTGTAGCAATTGAGTTGGACCTAGCAGACGGGGTATTAACGTTGGGTTTTGACTCAGGAAACTTAGACCTATAACCGGACCCACTAGTATCGAAACGTTTGGTTTGAGGGGTCTTGAGGGACCGCTTTAACTCATTGACTCTAGAGAAACATTCATCTAGATCGGTAACAAGGTATGAACTGAATTCTCTCTGTAGTTCTAAGTGAAGGCCCATTCGGAATCAGGATAAGGTAACTCTTTCCAACTCATTCACATTGACTTGGGATATTAGGTCTTCAAACTTATCAATGTACTCCGTGACCGGAGAATTCCCTTAGCGCAAAGACTGCCACTGTTCAAGAATATGTTCTATCATATGAAAGAGGAACATACTTCTCGTTCAGTTGGATCTTCATTTCATCCAACGTGGAAATAGAAAGAAGACCTTGGGATTGCCTACGACACTCTAATCTCATCCAGTAAAGCCTAGCTTGCCCCATAAGCTTGACCTTGGCAAACCGTACTTTACGCTCCTCAGACATGGCATACCACTCAAAGTAGTTTTTTATGCCGGCCACCCCACTCGAGATAAGACTTTAAGTTGTCTTTTCCAAGGATCAAAATTTCAGTTTTCGTTTCGGTTTCGGAGGGGACCGAAACCGAAATTTTGGCCGCAAATTTGAACCCCATACATTTAATGACCGAAATTTCGGTCCCAAATTATCGTTTCAGTGGGGACCGAAACCGATAATTTCGGCCAAAATTTTGATCCTTGGTCTTTTCCCATCAAAAGTAGGAGCATCAATTTTAACGGATTTCATGACTTTGTCGTCCTGATTGGTTTGGACTTCACGTCGGTGAGGACCTTCTCTCCTACGGTTATTGGTGTGGACACTATAGTGATTTTCAGTGATGAGCTCATTCATCTCTTCAACACGTGTCTCTAAAGCCTCATGTTGGGCTTGTTGATCACGCAACTGTTGTTGCAATTGATCGTGGTGATCAGCCATCTGGGCTTGGAGAGTGGCTTGACTTGCGGTCAACTTAGACGTAAGTTCCTTAATTAGGGCTTCTATCTTAATGAGATTCAGGACTATGCAAAACAAAAACGAAATGATGCAAGACAAAACAAAATAAAAGAAATGAATCCTAGAACCTATATGAACACCGACAACCATAAACTGACAAATCTCTGATACCAAATCTGATGCGGAAACTAACACATGCAATGTTAGGGCTGAGATTAAATATAAAATTAATTTAAACACTTAAAAGACAAATTTTCTTAACAAATTATCACAAAAAATATCAAGAGATTCAATTGAACAATTTAATTTCAACCCAAAATGGTGTTACTTTCACGTACATTCCCTATCGGATCTAGAAGATTAAGGTTCTTAGCGAACGGCTAGATCTTCGACAGTAAGATATGTTAAACTTGGATTTTTTTAATAGTGAAATAGATAGGGTAGGGTTACACTACTTACGTAACTCGTAGATCATATGAAGATAGAAAATGAGGAAAAGTTGGCCTCGCACCAAACCGCACGATGGACGAAGAATCGCTCTTTGGTTTGAGAGAATCACACCCTCACAGAAAACTCAAACAAAGTTATCAAATTGCAAAAGCAAATTTCATCAACCAATAATTAATTCCCAAAGTTGTTTTTACAAGCCTTTAAATAGGTTAACTAAACCCTAACTCGAAATAAAAAATCCTAAAAACTTAAAACACTTAAAACGACAAGTTTTGCCGAAAAAAAAAACAAAATCCCATCATATTGCAATCGGTCGATCGATTCTAGAGTTGATCGGTCGATCGATCGAGTAAATCGCCCGTAGGCTCTATCCACATTCGATCGGTTGATCAACTGAGAAGAATAGCTGCGCCCACAATACTATGCTCTCTGTCCTCAATCGATCGATCGACTGTCTAGGCTCGATCAATCGATCGACCAAAACACTATTCAGTTTCGCAAATCTGTGTAGTTCTTCTTTTAGACCACTGTGACGTTCTTCTTTCGCCTTCGATACGTTACGGGCGGTTGCTTGAATCGGATGTCCCCATCCAAGACTTACCCTCGAGAATAGGTGTAGGCATGCAATTGATGATGTAGCTAACGGTGAAGACAACTTCACCTCATAAATGTTAGGGGGAATATTCATACACAACAAGGACCTAGAAACCTCTAGGAGGTGGCGATTTTTCCTTTCAGCCATTTTATTTTATTGTGGAGTGCATGGACAATGAGATTGCCACTCAATTCCATGCGTCCGTAGGTATGCTTGCAATGAGATTGCCACTTGGGAGGAGTACTTCCTATTGCCAGATCTTAGAATCATGACCTTGACATCGAATCGAGTCTCAGCCTTTGTGATGCATGGGAAAAAATTGTACTAACCTCATCTTTGGTTTTCATAAGAAACAAGGTGGTGTATCGAGTAAAACTCATCAGTAAAAGAAACTACGTAACGGTAACCACCAACAAAAACAACTGCGAAAGTCCCCACACATTAGAATGTACAATTTTGAAAGTAACATCACATTTATTGGAAGAAAGTCGATAAATTGTTCTACTATGTTAAGATAATTGACATGTTTCACAATTGAAGTTTTTGTTAGCAGTAGAACTAAACATATGAGGAAATAAAAGATGCAAACGAGAAAGGGGAGATGTCCAAGACGCCTGTGCAACAGGTGAGCATTCTCTAATGAAGTAGTTGTATTAGTAGCTACAGTTCCCAACAATTTTTGGTCTTCGAAAATACTCCTCACGCCCATAGCCAAAAGTCATCCTCATAATCAAGTCTTGAAATGAGCAATTGTAAGGAAAATAATGTTACGTTGTAGTTCATATTTTTAGTGATTTTACTGACAAAAAAAAGATTAAGAGGCATCTATGGGATATGAAGTGTAGATGTGAGAGATAAGTTACCTATTTGTACATTCCTTTGCCCCTGTACAAGGACAATAGAGTCATATGCAACTCTGATATGACAAGGAGATGTCACAGGAGAAATTGAATCAAACATAGTGGACATACCGTACATATGGTCAATAGCTCCTAAATCAATAATCCAGGAGGACTGAGACGTAGAAGTGGCATGGGCTGATCCAATGGTACCTATCTCTGCAAGGTGGGAGGATGAGACATGGCCTGTTCTTGCTCTATAGCAAAGAAACTCCCCACGCCATCACTTGTGGTGTCACTCTCCACTCCCCATATTTTTCATCTGTTGGGGCTGGTTCCTTGGTTGTTCCATCGACAAGGCCAATTTTCCTCTTTGCACATAAGAATTATTTTGTCAAACCTAAACCATGCTAGGTAGTTGGTCCAATCAAACTTGACGGTGGTAATCTGAAGCCCACGTGGACCTTCCATACTGCTGCCGACACCGCTGTTCATCTCTTCCATAGTCCCAAATCACAAAGGAGGCTATGGTAAAGGCAACCACGCCAATCAAGTATTACAACCCTTTCGAATCAAACCACGGGCTCTACGATCACACAATAACAGCTGCTGATTATACAATCAGCATACCCTGGTCATACGACCATAAAAAATCCATAAACAGTTACACCCCACACGTTTTCATTAAAAAAAGTCACAAACACCATGGTTATGAAGCACAAAAAACTTCACAATGGCTTCAAAACACAACCAAACTCCAAGCCATAACTTTCTGTGTATCGAAGGAGGGATTACACATCAACACAGACTAATCTCTCCCTCTGATTCAATCGTACATTCCTAGATTTTTCATAAAATCGCGAAACGGATAAAAAGGTGGAATTCAGGAAAAACGCAAAGAGAGCACCAAGATCTAATGGAAGTGGAAAACCAATATGAGATTCTTTCTTCTCTAATGATCTCGGTTCTGAAGTGGCATATCCCGAGCCCTATTGTGCTCCAAATCCTTGAAATGCATGTGGAAGATGATCCAAGGATTCCACACGAAGATTGTTTTGAAACTGGTGAAAGAGACCTCAAATCAAATCCTGAAAATGCAAAGGTGAAGAGTGGGGAATTCCAATTAGAACCCCATCATCAGATTGACCATAGCAGGTCAAAGGTTTGACCATGATAACATCAGCGTGACATCAACAACCTCTATGATGATGTCAGCACAGTGCTTGTACGAAACTCCTCTCGAACCTTGCTCTGTTTCCAAGTTGGCTTAGGGAGGAAGGAGAAAATTAAGGTTGAGTTGTGTTACCTCAAACCCTTCTATTATTATTATTTATGTCGCAAGTACAATATCTCAGTATATCGAGACACCTGAAATAGGAAAATAAATGAGACTTAGGTGAACCCCGACATGCATGCCCTACATATGTAAGTACACCAACATGACTAAAATATATTCTAACAATGCATATAGCCTTGACTCGATAGGTCTGGTCTGTAGGGGTGCACTATTAGGTCGGGTCGGGCATATACCCTTGACCCATTGGACAACCAAAATTTTGGCCCCACCCAACCCATTGACAGTCTAGGGGAATAGAATTGAGGATGAGGATAAGATTGGGAATGAAATTGTTCAATTCTATGGGGAGTTGTACTAGGATGAGGGTTGGGACCATGGATCAAAATTTCGGCCGAAATGTTTCGGTTTCGGGCATGGCCGAAATGAAACCAAAATCCAAAATTTTGGTCCAATTTGTATGGGGTCCAAAATTTATGCTGAAATTTCGGATTTCAGTTTCGGTCATGCCCGAAACTGAAATTCAACCTGAAATTTTGATCCTTGGTTGGGATGCCCTAAATTGGGATCATTTGTAAGGTGGATAAGGAAAAGGCCTACGATAGGGTCCACTCGGGTTTCCTGGATGCAGAGGATGGGTTTTGGGCTTAAATAGAGAATTTGGATTAGAGCGTGCTACACGTTGGCATGATTTTTTATCATGGTTGATGGTACTCCATAAGGTTATTTCTAGAGTTCGAGGGGGCTTGAGACAAGGTGATCCATTATCTCATTTTTTATTCTATGTGTTTGGAGTAGATTACTCCAAAAGGGAGCATATTTTATTTACTTTATTGGGTTCAATATTACTAGGAATGGTCCTTCCATCACCCATTTACGGTACGCAGATGACACAATAATCTTTTGTTGGGCTTCGAGTAAGAAATTATGGTACATCAGGGCTATGTTGATCGTTTATGAGGTCGTCTCTGGGGAAAGAGTCAATCTTCACAAGACTAAAATATTGGGAGTGGGCATTGATGAGAATGAGGTGGATGGTTTGGTGGGTATATTGGTTGTATGGTTGTAATGCTCTCAAAAACTTACCTTGGCCTTCCGTTATGCGGGAAACTGAGTGTTGTTGTGGAATTATTGTTCCAAGGTTTGAGAATAGGTTAGCCATTTGGAAAGAAAATTTTCTTTAGATTGGAGGGAGACTATTACTAATCAGGGCTACACTCTCTAGTCTCCTAATCTATTTTATATCTATGCTTAGATGCCCCATGATGGTTAGAAAGGCTTGAGAAAATTGAGAGTAATTTTCTTCCGAGAGAGGATATATCATTTTGTCAATTGGGAAGTATATCAGTTTTCGAGAGATGAAGGAGCTCTTGGTATTCAACATCTCTGTGAAATGAACAAAGATCTCCTAGGTAAGTGGCTCTGGAGGGTGGGGAATGAGAGAGATACCCTTTGCGTCTGGCTACTCACAGCAATAGTAATGGTTGGGATATATGCTTCAGGAGAAGAGAATTGGCATGGTGGAGAGGGATCTGTTCGGTTAAGAGGGAGTTAACCTGTGCGTTCAGTGTATTTATTGTTTGGACTTTGGAGAATGTCTGGGTGGGTGATGGTAGTCTTGCCAGTAGATTTAACCGGCTTGGGGCGGGGGGGGGGGGGGGGGGGGGTGTTGTGATTACTAATCATTTGATCATTCATTGCTATGTTGCTAAGGAGATTTGGAAAATGGTCCTTAACACATTTGGGGTTTGTTGGGTCTTCCCATATCCATGTGGGAACCTGATGGCCTCCTAAGATTCGGAGGTTTTAGTCGGCTAATGAAATTTTTTTTGAGGGCTACGTTTTCGGCTGTTATTTGGGCAATGTTGTGGAAAGAAATAATGGATTTTTCAGAAAGGTTAGGAGGCTGGCGACTATGATTATGAGGAATGCAAGATATCGGGATCTTAGTTGATTAGGATGGTTTGATTGAGGGCAGAGACCTCTTGGAGGACTGGGAAGCAAGGTATCAAAAACTTGGCCGGTACCGATACACATCAACGATACGTATCGGTATTACCGGAAATCAATACTGATACCACCCCGATACAGGTATCAAGGTGGTATCGGTATCAATATCAGTGATACTGTCTTTGTATTGGCTGATACATTTTTGGTATCGACCAATACGGTCATAATTTTATGTTCTTATTTTTATTTTATTTTTTTAAAAAAGGTTTTGGTATCAGCAATACCGATATGTATCAGTCCCAGATCGGACCTATAACGAGTTTGATACCTTGTTGGGAAGATTTGCCGGACTTTGCAAAGTTTTTGGTTGCGCCTAGGTGGGATTAGGGCTGTCAACGGGCCGGGCTTCAGCCTGGCCCAGCCCGAATGGGCCGGGTTCGGACCCATTTTTTTGTATTTCAGCTAAATGGACCGGGCCAAGCCCGAATAGGAACCGGGGCTGGGCCCGGGCTGCAAAGTGTTCGGCCCGAACCCGGCCCAGCCTGTTTAGCTTGAATTTTTTTTTCAAATGCCCTTTAAAAAGCTATAAGCCCGGCCCGAATCCGGCCCGGCCCAGCCCGAATCCGGCCCGGCCCAGCCCGAATAGCTAACCGGGCTGGGTTCGGGCAATGGATTTCATAAACAGGCTCAGCCCGATTAGCTAAATGGGCCGGGCCCATGTTTTTTGTTTTTTTAAACGGGCTGGGTGAAAATCCAGCCCGAACCCTGCCCGGCCCGGCCCGTTGACACCCCTAGTTGGGATCCCCTTGGCTGGTTACCTTTTTGCCTTGGTGCTCCCTGTTTTCTAGGCTTTTGGGTTTGAGTTTTCTATTTTCTTTTCTTGGGCTGGATCATGTGTTTTTTGTGTGTTCTTGTGCTCTACCTTCTTGCTGTGAAACAGGTTTGTGTGTTTTTTTTTCTTTTCCTTATTTATATATATGCTTGCTTTATCAATGAAACAAATTGTACTTGTCTGCAAACAAGAACTGCTAAAATGGAAGACTCGACTCCTTTCTTTGCATCTGCGATTGATTTTGCTTCCGTAGCTTCCGCCACGAAAGCCAAGTTGAGAAGCTTTATATCCTCGCGTGAAAGACAAAGAAGGTGGTTTCAGTTCCGTAAGAGAAATCTCGACAGTGAGTTTTTGTCAGTAAATTAAAGGCACACTTTTTTTAAGTTAGCGACGACCTCATTACTCTGAGAATCTCTTTGTTGTTGTTGTGCTAAAAAAAGAAGGCGCAGGGTACAACCTTTCTTTAAGAAGAAGAAGAGGCAAGGAAGAACAAGAGAGGAGTTACAAGGAAAAGGAACAAGGCAACATTTGCCAACAATATTCCTTCTTGGAGTCAGTTGGCAAATGCTGGAGTTGCAATAGCAGTGCTCTAAGTAAACGTAACTATAAATATAAATTATAACATCTAAGAAAGGTTTATTTTGCTTCTTTTGGTGTTTGAAACCCAGATGTAATATGTATGAAAAAGATCCTACCTTTATATCGGATGCAAACATTCTTAAACTTGGTCCACATGCCTGACAATGACATGCCAACTCATGTTTTAGTTAAAAAAGCGTAACTTAAAAGTCAATGTGGTGGGCGAAATGGTCAATTCTCTTGATTCATGAAGACCATATGTCTGAGACGGTGTCCAAAATTCTGATGCATGCTGACAGGAGGATGTGTCTCGAATTCAGATTTAGCACCCCAACCAATTGAAGAGTTTTAAGGATCAATCAAGAGGAAAGGGATTTTCATTTTTTGTGACATTTGTACATGTTGGAGGGGTGCAGTAGTTCCTCACTCTGTGTTGACAAGCCTCAGGTCAGATGGTCTAGCTTGCCTAAGGTTTCAATCCTCAATCAGATGGCTCATTAATGGAATGTGATAATATCAAAGCTGAGATTAGAGCTGCTCTTGTGTGTGTTTGGTGTTAGTACAATTCAATCTTACGCCTCTTAAATGGAGGGCCTCCCACTATGTCATTAGTTTGTTGAGAAAGAGGGATGATGGCTTTGGCATATCTTTGATTTGCTTGAAGTAGCTTGGGATCTGCTGAATGGTTGTTTGTACAAATTTACTCTTTTTGTTTTTTATGATGAGTGTAAACTTTTATACAACTCCAACTATAAAACTATAAAGAGAAGAAGATGGCTACATCTTTGCTATATTATGTATATTAAATTATTAATGTAGTATCCCTTTTTATATACAGTGGTATATTGTGTATAGTACTTATCATTGGAGTATACCTTTTTGTATAGATGTTTGCACAATGATTTAAAGAAACATACATCTAGGAAATAAAGTACATATACAACTAAGATACCATATATCGTAGGATTTAAAAATAGAAAACCCCAAAAATGATTTGTCCATAGGTTTACATATATACTACTAAATTCTAAACGTAGACAATGTAGAAATGAGAAAGATCCTCTACAAAGGAAAGAGTAAAGATAGAAAGAATAGAGAATATGGTGTATATCTTCTACATCATATATACTTCTTAACACTCCCCCTTAAGTTGAGGGGAAATGACAATGATACTCCAACTTGTCCATAGCTACTTGTAATCACTTTCCATCTGATAATCCTGTAGTCTTATACGCTTCAACTCTCGTATGCCAGCCGGCATCGGTAGGGCATTCAATGATCACAACTAAACACCTCTCTGCAAATTGCACTTGGAAACACAATGCTCACAATAGTGATCAATTAGTTTTCAAACACATCAAAAGACCGAACCTTGATCAAAACACTTGGTCAAACAGGTTGTACTTGGCAACACGATCCACATAGAAAGCCCCATTGCAAATATATCACACAAAGGTGACCAAACAAGGGAAACCCCCCCTTGCACGAAGCACCGATAATGATCTGACACCCTAAGCTTTGGATAGTTTCTTGGTCACATAATAGATCGTGTGAGTTTCCTCAATATCGGTAGCACACACATTGCAGCATGCGTACAATAGTAACATTATCTTCAAGATCATTAAAATGGGCCAACGATCAAATGTATGAAACAATTTCTAAGGACATCTGTTCACCCATTTACAGGTTATATATCGCGTCGTGCGGTGGTTGTAATAACAACGAATTCTGAAGATTTTTAGCAACACAACATGCTGAAAAGGAGTGATCACATGTTCACATTGACAACCAGTATTGCAATGAATACTTCATCAAAATCAGAAACACGATCACAGGAACCCCCCAGCAGCATAATATCCTTCATCCATGCATATTGCAGAAGAAATCAAGGGTCTGGATTAAACCCATAAAAAAAAAATCCCTATTCATCGTCACTGGAAAAGTGTATTTTGCCTCATTTTTTTCAAAACCCAATGGAATGATATAAACCCACCTTCAAAGGTTGCATCACAAAAAACAACCCTATATAGTGTCTGGGTGCTAAACCAGATCAACAAAGACACAGCGAAGAGCCAATTTTCAAGTGATTTTTTTTACTGTCGTAGAAAATATAAGAAACTTTGGAGGAAAAACATAGAAAACTACCATAAATATTGATAAATAAGCTCCTCTGATATGTGACTTTCACTGAGATTAAGACCTAAAGTCAAATTTTACTGATGTCGGCCCTAGGCTTGCTGGCAACAGCAACAACCTTGTCGCACAAACAAGTCTAGAACATAAACCTGCTCCGATACCATTTAAAATTTATAGAACTCAAACTATAGAGAGAAGAAGACGAGAAAAAAGAAAAAGAAAGAGAAGAGGAGAGGAGAGAGAAATTCACACATATGGCCACTTCTCTGTTATATTGTGTACGCTAAATTATTAGTGGAGTATGAAATATGAATCTTTATATAGAGGTTTAAGGAGTTTTTTTTTTTTAAAATATGCATCTTAGATATAAACTACTTATACAATGCAACTAAGATACCATCTATGGTATGATCTCAAAATGGATGGTTTCCACAATGGTATGCTTATACAAATACTTTTTAATGCCGATTGAAAATAAAATAAGCGAGAAACCAAATGCTTTTCTTTTCTATTTCATTTTTTTTTAACATGAAAAAATCTGGTCCTTTGATCATCTGATGTAACTGAATCATATCTGCTTCATGAAAAGTGCCGCTTTGTAACAGTAGGGTTTTGATTTGATGTAATTCTGCCTGATTTGATGTAATTCTCTCTTTTTTTTGGCTTATTTTCCCATGTTTATTGTGGTCATATGGCTTCTGAATCAGGGCATCAACAACTCATGGTAGGGACTCGCGAGTTCTTTGATGCTTTCTCAACCGTTTCATGCAATGATGAGCAAGTAATCATTATTTCTGCTTTTATTCCCAGGTTTTAGGTTTGGATGCTTCCATAGGGTAATCTATAAACCAATTTCCTGCCATATATTTATTATCTTATTTATATGAAGAGGCCCCGGACTATGGGTTCAAATCGGTGTGGGGTTTGAATCAGGTGGGGTCCATGTGGCATCCATCCGAGGGATCGGGCTCTACGGCAACTTTCCCAAGGACGATCATAGCCCAAAAAAATTGGGCTATGATCTGATGCATATCCACCTTCCAAAATGTGGTCAAAGGGGGGGTGGGGGTGGGGATTCAATGCTTCAGGATGTGTGCCGGCTCCCAAACTTTGACCACGAATAAAACTTTTTTTTAATTATATATATATACACACATATATTTATCACATGACACATGGTCCCAAAACGGTGTTGTTTGGGAATCATGTGCCATGTGGCATGCGATTTAGGGTTCGAACCCAACACCCCAGTATGGGTTCAAACCCATTGCCCGATTTGCTATATGAAATGCTTGTTTTGTTTGCAGTATATTCTATTATTCCTCACGTGTTTTGTAATTTTTCTTTCATTGCATGAATCTTCGAAGGGTTTGGCACCTCCAAGAGCAACTGATCTTGGATGGGCTCATGGGATGATGGTTAATGGGGATCGACAGAAAATTAAGTGCCGATATTGTCATAAGGTGATCCTAGGAGGCGGAATCTCCAGACTGAAACAACATTTAGCTGGGGAAAGGGGCAACATAGCGCCGTGTGAGAAAGTACCTGAAGATGTTAAAGCGCAAATGCAACAGCATTTAGGATTTAAAGTCTTGGAAAGACTAAAAAAGCAGAAAGAAACGGATGTTATAAAAAGTTCCTTTCAACAAGGCAGAGAAGAAGGAAACAATGATGTTGAAGTGCAAAAGAGCCCTAAGGCAGCTTCTGTGCGAAGTGGTAATGGAAGAAGAAGAGGAAAAGAGGCAGATGAAGGGACCTCCAATAAAAGAAAGAGAAGGCAAAAGTTATTTATTCCAACCGCTACACCTGTTTCTCAATCATCCACTATGCACCTTACTTTTGCTTCTCAAGAAAGCATAGAGCAGGCCGATGTGGCTGTTGCAAAATTCATGTACGATGCTGGCATACCATTCAATGCAGCCAACTCGTTATATTTCCAACCAATGGTTGATGCCATTGCTGCAGTAGGCCCGGGATATAAAATGCCCTCGTATCATTCTTTGCGGGGGAAATTGTTAAACCGGACCGTCCGTGAAGCCGGAGAATTATGTCAAGAGCTTAGAAAGTCGTGGGAGGTGACCGGGTGTTCAGTCATAGCTGATAGGTGGGTGAATAAAACTGGTCATACTGTTATAAATTTCTTTGTTTATTGTCCAAAGGGTACTATGTTTCTTAAGTCGGTTGATGCATCTGGCATAACAAATTCTTCAGAAGCACTTTTCAGTTTATTCAATAGCATTGTTCAAGAGGTCGGACCCAAAAATATTGTACATTTTGTGACTGATAGTACACCTAGTTATAAAGATGCGGGAAAGATGTTGATGCACAACCACAAGACCTTTTTCTGGAGTGCATGTGGGGCCCATTGTATCGATTTGATGCTTGAGGACTTGGGGAAAATGGATGAAGTGAAAGAGGTATTGGCAAAGTCGAAAAGAATTAGCCAGTTCATCTATAACCATGCATGGGCTCTTGACTTGATGAGGAAAAGAACGGGCGGAAGAGATATTGTTCGGCTTGCAAGTACAAAATTTACGACAAACTTCTTAACATTGCAAAGCATCGCTGCCTTGAAAGACCCACTTCAGCAGATGTTTACGAGTAGCAATTGGGTGCAGTCGGCTTTCTCAAAACAAAGGGCGGGGGTAGAGGTGACAGAAACCGTGTTAGATCCGGTATTCTGGTCATGTTGTGCCAAAATCTTGAAGGTCACTAGACCCCTTATCACAGCTTTGCACCTTGCAGATAGTGAAGAGAGGCCTTCTATGGGATACATATATGATGCGATGGAGAAGGCGAAGAAAGGCATCATTATAGCATTCAACAATAAGGAATCTGATTATTCTCCGTACTTGGAGGTTATCGATCGTGTATGGGCAGATCATCTTCATAACCCCCTCCATGCTGCTGCATACTATCTTAACCCGTCCATATTTTATAACCCAAGTTTCTCCACTAATAAAGTGGTTCAAAAGGGCTTACTTGATTGCATCGAGACCTTAGAGCCTGTTTTGACTGCCCAGGATATGATTACGAAACAAATAACCTTCTATGAGGATGCTGTAGGGGATTTCAGCCGACCTGTGGCACTGCGTGGTCGAGAGTCTCTCGCTCCAGGTTTCTTTCTTATTATCTAAACGTATAACGTCATTACCATAGTGACAAAAAATGCCATTATTTTTTTTTTTTTTTGAAAAATACGTGTTTAATACACTTCGGCGCATATGTTTTAGTTTTTTCAGCTTCAATTATTATCCTTCTTTCCTGAACTTTTCCGTATTTTATTGAATGTTTTGCTCGCCGTATTGAACCTTTATCCATACTTATCACTTCTGTCATCACCATGTTAAACCTTTATCCATACTTGTCACTTTGGTCATCACCATAGTTACATGCTCCAGACTCCAGAGGTTAATATTTTGTTCCCAAGTTTGAAATCTGCTATGGAACTCAATTTGCACGTGAATGTGACCCCATCCAAGCATTATATTAGACAACATAGATTAAGGGATGGCCTGTCCCGTGATCTGCAAAAAATCAGTTTGATTCGACTTGCTGTTCCACAATTAACTGCTTGGATGGTGCCCGATTCACTGATTTCTAGGGTCTCGCTGGTATCTAAGCCTGTCCTTTTATTTAATTGATATACTAATCAAACACTTTCTGGTGCTACAGCTACATGGTGGTCTTTGTACGCATCAGATTACCCTGATCTGCAACGCTTTGCTGTTAGGATCTTAAGCCAAACTTGTAGCGGAATAAGATGTGAGAGGAACTGGAGCATGTTTGAGCGTATCCACTCAAAGAAGAGAAACCGGTTGGAGGATGAGAGGTTGAATGACCTCATCTTTGTCCACTATAATTTACGCCTTCAACAGAGGTATGTTCCAGTGTAGTTGAAATATAGTGTGGTGTGTACTCCACCCCCAAATTTACACAACAATCGGTGCACAACCTCATTGATCATGGGTGTCCAAGCAATGGGTCATAGCCCAAAAAATTGCACAGATCAGACGACCCAAGCATCTAACCAGTGTTTCTTTTTCTCCCCCTGGTTCATTGCTCATAACTTTAGAGATACGTCCAAAAGTAGTCAACTGATCAAGCAAAATGGGATCGCCCAATCAGTATTATTTATTGGTTGCGAATTTTGTAACGCATCCGAGTGGTGGCATATCGATTGGACAATCCAGATCAATGAATGCAATCGCTTGTTCACAGTTAAAAGGCAGCAAAAACTGCCACACTGATTTCTCTTGTAGAAATATTTATGTGTTTGTGTGTGTGAATACACTAAATTTTTCACTCTCTAATAAATATTTATCAATGTTCTAGGCAATCAGCAACATTATTCGGCAGTAGATCCCTTATGAGAGGTGGGTACGATCCGATCTGCTTGGAAGGAATGGATATAGATGCAGGGGATTGGGTTGAGGATCCTGGAGCTCTCGAAGGGGAGGACCTCGGTTGGATGGATGTAGCTGTACCCCTTGAAGGGACTGTTGTAAATAACAAGGCTATCAATGTTGAAGGCCCAAAAGATTGTGCTGATGGAGCCAGTTATGATAGCGATGGAAATGATGAAAGCGAAGATTTTTAATGCCTCGACAGCCCATTACACGAGATTCGTGGATACCGTGTTTACTAATGGGTGGCTCTATTAAGTTAATGTGTTTGCAGTTGAGGCTACTGGGATTTTATTATAATATTGGCGAAATCGCCAAAGAGGATTTGTTTATAAAGGAGCTTTTTTAGCTAGTTGACTTCTCAAGAGGAAGGTGTTTGTTAGGCAAACAAGAAGGAAATGAAGGTCAGAGGACCTCTATGCTTGTACCATTTAAGAAGGTGGATTTGCTGAAAACTTGTAAAAATTTCTCTCAGTTTCATAGAGGAGTTGGTATTAGGTACCTAGCGTCAGCGGCAGCATTCCGATCAAGTCTCGGTAAGTGCCTAGTTAGTTGTGAGCACAAAAATCAGTGAACATACACGTGTCCTTTCACTAATTTGGTGCTCAACAATATCTGCAATACCCCAATGTTGGCGTTGGGAGATTAGTGACCACTGGTGGCACTCGCGTGGCTACCTAATACCAACTCTTCGTAAAGGTCATCAAAGATGTGCCTCAGTGGCCTGGTTTTTGTAATGATTTCACATTATTATGGTTGTTTTTGTCAGGAAAAAAACAGGGAAGAAATGGTCAGGTCCCATTGAATCTCATGTGGGGTTCAACTGGTATTAAAACCCTCATATTAGGGCTGTCAACTGGTTGGGTCGACCGGATACCGGGTCGGGCACTTAAAGTGGACCTATCGAGTCCAGTCAGGCATGAAACATCCCACCCGATCTTCGGGTTGGGTCGACCAATAGGTTTTGCCAGGTTGGGTGAGTCGACCCTAGCCGATATTTTATATGTAAAAAATATAAAAATAGGGGATATTTACCAGGTCAGGTTTGTTTTCTAGTCGGGTCGGGTCGGGTCGGCTTGAGTCACCATTAGGTTGGGTTGGGCATTTGCGGTTTCTTATTGGGCAGCAAAAATTTTGACGACCCTACCCCTTGACAACCTTGCCTCGCATAGAAGGGAAGCATAACTTTCACGGCTTGCTAAATGGTATTCAATCCAAGGGTTTTGAAATTGGTTGAATACCATATAATGTTGAGTCAATCTACAATGGGTGTCCACCCATCATGCCCATTAAAGCAGTCCACACTTATGTGCGAGTGCATGACGTGCATGGATTTCTATGCATTAGATGGAAGTTCGTGCATGTCATGTAGTCGCAGAGAGGTATGGACTGCCCTCTCGCTCATTGTAGACTAACTCTAAGGGCAATGGTTAGGTCCAATCAGGTTGAGCCAGATTTGGAGTTCAACCAAATCTGCAGCCCTTGGAAATAGGAGAACCTTTTGATTTTCATGGTTTCAATTTTTATAGGAAGATGTTATTTTGAGATTCTCCCATTTCCAAGGGCTGCAGATTTGGTTGAACTCAAAATCAGTTTCAGCCAGGTTGGACCTGACCATTCCCCACTCTTCTATAATGTTCCATCAGTTCGACTTAATCGACGGTTCTCAGGGGAAAAAAAAGAGACTTAATTAGTGGGCGTCACCACAATCAACAATGTATTAGCTTAATAATCTCATCAAAAGTTTAGTGTCACAGATATCAAGGCCCCTAAAAATTTACGAAAGTTTGATGACATGAAGCAGTATCTTCACGGCTCTTCATTAAGTCATGGTTCAAAATTTTGGCCGAAATGTTTCGGTCCCCACTGAAACAGAAATGGAAACAGGTAATTTCGGTAAATTTTAGCCCCCTTTGAAGTTTTTGGCCGAAATTTCGATTTTGGGGCTTATTGAAACCGAAACGAAAATTGAAATTTTGATTCTTGCGTTAGATTGAATATCCCCTTAATGACTGCTACAAAACACAAGAATGTCCAATTAAATAAAAAAAATAATAGAAATATTATGTTAAAGAAAAGATATAGAAGCCTCGTAAGTTTTTTTGTCACAAATTGCATGAATGCAATGTATACGTTTAAGAAAGGACTGGCTTTAGCAGTCCTTAAAAAAATATTCAAAAGTTTATACGGGAAAGTGTATAAATTGCGTTTTATATGTATTTTGTATGAAATGCATATTAGACGAGAAATAATGTTTAATTATATGTATATATATTATATTTTTTTCTCGTACTTTTTGTGTTTTACCCTTATTTTCGATTTTTTCAATGAACTCTTACCATCCTCCTTTTCCCGTTTTTCGTACTAGTCATTTTGTCATCTTATATAAAATTTTCTTTTGTTATTTAATTCCGGTACTCTATCTTGATGACTATGGTCACGTTATTTAGTCATATCTCATAAATCGCATCAATCTAAAGTTCTAAACATCTCAATTATGGTGACAAATTTCATTTTTGGCAATATTTTGGTAGGGGGTTATTTTCGTTCATTTTAAATAAATTTTGAGAAAAATTCGAAAAGTTTTGGAGAATACAAAAAATATTAAATATAAATTATATTTAAACTTCATAAAATTTTTATTTATTATTTAAAAAATAACAAAAATTAGAAAAGATTTATTAATTTCGATGAAATTTCGTTAATTTCGTCGAAATATCATGCCGAAATTAACGAAATTTCAGTGATTTCAGAGAAATCATTGAAATTTCACTGAAAGTTTCACCCGACCCCTATTTCAGTCAATTTCGAAGAAATTTCGGAGAAATTTGTCACTATGATCCCAACCTCCTGACCATGGGTACTTTGATGAAGTGAGTGACTACTTGCGATAGAGATTTGTACCGTGCACATAGTTTAAAAGAGAGATTAGGTATTTTTGGGACCTTTGCACATGGACCACCATATTTGTCGGCTGACTTGAAGGCCATGATGTAAGTATTTTTGTGCTAAAGATCGGGCAGGAAATACAATCCCTATCATCTAATTCAACATAGTCAACAATTGAATTAGATTATGGAATGTGCCTGTATTAAATAATATGATGATAGAGATTGTCTTTCTTGCCAATTTTTTGGCACAATAAATCTTTACGTCACGGCCTTCAAATAAGATGGTTTAGATGATGTTCCACATGACACAGGTCCTGAAAAATGGTACATCTTTCTTCTCAAACTGTGTGCAATGACACAAATCTCTAAGATTATGAACGCAAATGGGTTCGACTAGAGTGGAACCAATATATTGGTTCTCGGTGTAGCCTCCAACTCAAACCCAAAATTTATAGGTTGAGCTTAAAAGTGGGGCCCACTTCAACATAGGCTCGGATTGATAGTTCAATCGATGCCGTTTAGGAGAAAGACAGATATTCCTTGCTCAAGTCTCAAAATGTTTGAAACATTTTTTTTATGTACATACTTAGCAAGCAAGGAATATTCGTCATATTAACAGTGTTGAATTAGATGACAAAGATCAGATTTCATGTCAATTATCGGCATTACAAATCTCTACATCATGACCTTCAAATCAAACATCTATTTGGATATTTATATCATGGCCTTCAAATTAGACGAATATTCCTTACAAAGTATTGGGATACAAAGTATTGGGACTTGTGCCACATGGAACACCCTTCAAGCCGTATGATTTGAAGGCCATGATGTAACAATCTCTAATCGTGGCATGCAACAGGATCACTGTCATATGATTCTTGACAATCAACCTTTAAATCAAATGCCTGAGAGGAGATGAGAGTTAGCAATTAGGATATGAGCCAATAGATTTAAGTATTTATAAGTATGTTAAAAAATTTATTCGTTAGTTTACTAAGTTATCCAAAACCTTTAATTGTTAAAAGTTTTTAATGATTATTTATTATGATATTTTAATAATTTAAGTTGTATATAATCTTATAATCATAGTGACAAATTTCACCGAAATTTTGCGAAAAATGTCGAAATGGGGTCATAATAAAAATTTTGAAGAAATTTTCGTACTTTTGGAAAATTTCAAAAATTTCGATTTTTTGGTGAAATTTCATAAATTCCGATAAATTTTGAAAATTTCAGATTTAAAAATAAATAAATTATTATTAGTAATTTACTAATAAATGGCTGATATTGTGCTCGTACATCACCACACAGTCACCAAAAGCTTTGGAATGCTTAGGTACTAAGTTGCCTACCATATATAAGCGGTTGGGAGTGTCTAAATTCCTACAACCACCACTGTGGGACTAAAGGCAAGTTTAGAAAAATTGCACTTTTTTTTATATGCCATCTACTTTATGCTTTAACTTCAGTGCTTAGTATAGTTGCTTTAATATATTATTTTATATATTTTGATCTTCGAAAGTTTTCTGAAATTAATATGAAATGTATCGAAATTAATCTGAAATATATCGAAAGGACCTCTCACCCCGAAAAATTACGGAAAACGAAATTTGGCACTATGCTTATAATATAAATATTTTAAAATAAATATTATATTTATATATATAGTTGAGCCGAGCTATATACTACCCAGCTCGCGGTCGGATCATATACAATCGAGCTCTTAAATCAGATCTTGGCTGGATTCGCGAGTCAAGCTTAATATACTTGTGAGCTTATTTTTTTCGAGTCGAGCCGAGCGAGCTTTTGAGCTGACTCGGCTCATTGAGAGCCCTTGGCCCGGGCTGTAGCGTATCCTTGGACGTTAAGGCGGGCTAGGTTTTAGTAGGGCCCGACCCTAACCTAACCTCACCCGTTGACAGCCAATTGCACAAGTTGGACCTGACCATGATCTATTTTTTATGGTCTCTCGTTGAGCCATGGAGGAGCCATACTCGAGCGAAACTTTAACTCATTTCTCTCTCTCTCTCTCTCAAAACCCTTTCTTGCGAGAGATCTGATTGCACATTCTTTTATTGCATTGTTCTTTTGGAAAACATTCCCCTTCGGTTACCGACCTTTCTGATCTGTAAGTTCGGAGAGGCTTAAAAGTAAATCCAGAGATCCCCCCTCCCCCTCCCCCTCTCCCTCCTGAAGGTTTTCTCTTACCAATCTCTCCGACGATTGAATTACTACAAGCTGTCGCGAGCAATTGAATTCTCCGTCACCAAACACTGCTCCATTTTCTCTTATATGTCATAAGCAGTAAAAGGTACTTCAAAATTTCTATGCTCTTCTTATTTCCTTTTTTGTCTCCAAAAATTTCGGTAGATTGAATCACTTCAAATTAAAAAAAGAAAACGATTTTTTATCTGATTGCTTGGCAGAAGTGTTTCTTCAATCCCTCACAAGATGTTTACATCTTCTGAAAGTAAGATGGATCCAGCCAATTCTTTCTTGGGGAAGTTGTTATTAGAAGAAATAACCCCCGTGGTCATGGTCCTTCTAACTCCTCTGGTTGAAGAGTCTTGTCAGAAGAACGGTTTGAGTTTCATACAGATGCTGCAGCCATTCTGTCTTTTTAACAAGATCGACGGTGAGCGATTTCTTCTATTTTTCGTATTTTAACAATGATTACAACTCGAGCTCATCGTTTCGGATCTCGCTTGCTTAGTACCTGTACGCACCACGAGCGATCAACCCTATAGGCTGCTGATGTTCAAGTTGAGGTTGCATTATGCTTCTGACATTTGTCAGCGAAATGTGGAGGTTATACTTTTTCACTACTCAAATCATTTTTGATTCTTGGGTTATCTTCTTTATTGAATCTGAATTTTGAAACAGATTTTATTGATCTGTTGTTGTGATAGTGCATGTGTTTAACTATAAATTCAAGGAGACATAGAACTCTTAATGAGCCGAGCCAGATTGTAAGCTTTGGCTTGGCTTGAAAAAAAATGAGCTTGCAAGTACCTTGAGCTTGGCTCGTGAGCCAAGTTGAGCTATGAGTTAAGAGCTTGTTTATAATAGAGCCGATCATGAGCTAGGTAGGCTTTAGCTCAACTTGATATATAATATATATATTTTAAATATTTATATATAAATAATATTACATATAACTTAAATTACTAAAATACCCTAAAAACTAAACGTTGGAATCTTTTAACCGGTTTAGAGTTTAGGGAGTTTTAGTAAACCTACAAATTTTTTCCTAATCTACCTATAAATACCTAAATCTATCGGCTCAGACTGTAATCGCTAACACTCATCTCCTCTCTACGTCTCTTGTCATGCTAATTTGCTATGAAATGAAATCCTTTTGATTAGAAGACTAGAAGTTCTAATTATTTACATATCAATAAATTAAAATCTAATAAAAGAAAGAAAGATAGTAAGAAATAAATCTACATAATAAAAAATAATAACATATTACTAGGCACGAACTCTTGAGCTCGATGGAGCGGAGCTAGTGTTGAGTAGTTTTAGGCTTGAATATAGAAGTAATGTTCTTAAAGTCGATGGGCAGGTTTGGGCTGTCGGGTGGATGTTAGGGCGGAAGTCGTCGGGCAGGGCCCAGGTGGTCGCCCCAAGATCCGGGCCGCCTCGAAGTATATATATATACACACACACACATACCTTATTTCAACATAAATGTATATAATTTAATATATGCATTCAGATCCACTTATAAGCTCATCGATCGGATAGTTCAAATCCACTTATAGACATGTTCCTTTGGGCTAAAGACATGTTTCAATGATAGATTGCCACTTGGACAATTTATATTGATCCCAGATGTTCTCCACGTGGCATAATGATAATCATGGATCAAAATATCGTCCGATACCGATACGTATCAGATGATACGTATCGGTATTGGACTAGGACGATACGGTACATTCAATGTACTGTATCGTCCAATTTATATGGGAAAGCTCGGACGATACATTCAATGTATCGTCCGATAAGTTACTATTCGATCGTATCGTCGTCGTGTCGACGATCGGGCTTGGAGATTTGACCCTTGATGATAATCACACTTTAACGGTGTGAGATTAAAAGTCTTAACTTTAGTGGTATGAGATCATTTAAACGCCATTTTGGTGTTTAAATGTCAACCAAGAGCCATTATCCCTAGACAATAAGGGCTTTAAAGTTTAAGGGCTGTCGACGGGTCGGGTTGGGTGGTGTCTAATAAAAAAAGGCATATGCCGACCCTTTGATAACGCGACCTGACCTGTTAAAATCCCGTTAATCTATTAATCGACCCGCCCCGCTCTGACTTTAAAACACCTAGGCGTGTGCCCGCCTGAGAAGACGCCTAGGGATAAACCGGGGCTCCCGGGGGCGCGAACCGCCTTGGTGGCCGCCCTGAATGCCTTTAAGAACACTGTATATAAGAGCTCGTCTCAAAATAAAAAGAGCTGATCTGAAGCTGACCCTAGCTCGGCTCAAACTTGGCTCGTTTAGAGCCCTAGACACATTTCATGTGAATATACTTTTATCTTTACTATTGCTGTGGGTTCACCTACATATGTTTTATCTCATGTGTCGGTGTTCACATTTCATGTGAAAATACTTTTCAGACTCTTGACGTAAATTTGTGGTGTTTTATGAAAATTTTATTTTACATTATTTGCCCACTAAGCCTAGCTGCTAAGAACTTTGCTATGAACGCCATAATGTCAGATTTGGTCACTTCTCAGGATTCTTGAACAAATTCCACGGTCAACCCATCAAGTTCCAGTGCCTTATTTTTGCTAGCTGAGAATGCAGCCTTCTTGGTCTCTTCCTCCTAAAAAATCTTCTCTAACCACTGGTCTGATCCATTGTGAGAGTCTTGCACTGAAGACCATTGAGCACTGGGCGATTCTGACTGTCACTTTTATACTGGTTCTCATAAAAATTGACAATTTGACTAGAGCCATAGATCCATCGGTGTCTTACTCCATCTACCACAAGTTCAGAAATGAAGTATCTTTTCCTTCTCCCATTAGCTAACGAGTGGAAAAATTTAGTGTTCCCATCCCCCTCTTCCAGCCACTGCACCCTTGGCTTTTGTCTCCACATGGTTTCGTCCTTAAAACATTTTTGATTGAAGGCCAGCTTGAGGGCAGTCCGGATGTCCCTTTCTTCACCACTTAGCCTTCTGTCTTCCTCCTGTAAATCCATGGCCCTGACCTCAGTGAGGATGTGGTCTTTGATCTTTGGGACATTGACAAAAACCTCAATGTTTTGCTTTTTAATTTTGAGTTTGAGCTTCTTCAATTAAACAAAGAGGATGAACATATCCATAACGCCAGGTTATCCTCATTCCATCAATCAGCAACCCTGTCTATGAAATCATCGTTTGTTAGCCATATATTTTCGAATCTAAATGACGTCGGTCCCCTATTCCTCCTCTAAATGCATGAGGAGAATGGGAATGTAATTTGAAGTAACTCAAGGCCACCCTTCCAATTCTGCATCCATGTATAATTCCATCCACTCCCCCCCCCCCCACCACCACCAACGCACACAATTTATCTCCCCATCTGTTCGAGATGACGAGAAAAAGTCCTCTCCAATCATCATCGTTAGGGCAATACATGAAAGCCAAGGAATTTCCATTCACCCTGTTTTGGAAGTATACAGAAACCGAAAACTTCCTAATCTCTGAATCAATTTTCTCCAGCCTTAAGTTATTCCACACCAGCAGGATACCTCCAGAAGTGCCAATGAACTCAAGGCACTCCCAGTTCCAGGACTTCACTAGATTTTTCACCATTGTTCCTGAACATATTTGCATCCAACCACCAGACGATCATCGACCAGAATCCCTAGAGAAGGCTCAAAGGCAGAGAGTTACTCTTCCCCCATTCCTCCCCTCCCTGCTTACTCTTTTCTCTGAATTTGGATTTGGAGTTCGACAATCCCCAACTTAATTTATCCAGCTCTTTTCTTCCTTTAGCTTTGATACCTCCTTTCTGATTTCCTTTTTGCCTATGTATGTCATCGAAACCTCCCTCAATGCCCCTGGGATCCATAAATGTCATGCCATGAGCTCAGCCAAACTTGATCAGGAAATCTGTGTTTCCTAGTTTGGAAACCTCTTCCTCGGAGCTCCGCTCGGTTCTGGTGCAACTATCCGAGCTTTCAGTAAGGTGTCAAAATTCCGTTTATCTACCATCTTGCTTGTTTGTCTGACCTCAAAGAGCCTTGACGCTCTAAATTATTCATCAAGGTCTGCCACAATCTGTCTGCTAGAAATAAGAGGGTTCTCCCTGCTAGATGTTGGGCTGCTGATAGCGTTATTGCAATTACTCTCACCCCCTCCCCCTAAAAAGACAAAAAACCCATTATCACCCGACAAAGGTCCACTGGCCTGACCCCAAATAAAACAAGCATTACAACATTTAAAAGTCTCTGTCATGGTATCAATCACCTACTTCTTGCTGCCTCACTTGCCTCTCTTGCTGTCGTCTCTCTCTGCTGATCACCATTTCTTGAAATTTGCTTATAAAGAAGTTTCGATCCCAGCACACATTGATCGAGCGTGATACCTGCTACCAACCATCCGTACATGAACTTGGTAATTTTTGTTTCTGCCGAACCTGATTACCCTTCAAAAACTGGCTTACAAGATTTTGTTTGTCGTTTTTTTAAACCACATTTCTGTGTTCATTGCATATGAGTGTTTTGATGATTATTTGGTGCCCTTGGAGACACAAGACTAACATGCTAGTGCATTTAAAAATAAATGTACTATCATTACATCTTTCTTAATAGGTTTTTTTAATTCTGTACCTGCTAGGACTTGTTGCCATATTTTACTGCTTGCTTTGGCATCTTCTTCTTTTTTTCTTTGGTTTCCCGTTGTTTCTGAATATTAGCTCATATTGCAGTCCCTCCACGAAATTGTTCATTTTTTGATGCATTGTAATTTTACTTGATTGGAATTTTAGAAGTTAGTGAGTCTTGCTTTCATTATTTTCCCCAAACAGGCTGCAGAGGAGCATTTGAAACAAGTTCTTAGTAATGCAAGTGAGAAAGCTTTTTCTGATTTGCAAGCTGACTCACCACAGCTTGAAGATGTACTTAGCAGTAAGGTCTATTCCCTTGCTGATCTAAATGAACTTTAGTCAAATGATTTCTGTTATGAATGGCTGTTGATGTTGTAGTGTTTAATAATTCATGTATTTTTAGCAGTTCTTCAGATACAGCCTAGAGGTTTTCTCTATGAGGGATGGTTTATCTCCTTTAATTGAACATTCACTGCAGTGGCTTTTTTGAACATTTAGCAGCTATGGTACTCAGATACTTATTCAAATACGGACACTGGCATGATATCCAAACGAGATACAGTAGTATTTCCAAAAATCCAGGATATGGATATGGACACCTGTATATATGTATATAACATTATTATACAGCCTTTACAGTGTGATTCTTTTCAACACACCCTTCATATATTTTGTATGACAACAGAAAAAAAAGAACCAATAGGAAATTGTTTAAAAGTGTATTAGACAAGTATCTTAGAAGCGTTGGGTACCTGTATTACCGTAGTGACAAAATACGGGTTTTTTGACAAATACTCGTATATTATGCGTCTTTGTGACTCAAAGTACTAAACCCGTATAATACCCGCATTATTGACAAAACACGTATAACACCCTTTTTTTCTGTCTTATATGTTTTAGTTTTTTCTAGCTTCCGATTACACCCCCCCCTTTCTGAACTTCTCCATTTTTGCCCCTTTTTATCAATTTTTTAGCTCCCGTATTAAACCCTAATCCACATTTTGCCACTAGGAGTATTACTATCGTATTGGGTTATATAATAAGCATATCGAAGCATCTAGCCATTATAGTCAAGTAGTAAATGAAACTAGGTGGTAAAACTATGGTCTTTCACTTCTCCTTTTCTTCTCTTTATTTCCTTTACAAGCATATTAGTTTCGATATAAAATGTTGAACTTTAGCACACTTGTGATTGCACTGAGCTTGAATAGTTTCAGATTGATAAATGTCAATTTTTTTGGCGCAGAGGCTGAATCTGAATATCTTCCTTCATGGTTTCAAATATTCAATAAAGAACTTTTGCGTGCTTTATCCTTTTCAGAACATGAAGCCTTTGATCATCCCGTGGCATGTAAGATGTGGAATCTCTTTTACATAGTTCAGTTGTTGTTTTGGTATCTATTATGTGTGGTATGATTGGTTTATGAGTTTTCATTATAGCTTTTTTGCTGGGCTGAGTCAGGACTTATTGTATTAATTTGTGTAAATTGATTTGTAGGCCTTGTGGTTGTGTCATCAAAGGATGAACACCCTATCAACAAATTTGTTGACCTTTTTAACACAGACCAACTGCCTTCTCTTCTAAATGATGGTACAATGGATCCAAAGATTCTGAAGCATTATTTACTAGTGCATGATAATCAAGATGGAACTTCAGAGAAGTAATTTTACTCATTCCACAGTCTTATTCAGCACACATTTGAATTACAATTTTCCCTATTATTTATGTTCTCTTTGGTCTCTTCTCTGTTGTTATTCTGTTGTTGAAATTTACATCATGCACGTGTGTGTTTGTGTGCACAGATGCATGTAAAATGCAGTTTTTTTGTTGGAATAAGATGTGTATAAAAAGTAGATTCTAGTTGGAAAAGAATGCTTAGTTCTTCCAGATTTTTTGAGATATGGTTAAGGAGGACCTATCACCTACTTAGGTGTGAAAAAGCACATTTCCCTTTGGAAAAAGACAATTCCTGGTTAAGATCACTTCCCTTGGATGTTCTTCCAAGCAAAATGACAAAGTTCGTGTTCGGGTTTAAAATGGCGTTGGAAAAAGTAAGAAATAGTCGGCAAAAATTGGCAGGTATAAAAAAATTAAAAACATATAAGTCAGAAACATAGGAAAAAGTTGGGAAATATTCAAAATTATAAAAAATCAATAAAATGATTGATATATTACACATTAATTTTTAGCTTTTAACTTTTTTTTAGCATAATAATGGCGATATTGTGAATAACGTCCATGATCCATTTATAGACAATCATGCATGTTGTTTTTTTGTAAATTTTTTTATCAATGTAAAGTCGTACTTTCCTTACTCTAAAGAAAAAATACAGCAGATTAGGAGGGAACAAGGTGCTGAACCAAAAGAAACAAAACAAAACAAAGCAGAAGTAGAAAATGAACTAACGAAAAAAAAAATACGAATGCATAAAAAATGGGCAGGCACCACAATGTATAGCCAACAAGGCGACAAGGAAGAGCGTGAGACGTTATTCCAAGAGAAACTCAGAGGACGATCCAGCTGTACAGGATGAAGAAGCCAGGCACTACCATCATAGGTCTTCCCTTATTACATCAAAGGCATATCTGGCACTTAACTTTTGGTATTACGTTGGGGGTTAAGTTTCTAGGGTTAGGGTTAGGTTGTAGAAGGAAGAAGAAGAAGAGGCACAAATACCCTTATAATGCATACACACGTAACACACCTAATATTATGCCTAATACATCACTATAACCCTGTAACACACACACACACACACACACACACACACACACACACACACACACGTAACACACCTAATATTATGCCTAATACATCACTATAACCCTGTAACACACACACACACACACACACACACACACACACGTAACACACCTAATATTATGTCTAATACATCACTATAACACTACAACACTATAACCCTGTAACACACACACACACACACACTAATACATCACTATAACACTATAGACCTGTAATATTATGTCTAATACATCACATGCACACACACACCACGCCTAATATTATGTCTAATACATCACTATAACCCTGTAACACACACACACGCACACACGTAACACACCTAATATTATGTTTAATACATCTCTATAACACTATAACCCTGTAACACACACACACACACACACTAATACATCACTATAACGCTATAACCCTGTGATATTATGTCTAACACATCACACACACACACACACAACATCACTATAACGGCTGAGGAAAAAATGCCCAACATCTGAATAGAACAGTCCTCATCCAAGAGAAGCTTTAATGTAATAGGGAATGCAATGAAAAACATCAAGATAAGGTACTCGTGGAGAATGCTTAAATTGAGCAACAATAGACACAACGAATGTGAGATTTGGCCGAGTATTTGTAAATATATAAGGGGCCCAACAATTCGATTTGGAAGAAGCTCTCCAATATTTCCATGCAGAGTTGTATGGTATCATCCATGAGAGACTTAGCAGGTCTACGCCCAAGCATACTTGTGTTTTGTGACAAATCAAGGGCATGCTTTCTTTGTGATAGAGATATACCACAAGAGGAATGAGCAATCTCAATTCTAAGGGGAAACCTGAGATGACTGAGATCTTTCACATCAAATGCGCGACCTAACTCTACCTTGACATAAAGTGAGAAGTTTGATAAACTGGATTTATGAGGTTAGTTCTTCCCCCATAGAGAGCAGTTACATTTCCGAGAGAAGTCAATGTTCAAAGCTCTCAATTACTAGATCCCAAGACCTATAGCGGTTTTCTGATGCATATAGAGGGAGTCTATTGTGGTTGGCAATTTTCTCCATTTACATCCTAATGTTTCCGCAATAACAGAAAGGGCCGCCTCTTATTATCTCACTCCCATAACAAGGCTCTTTTCGATGTTAAATCTTTGATCTGACATTGCTTTACTGCATCAGAGAATTCCTTTGGTGTTTTCATATTCCTCATCGTCACCCCACAGAACAATAGTGTATCATCTTCATATTGAAAATGCGACACCATCACCCCCATTATGTGCAGTCCTAAAGCCAGTAATCAGCTCCAACAAATGTGCTCAACCTAATAGGTGGCTCAATGCTTGCACTATTATGACATAAACGAAGGGAATAGAATGCTACCTTGACGTAAACTGCTAGAGCGTTGAAGAAAAAGCCATTAGCCTTTCCATTAATTAAGATTAAGAACCATGGTTAGGAATAACACCTCATTTACCTCTTGATCTTCACCCAAAGCCCATCTGCGTGAGCTTGTACTTTTAAAAAACCCACTGCCCCATGTTATAGGCTTTCTTCATATCCACTTAAACAATCTAAAGTATACCCTTCTTTTGTCATGTCAAATACCATGGTTTTAAAACACGAAAACTCGACTCGACTCGGAAGTGAGTCGAGTGGAGTTAACTCGGATAATCGTTCAAACTCGACTCGGTCCGACTCGAATTATTTAATATATATATATATATATATATATATATATATATATATATATATATATATATGTAAGCTTTACTGTTGTTGGAAGTTTCAGATATATCTAAATTGTGCATGTGGTAGACTGGTAGTCCATTATTGGAATATGTTACGGCCAAATAATCACACATATTAGCTGGTACAAAGCACCCAATTTGTGGGTTATCATTTTAATATCAGCCATTGAAAAATAACATCAATGGTTGATATTAAGAATGCACAGATCAGATTTTAAAAACCCTAAAAATATATGATTTCTGGTCCCACTTCAATTCACGAGCTGATGCGAATCAATTTAATGGGTTGGATTCTTCAGATCTTACATATTTAATGGTGTAAGATCATTGAAACCATGGTTTTAACCCTGAATCAAAAGAAAAAAAAAGACATTAGGGTTTCTAACCTAAAACCTGGTTTTTTAAGGCAAATAAGAACGAAAAAAATTAACTTACAACAAGAGGTTAGGGTTTCTTCTTCCTTCTTACAACGGGAGGTTAGGGTTTCTTCTTCTTTCTTCTTTTTTCTTTTTCTTCTTCGTAGGGTTTCTTCACAAGAGTTTTGGCAATGAGTGGATAGGGCCTCGAGAAGTTAGGGTGTAGGGGTTTAGTATTTAGCATTTTTATATAAAAAGCACTTTAAGGAAACCAAAAGCCCCTGCCACTCCTTGAAGTAATGTTGGTATAATCGACTCGCTGAGCCGACAAACTCGGTTGAATTTCCCAGACGGCTCGGCGAGTCGATCGAGTTTTAGAGTCTATTGAGTGTATCGACGAGTCAACTCGAAACTTGGTCGAGCCGAGTTGACTCATCCGAGTTCCGAGTCGACTCGTCTGAGTTCCGAGTCGACTACGAGTTCCGAGTCGACTCGTCGAGTTTTAATGCCATGGTCAATACATTTGTGAGCAATTACTGTGCAATGCAATATTTGGCGACCTTCTACATATGCTCCTTGTTGGTGGGATATGATTTGCTTCGTAATGTATTTTACACGTTGGCAATCATAAGGTTTAACAATAATTTTTTGAATACTGCCAAGAAGACTAATCAGTTGTCAATCATAAGGTTCTCAGCTGCATCCCTTAATGCTATTAGCGCAATGAAGGTGGCACCGAGACCCTTCTTCGGTTCTTTTTAGAATTCATCAACAAACCTCATTAATGCATCCTTATGTCTCATAGGCTGAGTTTGGGTTGCTCTTTGGAGGCAAAGAGCAGCCCACTTAAAATAGCAGGTTTAAATTGCTCTTTTAAGGAGACCCAAATTCATCTCTGTCACTCTCCGAAAGAGCTAAGAGCACTTACAACCAAACACAGTCCCATACTAAAGTGCTCTGCGCCAGAGCAGAGAGCTGCTCTTTGCCGCCAAGGAGCAATTCCAAACACAGCCATAAATGCTTGAAGAGAGCTGATGATACCCCATAGGGGTCTGAGGCCTTATCCATTCCACACAAACATGCGTTTGCGAACGTCTCAAAACTCAAATTTCTTTTCCAACCCAGCTCTAGCTCATCGTATATCATATTAAAGTCCAGCCCATTGAATACTGATCTTTTCCATTTTTCTGCTTTGTAGATATTCTTATAATACCTTTACAAGTTTCTCACATAACTCTGTTTTGTTAATAGCATTACTTCGTAGTGATAATTGGGATATATTATGACATGAGAGCATATGTCTTTCAACTGACTAGCTATACACAAGTTGCTGACTTGTAGTGATTCACCAATCAAAAATAAAAAATCGGTCACATCAACTGGCACTTTTCTGCCATAAAAATTGCCAACAGGTTTGAGTTGGGTTTGTGCTTTCAAAATTGTTCACATGAGAGTGCTCTATCTCATGATATAAGTTTTTCTTGTAGAGTACATGACAGCCTGTATTTTGAGGTTCTTTTAGTATGCATGTGTTGCAATCTCAATTACTGGAATGGAATGCTTACGAGGGAACACCAGTAAAAATAAACGGTTATGAGGCATATATCTACTGTTATCATATTTGACGTTTTTCTTTGTGTTCATTCATTGCTTGAAGGGCAACTAATATTTTAGCGGAAATGAGGAGTACCTTTGGCACTAATGACTGTAGACTGTTAAGCATTAACTCTGCTGAAGCTGAGGTTGAAGAGCAGACTGATAATCCATGGGCTCCTTACGTAAGTAAATATTTCTGAAAGATTATTTTATTATACTGATTGATTATAATCCTCAGTGTGCTTATATATTAGATAATACATTTATTCTTTTGGTAGTTGACACAAAGCATTTTGTTACTGTTGTATACTTGAATATTTCTATATTCTTGTCACAGAGAAGTGATACTTCTTATTATCAGGATATTGGCGGTTTTTTTTGGTAGCTAAAATAAAGCATTTTGTTACTGATGTATACTTAAATGTTTCTATATTCTTGTCACAGAGAAGTGATACTTCTCTTTCTCAGAATATTGGCTGTTTCCTTGGAATCAGTGATCTTAATGAGGTAATCATTACTTAAATATTGTATGTTCGCACTTACTGATGACCCCTTTCAATGGGGTCATATTTTCCTTGCAAAACTGTTGAGACCATGTCTTGTAAAGGTTTTATATGGACAGGAAAATTCTGACAAAAATACTTGTTCGGGATATAGATAAAGAACCTTATGCAAGATCTTTCGTCCAAACATATCATTCCTCACATGGAACAAAGAATACGATTACTGAATCAGCAGGTATTGTTTCTCCTTAGTTATTTTAGGCATCCACATAAGAAGAGTATCTTAGAAATTTCATATGTTTATCTTCTCATCCCATTTTTCTTGTATTTCTTTGTTATATTTATTATTTAAATAATCTTGGGTTCTTTTCTTCAGGTTTCTGCTACAAGAAAGGGTTTTAAAAACCAAATAAGAAATTTGTGGTGGAGAAAAGGAAAAGAAGATACAGTTGACACCCCTACTGGCCTTATGTAAATTTGTTATAAAATTATGTTCTATTTACATTTTGCCAAGCTATTTTTTTTTCCAGTCCAGTTATTTTTCTCTAATTTTAAATCTTTGTGCTAGGTATACATTTAGCTCCATTGAGTCCCAAATAAGAGTCTTGGGTGATTATGCTTTCATGTTGCGGGATTATGAACTGGCCTTGTCAAATTATCGATTACTTTCCACAGATTACAAGCTTGATAAAGCCTGGAAGCGCTATGCAGGTGTACAGGTACCTTAATTATTTGCCCAAGCCATGTTGTCAGTGTCTAGGGTTCACCCCTATTATGAACTGTTATAAAGATTTTTATGTAGTTCTGGTTCATGCTTCTTTAATGCTGATTGAGCTTAGTCATTTTATTTTCTTTTTTGACTACATATGCCTTTTATCACCATTGACATTTAGATTTTGCTGAGATTTTAACCAGACCATATGGTTGCAGATTGTTTGTCCTGAAGGATACTATTATGGATAGCAAGTTGGTATCATGGATCAAAATCCCGGAATTCCGATACGTATCGTCCATCACTCTAGGACGATACGTATCGGGTATCGTCCGATACATTTTTTTTTCTCAAAAAAATCTCCAAAAATACTAAAAAAATCCGGAAAATTATATTTAATGGTTTTCTATTTATTTCAAATTTATTTAAGGCGTATTTGATGCTTATGTTTTCGTTATGCTTTTTCAAAATTAAAAAAAAACATGTGGATCAAAATATCAGATCAATGACAACCCTGACCACTGATGCATGCAAAACCGATATTCTTCCAGTTGGCTCATTCACTATCCTAAATCCCTACTTAATCCCCAACTTAACAAGTGCACTTAAATAGTACTACTACAACATAAAACGTAATTTTCCAAAGATTCCATTAGATATATGTTTGCTAAAGAAGCTATGTCAAAAAATTTATATCAACCATAGATCAAAAACTTAAAAGGTCCATTGTACTTGTAAAGCTTACTTTAAAGCCACATTGAATTGCGTGGTGGTTCTTGGCCTTCGTGATCATTATCATCATTAGTGCGCGAATTTTCCTATAGTGTTGGCCATATTGATACCCATGATCATATATTCCCCTTGAAACTGAGGCAGTAGCGACGAATATGGCTTAGTGTAATAGGTAAACGTCGATCCTCCAAAAATTTGACCAACGAAGTCATATGACCCAGGGTAGATTGGTTGAGGCCGATAGTATGGGTTGCTAGTTGCTGAATCTTCGGTGTTTTGCAAATTAAATCCCTCGAAGCTAGAAGTCATATAACCCAAATCATCTTGTGGACCTTGTAGTGGTGGTGTTTGGTAAGATTCCGACGCTCCTCTTCCTTCAATCCCTCCACCTCTAAATGTAAGAGTGTCAAACATTGTTACTGGTTCATCATCTCATGCGGCAATACCTCTATAAGAATAAGAGGGATCAACATCATCCCCTCCACCACTAGTGCCAACGTGGGCTTCATCGCCTCCACCATCACCCCCATCATCATCATTATCACTATCGGGCTGCGTTTCGTTATCAGATCCAACCACTGAATGACGATTAAATCTTTTTTTCCGCCTCGGTTGTTGGGAAGCTTGCTCCTCCGCTACTCTTTCAGCATTGTCCAGCCATACAGTGCTCACTATCCAACGCTGGTTCTTCTCTCTCTTCGATCCAATGATTCAAAGGGTCATCCTCCGTGAATATATAATCCAACTCGATGGGATTAAAATATTCACTATCTATAAGGTAGAATATAATAGATGAATTAATATATGCTTCGTCAATTACATCAAGTAAAAATTGTATGAACTAAGACTTCATATAATTGCTTACCACGGTTGGTCCTCTGCATATTCCTTGACCCTTAATCGCATTTTGTAGTGGCAGTAGACTAACTTTTCCAATCGTTCCATAGATAGCCTATTCCTTGTCTTCGTGTGAATGAGAGAGAAGGTACTCCAATTATTGCAACCCGCCTCAGCATCAGACCGTCACCTCCATAGTGCATCCACCAATCTGCGGGTTTATCGTGTTGGATTTGGGATTGCGCTAACCTCGTCCCAAATGACCTATATTTCTTGCGGAACACGTTAATCTATAAAGATGGAAAACAATAACCCACATATCAATAAACAGATCATATGACATTTGACTTATTAGTTATAAGGTATAATTATTCACGTCTCTTATGACTTGACCTTGGTCTGCCAACTCAGGGAGCATTTGTTGGATCACATTGAGCAAACCGCTGTGCACTTCATTGGCCTCACTCAACTCGAAGCGTCGCGTATACTGGAAGGCTGAATTCAAGTAGTGTGCTATACATAAAATATGAGCAATCTCATTAGTATATGGAAACAATGAATAACATGAAAAATAATAAATAAATGAAAATCACTATATAAGCAGTTTAACATGTTATACCTGCAGCATGCAAGTGCTGGTGGAATTGTGCATCCCACCTCTTGTCGATAATCGCCCAATATCGTTTATATTTTGTAAAGCATTTGATTTTAATAGCCAATTTTGTTTTATCCATTGACTTGTAAATATACCTCATCGTTGGTTTCTCATCACCATCTACCAACCTCAACACTTACACCAACGGGAAGTGACGGCGATCAGGTGGTCAACATCTGCCTAAAACTGAGGTTGTAGATCAAGTCAGCAACTTTATTGCAAGCAGGTCTTTTTGATCGTGGGAGTTCTAACTCATATTTTCTCCATTCTTCAGACAACACCATGCTTTTCAGCTCACGCCTATATCTAGCCAAGCTCTGTAGGACTAGAAATTGTATCGCAAATCGTGTAATCGCAGATCGGAGCAACTTGTTCTTAGTGAAGTCTCATTAAATTCACTAACTTGTCATTGTTGTACAGGTAAGAAGTAGTCGTTCTTCCTTTCTGAATAGTTACATGTGACTTGCTTCTCTTTCCTAAATCCTCAAGAATGAGGTCCACACAATGAGTGGCACACGGAGTCCAGTACAAGTGAGATCTTTTCAATATTAACTGCCTTTCTGCGATTTTGTAATTAGTGGCATTGTTTGTTACCACCTGCACAACCCGCTTCTCTCAAACCTCTTCAACTATCTTATCCATTAGTTGAAAGAGGTAATCAGTTGTTTTCGCGTGTTTAGAAGCATCAACTGATTTCAGGAATATTGTCCCGATGTTGCTGTAGCCCAAAAAATTGATCAAACTCTTCCTTGTGGGACTGGTCCATTCATCGCACATGATTGTGCAACCTCTCATCCCATACTTCCTCAAAACTCTTCACATAAGTTCCTATCTCCTTGTACTCATTATTTAGTAAAGGCCCAGATACCTCGTATGCAGAAGACTTTTTTAATTCCTGGACCAACTCTGCACTTGTATTAATCATACTTTTGAAATACGGCGACTCCACAACCTGATTCGGAATGTGATTATATATCACGAAATTTGTAATCGATTTTTCAAGCCTCTTCCCCATTTTTTCGGTGAGATTGCACCAAATTTAGTTTGTTTGGAGCTTTCTGACCATGCAACCTGACAGTCCCCTGAATGTTCTCATTATCATTAACATGTGGCCTATGCCTAGATCTACCACTAGTAATAGACATGGATAGGCCCCTCAAGCTGGACCAAAACTGATAATCCGCTTCTTCTTGATCTCGTCGCTGTTGTGCTTGTCTAACACTGTCCCTCATGACTCTCGCTGTCACCACATCCTAATCCTCATCATCCTCAGGTTCAGGTGCAAGAAACTTTGGATCTCCCTTCCTCATTCTCTCATACATTTCTCTATCTCGGTTGGCTTACGCTTTTTTCTTTCCCTTAGTTCCTTGCATACTGGCTTTGATAAATTCTCTCACCTCTCTCGGTACATTGGGACATCTTTTGTCTCTCCCTTAAAGTGAGCCAAATGTTCATTCAACCGTGTTATACTTCCTCCCAACAATTTTTTCTCACAAAGCTTGCATTCTATTCGGAGTCTATCACCATCTATTGCTGTGCCGTATTGCCAGGCTGGATCTTGTCCACATACCATATTTATTTATTTCACCTGCATGAATGAGCAAACGATTGGATTAAATTAATGTGATACATCATTGCATGCTAATTCATGTTGACTAATATTAGATTACATTTTACCATATATATTTGATATTATTTTAATGATTTTATAATTTTAGATTACATTTAAAAATTTATTTGATATTATTATAATTTTTAAAATGTTGTATTACATTTTACCATATTTATTTGATATTATTCTAATTTTTAAAATATTACATTACATTTGAAAATCAAATTTTCTTGGTATTATTCTAAGTTTTAAAATATTAGATTACATTTTACCATATTTATTTGATATTATTCTAATTTTTAAAATATTACATTACATTTGAAAATCATTTTTTCTTGATATTATTCTAATTTTTAAAATATTAGATTACATTTGAAAATTTATTTGATATTATTCTAATTTTTAAAATATTACATTACATTTGAAAATCATTTTTTCTTGATATTATTTTAATTTTTAAAATACTAGATTATATATTTTTTTTGATCGGTAAAGGAGTTATCATATCATAAAAAAACCAGCGAGAAACTGGAGGAAGACAACAGGCGAAAACGAAAAAAAAACATAAAACCACAGCAACAAGAAGAAAGAAAAATACTGCCCCCCATATTTGTCTACTAAGACCCAATGGCACATCAGTTCTTTGTTAAGGTTAAGCACGGTGCCAATTGGACGACGCTTCCGTTTGAAAACTCTGGCATTCCTTTCGAGCCAAATAGACCAAATGACTGCGTAAGCCCCCACTCGCCAAAAAGCCCCGAGAGACTCATCCCGACTAAGGCCATTCCAAGAGATCAAGAAGTCAGCCAAAATGTCCAGAACCACTCATCTGAGATTAAACGACAAGAGGATTGTTCCCCAGATTTTTGTAGCGAACCCGCAGTGAATGAACAAGTGGGAGATAGTCTCATCCACTAGGAGGCACAGAGGACATCTGTTCCGAAGATGTTTGCCCCGGGTGAGCAGCTGGTCCATCGTAAGAATGCGGCCTCTCACCGCAGTCCAGATAAAGAATCTAACCTTAAGAGGGACCGGAGCCTTCCAAATGAAGTACCACTCAGCTCTAATAAGCGGTCTGTTAGTAAGAGCTCAGTAAAAGGACTTGACCATGAATTCCCTGTTCTTGCTACACAGCCAAGTCCTAGTATCGCGACAGTAGCGATTCAGGATGGAGCTGTAGAGCACATCCATCAGCCCAAAATAGTGCTCCAACTCCTCTCTCAGAGCTCTCCTTGTAGACACATCCCAAACCGGAGCCTCACCCTGAGTAGAAAAGAAATCAGCTATCATCCCTTGGGGTGCAATGGATACGTTGCAAATGGCCGGGAATATCAGTTTGAGTGGGTGAAGGAGCAGCCATGGATCATCCCAAAAGGATATCCGAACTCCATCTCCCCAACTGTAATGAACCCATCGGGAAAATTCGCCGCAAACAGAGCTGATGTCTTTCCACCAAGCTGAGATGTTAGCAGCTCGGTTGACATTGATGCCCCAAGACCCCTGAGAGCAGCCATATTTCTGGATTAGGATATCCAGCTATAGTCTGTTTTATTCCGATGCCACTCCAGCCCGCCAAAGCCATTTGCCAAGAAGCGTGTCATTGGTTTTGTGAAGGTTTCGAATACCCAACCCTCCGAAACCTATAGGGAGTTGACATATCTCCCAGGCCACCAAGTGATATTTTTTATCCATACCCGCACCGTCCAACAAAAAATCCCTCTCAATTCACTCGAGGGAATGGATGACAGTCGTCGGACATTTGTATATAGACATAAAAAATACCAGAAGAATAGACAGAACGGAGCTCAGCAGCTGCAAGCGCCCTCCCGCGCTAAGGAATTTCCCCCTCCACGATGCCAGTTTTCTTTGAAATCTCTGTATGACCCCCTCCCAATCACTTGCCTTTGGCTTCGCTTTGCCAAGCGGGAGACCCAGATATGAGATGGGAAGAGGAGAGGTAAGACACTGAGCCGTATTAGCTAACACCTCAGCCATTGTCGTTTCCAAATGAATCCCCGAGATCGTTGATTTCTGCAAGTTAACCCTTTGCCCAGAGATAACTTCATAAACCAAGAGGATGTTGGAAAAAGCCGAAATTTCCGTTTGGGTTGCTTTACCAAAAAGAATCGTGTCGCCGGCATACTGAAGGTGGGTTATGGCAAGATTAGTGTTGCCCACCGAAATTCCCGCAATCCGATTAAGAGCATGAGATTTGTTAATAAGAGACCATGGGTTAAAATACCGGGTATCCGATACGTATCGTTTGAGCTCAAAACCGATACGTATCAGACGATACATATCGGAACAGTAAAAAATCGGACGATACATTGAATGTATTGTCCGGGTTTCCATATAAAGTGAACGATACGGTACATTGAATGTACCATATCGTTCACCTCTGATACCGATACGTATCGGTATCAGACGAAATTTTGATCCATGTAAGAGCCTCCAAAGCCTCCCCCACCATGTTGAAAAGAAGCAGAGATAAAGGATCCCCCTGACGTAATCCCCGTGTACTTTTGAAATACCCAGCTGGTAAACCGTTGACAATCACCGAGAACTAGGGCGAGGAAACGCAAGCTCTAATCTAGTTTCTCCAGGTATTACCAAAACCGAAACGCTTCAGCATATAGTCAAGGCAGTCCCAGTTAACTCTGTCATATGCCTTCTCCATATCGATTTTCCAAGTGAAACCCGGGGCACGAGCAGAGAAAGCGGAATGCACCACCTCGTGTGCAATGACCGCCATGTCCAATAGTTGGCGACCTTGAACAAAAGCCCCTTGCGTCACGGAAATAATTTGCCCTAAAACCAATTTGAGACAGTTAGCCAAAACCTTAGCAAGGATTTTGTAGAGACAATTGATGAGACTAATGGGATGGAAGTCTCGAATATTGGTTGCGCCCTCTTTCTTCAGAATCAAGGCAATGAAAGTAGAGTTCATGCTTCTACTAATAGTAGCCCGAGAGTGAAACTCCACAAAAAAGTCAATGATATCAGCTTTTAGGCAAGGCCAAAAGGTAACATAAAACTCCATGTTGAATCCGTCCGGTCCCGGGGATTTATTTTTCCCACAAGATTTAATGGCTTCCCATATCTCTTCTTCGGAAAACGGCCTCTCTAACCCCTTGCTATCTTCCGATCGTAGAGTGGGGAAAGCAAGTCCATCAAGCTTAGGTCTGATCCATCCCTGATCTTGGAAGAGATTACGGTAGAAATCCAAAATCTGCCCCTTAATCTGGTCCGGATACGAGAACTCCACCCCGCTCACTATGATTCTAGGTAGGAATTTCTTTTTAGACCTTGCGTTCGCGATTGCATGAAAATATTTACTATTGTTGTCTTCGACCTTCAACCAATGAACTTTCGATTTTTGCTTCCAACTTATCTCTTCTTGAAGGCTTCTCTCACTAAACTGCATCTTAAGATTAAGTCTTTCGGTGCTTTCTAGCTCCTTAAGGCGATCAAGGATGGTCATTTTCCACTCATGGGATAGCCCGAAAACCTCTCTATTCCAGCTCTTGATATGACCCTTTAGATGGCCCAACTTGGAGATCAATCGAAAAGCCGCCGACCCATGCGGGTTGATTTCCCTCCACCAAATAGGGACCAGTCCTATAAACTCTTCGTTAGTTAACCATTGGTTTTCAAATCTGAAGGGGGTAGGGCCTCTGCTAGAAGGCCTGCAGTCAAGAAGCAGAGGTCGATGGTCGGATACAGCTCTTGCAAGGCCTTGCAGGGCCGCGTGGGGAAAAGCATCCATCCAGTGAGTAGTCGAAAGAAATCAGTCTAACCGGCTGAAAGAGCCTTCTTGCTGAAGATTAAACCAAGTGTAATGAGCCCCCCGCAATGGCAGGTCGACAAGCGCCCAATCATTAATGAAATAGTTAAGGTTGGCCATGCCTCTCCTGTCCGGATTTCCTCCCGACATTTTGTAAGGGTAGCGTAAGGCATTAAAGTCTCCCCCGCCACCCAAGGAACATCCCATCTAGCTGCTACCGAGGTCATTTCGTACCCCATGACACATGTGACACATCAAAAACAAATGTGACACATCAATTACACATGTGACACATCAATTACACACGTGTCACATGTGTCATGGGGTATGTGACACACCCCATGACACATGTGACACATCAGTTACACGTGTCATGGGGTATATGACACCTGTGACACATCAATAATTAAATATAGAAAAGGCTTAAAAAATGCATCAATAATTAAATATATTTGCACCATTTGATCAAAAAACTTAAGAGAAAAATGGCAAAACCATGAGAAGTTCTTTATTTTAATTATTTTGTTAATATTTCTTATTTTAATTTTTATAAATAATTTAAGGGTAGATCTTGACATCTTAAGGGTAGATCTACCATATTTAAGGGTAGATCGTGAAATTTTAACCACTAAAATGTAAGAAAATGAGGGAAAAATGACCTAAAATGGTAGAATACGTACCTTCTCCGCGTTCTTCAGTGATTCGGCGGTGATCCCGAGCTTTCTGGGTGGTCGGTAGTGAAATTTTGGGTCTTCCGATGGCTAAGAAGTGAAGAGGAAGAAGAACGGCCTAAGAAGGAGAAAGAAATGGGAGGAAAAAATGGGTTTTTTTGGCTAAAAAACCCCCCAAACCCGTGCCCTTTAAGTAGCTGGGCCCCACACTGATAATTTGAAATTATCGGATGATATGGGCGATAATTTGCCCGTATCATCCGATAATTTCAAGATTTTAAACCCGGAGGGGCAGCTCAGTTGGTCAGGCCTTGGGTTTGCTCCCCAATGGTCACAAGTTTGAGTCCCCTCAGGGGTCACTGGAGTATTACCTGGTCGTTAGCTTCAGGGCCCCGTGGGATTAGTCGAGGTGCGCGCAAGCTGGCCTGGACACCCACGGATATTAAAAAAAATAAAATTTCAAGATTTCTAGGGTCCCGGGCGATAATTTGCCTGTATCGGATGATAAATTGACTATTTTGGGGGGTATCCGGAAATAAGCCTTTTATCGTATCGCCCTGGTCCAAAACTGATACGTATTGGGCGATATTTTGACCCATGGTTGGTATAGTCAGATTGAAATTGCTTTTATTTGATAACATGTTTAGAGCGATATGACCTTCCACATTAAAGATCTTTCAGAAGCCTATAATGCGTTACTATGTGTTTGTTTTAAATGGAAGAGTAACGAGATAGATGAAATGGTAAAATAGAATACTACAAGGAAAGGTAATGAGTTAAGGGGGAAGCAAGAGTTCTTCCCAAAGCGAGCGTGCAAAGCGTCGATTGCTCTGAGCTTAGCTGCCAGAAGGAGAGTAGGAGCATGGGAACACAGTACCAATGCTGAGAATTCATGGGGAACATCATATTTTTTTTCTTGAATCCTATCTATTCTGTTTATATGGACTATAAAGGGCTGCGTTTCAGGTTCAACTGGTTAAAACATCTCATACCTAAGTTGTATGTTGTCTTTGCAGCATAACTTATCTTACTTGATATTTTTTGGCAAATTACTTGTTAACTGATAGCATGCGTACCATGTAAATCTTCTTGTTTATAAGTTTGGTTTATGTTAAGTTCTTTAGGACAATCCCCAAAATGTGGTGGAGGTTTAATAGTGATACATGAAGTGTCGCATGGATGGAAGCACAACAGAAGTGTGATCACTCTTACAAATGGCGTTGGGACATGTATAGAGGTAAATTGATACCTCCATTACAAGTCAGAGATGGAGTCTTCTGATGGTGTTTCTAGAGTCCCCTCAAATGGCAACCTACTTGTATTAATTCATTAGGAAGGAGCTGTTGAAAAACAATGCTTCCACTTTCACATCCACCGTGCATTGCTTCACCAATCGAGCCTGAGTAAAATAGGAAATCCTCCTAGTTCTCATCAAAGATGACGCCCCAAATTCCTGCTGGCCAGTGTTGCCTTTACCACTACCATTAGAATTTAACTTCACCTAGTTGACCTCCAGTTTTCTCAAATATATATGGGTCTTGTTTCCACAATCAGCATAGAGCATGTACCTCTCCAATTCATGGCCAGCTCCTGAATAGATATCCCTTTGAAGCATATTTGTACACACAATCTTGCCAATATTTCAATAATGGTCCTTCTATTTACGAATTTTATTATGAGAATCTGCCATTAACTGTGTGGTTTTTTTTCCACTCTTTCCATACCTTCCAGAGCAGTAGAGCACTGATTAAGAGCAAAATATATCAGACATCCAGTTGGGTATTAACACTTTTCTGTAACCATTTTTTCCATTAATCAAGGTGAGATAAGAGCATAGATTAAAATCTCGGAGTCTTGGACGATACACAGATCTATCGCCCGATACGTCTTGCTATCGGACGTCATCGATACAAGCCTTTCATCTTGAGTAGCGCCCAAGATGGTTGTATTATTACTTGTTATTTTATTTCCACTTTGTATAAAAGGTACCTGAGATGGTACATCTACTGAGATTTAAACTTCGGATAAATCGTAAATGAGCACTTAAATTTTGATTTCACGTCCTTAATCTTCATATCTCAGTTCATGAAAGTTGATATTGTCTTTTTATATGATGTTCGCCAGCTAATATGACTATCACACAAAAAATTACGGTTTCCTCCCCCCCAAAAATAAAAAAGTAAAACAAAAAGAAGTAAAATTTCGTGCTTTGCTTAGCATTGGTTTGGACGTATGCATTGTTGTCGACAAATGACAACCATGTTTCTACATTATCTACTTTTTTAAAAAAAAATTATTATGTTTATTATTTTTAAGTTTTGTTTTGCCATTTTTTAATGATTTGTATGGTCAATTGCCTTTACTAGATTATATATTACTTTCGACATTTTCTCCATAAAGTTTTAGTACAACCTTGATTTGTATGGTCAATTGGTCATCATGCAGGAAATGATGGGACTGTCCTTCTTTATGCTGGATCAATCAAGAAAGGAGGCAGAGTATTGCATGGAAAATGCTTTCAACACTTATTTGGTATATGTCCACATCCTTGTCAGTGGCACTATAATGTGTTATTCTTGAACCCATTGAGAGTTGAAATTCACTTGATAATATGTACTTTTTATCTCTGTGAAAAAGTTAGATTTACTTGATTTGATCTGTTGTTCTTTGAGTTGATTGGTAGCTGTGGGTTTTCCATGCCATGCCTTGGGTGCTGTTTTTTACTTCATAACCATGAAACTTAAGATATTGGCTCCTGTTTTCATGGAATCTTAAGTAGATACAGGCATAGGAATAATCTAACGAGTATGCTAGGGTGAAAGGCAGGAGCAATTATCTTGCTTTCATACTACACCTTTGACCTATAAAAGTTAAACTTAGCAGGGAGCTGTCATATACTCGTATCTAACTTTAAAGTTAATGAAAGATATGTTGCTGTATGGATTGGTTTCCCATAATTGTGAATGCCTAAGAGAATTACAAAATAGCTCTTCACTTGTTAGCAAATTTCTTTGAAAAATAAATATAAGCATCATTGCCATTCATTTACATGAACTGAAAATTTAATGCTTTGATATAAGTATAAACGAACATAAATATAAATTATTATGCTTGATCTTGAAGGGATCATACACAGTGACAAGGACCAGATCTATTTCTCAGATGTATTTGGCTATTTTCCATTTCCCTAATCAACCTATTTAGTGCTGTGGCCTTGGATCTCTATTATGTGTAGCTGGTAGAAAAATCATGCAAGAGGATGTAAAAATACTTTTGTACTCTTAAAATAGTAAAATACAGACTTAAGCATGTATTGATTACATGGAGATATTGTCCCGACTTCGTTTAAGTTGAATTCTATTCAACAGGGACCGATGGACCCAAAAGCCTTCCTGGATTGGTTGTCCGACATGGAGCAGTATTTTGAATGATATGGTATGTTGGAAGAGCCTAGGGTTAGGTTTGCTAAGATGAAGCTTGTGGGCCACGCCAGGCTTTTATGGACTAATATAGAGCGTCGTCGAGTGACTCTCGAGCGTGATTCCATCTCCACGTCTAGGACATGAAAGAGAAGCTAATATGATTTACACTAGAGGGGCAGCTCTCCATTTCTTATCACTAATGATGGTTCAAAAGCCTGAATTCAACATTGGAACCCAGTCAGTCTGAGTCAACTTACAGAAACTCGTCCAAGCCTCAAAAATTAAGATTTAATGTTCTAAAAATATTTAAAACACTAAATTATTTTAAAACGTTCAATTCTGTCAATCTCTTCACCTATCAGAAGTTTATGTTGTAGGGCTCAACAACATTATGGAGCAAACAGGCTGATACATTTGCTCCAACAGAGCATGATAACTGCGTCAACCAACTCAAGGAAATGATTGCTGAGGAAAGGGTTTTCAAAGAATCGAGCCAGCTTGAAGACTCGACTCAGCTTGGCTAAGAAAATAGAGCTTTAGGGTCTGCAGTTTGGCTCATGAGCCTAGTCCTGAAGCTCAAGTAATATATAGCCGTGCCAGAGTTGAGGCACCTCAAATTCTGCTCGGCTTGGCTCGACTCAGCTTGATATACCTGAGTTATATATTCAATTTTTATTTACATATTTATATATACAACTGAAAGAATTATTAACTACTTAGATTTCTTCGATATTTAGAAAACTAGAGGTCTTAACTACATAGATATGAGTATAGATAGTTTAAAAGTAGTAAAAGAAATAAAGAAATAAATAAATGATAAAAATAATAATAGAAAATAGAACTTATTCTTGCTCGAGCTCGACTCGAGCTTAGAGCTGATCCGGAGCTCGGAAGTTCCAGGTTCGAAGAGCCTAGAGTCGAACTAGAGCTCATGTTTTATATGATAGAGCCAGCCTAGAGCTTACCTTGGCTCGACTCGAACTCAGCTCATTGACAACCCTAACTAAGTGTAAACATGAGGACTCATCTATGGGGAGTACTATAGCACTCTCCATACTAAGGACGAGGAGTTCAATCATTATGAGCCCATATATGATTTTGGTGAAGTATGAGCGAAACTAGCTAAGCGACTTGAGAGGATCCGATCTATAAGTTTCTTGGAGGCCTATGACCTAACTGTGAGTAGACACGGACCCAGATCCTTACCATCAGGCCCCTTTCTACACTTAATGGATTGTATGGCATTCTTTTTGTTGAGGAGCAACATAGATCTGTGATGTCTTCTGGTTTGGCACCTTTTTCTGCACCCCCTCAGCGTGCAGCTTTTGCATCTGATACTTGTCCTTTTTGAGTTAGGGGCAGGGGGAGTGGTCAAGGTGGTCGCCGCAAGCGTGGTGGATGTGGAGGTCAACCATGAATTGTTCTCATTATTGGCTCACGGGGTATGATCATTATCATTGCTATCGCCTGCATGACTATCTTGAGGGATATCAACCTAGATCATCATCTTCATCTACCCACACTGATCCATCCTTTGAGCCGGCTACTTCTGGTGGTGTTGCTGATATTATGAGCTCCCTTCATCCTAAATGGTAGAGCTGATTCGTGCCAAGCTACTTGCTACTCAGTCTCTTATTACTGATCATCCATGGCTCTCATCATCTGTTGAGCTATTCAGTATCCCAGTCTCATCTACATTTGCTTCTTCCACTTCATCTTCTGCTCCTTGTTGGGTTATTGACTCAGGAGCGACTGATCACATGAGTTAATCTCAAGATTATTCTTTATATTCATCTCCATCCCTACCAACCCATGTTTGACTTGTTGATGGTTCCTTCACTCCAGTGTGCACCATTCAGGTATCTTTTTTCATCTCTCTATCACATGTTCTTACATGTTCCTCAACTCTTTATTGATCTTCTTTCTATTAGTAGTATTGTGAAGAAATTAAACTATTATGTTACATTTTATACCTGGTCTTTCAGGAGCTTACTAGAAAGAAGATTGTTTATAGGGGCGTCGAAAGAAGAGGACTATACTATCTCAATACTGATTTTAGCACACGTATTGGTTGTTGTGGCTGATGGATCTGATCAACACTTATTTTGTGTTTTTCCCGTTTCTATAACTGGTAGTTGTGATACGCTTATCTTTGTGGCATGCCAAACTTGGACATGTTGAATTCCAAATTTTATGCACTTTAAATCCTGCAAATAAATTTGTGTAAATCTGTTATATCTCAATGCTAGGTATTTGAACTGTATAAGCACGTTAGAAGTTCTTATTCCTCTCATATATATAGATGTAGTTCTCCTTTTGTTGTTGTGCACTCTTATGTGGGGTCTTTCCTCAGCTCCTTCTATTGATGGTTTTCATTATTTTATCACGTTTATTGATGATTGTACAAGTGCTACTTGAATCATAGTTGCCCAAAAACCCTATCATACCAGTCCCCATGCGTACCAGTACCGGGAACTGGTACGAAACTTTTTTTAAACTTTTCCAAACATTTCCGAATCGCGTTTCAATATATAATTGAAGCTCGTTTCGTTTTGAATAGAAATGGGTTTCTATTATAGAAGAAACCCGTTTTAATTTATATAGAAACTGATTTCTATTAAAAAAGAAACTTGTTTCCTATTTAATTGATACTTCTATTCTTAAATATAAAAGTAATTTCGTTCTTCTATATAGCAACTTTTTAGAGCCATTAGATTAGGTCTAAACACAACATTTACAGTTTTTTAGGGACATTGAAATCATTCTTTTGATAAATCAGGAAATCGTGGAATGGTCGTCATGTGTATATGACAGGCAATTATATGTACACTTTAGATATGTTTTAAGTAATATTTTTTAATAAGTACTTTAGATTATATATTTTATCATGTATGATTATATACTACTAACAAATAAATTTAATCATGTGCTTTTACACACATTGTTATATGAATCATGAGTCTCAACTTTAAATTTAAAATTATAAATATTAGTACATAATATATAGTTATACAAAAGATGCACCAATGTTACACCAATATCATATATATGTCATGCCACATCCATTTTGCATCTATGTTGCACTACTAAATGTTGCTATTATGAATCCATCTCATATCTATTGCATACCAATGTCGTATCTATTTCGTACCTATAGCGCATCTATTACGTTTCTATGTAGTACTAACATCTTACCGAAAATGCATCAATAAAAAACGTACCTGAAACTTTTTTACCTGACTGTACCAGTACCATTACCCGTATCCGTACTAGTACCCCGTACCAACCCATGGCAACTATGACTTGAATATATCTGATGAAAACAAAAGTGAAGTGTTCACCAAGTTTCAAGAGTTCCATGCTTTAGTTCTCAACCAATATGTTACCAACATTTAGACCCTAAAATCTCATGTAGGAGGCGGATATTCTTCTTAATCCTTTGATCTCTATTTGCAAGAATATGGTATTCGTCAATACTCTTGCTCTTACACTACAAAAAAATGATGTTGCAGAGCATCAAATAGAGTTTTTCTTGGAGTAACCATATGTTTGAGATGCAGGACCAAACACTAAACTTGTGATTAAATTGGGATTTTAATTGAGCATAAAAAATTTTAAACTTGTGCCAACATACAAAATATTTTAAATACTTAATTCAGGTAATTAGGTTAATCTGATTTAGTATTCAATCCGCATCAGGGTCCCTTCTAAGTTTAGAAAATAAGGTTCTTATAATAGAACTCAAATTTCCCTCTAGATTACGACACCAAACGAGTATCAAAAGTCATGTTTCTTGACTCAATGTTTCTTGACTTCTCTCTTTGGTTTTGAAGGATTTATGGCTCAAAAGTGCTAAAATTAATTAAAAGAAAGTTAATTGGTTTGAGTAGAAACAAAAGGATTAGAAAACATCAAAGATTCTAAAGATGAACTAATCCAACAACAATAAGAACTTGAAGAAATGGTTTTCTGAGATTTAATCAAGAAATAAGAAAATCAAATATTACCTTGCACTGGCCAAGAGAAGAAGAAAGAAGATAATAAAAATCCTTCGCCTGGTACCAAAGGAAAATATTGGCCTCAGACCAAAACCTCGGGGAAAGAAGAATCACTCTTCAAGTTGAAAGAATCTCTCTTAAGCATAGAATTTTCATAATAAGGGTCTTTTTACAACTATTTGTAGGACTAAAGAAAACCCTAATACTATCTGAAGCCAAAAGACTAAATATCCTAAAACACTCGAAATGAAACTAAATTCAAAAAAAGAAAGTTCTGCAATTAGATTCGTGGACGTAATTGACGGTCGTCCGTGGGGTGGTTACAGACATTAGTGAAAATAACGTCCATAAAATCTCAAGCGTTTTGTGCTCTGACAAGAATAGAGCGACGAATTTGCACAAACGTCTGTGGCTTCAACACGGTCGTCCGTGACCTCCTTTCCGGGCGTTGATTCCTCTTCCTTTCGATCTCCATGTGCGTGCCTTCCCGATAGGGGCCTTCTCATATGGCACACACATGCACATGGGTCTTCAATCGCCCATCTAAAGCGTTATGGTAGGCCTTGGTGCTCTCAAGTCTTGTCTTGCCCGGTTGCCCCTCTTATGCACCTTCTGTGAACTGATGCCCCTATCAGTTTGTTTCATGATATGTATGTGCCAAAGACCTAATCGAATTGCTGTACTTACTACTTGTTTTTAGATTAATCACACTCCACGGATCTTAGGAGGTCATACTCCCTATAAGACTTTTTTGCCAAAAGATCCTATGTATTTTATTTAGCCACGTGCATTTGGATGCACGTGCTTTGTTCAGGATCTTCGTCCTACTTTGCAGAAGTTGAATGATAAGACTGTTAGATGTGCGTTTGTTGGTTATTTCAATGTCTCTAAGGGATATTGTTGCTATGATCTTATTACTTCCTTTGAAGATATCCCTAGTTTTTCTGAGTCGGTTTACGCATGATCCTCGCACCACTCTTTTTGCTGTTTTCTATCAGATATCCTTCCGTATATTAAATCTAGCCCTAGTTATGGTTTGATATATCGTTCTCATGGTCATATACTCTTATATACATTTCTGGATATACAAATGCAGATGGAGCTGGTTCAGTCACTGACCGTTTTTCTACATCAGGATCTTTATTGTTCCTTGGAGGCAACTTAGTTCCTAGTAGAGCAAAACGTAATCTATTGTCTCCAAATCTAGTGATGAAGCTGAGTATAGAGGTATTGCTCATGACACCTTGAGTTTTGTCTCCGTTCTCTTTAACTGAGGTTAGATTTCCTATTTATGGCTGAATGCCTCTGCATTGTGATAATGACGTTGGTGAAAAGATTGCGTCTGATTTTGTTTTACATGAGAGGACTGAGCATATGGAAGTAGACATTCATTTTGTGCAAAAAAGTGTGGGATGCCTCCTTAAAGTTCATTGACATTTCTAACTCGAGATATATTAAGTAAAACTGTTAGAGCAGGTCCTCTTCATGATGGTATGGTCAAGCTGGGCATGTTAGAGGTTCATGCTCCAGTTTATGGAGAGTATTGGTGTGTGTATTTCGTGTATATTGTTACTGTGCCCAATTTTGTTGTGTAGACACGGTGTTTTTGGACAAGCTCCATGCAGCGCACTCCAGCCGGCTGCCTGCTGCTTGCCTATTCTAATCCAGAGCAGGTTTCAGCTGTTCTGGCGGGGAGCTCGTTGATTACTAAGAACAGCTCCCGCCAGCGTAAATGAGGCAGGGAACTGGTTTCCCATACACACTCCGAGTCTAAGAGCGCTGCTCCGGAGCCCAAGAGCAGTTTTTCGGCTCTGTGGAGGTATGCCAAATGCATCCTTAATGTAAAAGCTTGTGAGGGCTCCCTTCTCGTGAAGCTTTTTCCTAAATCTCTTCGCTCTCTCTCTCTCTAACATCTCCTTCTCAAACCCTAACTCTAGAAACATTAACCTAAGCCCTAACATCAGACACGCATAATAAACTTCTGCCTGAGAGTCTGAAAATTATTTTGTACTTGTTGTAAGACTGCTGCAGCGCTGCCAACAACTTTGGTCATCTGTGCATATTATAAGAGGTGGAAATGTTGTTACTCTGCCATACGCAAGCTTAATTTCATTTTTATTGGTATAAAAATAAATTGAAACAAGTGGTGTATTATATATTTACTAATTTAGTAGCTAATTGGCATTCTGTGCATTGATTTTTATTTACTTGTTTTTTCTTGTAAAGTGAGGTTTGGATATTGTATATGTAGAAACTTGAATCATCTGGTCAGAGATATGCAACGAGGTGCGGTCTCTGGTGGGTAGAAATGCTAAAAGCCAGGGGTCAATATAAAGAAGCTGCTAGTGTTTTTTTCCGCATATCCAATGAGGTAATGTTCATTAAAAAATAAGATGGGAACATTTCTATTTTTTCTTTCTTGACATGTTTCCTATACCCAGGAGCCTTCTCTACACGCAGCTGTAATGCTCGAGCAGGCATCTTACTGCTACTTGTATTCAAATCCTCCTATGTTACGCAAATATGGATTTCATCTTGTTCTTGCTGGTAACTGTTACTATCTTTCTGATCAGGTATCCATTCATTGAGTAATGAGAACTTCACTTTTGGCATAAATATTATTGTTAGGCTGTTAAAGTTGGGTTTTATACTTTGCTCATTCCAGAGACAACATGCAATTCGGACATACAAAAGTGCTCTTTCTGTATACAAAGGAAACCCTTGGAGCTATATCAAAGATCATGTTCATTTTAATATTGGGAGGTAAGTTTTGTAGAATAGTTCTCTTAAATTTTGCAGTGTAGATCTATTCTCTTCTGCATCGCTACAATGGGTGTATTTTATCTGGAAATCTTGTCGTCTGTTATAGGTGGTTTGCTTCACTTGGGATATTTGATGTGGCAATCAAACACATGTTGGAAGTTCTAGCATGTAGTCAGCAGTCCCTTGTAACACAAGAGATCCTAAATGATTTTATTCAGATTGTGCAGGTAGTAACTGGTGCTGATCTGGTTGTTTTCATTAGTTAGTTAGTTATTCTAAGATTTCTTTCCTGCTTGTTTGAGCAATTCAGAATATGGGGAAAACATTTGAAGTGTTTAGACTTCAGTTACCTGTTATCAACATGTCCTCACTCAAAATCATTTTTGAAGATCGTCGGACTTTCGCTTCATCTTCGGCGGTAAGTTGGATAATGTTTTCTTGTGGATTGTCTTTGAAATAGTGAATAGTATTCCTTTTCTAGTAATGCCTCACACATTCTCTCTTCCATTGGATTTATAGTCTTGCTATATGCATTTTCTGGGTGCCCTTTGAAACTGCGATATTTGTCCTACTTATCTGCTAATGCTTTGGATATGTTTACTATATCATTTATCACTGAGAATGGACTCATTTTCTAGTGTTGGTACTTTCCCTTTTATGGATTCGAAGAACTTCTCTCATTTTCTCAGTTTTTGCTTTTATAGGTCTTTTGCATTAAGTTCAACCTTCACTTTACCTATTCTTTCCTTTTCATTTATGTGCCCTTTCGTGTCAATCTTTTTCCAAAACACTGTTTCTTGTCAAGCTATAAGATGTTATTTATTTCTTGTCAAGCTATGAGATATTATTGTAGCTAATTTTTTAGGATAAATGGGGTGTGGGTGTTACCTACATTAATAGATAAAATGCAAATAAACACACTTTTATGCCACGTGTCACTCATTTTTTACTGATCCAAGTTGTCCAAGTCATAGAACATCGTGTGAATTGATCATGATCATCATAGACTTATCCCATTGACTTGTTGGTTTTATGAGTCTTATTTCATCTCTCTGTTCTATACAGCACTATGCTCTCAACTCTGCAATCCTTCATGTCATTTCTTAATACATCCATCTACTTTTTCTTCGGTCTTCCTCTTCTCCTACTTGTGCTTGCAACATCTCAATCCTTCATATAGGGTCTGTTTCTGACATGTCCTAACCACTTCAAACGGCATTCCTTAGTTTTCTCGTTTATAGATGCCAATTTTGAATTTCCTCTTATGTACTCGTTCCTAGTTTTATCCATTCTTGCTACTCCACTCATCTATGATAACATATACACTTCTCAGCCCTAGTGCACTCTTATCTTCATTTTTTCATAGTCCAACAGTTTTGATCATATAGTATGGCAGGTCGTACAGCTGCTTTACATAAATGTCCCTTCAATTGAAGTGGAACTCTTGGATTAGACAAGTCTCTGCTTGTTTGTCTTCATATCCTCTAGCTTGCATCAATCCTATCTTCCTCAAATCCACCATCTGATTGTAAAATAGGGTATAAAATCGGAATGTGGCAGTGTGGCACTACAAGGTTTTCTATTTTAGCTAAATCCTCCTCCCATATATCATGTTCACTAAAGTTGGATTCCGTCTTTGTTCTGGTAACTTTCAAATCTTGGCTCTAAGGTCTTTCTTCATAATTGCAACTTATCATTTACTTGTTTCCTTTCTTTGGGCGATTGGTACATCATCATCCGCAAATAACATGCACCATGATTCTCTTCTTGTAAGTCTGTTGTTATTGCATTCATGATTGGGACAAACAAGTAAGGACTCAAGGCTGATCCTTGATGCAGCCCAACTCCAACATGAAACTCATTTGTCTCTCCACACTTAAGTTCTTACATTCATTACTGTCTTTTCATGGATGCCTTGGATGATCTCAATATATAAGTTCGAGATGCATTTCTTCCTTAGCATCCACCAAACTATCTTTTTCAACACTCTAGCATAAGCCTTTTTTTCAGATCAATAAACACTATGTAAGTTTTCTCCTCTCCTTATTATGCGCGATGCAGCACCACTTGCCCTAAAAGTATCCCAATGATGTGTTTTCTATTAAGGTAGGTGACCAGTGCGAATCTCTTAATTATCAAAGAAGAAATGAGTATTTATATGTACTATATAAAAATTTATAAATTAAAAATATGCAGTTGCAAGCCACAATTGAACAATAAGTGTATTCATCCTTGGCATAAGCCAACCATATGATACAACGACATAAAAAGATTGTTAAAGCTAAAGATAAACTCAATGAACGAAAGAACTAAGCAATCAATAGTTGTGCTCTCGATGGGCCAGTTAGGGTGAAACACAGATCGGCCTTGCTGGGTGGGTTAGTGTAAAATTCAGTCTGGCCCTAACCGGGGTCTAGATGTACTCAGCCCAAACCCGGATCTAGGTAGACCGGGCCTGGTCTTGGTAGGTTTGTGGGCTTTTATTTATTTATTTTTAAATTCATTTTTTTTATAAACTTTAATAATGGAAGGCTCCTTAAACATGAGATGAAGTATTGGCCGATTGGTCTCGAAAAGAGGCCGATTGGTCTCGAAAAGAGGCCGATTGACCTCGAAATGTGGCCAATCGACCTAAAAAATAAACATAAATAAGAGAACATACCTCTATGATCTTTGACTATATAAAATTACAGGTACGCATTTACACAACAACATAAAATTGGGGAGGGACCAGCACCTTACAATATCTTTTGTTGTTCACTCTGATACCACTGTTGTGATCTTCGTTCCTACGCATGCGAAAGTGGTTAAACTTGATCTAGCCGATTGTACACGCTTGAATTTCACAAAAGCCGAGACGATATGATTCGATGGTCTGTACTTCCAACTACTAGAGAAGGAAGTTGAAGATCTTCACGCCATGTGGATCCGACGGTGATTGATGGCACCGTAGAAGATGAATCCCAACTCAATGTTCTAGGGCTTGTAGAGAAGAGAAAGAGAGAAAACTCACAATACACGTGTTTTAAACCTCTTCCTTTCACATATATATAGATATGTGAAACTAACATCTCCCACTCAACCCCGTAGAGATTAGTGCATTGACAACAACCCTCTCACAAGTCAAAAACTCTAGAATCGTGATAGTCCTTTCTGAGCAAGGATCTGTGGAGTGGGACCAACTGAGACGCTCATCATCTATCTCACAGGTGTGCGTGCACTAAGTTGCCATGTTTGTAGCGAGCCACAACTAGAGCTTTCCAATGCTTGCCGTAGTTTGCATGACCACATCTGTATATACGATTTTCGATCTAAAATTGAATCCCATAACCATATGCTCTTATCCAACTTATCAAAAGAGTTTTCCAAACAATTTTTTCAAAATAACCCTAGGTCACTTATATAACCCCTAGAGTGTGCATGAGCAACATGATAACTATTCATATCTATATATATGTGAAAGGAAGAGTTTTTAAAACACAATACGTGCCTCTTCTCTTCCTCTCTCTCTTCTCTACAAGCCCTAGAACATTTTTTTGTGATCTTCTACTGTGCCATCAATCCCCGCCCAATCCACGTGGTGTGAAGATCTCTAACTTCCTTTTCTAGTAGTTGGAAGTATTGACCATCGAATCGTATCATCTCGGCTTTTGCAAAGTTCAAGCGTGTAAAATCGGCTTGACCAAGTTTAACCGCTTCCACGTGCATAGGGACAAAGATCCCAATAGTGGTATCAAAGCAAACAACAAAAGATATTGTTCGGTTCTAAGCCATATCCCTCCCCGGTTTTTGTTTCCATTCCCAGGAAATTGGGACAGCTGCATTTCGAATCAAGGAGGACTGCATAGAAGAAACATGGACCCAAGGGAAGAACGGACATTTTTCTAGTAGTTGGAAGTATTGGAAGTGCATATGGAAGGCCGTAGCCCCTCGAATTTTATTCTTTGGAAGGACGACTGCATTGGAAAAAGTGTTAACTGCAGATTAGTTGATCAAGAGAGGGATGAGGCTAAAGAAAGTTTTTTGTCAAGTGCTCGAACAATGATGAAGATAAAATTAGGGTTAAGGTTTGGTTGGAGAAGAGAGAGAGAGTAGATTGGGAAAAAATTAGGGTTATGAGATAGATACCTCATACCTATTTGTCATCATTATTAATATGATTATATCACTTTCAAAATATTATTGCCACACCCGAGAACACACCTCGTGCACACACGTGCACATTCCATACATCTCTAATCATTCGTGTGCCATACCTGAGCAGATGCACACCTCCCACGTCCATGCACCCACCACGCGCTCACATTTGCACATTCCATGAACCTCACTCATTACACACACTTACATGCCCATCCATACGCTCCACTTATTCGTGTGCCACACCCACGCACATATCCCCCATATCCACACACTCCACTCATTTGTGTGCTGCACCCATGCGCACACCACATCCACTCCCCCCCCCAATATCCACACACTCCACTCACCTCTACTCATCAGTACTCCCACTACGGGAGGCGATCACACCTTTTATCATCTCCGATGGGGTTAAATGCCTTGATAGGTGAAATATTAAAGTTGAAGTGTAGGTTCGATAGAAGATCTATGGTTATCTTGTCGACATACTCATTTGAATTAATTGAAGTTGAGCATCGAAGGCCATAGTAGAGACTGAAAAGGTCAGGTGGGTTGGGTGCGCATAAAGCCCTTCCTAACCCATAACTGGAGCCCTTGCCCAGAGTGTTTGGTTAAGTAGACGATAAGGAGTTATTTCTTTTTGGGTCCCCAAAGCATCCTCAAAATTTGGGTGGCGACTCCTTTCTTTTTGCTTCTTTGATAATCTTTTGGAGCACCATCTCTAAAGTAGCACGAACTAGCGTAGGTCTTTGGATCTAGTCGTGGTTCATGGTCTACAATTATAGTAGTTTATATATGGGTGTTACACGCTAATTGTGAATTTGTGACATTTGGAACTTTTATTGCCATCTGTGGTGGTAAAACCCCGTCATCTGATCTTCCATGTTTTCTACTCACGGCGATAATCTGCATCGCTGAGACTCCTGTCTGCCGATATTATTGCATTATGTTCATATTTTTATTAGATTTTCAAGCCTTCATGTTGTTGTGTATGTGACATTGCTTATTTGGTAAAATGTCCAGTTCAGTATAATAAAATTTTGTACAAATGACGAAGTTTGTTGTCTTATCTGGTATCTTAATTTTCACTTTTATGTTATTTAAAAAATCAGGTTCATGTGAGAGAAAGCTTATGGAAATCTTTGGAAGAGGAAATGGTTCCGTCAATATCTACGCTTAAGACTAATTGGCTGGAATCGCAGACAAAGCTTTCCTCAAATAAATATAAAGATTTTCATATATGTGTAGCCGGAGGTACGTAGGAATAGCTTAGATATACCTGTTTAATAATAATAATTGGTTCAACTGAAACAATTTATTTTTCTTTGCTCTTAATATGATTCTGATGCGAATTAACAGAAAAGTCTTCAGCTGCTTGAATGTTCAGATTCTCATGTAGAACGTTAGGGAAGTTCTAGACAGGTTATATTGATTAACGAAATTCTGAACTACACTCATAGGTAATGCTAATAAATAGTACATTGTTAACATTATTGACATCATTGCTAAACTTGAGAGCAGGCTTACAATTGTATGCTATGTACTCTCAATTTAATCAAATTCTCATGTACTTGGGTAAATTTTTTGTCAATGCCTAATATAAAATTTTCTGAAGCAGTATGACATGATAGAGAATTTATGTAAATACAACCCTCTCTATTAAGGGTGGCTGGAAACACCGATCTTTTGTTCATCTTGGAAGGAGTGGTTAAGGCTGGTTGGAAACGCTCGAGCAAAGTCCCTGTGGATTAATGTTCTTTTTGCCAGACTTTTAAGTTTCAATAACATGGAGGGGAAGAAACACATGCCGATATGGATTTCTCTAATTTGCATGTGACCATAACGAAGATTGTGGAAGAAACTGCTGAAAGTGCTAGCACGATCTCAATCTTCAAGGATGTCGTATGGACCATTTTTCTTATTGATTGAAGGAAGTGTGATCCTAGTTTTAATCACCTAGCGTGTCCGACGATGTCTGGATAGCTCCTGATGGTGGTTGGAGTAAGTTTAACTTTCATAGAAGTAGTGAAACTAGTTCATATATCGAGTTTGGATTAAGTTTAATTTTGGACCTGCAGAAATGAGTAACATGGAAGGGAAGAAACACATGCCCATAGGGATTTCTCTAATTTGCATGTGATCATAGCGAAGATTGTGGTAGAAACTGCTGAAAGTTCTAGCACTAACTCAATCTTCAATGATGTCTTATGGACCATTTTTCTTATTGATTGAAGGAAGCGTGCTCCTAGTTTTAATCACCTAGCGTGTCTGACGATGTCTGGATAGCTCCTGATGGTGGTTGGGGTAAGTTTAACTTTCACAGAAGTAGTGAAACAAGTTCATATATTGAGTGTGGATTAATTTTAACTTTGGACCTGCAGAAATGATGGGTCTATACGAATTAAAAAAAGGAATAACGGGTCTATCAGATGCTATGTTTGAAGCCCTTTGGATAGGGTTATCCCACCTTCATATGGTATATCCATCTAAACATTGTGAGAAAGGGGCGTCTCTCAACAGAATTGTATGGTTAGAAAAGGAATCTGTGTCTCCTTAGAAGGATGTGCTAAAATTTAGGGAGATGGATTGCATCTTAGGAGATCTAGTTGAGGTTAGGATCATAGATACAAATTTTTTAACTTTCGAAAAAGTTGTGTTTAACTCACAATTGATTGATGAAATGAATAAATCGCAACATATTCAAAAAATTGGGAGAGAGAGAGAGAGAGAGAGAGAGAGAGAGAGAGACAGAGAGTTTGGTGTGATGTGGCATCCAACCCGAGGATAGGGTGCCACGTGCACATGCCCAAGGTCGATCAACGATCATCCAAAAAATAAAAAGGTGGTTTTCCACCTTGGAGATTTTGCTCAAAGGAAAAAAAATTCAATGGAGAAAAGTTTGTTGAAGAAATTTTATGTCTCACGAGTAAGAAATTGAATTCCTCAGTCAAGACATGATTGTCTCAGACCAAACATGATACATGATAGCATCTCGCTTGAGATATTGATTTATTATTACTATTAATATTTTTAGTATTTACGGGGCTGAGACACATGTTGAACCAAGGTAGTTAAGGCGTTGTGGCTAGGTTATGGCGAAGAGGCTCGCCATGCCATGGCGAGGCCATTTATAATTTTTTTAAAAAAATATTAATAATTTTATTTTTATTTATTAATCATTAATATTATATTTTTTAGTTTTTTACTATTTTTTAATACATATATTTTTTCTAGAGGAAGAAAAAAAATTAACTAATTAATCAGGCATAGACAAATATCAATAAATAGAGAGCAAATATATATATTATAAGGCAGCTGTGGCAAAAAGAAAAACCAGATATATATATATATATATATATATATATATATATATATATATATATATATATATATATATATATATATACGGCACCTGTGGCTAATATAAAGTAGATAAAATAAAAAAAATCAGATTTTAAGGCACCTGTAGCTTAAAATCTGGTTTTATAAGGCAACTGTTGCAAAAAACAAAACATATATATATATATATATATATATATATATATATATATATATATATATATATATATATATATACACGGCACTTGTGGCTAATATAAAGTGGAAAAAAATAAAAATACTAGATTTTTTTTCCACTTTATATATATATATTATAAGGTAGCTGTGGCAAAAAAAAAAAACAGATTTCAGGGCTAATTTTAGGGCATTTGTGGGTAATAAAGTAGGAAAAAAAAACACAAATTTCAGGGTAAAAAAAAATCAGATTTTAGGGCTTTCCGGTCTTCGACTTTCTTCGTCTTCTTTCTTTCTTCTTCGTTTTCTTTCTTCTTTCTTCTTCTTTTTCTTCTTCTTCTTTCTTTTTTCTTCTTGTTTCTTTTTTCTTCATTCTTCCTTCAACTATCTCGTCTTCCAAAAATAAAATGTCGAAGGTTTGTAATATATAAAAGGGTAAAATGACCCATTTGACAAATATGCCCCTCATGTATTATAATATAATAACTTATAAAGTTATTATAAAGTCATAATTAAAAGTATTATAACTTATAAAGTTATAATTAAAAGTTATCTCTCAAAATAAAATAAAATTATAATTATATATTTTTAATATGACGGTGCCATTTGCTAACCTCTAGCTATTAAGGCATATATGGCGAGCCACGGCGCCATACCGCCATGGGACGCCATGGCGTCGCCTTGACAACACTGTGTTTAACTCATCACACGTCTCATTATTGTCCAAGATTTTGAACACTGATTTCATCTCGAGAGTTTCTTATCATCCTGATTAAGTTTTATGGTCAAAGAAATGACATCCCTGGGAAAACAGCAAAGGTCTCTAACCTATCTTTACTTATTCTATATTACCAAAAATATTGAGTGTAGTAGTCTACTGTATTTCACATTGTGACTATTTATTTATTACATATTTCTTTTGTAAGCAATTTTTAAAAATATTTTCTTCAAATTATTGTTTTTTAATGTTTCTTGCAGAACCAATAAAAGTGGATATTCAGTTCAAAAATCCTCTTCGAATCTCTCTTTCCATTTCTGGAGTTTCTCTCATATGTGAGCTTTCTGCGAGATCTGAAGCAACAGAATCTGGTAATCTTTTTGTGCTTGATTCAAAAATCTTCCCCGTGAGCTCATATCTATGTGGTTAAAGTTCAATATATATTTTTTTGGAGTTAGGCGATGTAAACCTCAATTATGCGGATCAAGATAGATCAGCAACTGGACTTCAGGCTGGTGTGGACCTGAAAAGGTTAGGCGCAATGAGTATCATTTCGTTTTTTGTAGAATGGTTTTTTCCTTCATCCTTCAAGTTTTCAAGTTGTTTTGTTTCCACATTGGTTGTTCTGTACCTGTGAATTCTAAAGTAGGTTGGTTTTCATTATTGTAGCTCTGGAACTTCTTCACTTACATTATCGGAGGTTGATTTTGAACTAGGCGGAAGGGAGACCATGGTGGTAAGTCTTGATGTAAACAACCTTGCATGAAAATGTTCAGCATTTCCCCGCTTTAGTTGATGCTTAGCCTTGGCCTAAATATAAGTTTATTCCATGCCCTTTTGATGCATTTTACTTTATAGGTTTTGATATCGGAGATTTAGTGTCACGACCCAAAATCTATGCACCTGGATCTCGAGTCGCGACCTAGACAGATCAGAAGAAAACAATAAAACTGAAATAACCAGGGATCGAAAACATACATCCAGGCAACCAGATTTCAGATAAACAGAAGAAACTTTTTTCATTTTTTACATAAAACAGGTCAGAATACCTCACTACATTAAACTACACAATTCTTCAGAACAACTGGGCTCAAACAAATAGTTATATATTTTTTTAAACACTACGTACTAGACACAAAGATCTGCACCAGATAATACTGTGGAGAACTCCGCCCACTGATCTTTCTCCAATCCCTTTCTTTAACCTGCAGGGTAGTTAAAACCACCGTAAGAGCTAATATACATGCTCCGCAAGTAGCCATTCTAATAAATATTTTGACTCAACCACTAACAACAAAATTTCAAATTTTGTGTATCAAGGTACTTTACAATCAGATGTTTTAATTGAAATCAGGTTGGTATTACAGTGACACATAAAACGGTACTACAGTAAAATTCATTGCCCATGCCAGAAATCAGACAGAGTAATTCAGACAGATAAGTAATGAATCTTACACTAAACTTATCACAACAGATTTAGCTCTGTTGGAGAATATTTTATAGCTAACAGTATGAATACCAAGTGCTTTCCTCAACTAAGTGTTTAGTTGAGATCAGATAACAGAACAGATAGCAGATAACAAATTCACGACCTGGCTAGGGTCTTATAATTGTCCCATTTAGACTTATAGGCACCATCTCAGTGCCTTTCAAAAATTATGGTATTCAATTCCAGTGTAGAAATATCAGAAAACATCAGAAAACATGAATTTGTATTCCACAGACTTCGGTCTCGGAAATGGTATAAACCACTCATAAAACATCAAACTTTCATATATACTTTAATGGTTGGAGATTACAGATCCAAGTCACGCGAGTTATATTGACAGAGCTTTTGTAAACATTCAGGTAACACAATAGATGAGCAGATTTTTACACAGTTAGGTAACAGATTTCTACACAGTCATGTAGCAAATTTCTACCCATTCAGGTAGCAGATGTCTACACATTCAAGTACAACAGGTATAACAGATTCAGGTAACAATTTCTACACATTCAGGTATAACAGATTCAGGTAACAAATTTCTACATATTCAGGTATAACAGGTATAAAAGATTATGGTAACAAATTTCTACACATTCAGGTATAACAGGTATAATAGTTTAAGGTAACAAATTTCTATACATTCCAGTCTAATAGGTATAACAGATTCAGGTAACAAATTTCAGTAAAACCCCTCAAATTTGTTCAAACGGGTATGGCGTTTCTACACTGAAGAAGCTCATTTGTACAAGCAAGATATTTTAGATTAGGGTTACATCAAGACATATTAGAAAAGGTACTTGCCTCGAGAAATTCTAGTGGCGTTAGGATTCATCTGCGCCGTGACCTCTTTCTTTCTTTGTCTCTCCAGATCTCTCTCTCTCTCTCTCTCTATCTTTCTCTTTCTTTTTCGCTTTTTCTTTTCTTTTCTTTCTTTTTTTTTGGTCTTATCTCTAAGCTAAGACAACTCCCACGCCCCCAATGTTCTCACCCTTTCTAGAATCCCCTTCACTTATCCTCAAACACTTTAAAAATATATTATATTATGTGATATATATTATATTATATTATATTAGCTCAAGGTCAAATAGGCCTCTGTTACTTATTAAATATCAACCAACATATCTAAATGGCCCCTTTTCATTATTGACTTACCAATATCACCTTATTATTCATACAATTGCCTATTGTGCCCTTTGCGTTATTAAATTACTCTTATACCCAGCACAACCACCTATAGGGCTCTAAAGTCTTTATATGCATTAAATTACCATCTATCGCTCTTTCACCTACTTAAATGACCCAAACACCCATCGATTAAGATACATGCAAACGCCTAAATGCATTACATAAATAAAGAAAAATGAAATATCTGAACTGGTTTCAAATCGGGTCCTTACATTTAGGGAGTTAAATCTAGTTTGGCTATTGGTTCTTGCTAGTTTCTCTAGAAGGAATGTTATTATTTTATTTTCATATTGTTCAATGAATATATATATATATAACACAAGGAAGAATGGGCGCTCACCTAGAAAATTCTGTTTTCCATTCCAATGCCCATTTGGCAATTGTCCTCCCAAATGTTAGGGTCGACCCTGGGGCAACGCCAGTGAAGCGGCCACCTCGGGCCCCCGACTCAATGGGACCCCACCGTTGCCTTTATATGTGACCAAAAACGCCTTGTTTTGGAAAACATGCTTTTTTTGTGCTCTATTGAAAAAAATGTATAAAGCGTTTTTTATCCTGTTTCTTTGAAGAAAACGCGTACGCACGAAATAAACGCATATTTCGTGTTTAGCACAATAAAAAACTTCTTAGTACATGCGCTCCCTCTCACATTTTATAACCATCTATCTCTCTGTGGTTCTCTTCTTAGTCGATATGGGACTAAACAAAACAATTCTAGTGAGCCTTCCATTCTTCCAGTGAGTCTTCCCCTGTCACAACTCACCGACTCCAGCCGCCCACTCCAACTATCCATGCTAATTGCTAATGCATATAGGAATGTGTTTTTGCAACCAACGATTCCATCTCCACAACTTATGGTTCTACGGTTAGCATTATTGGTTGCTTTGAATCAAACGGTGGAGATTGTTTTTCGTCCAAATCTCTCACACAACACAACTTAAGATCATGGCCCATTTATCAGATGATCAAATGTTGATTCTATGTAGAACACATCCCCAAAAGTGACCTGAGAACTCTTCTTATAGTATGCCTTGATCATGGTCACTCTGGGGATGTGTGCCACATGGAACCGACATTTAACCGTCGGATATGTTGTCCATGGTCTCAAGTTCTACTATGTGAAACATTGGGATGAAAACAATATCCGTTGTCTGATGCAGGTCAATCAACGATTTTAATGGTGCAACCATCAATTGAGAAGTCCGAATCTGTAATTGTAGAAACTTGTACTTATATGATTTGAATGTATAAGATATGTTACATGGAAAGTGGCTCCCTGGGATGCGGTCGTAGAGTTCGACTATGACGTGGTCCATTTGATCTGATTGATACCCGTTCACCTTAGGGTTCACCCATTCCCATAGGGTTGTAGAAAATTTTTAAAGGAAATTACTTTTTTACCCTCCAAATCACTGGTCAAATATCGGGATTTCACCCAACAAACATGGTGCATTGAATTTTTTCCAACTTTGACCCAATATTCCTCGGTGGAAAAACTTTCTTTTTAAAATAGTTATTTTTCAGATGGTACGTGATCGACTTTGGGGTAGTTGCCGTGGCACTTGATCCTGGAGTTGGATGCCACGTTGCGACTAGTTGACCACGTCGTAAGGTTCAACCCTATCACCACGTCCTAGGAAACCGGCTCTCCATGTTTTATATACATTTTATATTTTTATAACTTTAACTTTTTGAGTTTTACCCATTTTTTTCCATGTTTGCCGAAATTTTCAGTTTTTTTTTCCGAACATTTTCAGACCAAATAAACAAAGTGAAAGAGCAATGGAAAATATATTTGTGTGCAGGTTATAAAAAAAAAATATATATTTGTGTGCTAATATGAAGGAGGGGCCCTACTTTAGAAACCCGTGATTGAATTTTTTTTCTTTGGATGATCTTGGGTCGACCTTGTGCACGTCCACGTGGAACCCTAATGGCTCTATGCTAGAGTTAAATAGTAGGCTTGAGCATATACTCCCGGGTGTTAGCCTCTGAAACTTACTCTTGATTAGTCTTGGAATTAGACGTTGAAGTTTTTCAAAGGTTTGGGGTTGCATCCTGAATGAAAAAAGGAAGACTAAAAAGGGAAAATTATAGAAACAACATGATTACGTGAAGGGTTGCAGACTAACATATTATTTAGCCGTGAACATAAATGAGTGGAGGATTACGACTGACAAAGACAACCCCAAAGAGATAAGGTGACAATGATGGTGATTGGTGTGATTGCTTCCATGCTAGAGTTTATCTCACGGATCAAAAAATCGGATTTTCGATACATTCAATGTATCGTTTTGATACATTTTTCTTTTCAATTTTTTTTCAAAAAATACTCTAAAAATTATATTTTATGTTTTTCTATTTATTTCAATTAAAAAAAAATTTAATTAAGGCCTATTTGATGCATATTTCGGAATTTTATCAACGCAAAACCTAAATTACATTGTACATGAATCATGATCAAAATTAAAAGGTACATTGTATATGAAAAACTTGCTTTAAAGCCGCATTGAATTTCGTAGTGGTTCTTGACCCTCGTGATCATTATCATCAGTGCGCGAGCTTTCCCTATAGTGTTGGTCATATTGATACCCATGATCATATGTCCCCCCTTGAAATTGTGGCTTTAGAGAAGAATATGGCTCAGTGTAATAGGTAAATATCGGTCCTCCAAAAATTTGATCAACGAAGTCATGGCACGGGGTAGGTTGGTTGAGATAGGTATGGGTTACTAGTTGCTGAATCTTCGGTGTTTTGCAAACTAAATCCCTCGAAGCTAGATCTAGTATAACCAAAATTATCTTGTGGTCCTTGTGGTGGTGGTGGTGTTTGATAAGATTCTGAAGCTCCTCTTCCTTCAACCCCTCCACCTCTAAAAGTAGGAGTGTCGATCATTCTTACTGATTCATCATCCCATGCGGCAGTATATGACACATCACATGTAATTAATGACAAACCGGTAATCGACTTCTTCCTGATCTCGTCGGTGTCGTGCTTCTCTAACACTCTCCCTCATCACTCTCAATGTCACCGCATCCTCATCCTCAACATCCTCAGGTCCAGGTGCAGGATACTCTGGATCCCCCCTCCTTATTCTCTCATACATTTTCCTATCTCGGTCGGCTTTTGTTTTTTTTTTTCCCCTTAGCTACCTGCAAGCTGGCTCTGATAGCTTCTCTCACCTCTCTCGGTACATGGGGACATTCTTTTCTCTCCCTTAATGTGAGCCAAATGCTCATTCAACTATGTTATACCTCCGCCCTGCAATTTCTTCCCATAGAGCTTACATTCGATTCGTAGCTTATCGCCATCTATTGATGTGTCATATTGTCAGGCTGGATCTTGCTTACGCACCATATTTGTTTATTGCACCTGCATGAATGAGCAGACAATTGGATTAAATTACATTTGACACATTATCTCATGTTGATTACATGTTGATTAATAATATATGATGATGCATGTGTCACACGTAATCATCATGTGACACATATTGATTACTTGTGGCACATCATCACATGTTGATTACATGAAAATTAAACACATCCCGTGATGAGATGTCACATCATAATGTGATGATGCATGCGTCACATGTTCATTACATGTGTCACATCATCATGTGATGATGTATGTTACACATCGTCACATAATATATTTCATATTATTGTAATTTTTTCTTATATTATTAATATTTATAAGAGAAATTAATAATTTAATATATGAATTTTCTAAATATATAATATTATAATATATGACACATATAATTAATGACATGGACACATGTCATTTGATGATGTGTCGCATACCCCATGACATCTGTCACATGTCATGGTGACGCGGGACAACGACCCTAAATGATTAAATATGATTTTAATGCAGATTTTGTCGAAATTAATAAATTAACTCAAGTTTAATCGCAAAATTATCTTTGATACCTTTAGGGTCTGCAGAATTTTGATAGGTAGATCACACGAGATCCAGATAGGGTCCAGTTCGATGCGCAAGTACTTTTAGGGTTGAGGCGAGATCGACCTAGAGATAGGACTCTAGCTTTTCCAGGCTTAGGCGCTTGTCTTCAGTCTGATGTAGATTCACGGTTTCCAAATAGGGTTGTGAAAGGGATTTACGGTTTGTAAAAGGCTTATGGTTTTCAGATTGGTTTACGTTTTGGGATCGCAAGGAAACAATTAACCTAAGGTTTAGGGAAGCAAACACAGATCGAGAGATAGCAAATATAAGAGATCACGCAAATTGAAGACAAAGCAGAGCAAGATATATGAGAATCACTCCCTTGGTCTCACACCAAACCCATCACGGGGAAGAAGACTCTTCATAAAGCAAAAGCTCTCATTCAATAATCAATCAACTAATTACATTGTTTAGCTTAAGGACCTTATATAGGAGGTCTTACAATAAAAGAAAATCCTAAAACGAATATTCAATAAAAGACAAATAAACCCCTAAAACAAAAGTTTGAAACTAAACTTCTAAAACAACCTGACACAATTTCGATCGATCGAAATTCATATATATAAAATATCGCCGTTGACATTCGATCGATCGAAATTAGTATTCGATTGATCAAAATTTTTGATCGATCGAAATTTCAATTCGATCAATCGAAATTTCAGAGTTCCTTCAGTTCTTCATCTTTCTCTAGAATTTTCATCTTTCCCTATCTCTGACTTCCATTCCGCTTCTTCTTTCGACGCCGGTAGAAACGATGTGGTTCGAATCCAATGTCCATGTAAGTGGCGTCCCCGTCAATTCCTCTGGACAAAAAATGTTTTATCATTGATGAAATGCGCTTGTAGTAGATGTCTAGCAGGTCGTGGTTCAAGCGGTGAACTTCATTCTCGTGGACCCAAGTGTTTTCGGACTCCGGTTTGCCGACCCATTTAACCAAGTACTTATGAAATCCCCCGTCATGTGTAGAGACCGTATGATCATTGATTATATCCTCTATCTCATCTGTTCTCTGTCTGCTTGGGGAAGGAAGAGGTATAGGTTGCAAGGTTGGATTGAGGCTGGGACTAGGAGGTGGCTGGAGTGAAACCCAGGTAAGGAACCAAGTCCTCTACATTGAACGTTGAACTAACCCCGTGCCCGGAGGAAGCTCAAGCACGTATGCATTAGGACCACTCTTAGCCAAAATTCTAAAAGGCCCAACGCCTTGAGATTGGAGCTTCTTTGCGGATCCCGATAGGAACCGCTCAGGCCTAACCCGGACCATCACATAATCACCCACATGAAATTCTTTAGAATTAATTTTTTGTTTAATTTCGGCATGCAAGCTATAAATATGTTGTGCAAATGCATCGGCAGACTCTGACACTATGGGATGCAGACATGGGGATTAAGTCTAATGGGGTCCTAGGCATATGACCAAGTACTACCTCAAAAGGACTCATGCCTATGGACCTATTGACAAAATTATTATAGGCAAACTCAGCTGTGGGTAAAATGGTATCCCAGGTTCTAACATGATCACCAATAAGACTACGAAGGAGATTCCCAAGGCTCCTATTGGTGCTTTCGGTTTGGCCATCCGTTTGAGGGTGGTAAGCTGTAGAGAATTGGAGCAATGTGCCCATCATGTGCAAAAGGGTCTTCCAAAAATAGCTAGTAAATTTAATATCCCTATCTGACACAATGGTTTTGGGCAACCCATGAAGGCGCACTACCCCCGCGAAAAATAATTTAGCAATATGGGATGCATCGGAGGTTTTGGAACAAGGAATGAAGTGGGCCATTTTGGAAAATCGGTCCACTACGACATAGATGGAATTGTGTTTCCTAGGGGTCTTAGGAAATCCAAGCACGATAGAGAGGTCCTGCCACAGTGTGTGTGGCACGGGTAACGAGGTGTATAAGCCGGTATTTTGTTTGGTCTGTTTTGACACTTGGCAAGTACGACAATGCTTAACGACCCGAGCGACATCTCTCATTAGGCTAGGCCAAAAGAACCTATCTTCTACGAGCGCAACAGTTTTATTACATCCGAAATGTCTTGCCATCCCTCCATCATGTAACTCCCAAATGAGAAAGTCACGCAATGAAGTGCGAGGGATGCAAAGGCGATTGCCTTTAAACAAGTACTCATCCTGGATGGTGTACACAGAGTGTGTGCCGGTCAGGTTATTAAGGAGAGCAATGTACTCAACCCCAAAATCTGGGCACTCGGGGTACTCATCCTTTAACTTTTCGAACCCGACGACCTCGGTGCTCATTGTGCGCTCGTCGACTAAGTGCATCAGCGGCCCTATTTTCAGCACCGGCCTTATGCTTTAATACGAATGTGAACCCTTGAAGGTACTCGACCCACTTCGTGTGTCTTGGGTTCAACTTTTTCTGTGAAGCAAGAAAGCGTAAGGCTTCATGGTCAGAGAACAACACAAATTCCTGCGGTCTAAGGTAATGTTTCCAATACCAAAAATATCGAACGACCGCATAGAATTCCTTGTCATAGGTGGAGTATTTTTTGCTTTGCCTTGTTAAGTTTTTCACTAAAATAGGCCATAGGGTGACCCTCTTGGCTAAGCACTCCTATGCCTACACTCAACGCGTCGCATGCGACTTCAAAGACTTTAGAAAAGTCTAGCAATCGTATGACGGGTGCACTACTCATTCGTTGTTTGATCTTAACAAAGGCTTTTGTTGCCGCTTTGCCCCATTTAAAGTCCCCCTTTTTCATGCAATCTGTGATTGGGGCCATAATGGTGCTAAAGCTTCTGATAAAGCGACGATAGAAAGTAGCCAAACCATGGAAGCTGCGGACATCGTGTATGTTCTTAGGTTCGGGCCACTCCACAATGGCTCTAACCTTTTCGGGGTTCGCGACCATTCCATTGGCTGAGATAATAAATCCCAAGAAAACAACAGAACGTTGCATGAAGGTTCATTTTTTGAGATTTGCAAACAACTTCTCGCTCTTGAGGGTTTCACAAACCAACCTAAGGTGGATCAAGTGTTGTTCCTTGTTATGACTGTAGATCAGGATGTCATCGAAATAAACAACAAGGAATTTGCCTAGAAATTACCTCAACACTTGGGTCATGAGTCGCATGAAAGTACTCGGGACGTTGGAAAGCCCAAATGGCATGACCATCCACTCATAAAGACCATCCTTAGTCTTAAAGGCTGTTTTCCATTCATCACCGGGGCGGATGCAGACTTGATGGTAACCACTCTTAAGGTCTATCTTTGAAAAGATAGTGGCACCAGCCATCATATCGAGCATGTCATCGAGTCTTGGTATGGGAAACCGATACTTAACCGTAATCTTATTGATTGCACGGCTATCCACACACATGCGCCGCGTATCATCTTTCTTAGGAGTGAGTAAGGCAGGTATGACACACTAGCTCATACTCTTTTGGATGAACCCTTTTTGAAGGATCTCATTGACTTGCCGAGTCAACTCGGCGTGCTCAACTGGATTCAACCTATAGTGGGGCAGGTTCTGTAAGGTAGATCCAGGAACCAAGTCTATGATGTATTGGACATCACGCAGGGGAGGGAGTTCCTTTGGTAAGTCTTCAGGGAAGACATCCGTAAACTCTTTCAGGATCGACTCAACCTCCTTGGGACACTCGCTCACCGACTCGGGAGCACTCTCTATGGTGACAACTACGTACACCACACTGTCATCTATCGATGCTTTCTCGAACTTAGAAGGGCTCACAATATTAACGGATTTAGAAGATTCGCCCTTCTTGTCGACGGTGTTGGTCGATGGTGTTTTGAGAGGCAAAGGGTGTAAAGTGATCTTTTTGCTCTTATGCATGAGCGTGCATATGCTTGATCGACCAGAAAGAGTCACGTCCATATCCTAGAGTCATGACCTTCCTAAAATGATATGACCCACATCCATCGGCACCACATCATACCATAAGATGCCCGAATAAGAACCTAACTGAATCGGTGCATGACACCTTTTCGACACGGGAATGGATGAAGAATTGACCCATGCGACTTTATAAGGTCTTGGGTGGACTTTAGGTGTAAGCCCCAAGCGGCATACTACAGGAGTTGATATTACGTTAGTACAACTACCGCTATCCACGATGACCCTATAATTCTTTTCACAAAATCTGGCAAAGGTGTGAAAGATGTTCTCCCTTCACCAGTCATCCTTTTTATCCCGTTGAGGCTGGTGTGGAAGATGTTCTCCCTTCACCAGTCATCCTTTTCATCCCGTTGAGGCTATGCAAGGGCACACCTCACAACTAAAGTATGACCAATAACATCACCCTCCTCATCACTGGGTATGCTAACCGGTTCAAACACTTCTTCCTCAACCACTACCTCATCATCATCCTCCTCTCCCTCAATGAAGAGGGTCCTCTGGGGTTCTTTCGTAGGGCATTGGGCGGCAAAATGTCCCATCCCATGACATTTATAGCACTTTACTTGAGAATTAACCGTTGAGGATTCTTCGACTACACCTTTCCCCTTTGCAAACCTAGAATTGGTAGGGGCGGGTAGTGTAGGCTTGGGAGGATGATTAAATCGTCCCTCACCGGATCGTTGACCGCTATATTGTGACTCGGTCTTCTTCACTACCGTAGTTTTCAAGTACCGTTCAAGATCTTGCACAATGGCATAACATCTTTCAAGAGTTTCTACGGGGTGAGAAATTAACTCTTTTTGCAAATCAAGTTGCAATCTGGTGCGGAATCTAGAGAGAGTGATTTCAGGGTCTTTCGATACTTTTGCCCTCATCATGAACTCTTCGAATTTGCAATGTAATCGGCCACAGGCATACTACCTTGACATAAATTTTGCCACTGGTCGAGGAGGCGTTGGTGGTATGATAAAGGAACATACTTCTCAGTAAGTCGTTTCTTCATATCGTTCCAACGTGAAATGGGAGGACAACCCGCATTGAGCCAGAAAAGCCGAGCTTGACCAACCAACTTTATTTTAGCGAGTCTAACGCAACGGTCGTCATTCATGGCATACCAATCAAAGTGTTGGTACATATCGGAAAGCCAATCGAGGAAGACGGTAGGGTCCATTCTTCCATCGAAAGTCAGAATCTCAATTCGGACGTTCTTTAGGAGTTGAACTTCGGGGTCATAGTCATCTCTACGATGATCCCTACGGTTCCGGTTGTCTTGGCGACCATAACGTTCAAAGTGAGGACACTCATGGTCTTGGTGTTGATTTTCCAGCCCACCCATCGCTTCCAGTTGGTTGATTCGATTACGTAATCTATCATTATCAACTCCTAGGGATGTTTGGGCTTGCTCTATGGTATTCAGACGTGCATTAATCGGACCTAATTCTTCTCGCATAGCTCTAAGAGTATTAAGAACCTCATCCGAAGCTATGGTGATCACAAGGTCTATTAGGGTTTTAATATGGAATGCAATATGGACTCACAAAAAGAAAACTATGTAAGAAAATAAATATGACGAGCAAAGATGCTCTAACCTAGAAAACCTAGGGCTTTGATACCAAAACTGACGCGGGGCAACGACCCTAAATGCGTGAATATGATTTTAATGCAGATTTTGCCGAAATTAATAAATTAACTCAAGTTTAATTGTAAAATTATCTTTGATACCTTTAGGGTTTGCAGAATTTTGATGGGTAGATCACACGAGATCTAGATGGGGTTCAGTCCGATGTGCATGTATTTTTAGGGTTGAGGTGAGATTGGCCTAGAGATAGGACTCTAGCTTTTCCAGGCTTAAGCGCTTGTCTTCAGTCTGATGTAAATTCACGGTTTCCAAATAGGGCTGTGAAAGGGATTTACGGTTTGTAAAAGGCTTATGGTTTTCGGATTGGTTTAGGTTTTGGGATCACGGGGAAACAATTAATCTAAGGTTTAGGGAAGCAAACACAGATCGAGAGATAGCAAATATAAGAGATCACGCAAATTGAAGACAAAGAATAGCAAGATATATGAGAATCACTCCCTTGGTCTCACACCAAACCCATCACGGGGAAGAAGACTCTCTCTTCATAAGGCAAAAGCTCTCATTCAATATTCAATCAACTAATTACATTGTTTAGCTGAAGGACCTTATATAGGAGGCTTTACAATAAAAGAAAACCCTAAACGAATATTAAATAAAAGACAAATAAACCCCTAAAACAAAAGTTCAAAACTATACTTCTAAAACAACCCGACACGATTTCGATCGATCGATTTTGAAAATTGATCGATCAAAATTCATACATATAAAATATTGCCGTCGACATTCGATCGATTGAAATTAGTATTCGATTGATTGAAATTTTCGATCGATCGAAATTTCAATTCGATCGATCGAAATTTTAGAGTTCCTTCAGTTCTTCATCTTTCCCTAGCTTTGATTTCTATTCCACTTCTTCTTTCGACGCCAGTAGAAACGATGTGGTCCGAATCCAATGTCCATGTAAGTGGCGTCCTCGTCACATGGGGTATGTGACATCATCAAATGACATGTGTCACATGTTATTGATGATATATAATTAATGACACATGTGACAGATGTCATCAAATGACATGTGACACATGTCATGAGGTATGTGACACATCAATTACATGTGTCACATGACATATAATTGATGTGTAACATGTGTCCTGGGGTACGTGACGCATCAATTACATGTATTACTACTAACATATATTAATTGTTAAGTTTTTGTAAATAATTTTATGTAATAAATAAATTAAGTTTTTATATAATAAATAAATTAAGTTTTAAAAATAATTTTGAAGTATTATTAGAGACATTATTAATTTTTAAAATTAATAAGTTTAAAAATAATTTTTATATAAGTTTTAAAATTAATTTTAAAGTATTATTAGAGAATTATTTAGTAATTTATATAAATTTTAAAATTAATTTCTAAGTATCATTAGAGACATTACTAATTTTTAAAATTAATAAGTTCGAAATAAATTTTTATATAATTTTTAAAATTATTTTTTAAGTATTATTAGAGACATTATTTACTAATTTATATAAGTTTTAAAATTATTTTTTAAGTATTACTAGAGACATTATTATTTAAGTTTTAAAATTAATTTTTATATAATAAATAAATTAAGTATTACTAACATATATTAATTATTAGAGACATTATTTACTAACATATTTAGAAAAAATAAGCCCTCAAATTTACTAACATATTTACAAAAAATAAACTCGTAAATTTGACCCATTAGAGACAATGTAGGCTCAAATTAGGGGGGTTTAACACAACTCCTAAATTTAGGCTTAAAATTTCAAGATCTACCATATTTAAGGGTAGATCTTGAATAATTAAACCCCAAAAATGTAAGAAAATAGGGGGAAAATGACCTAAAATGGTAGAACATGTACCTTCTCTACGATCTTCGGCGATTCGGCGACGATCCCGCACTTTTAGGGTGGTGATTCGGTGTCGATTTGGCACCTTAAAACCAAAAAGTGGAAGAAGAAGGAAGAAGGCTGTGAGAAAAAATGAAGGAAAGAGGGTTTAAAACCCTCTTTTGTGCATCACGTTGGTAGGTGCATCACGTCGGTAGGGGGATCCATACGGAAGATACCAAATTATGGGACGATAATTTCAAATTATCGTCCGATACGGGCGATAATTTGCCCGTATCGGATGACAATTTGGTTGTTTTAAGGGTCCAACTCAATCCACTAAATTATTGGACGATATGGGCAATACAATACGGGCGATAATTTGCCCGTATTAGACGATAAATTGGCTGTTTTAGGGGGTACCTGATAAAACTTTTTATCGTATCAGATACCCTCCAAAACGATATGTATCGGTATCGTCCGATATTTTGATCCATGGTTTATCTATGACAACTAAGGCATGAAGTAACATCACTGGTGCGAACATTTAAGGTTTTGTAAAGGTCAAGAAGCAAAGTGCCTACGGATTTTTGACTCAGTGATTTTTAATAGTTTATGATAAATTGTATTTCAAACAGTTTTGAAATTCGAGATTTCGATAGTTCGTAATTTCTAATAGGTTGAAAATGCTGGTAAGCTTTGGGTTGATGGAGTTATAACATTGTTAGCCTGCGCCTGGGTCCCATTCATAGTTGCCAAGCTTGCTCTTAACTCCAAAAAATAATAATACATTTTCATGCCCTATTGCCTTTTTCCTTGAAACTTACGTTCACCGAGCAAAAAAGTTAAAAAGTTGGCTCCATACATTATTATGATCTTTATGTATTCAAGGTCATGTTTTTATTTTCAGGTACAACTATCTGTTACGCCTGAAGTGGAAGGTATTCTAAAAATAGTTGGAGTGAGGTGGACATTATCAGGTTCTATAGTTGGTTATCATAATTTTGATTCTGGTACAGCAAAAAAAAAAGACTTAAAAGGGAGAAAGAATGTTTCTTCGAGGCATAACTTTAAATTTATTGTAATCAAGGTGCATCCCTTTGCTTTCTTCTTCTTCCCCCTCCTCGTTTAAACTATTGGCAAATAGAAACTGAGTTATATTTATTGATATTCAGAGTATTCCCAAGCTTGAGGGTTGCATCCATCGCCTGCCTAGAAAAGCATATGCAGGTGATTTGCGACGCCTCACTCTGGAGTTGAGAAACCCGTCGGAATTTGCTGTAAAGGTATGATTTTTTATGTTCTAAGATATGTTGATGATGTGGCATCAGTGTCTTCAAATTATGATGATCCAATTCAGGCATATGGAAACTAGCATAATCTCAGGACTGTTTATTTTCTAATGTTACACAAATTTTCTGTTTGTGAGAATTAATATACAAAATGCACATGCAATGACTTCGATTGAGTATGCTCCATGAATTCTGAACTCTTTGGCAGAATATGAAGATGAAGATCAGTCATCCAAGATTTTTAATTCCAGGGAGTCCACAAGACATGGACACAGAATTTCCAGATTGTCTATATAAACAGAAAAGTTCTACATCCATTGATGAGCAGGCTGATGTTATGGAAATATCCAAGAGCACATTATTTTCATTTCCGAAGGTTAGTAAGGAACATTTGGTGAACGGTTCCTGTTACAGGGTATTTCAATTCGATTCTGTTCGCCTTAGTTTTTTGTTTCTTTTTTGCTTTGCAGGATGCTACAATTCAAGGAGGAGCAACATTTTTATGGCCTCTTTGGTTGCATTCTGTAGTCCCTGGAATTATTTCCTTGTACATATCAATTTATTATGAAATGGAAAATTTTTCAAGTGACATGACTTACCGTACTCTGCGCATGCATTACGATTTGGAGGTAGGCTCTCCAATTTTCTATTCAAATTTTTTCATTGGTCGATCTTCTAGGTAGTTCAGGTTAGAACTTCTGCATAAAATTTGATCAAACTAAGATTGGGGCACATTGCAAACAGTTGTTAAATTGTGGGTGTCTCAGATGTCCACTACCTTCTATTGTGCTGTAGGCATCTGTTTTGATGTCCACATTGCCTATGATGGTTTCCGGCAATCTATTCCTTCGCTCTCTTTCCTGAACAAAAGCGAAAATTACTAGCTAACTGAAAACAAGTGACATCAGTAAATAAATAGGGTTGGTATAGGACTATAGGGTAAACTGACCTGTTCACTCTCGTAAGTGTTAACGGATGAAATGGACAACCATGTGCTTTCACTGATTTGCATGTTCATGCATGTTCATAACTAGCTGTGCACTTCCCAAAGTTTGACCATTTTAGCATTAGGAGTTTGACCTGTTCACATTTGAGATTGAGTGGGTACCCTATGCCAACTCTGACAACTGTAATGATAACTGCTACAGCAGTAGCACTAGAAGGCACCAGTCTTAAAGAAAATTCATATTCTTAAGAAGTTTCTTGGGTGTAAGACAATTGCAAGAAACCATGACAGAAGGAAAAGTGCTCTTTCAAAGTAGAATGAATCAACAATAGGAGGAAATAGCAGTCCAGTGACTTTCAGAATTGTGCAGGGAATGATGGAGATTGCCAATGGCTGTATTGTAATAACCATAACGTCAGGTTCAGATGTTTCTGCAACATAATAAGGTGCAGAGGGGCGAATCTGAGGTTTACAGAGAGAAACTAATGCTAGAACAGTGAAAGCAGGGGATATAGATGGGAGACATAAAGGTTGAAGAATGAAGAGATATGGGACTTCCGGAATCTACAAAAACATCCTGAATGGGTTCATCCAGACAGAAAGTGGAAAAATGAAATAAATTGTTATGATGGCGACAGTTGTCATTGATTTCGAGGTGTTTAGTCTGTGATTGGGGATCCTTCATTGAAGTTCTGTGAGTCTGTTTTCCTATGGAGGTGCCCTCTTTCTCAATTTTTTCTGAATTGGCTCTTGTATTACTGCAATCAGTTTGTGCCTGTGAAATTGTTCAATTTGGCAGGGGTAAGGTTCTGATCATAGCATGCTGAATGGTGCAAAGATAGTTTGTTTTAATAGGTAAGCTGGACTCGAAGCTGTGGCCTTGAGATTGCAATCTTGTGAACCTTCCATTGAACTACAGGCTCAAGCCCAATGGTGCAAAGATTGTTGACATTACACTCTTGCTCTTCTGACAATCTAGCATGAAGAGTCCTTGGGATGGATGGTGCAAAGATCGGCGACTTTATGCTCTTCTGATGAATGGTGCAAAGATCGGTGACATTGCACACTTGATAGTGGAATGCAGAATTAGCCGTCTTCATTTAAGACTTAGGGTCCTCTGCAAGGTTGCAATCAAGCAACTTCCAAGACCATTGGAAATCAGGTGAGTGATTTTATTGGAGGTGATCCAAGGATGGACCGGTTCTATTTTTTGGATTGTGTCGAATCCCTGTTAAACACTTCGAGGTATTGAATTGGGGTGCTCGAAGAAGTTTTTTATGGTGATTATTTGCATCGAAGGTGAAATTTCCTCTGATGCCAATGCTAGTACACCATGGTTGTGTTGAAGTTTAGTCCCACATCGGGTAAATTATAGCCTTGTCTCTCCCCTTATAATATCCTGGGCCACTCCACTCATTGCCAATTGTTTTTGAGATGGATACCCAAATTTATCAGGTCGCAGGCTGATGGTTGAAGAGACTGATCCGGTGCTAGTGGCAGGGGCGTAGCCATGATTTTCTTCTGTTGGTGGCTAGTTATAGTTGACAGATGTTAGTAGTTGTTTTATCACAAATATGTGGGCTTGCACATAGAAGAAGACTGTATAAGAAGTGTATTCTATACATTTTTGAAAAGTTAAATGGGGGCTAGACCCCCCCACACCCCTATATGTGGCTCCACTCCTGGCTGGTGGAACCTATTTCGGCGAGTTCCACTCATGCCTAATTCACTAGTTGGAGGCAAATGGTGGTTTCTCATATTCTATGATGAGAAGATAGTGATGTGGCGGCTCATTTGGTCGTGTGACTGCCAGTTAAAATGTGTCGATGTTCAGGCGAGATTCGAGCGGGCACTAGGATGAGATGATTTTGTTGATGGAGACACTACAATAGAAGCACATGATATGGGGGCCTTGTTAACCTAGAGAAGGACAGTAAATTTTTCCTTTCAGTCCTATATCATATTCAAACTTTGATTTTATGGAAAAGCATTCTTTTAAATGAATGGGATGGGTACCTGTCGAAGGTATTATGTAAGTAACAGATGGAAGGGGGGGATATGACAGGAATGTTGGTGGATTACATATTCCTGAGAAGCTTCTAATGGCAATGATGTAAATAACTATAGGGACCTCTCTGTGAATGTAATATCTGTCGATACTAATGAAAATTTCTTTTAAGGAAAGATCGGATCTCTTTGGGGCAACGCTAATTAATCTAATAAGATGAAAATGGTTATTGAGTAGAGAGAGAAATATAACATGGGATTGTTGAGCCAATTGAAAGATGCCCATTTAGTGGTGTTCCTAGAGTTCAAGAGTTCCTTACATGCTACATGGCAATGAGAATAACACATCGAACATTGTAAATATTTTGGCTGAGAAGGGACAGATACCATAAGGAAATGAGGAGGACGAGATGAATTTATGCAAGTGATTAAGGTGGCCATTCATTCCTTTGAAACATAATCATGAAAATTTTAAGTTCATCATCCGATGGATCATCATCATCATCATTATCATTGCATTTTCCTCTTCTTTTTTTATTGGGGTTCAGCTTTGTGAGACCTATTTTGACCCATTTTTTTTTCCCCGCTCAAACCTATAAAACTAACCCCTCATAAAAGAATTTGCAATTTATTTTCTTGAAGGGTTGCACCCATTTTTCTTATGAAGAACACACGCATTTCCACCGTTAAAATTTGTTGACTGCCTTGAATCAGACGATGGAGATCGTGTTTCGTCCCAATCTTCCACAAAATAGATCTTGAGATCATGACGCATCTATCAGATAGTCACATGTTGATTCCTCTGGGCACCCTTCCCCAAAAGTGGACTTGATCATGGTCGTACCTTGAGAAAGGATTTTCAAGTGTCACTTATGGGGATTTGTGCTAGGTGGAATCAAGATCTGACCGTTTGATAGGTGCGCCATGATCTCAAGATCGCTTGTTTGGAAGATTGGATTGAAAAATGATCTCCACATTAGTCTTTTCTCTCTTGAACAGTTTCCTTATTGTTAATCTCCTTTTCATACTTCGAACCCAATCATTTAAAAGGATTATGTTCATTATAAAATGATGGACCCATCATTATGAGAATCCTAATTGGTTTGACAAAGCCAAATCTTGGAGCTCCTAGTTGCTTTTAGAGACCATTTTGTTTTATTTATTTCCACCTTCCCTCTCTTTCCGTTCTCTTCTTTCTAAGAACAATAATTTGTCATATGCTCTTGAACAACATGCAACCAAGGAATATGGATCCAAAAAATATGTGGGCAAAAATGACAGACTATATTAAATGGGTTGCTAAGTGATGTTTGGAGAATCCAGAGGAAAGAGTTGTATATAAAAGGAAATGTGGTATTCCAATGCAAAGATTCAAAAGTTTATTGTCAAAAAGATACTTCAAGGAATTTCAAAAAAGGAAAACTACGGAAGATCTTGAAAGATACAAGATGACAAAAATGATATGCTTCAAGTCCTTATTTATTTGTGGTTAGCATTAGTTATGGATATACTGAGCACCAAAATCCTAGGTGAGATACCGTGGTGCATATTATTTGCTAATGTTGTGGTGCTAATTGGTCAAACAAGCAAGTAAATGATAAAATGGACCATGGAGAAATGATAAAGATAAAAGATGACAAAACGGATATGCTTACAAGTCCTTTATTTATTTTGGTTAGCATTAGTTATGGATAATACTAAGTTAAAAAATCCTAGTTGAGATACCATGGTGCATATTATTTGCTAATGGTGTGGTGCTAATTGGTCAAACAGGCAAGTAAATGATAAAATTGACCATGGAGAAATGATTTAAGGATTTAAGACCTGCATAATGAAGACAAAATATATGGAGTTTATGTTTAGTGAACAGGTGAACATGAATGATGATTTGATCAAAATAGGAGACCATTTAGTGCTACAATGTGACAGATTTTGGTATTCGGACAATGCTTGACAATACAATCTGTTAGTGGGTTTGAGGATGAAATCTAAAACATGATTGGTGCAGGTGGTGAAAGTGGAGATAAGCGATCCCATGCTTACCTATATTAAACAAGTGGAGATAAGCGAGTACTATAGTGTGCGATGAACGAGCGCCACTTTACGTAAAAGGCGAAACTAAGACTTGCATTAATAATCTGGTGGAGTGATGGGCTTAAAAAAGCGAAAAAAAGATGAAATACATGTGACTGAGATGTGTATTATACGGTGGATGAATAGAGTAAAAAAAACAAATCGAAATATAATGAATAGGTAAGAGGAAGTTAGTAACTCAAATAAAATGAATCGATTTCAAATCCTACGTGGATTAAAAGTCAGTTTGGAGCTGGAAACTTTTCACGTCAACGTCAAAAGTTACCGTTTTTAATTGTTTAATAGGATTTGGCGTCCACGGTTGGACATGTTCTTAGAGGGATTTCAGGCTTGACTACCTAGGACCGCTTGTGACATCATTAATGATGGTGGCAAATAATTCTTTAAAGCTTCATAAAAGGTTCATTTTCTCCTTTTTTTGGAAAAAATAACTGTAGTTTTCATCAAGTAATTTGGAAGTATCTGAGATGAGGATCAAAATTTCGGCCGAAATGACCGAAATTTCAGCCGAAATTATTGGTTTTGGTCCCCACTGAAACGATAACTATGGACCGAAATTTCGGTCAAATTTTCGGTTTTCAGCCGAAATTCCGGTTCAAATTTTCGGTTTTGGCCAAGCCCAAAACCGAAAATTTGATCCTTGATCTGACAGGGGGCGCCTACTGAAATTTCAGAGCATGTCCAACCGTGAGCGCCAAATCCTACTAAGTAATAAAAACGGTAACTTTTGACGTTGATGCGAAAAGTTGCCAACTCTAACCCAACCTCAAATGCACGTAGGATTTGAAGTCGATACCAAATACAGTCCCTAGACGTCAAGTATGGTGTTAACTTCAAAACAAAAAATTTTTATTTTATTTTAAAAATTTGAACGCTGGAGCATGATTTTGGTATTTTCCTTTTTTTTTTGTCACTTAAAAAAAAAAAGATCATTTGGGTGGGTGTGTGTGCACGGTTGGAGAAGAGCAACCAAGCTTGACTTCAAAATTTGCCACGTTACCGCTTGACTTCAAATGTTGCCACGTCACCATTTCAAGCGGTAAGATTTGAATTGAAGTCCACGGTTGGACATGCTCTTGTGGTTTCCCATTGTAAGATCTAATGATGGATTGGATGATGGTCTGTCACACATAGATTCTCTCTCTTCCAAGGGCACTCACTACTTGGAAATGCTCAAAATCTAGTTGGACTAAATTAAAGTTCGGTAATTGCAGCAAAGGAACCCAAGCAGTGCTAGTTTTGGAACTTTTTCGTAGATAGTGGAGTAGAGATTTGCACGTTTGCAGGTCTGCAGAACACAATCGATGCAAGTGCAGCGTAGGTACATGCATTATGTATCGGATTATCGTTACTTTCTGTAATTCAGGCTAAGCGGCTGTGGAGTGAGGGTGACTAATTGGATGTCCCTCATCGTTGATCCTTCCTCAAGATTAATTGTATGTTTTTGGCTTTTAGCGAGTTGTTGATTGGACTCTAGGAGTTATCGTATCCTCATATAAGCAGGGGGAGGATGGGGGGTCAATGCCAGGGCTGATATGTTAGCCAATGAGGGGGTATGTGTGAGAATAGACAATGAAAGAGACAATGATTTCCTTTTGTTTGGGGATGGGGCTCTGGCCACTGTATTGTTGCTACGGTCTAATGTTTCCGTCTCTCCTCTTTCTTTCTTTTGTTTCTTGTTGTAATATTTCTTTTTATATTAATTATTACTACAACTTGCGAAATAAATATATAATCATTAAGTATATTTAAAACCCTTTTTCATGGGTGAAGGTAGGATTTGAACCATTGGCCTCAATGCCTACATGCTTTAGGGCATCACCAGGCTCCTAGTCATATAATGGAAGAAATTGCTAAAAATTCGGCTTAAGGTAGGTGAGTTTGTTAAACTTCAAACAATTAGTGCATCAATTCATTCAACTTCCATTCAAATGCAAAAGGTATAATTTTGTACATTAGAAAGTTATACCTTTATAACTTCTACTTTAAATTTTTTTAAAAATTCAACTAACAAAATGGGTTTCATGATCTTTGCATGAGACCTTATTATGGAAGGAGGAGCAAAAGTTCTCATAGGCTTCTAGTATGTCATTTTCAGATAGTGGCTCCTGACCGACATTTAAACACCAAATGGTGTTTAAATGATCTTACACCATTAAAATGTCACTTTTTATCTCACACCATTGAATTGTGATTTATCATTATGCCATGGTTGGCACACATCTACGATCAATCTAATTTGCCCAAGGGGCAATCCATCATTGGAACATACCTTCGCCAAAGAAACATGCCTATAAGTGGATGTGAACCATCCGATTGATGAACTTTAATATCAGCCATTAAAGCTAAAAACAATGGTTGATATTATAGTCAACAGATCGGATGCTTTAAATCTCACCAAATGCCATTTTTTGGCCTGTTGCAGTTCAATCGGTGATCTAACAATTTGACAGTATGGATCGCCCACATCATTATTTATGGTGTAAGATCATTTAAACACCATTTTGGTGTTCAAATGACGGTCAGGAGAGACGGGTTCGAAAATTTTACTGCATAGATGTTAAACTGAGGTGACTTGCAAAACACTCCACTTATTCTTAGTCGATCTTGAGTGTCAAGAGTTAATCTCTTAACCTGTTCATACTTCAAGTCAATCCAGTGTCAGATATGAGTGGAGTCAGCATTCCGCTAGCTGTTGCCTATGATATATGGCTTTGTTATGTTCTTGGTTTACATCAAATTGCAATATTCTTTTTATTCTGATATGGTTACATGACAAGCAAATTACTTTCACTTTTGTCAACTTATTAGCTGGAACTATGATGGGTCAATTCTAAGTGATAATCGTTCTCCTTAGGTATTTTCATCATTGGATGTATCAGTCCAAGTCATTTCTTGTCCTTCAAGCTTGCAAGAGTTCCTTGTACGGACGGATATTGTCAACAGAACCAGATCACAGAGTTTCTGGCTTCGTCAGTTGTCAGCTGTTGGATATCAGTGGAAGATTTCGTCGTTATTGCCAAATATTTCTCTCCCCCCATCACACTTGTTACTTGCTGGCCAAGCATTATCATGTTTCTTTAAACTTAAGGTTTGGTAACTTTAATTTTTACGAGATCTGTCATTGTATCTTATTCTTTTGTACGGAGCATTTTTTTCTTTAATTTGGGTAAGCCTTGCCTATATATCTGCTTCCTTATATATATGGGACCTGCAAGAATCGCTGAAATTGTTAGCTTAGAATTTTTTTCTCCTTTTTATGTTGTCCATGTGTTCAACTGGACTCCAGTCTCAGCAGTATTCCTCACTTTAAATGTCCTGATATTAATATCATGATGGATTAAAATGGAACATATGTGTTTATTTGACATTTCCACTGATTCTTTCTTTGAAATTCCCTTGATTTTTATTATTCTTCAGGATTGCAAGGAAGCATTAGCCACCAAAGATACAGTCACTTCTCTTAGCCTGCTCCAAGCAAGTGATGTAACAATGAGTTCTCAGGAGAGCAAGGAAGTGTTATTTGATGTATCAAAAACACCTGTGGCAGAGTTCCACCAACAGGAAAGATTGCAACCGGGCAAGCCAATTCAGGTTAACAGTTGGAACTTTTTATGACTTGATCTATTCATCTATTCTCATTAATATTCTGGCATTAACTCAAGGTTATGACTTATTTGTCTGGAATATAGTTAATTTGAATTGTATAGGAATGCTTTGACTGCATGGTATTGTGTCCAAATGCATTTTGCTTCATGTGAATCGTAACATGTATATGCAATAGCACATCATTAGTTGTTGTACCTGTTAAAATCTACATTGCTTTGTATTTACAGGCTTCTTGTTAAGCATTAATAGGCTTTTAACTGTTTTAGGTCTGTTCAGCTTTATGCTAATGAGTGGCATGAAATGTAGGCATAGGGGTGCAAATGGGGTGGGTCAACCCGAACCCGACCTGAGGACCAACCCGATTGGACACAAATTGGACCTGACCAACTGGAGAAATTGAAAATTCGGCTTGGGTCGGTATACATTGGAGGACTCCGGATTTAATCCAGGCTCGATTTAGATCCGACTGTATAGAGGGAGGGATCTGCCGGCTAAGATTAAATTTCAGGACGCTCACATAAGAGGCAGATATTTAGACTATTCAATAGTTTTATCCATGGTTTCCTATCAAAATCCCCTATCCAAGGGTTTTGAAATCATTTGAACCTGTTATGTTATAGGGTTCACCTGGTTTGCAATGAACACATAAGTGCCTAGAAATCCAAAACAAGTATACCATTAACTATTAAGCATTAAATCCTTGACATCATGAAGCCAAGGCCAATCTCACAGTACATGAATTGTTACAGGTTTTGCACATTTGTGTTCATTTCCAATTCAACATATAAATTTATGGGGAATGGTCCTGTCCAACCAGGTTGAACCGGATTTTGAGTTCAACCACATCTGCAGCCCTTGGATATGAGAGAATCTTGACTTTCATGGTTTATATATTTTATAGGATGACATGCAGTCAAGATTCTCCTACTTCCAAGGACTTTAGATGTGGTTGAACTCGAAATCCGATTCAACCTGGTTGGACCTGACCATTCTCCTAAATTTATATAGGTTCTGTATTTTGTACTCACTTTAAGGTATAATCAAATGGTTAAACAATAACTACGCCAATTCTGTGCGAAAGTCTACTTGCATGGATTAGGTATATAGTGTATTAGGATATGTTAGGCACACAATCATTTTCAATTTGAGCCATTCGTCTCTCAAGTAAATGCAATTCATCATACGAGATGGACATCGATTTTCATTTATTATGAGAGCTGCTACTTCCACCCCATCATTTACTCATCCCACAACACCTTAAAAGAGGCTTCAGTTAATTAGTTTGTGAATAATATTAATCAATTTATGATTAGTAATTTCATTAGTCAGTGTGGGATGTGCTTTTTTCATTGATTGGTTTTCACATAGTATCAACTGGTGTGTCATCAATAATCTCATTACTTGGTGTGCAAGAATTAAATGTTGGTGTGATAGTAGCATCTCTCTTATTTATGCAACATATAATGATATGAATCTGCACAGGCTGTACATGATACTATTCATTTTTGCTTCAAATTTCTGTAAGACCGACAGAGAACAAAAGCTGGTTATATTACTTCGGAACATTCTCTTGACAAAGAACCTCATATATTGACCTCTTTACTTGTACAGGAATGTCCAAGTGCGGTTGATTTCATCTTGATCTCAGAGCCAGATAAAGATAATTCTAATTTTGAGCTGGTGGACCAATCAGACCCCCCACGGCTGTTCTCTCACCATGCATGCCATTGCAGGTGAGACCGAGAACCTGAAAAAAAATGTTGATGTCTACAGATTTGATTGGGCACTACTTATACTGACGTTTTTTTTTACAGTATGACCAGCACAATTCCGATAAGTTGGCTAATGGACGGTCCCTCTACTGTAAACCACGATTTTTCAGTTACGTTCTGTGAGATTAGACTCCATTTGACCATCCACAACTGTCTGGATGCTGTTGCTTCTATTAGGATCAACACTTTTGACACCATTTCCAACACGGGCCAATCAAGTGATGCGTCTCAATCTTCTGGAAACCAAGTAGGTTGGCATGAAGTATCTTTAGGGAACGAAATGAAGGTCTTGTCCGATGTGCAAGAGAATCGGTCCAGTAAGCCCTCGTCACTTGAAGACATCACCCCATTTGTTTGGTGTGCGTCAAGCTCTACCCGTGTTGAATTGGAACCAATGTCCACGACGGACGTTCCTCTTGAGATCTGCATATTTTCACCTGGAACATATGACCTTTCAAACTACGAGTTGCATTGGAGTCTCCGAGCATCTGGTGGCGAAGGGTCCACGAGAAATGTGACAAAACCGTTATCTGGGATCAGCCAGGGGCATCCGTTCTATATTACGGTACTGCAATCCCATTGATTTCTTGTACATCGGCTGATTTTCTGTAACCGTATCAGAGTTTCAAGGTCTTCCATTATCCCAGCATCTGTAAACCTGATCGGGGGCGGCTTTGTTGCTTGTAATTAGTAGTTAACTGTGAATCGCCCGATTGATTCATTTTGCAGCTTTAATGTCGGACGTTTTTGTATTATTATGTAGTGATGATAAATGAACGTAGTAAAGTTTTAATGTCTTTGATAGCAGGGAAACTTCAAATAGTAAGTGAAATCATTTTCATGATTGATTTTACCCGCGAAATGTCTTGTGGATATGGAGTTTTTGTTGTTGGATTAGGCTGTTTGAGAAATGATTTCCTTTTGAAATTAATTTCTCATTTGATTAGTGTGTCAGGAAAAGAATTTGGAAAGTGTTCTTTATCAAAACAATAAAACAATAGCCCTTATTATTCTAAAATGGGTACTGGTATTTGCAACTGAATATTCAGTTTCTGCATACTGCAGCCATAGGTTTCCACCGTTAGAATTGGTGATTGCCTTGAATCAGAAAATGGAGATCATTTTTGTCACAATCTTCTACATGATAAATGTTCAGATCATGACTCACCTATCATGCGGTCATATGTTGATTCCACATGGAACACATCCCCAAAAGTGACCAGAGGACCCTTCTCATGGTATGCTTATGCTCACGGTCACTTTTGGGGATGTGTGCCACTTGAAACCAACACCTGACCGTTGGATAGGTGGTGAAAAATCTTAAGATCTATTTCTTCGAAGATTAGGATGAAAAACGATTTTCATTGTCTGATTCAAGGCGGTCAACATTTTTAGTACTGGAAACCCCAGGCTGCAGAACCGAATCTTCAGTTGCAAATACTGGTACCCTTTAAAAAAACAGGGCTTTTAAAAGTAAATTTATTGTGTTGGTGAGCAACTCAATATCGATTTCCTTCTAAAATGGCTTGCTGGTGTATGGAAACCAAGTAGGTGCCACATATAAACTCAATTTCCTTGTCATCTCTTTATGTGGAAATTAAGGTTGCGTTTGGAATAGCTCTTTGCTAGCCCATATAAGAGTAGAGTTCACCTACTTTAGCAGGTTCTCATTCTTTTTGCTAACTCTCTTTAAAGCACAATTTACTTGTTCTAGTAGCTATCTCCCTGTTTTGTGCTAAGTTTCTATTAGAGCAAATAAAATCAGCAAGGAGTGAGCAGCAAGAAGTGAGCAGAGAGGAGCGGAAAATTGCTGGACTGATAAATCTTGCTATGCAAGGGGGACTTGTTAAAGCGGGTATTAGATTGTTAGCAAAGAGAATAGGAACCTAAATTCTGCTTTGGCAGAGACTAGCAAAGAGCTATGTCAAACACAACCTCAGGTCTTATCGAAAAAGGATTGGGATATTTTGGTAACTATATTCAACCAACTTTAATCCTTTTACCAATTAACATCTTAGAAGTTTTTTTTTTTTTTTTTTTATTGTTTTAACGACATCCTAAAAGATTTCACAATTGATGAATTAGTAGTTGTTGTTTTTGTTTCTTTAGTACCTTCAGTCAAGGATTAAAATTTCGGTCGAAATGATCGAAATTTCGGTCCAAATTATCGGTTTCAGTCCTCACCGAAATGATAATTTGGATCGAAATTTTGATCATATTTTGTATGAGACTCAAGTTTTTGGCTGAAATTTCGGTTTTGGGCCAAAATTTCGGTCCAAATTTTTGGTTTCGGTTATGCCCGAAACCGAAATTTGATCCTTGCCTTCAAATAGTACTTATTCCTGTCACGTTTCCTTGGATTAAGTCTCTATGGCATCTCTTTTCAATTGGGTGGACCTGACGATTCGCCCTCTTTATAATGCTATCAAAACCATAACATATGGGCTTTAAGGTAAATATGTTTACTCCTACCGGTACCTCGAGGATCAGTTTCAGTAAATGCACACTTTTTGAGACGTGAAATAGAAAATTGACTATTTGAGGGTACGATGGTCTCAAGATCCATCCTATCGAAGATTGGAACTAAAAACAATCTCCTTCACCTCAAAGCAGTCGATAATTTTCAACATGTGTGACCTCAGAATTTTCATAGGTGTGAATACCATAGTGACAAATTTCACTGAAATTCGGCAAAATTTCATGTAATTTCGCCGAAATGGGGGTCGAAAGAAAATTTCGAAGAAATTTCGATACCTTTCGAAAATTTCGATAATTTTTAGTTTTTCGGCGAAATTTAAGAAATTTCGATAAATTTCGAAAATTTTAAAAATTGAGCTTTTTTTTTATTATTTTATTTTAACTTTTAATGTTGGAAATTTTGTATTAAAGGCTTAAAGGGAACGGCTGTTTATATAGTGGGTTTGGAACAATATATTGTTCAATGCTTGAGCTTTAGTGCTTGGAACACTTTGCATCCACTTGGAACTTTGTCTATTTGCACCTTACCAACATCCACTTGGAACAATTGGTTAAATATATATTTTTATATATTTTTAATTCTCGAAACTTTCTCGAAATTTTTCCTAAATGTATTAAAATTAATCCGAAATGTATCGAAAGGACCCCCAACCGAAAAATTACCGAAAACAAAATTTATCACTATGACAAATACAATTACCAAATTCAAATTTGAATTTGCCAACCATTGTCTCGAAGGATGTGTTGTGTTGCCACGATTATCAGAGTTTTAGGAATCTGGGATTCCAAATGTCGTTGGCTTTGGAGAGGATAGCCTAGTTTGGGCAGCGCCATAGGGTCAAGTCAGGTTGGGCATATGCCAATTTTCCAACGGACAACTAAAATTTTGGCTTAGTGCCACCCCAGCTATCTGAAATCACCTTCGGTGACTAAGGCAATAATGATGATGATAATTTGTAGATCATCTAGTTTGTCATGCCACGTGTGTGGTATAGATGACTGGAGTATCTGTCGTTGGCCTTTTTAGATCTATTTCAGACTGCTTTTGTTTCGTATATGACCAACTTTCGAAACGAAAGTCGCAAAGATCAAATCAAATGCAGTCAACGGTTTATTTTTATGAATTATTTAAAAAAAAAACGGAACGGCCTATTTTTGAGGACATACTAACGGTCGAAATGTCGGCAATCAATCTGGTAGTTTAAAATTTCCAATTTTGCTTTAATTTTTGAGCGATATCTTTAAAACGAGCGGCTGGTATACCAGTTAATGTGCCAAAATAATTAGGTAGCTGTTAGGTTGCTAGGACCCATGTACCAGGTAGTAATGATTGAGCCTTCTAAAGCACAAGTTTACTTTAATCCAAATCGTCTACATGGCAGAGCTATGCCAATACCTCAAAAAAAAAAAACGTTGACTACTTTGAATCAAACGATAGAAATTAGCTTTTTTGGTTTCAATCTTCCGCACAATACATCCTGAGATCGTGCACATACCAGCAGATCCAATTTTAATTCCACATAGTGCGTATCTTAAAAATAGACATGATTATAACATACATAAAATATAGTTTTTGGGATATGTGTCATGAGAAATGAAAATTTTACACTCTGCATGGTATACTCATAATCTCAAGAGCCACTGTGTGAAAATTGGATGAAAGATGATCTTGATTGTTTGGGTCCAAAACCGACCCGAACTCAAGCCGGGCCTAAACCAATCTCAAACTAAACCGACTGAAATTTGACAACAAACCTATTGTGCAAAATCTCCTAAAAAGCCTTTGCACTTTCAATCTCGTTGATGACTTTCACGTGCGAAAAAGACAACCAATAAATCTAGTAATTATCATAAGAAGTAGAAAGAGAAAGAGATCACACCACAAAAAAAACAAGATTTACATGGTTCGGCTTAATTAAGCCTATGTCGGACAATTAAATGAAATGTTTCCACTATCAAGAAGAAGATGTACAAAAGCTACAAACAGTGGAGATCGTATTCTCCAATCTTACCTAAAACAAGAGAACCACAAATACCTACGCCCAAAAAATAAATAGTCACATGCAAAATAAAACCCCAAGTTCTCTCTCTCTCTGACTCACACGCACAAGGAGATCTTAAGTTCTTTCTTTATTTTCTAATTTTAAAGAATAATACAAGTTTCCAAAATAAGTGACTTTCCTCAAATAAAAGTAAATTAACATGGGATCTTTAGATAATCGACCAAACCAAATTCCAATAAGTATATCTAGTTGCAATTGTAAATCAAGCAAAAATCCAACAAAACCGGCCCTATCGGACCTTAACCTAATGGGAAACTAGGCCTACTACCGACCACCATACACCGACCCACCAAGACCATGGCTAGGAACCCGTTAGAGCTTGCAATGACTTTTTTCAAATATTTGTACTTGGGTGCAACCAAAAATTACTATAAGCAATTTAGTTTTATTTTAATTTTAAAAGAAAAAATTAAAAATCTCTTTAAAACCGAACTGAATTCGGGTGTGGCATATTGAGTTTCAGTGTACCGAAACCAAACTGATTTCGTTTCGGGTTCGCTTTCTATAGAATCGACCTGAAAACCAAAAAATTTGTCTTCAGTTTGGTTGGTTTCGCGGTTCGGTACACCGAATTTGCATCCTCGCATGGAATGGAAAACATATTTTGGGATGTGTCACATGGAATATAAAATTGACAGCATGATGATGTGCCATAATCTCAAAATCAGTTGTATGAAATATTGGAACAAAAAATGATCTCTAACAAAAAATGAAACCGAAAAAATTGGTTCGGTTCAATTACTGTTCTATTATTTTCAATTTTTCATTTTTTTTTTTATTTGGATTAACTTTCTACAGCTATGCAACCCTTCTCGGTTTTGGGTACTCAAAACCCAATCCCTAAACCCAAACCTAACTTCATCCTGCTACACGGCTGACAAAGCCAGAGCTCATTGTCAATTCATTAGATTAAAACAAATACTAAAAAAAAAGGAAACTTGCAAACCGCAGGCAGGTTCCGTGGAGGTAAAGTGCAGGCGGCTAATGTAACGCGAAGTGAGTGGCTGACTAGACCTACATTATTTCGGCCCTATTGCACTTGAAGCCAATTGTATTGCCACATCAACCGCCTGCACTGTGCCTCTCAAAACCTGCTTGCCATATAACTATGTCCGAAAAAAACCAAAGCCAAATTTCATTTGCTACCATAAGCCCTTTGCACAATCCACTCTAGTGACGCCGGTGAGAAGTCACAACATTAGACTGTGTTAGGTTCTAACTTCCAACCCGATAAATTTGGAACAGTGTTATACAGTGAATAATTTTTAGTGGACAATTTTGTAGGCAGCTTATATAGCACGATCTCACTGACTGCACACATAGTGGGGCTCAAGCACGGTAGACAGTCATAAGCTGTCTGTAAAATCGCCTGTAAAAATTTGTCCACGGTTTATAATTTTCCATAATCCTGTATACAAAATGTAATGGTAGGGGGCCGTTGTCAATACCTGCATTGCAGGCATACTGAATATAAGAACATCACCAACCGTTTAACGTCTCTCTCTCTCTCTCTCTCTCTCTCTCTCTCTCTCTCTCTCTCTCTAAGAATGCAAGATCTCTTCAAACGCTTATCTCGCCGCAAAGAAAACGGCATAATGGAAACCCAACAGAACCTACAAAAGTTCTTAAAAGAAGCCGAATCCATTAAAAACGAGCTCAAAGAGATAGACAACCTCCACCGCACACTAGAAAACTCCAACACACAAACCAAAACCCTCCACAACGCCACCTCCATCAAACGACTCCGGGCCACCATGGACGCCACCGTAACCCGCGCACTCACCATAGCCAAACTCCTCAAACTAAAGCTTGAGTCGCTCGACCGCTCCAACTCCGAGAACCGGACCCGACCCGGCCGCGGACCGGGCAGCTCCGCAGACCGGGCCAGAACCGCCGTGGTCAATGGTCTACGGAAAAAACTTAGATACTTGATGGAGAGCTTCAATGCTTTGAGAGAGAAAATAGTTTTGGAGTACAAGGAAACAGTTGAGAAGAGGTACTTTACGGTGACCGGTGAGGTGCCTGACGATCGAACGGTCGAGATTCTCTTATCGACGGGGGAGTGCGAGAATTTGTATCAGAAGGGGGTACGGCAGCGAGAGAGCGATACGGTTTCGGACACGGAGGAACGTGAACGGTACGACGCGGCAACGGAGATGGAGAGGAGTTTGCTCGAGCTGCACCGTCTGTTTGTTGATATGACAGTTTTGGTGGTTGCTCAGGGAGATGAGATTGATGATATTGAGAGCCACTTGGCGCGCGCTAGCTCGTTCGTTAGAGGAGGTACTGAGAATTTCAGTAGAGCAAGGAGACACCGGATAAAAGACAGGAAGTGGGCCTGGGTAGCTGTTGCACTGCTAATTCTCGTCGTCCTACTGGTGCTCATTATTGTGTTGCTAATTAGTAAGGAAGTTTTTATAGGATATTTGGGTTGCGGATGGGGGATAATACTCCATTTATCTATGTAACTTTCGTCCTTTGTCACAAAATTTTCGGAATTAATCATAATTTTGAATAAAACAAAAAAATGTAGGAATAATTGATTTGCCAAAGTTTTTGGAGAAGAATATTTTCTCATGATTCTTTGATTCTTTAATTTTTTTTTCTCAAATGGCTAATTTTCTAAATCTTTATTACTATGACCATGATTTTAAATATTATTAAGTTTATGATATAATCCTTTGCTAGCCTCTATCAGAGTAGAGTTCACCCACTCTAATTAGTTGGTTATCATTTTCTTTTCTAACTCCTTACAAAGTATGTGACAGCTCAGATTTTCGCACTCGGAAACCCGTGCCATCAGGATCATGCTCTGGATGATCCACAGGACAAATCAAAGAGTATGTGCTCGTATAGCGAAAATCAGAGTAAACACGGTCCAGTAGTGACAGATCGAGTCATCATATAAAGCATTAAAAAAAAGAGAAGTAAAACAATGCATTTCTATAAAAAAAAAGAATATACATCCTCAAAAATGAACCAAGAAGAACCACTGGTAATGGACATCCATCACCCAAAACAATGGTTCTTAATAATGGTTCATATAGAATGTATAATAATACAAGTAAAAACATCTATAAAAATAAATACAGAAGGTGGCCACCAGACGCACAATAATCCAGAGTACATATACAGGAGATCCAAAATACGAGACTAAAATACCTAGACTAAGGGTAAAACTCGTCTGCCTGGATATCGGTCTCCTTGTCCTCAGCCTCAGCCTTTGTCTCTGGCTGATAGTCTGGGTCGCTCTCTGTACCAGGAACCCTAGCCTCATAACCTATTATATTAAAACATGGTGAGCTACCATCTAAGTTCAATAGAAGAATGTGGTAGCGATTTGGTAGGGTAATCCCGACTAAATGGATTCAATGAACAATTTCAGGAATTACAATAATGCCTCATCTAAGGAGTGCAATTGTGCCGAGGGATTTTCAAAACAGATGCACAATTGTACCAAGCACGGATATACCGTCAAGCCGGTGGGATTCGTCAGATTATCAAACTTGAAATCACATGCATACTTATCATATAACAAAAATCAGATGACAGATAGCATATAATAGGAATCAGATATAATGAAACTTTCATACATATGCCAGACATGATTTGGAAACAACTCAAAATAATGTAGCAGAACATATAAGATTTGAAACCATGAGATAAAATAAATGCAATTTCAGTTGAATTTCCCCTATCTCAGATTAAGTCCTTTTAAGCAAATCCAAAGCTTTTTAAAATGTTCAGACTTTGACCTAGATTATATGTGTAGTATACTAAGTGTCAGGAGTGTTAGAACAGTAATTGACACAAAGACCAGCCTCATATTTCCCAGAAACCAAAATAGCAAAGCAGGGGAATTCGATCGATCAATACCACTGTTTGATCGATCAGATGTCTCATACCCAAACAGTCTGAACAAAGGACAACTGATCGATCAATCCCTTGATTGATCGATCGGATTCTCATGTTTATCGATCAATCTCCATGATTGATCGATCGAACCAGCCTTTCTACATCTTCAGAATAGAGAAAATCTGATCGATCAATCTCTTCATTGATCGATCGAATCCTCAATTCGATCGATCAATTCCTCTGTTTGATCGATCGGGTCAGGATCTCAGAAAAATACACTTCCTGTTCTATAGTGTGTCTTATAAAATTCGAATCCCTGATTCGATCGATCAATCTCTCAGTTCGATTGATCAATTCTCAATTAATCGATCAGTTCTTCATTACAAAATAGGGGCAGACCTGATCGATCAATCCTCTAATTGATCGATCGATTTCTCAATTTGATAGTTCAATTACTATGATTGATTGATCGGATTTTCAAGGTCAGAATTTTCAAAAAAACAGGCCTCCTGATCTATAGTTTCTTAATAAAAATCGATCAATCAAATTCTTGATTCAATCGATCAATTCCCAATTGATCGATCAGTTCACACCTGATCGATCACCTATAATATTGATCGATCAGTTCTATATTCGATCGATCAAACTACCAGTTTGATCGATTGAGTGTGTCGGGCTCTCACTTCTCAGGAATTTCACTCCACTATTTTCAAAACACACTGATCGATCAAATCTCCAGTTTGATCGATCGGACCACAGGTTGATCAATCAATTACTCAATTGATCGATCGGGTCTGACAATTCAACAACCATTAATGGGATTTGTTGAATTTGAACTCAACCCAACTCTACCACTCATGATCCTCTCTGAATCATTTACTCTCTCATAAATGCAAATTAATGACTCTCAAACTCACATAAAACCCATAACAACTCACCTTCTTGATGACAGTTCCTTGGTTCACGACATCTTAGGTTTGCTAGGGTTTTAGATTCAAATCGGGGAGTCCGACACCGCAAGTTCTCCGAATAACCAGAGGTACCTCCCCACGTCAACACCCAAACATATATTGTTCTCCTATACCTATTCGACGTACTCACGTCGCTTCTTTCACGAAATCAATCGGAGGGTTCTCACTCACGGTTCTTCACAACGGGTTTTCTAGAAATGGATTTACAAGCAGAGGTTCAAAACTAGAGCAAAGAGAAGAAGGGTTGGGTATTCCTAACCTTCCTTCTCTTATAAGCTAACAAATGGAAATATCTTAGATATTTCCATTTTAATCCCTTTTATTCTGGTGTTGAGTGCACATACATTCACACGTATTCCACATCTCACAAAGGATCAAATCGGATCCCATATTCGTGTCGTAAGTGACAATTCACTTCGCACGCTTACATATTACAGAGTTCTACATTAATAATCTTTTATTTGAAATTTTAAATTTATCTCGATTTTTGTGTCGGGCACAAATACCAAAGCAATTAATTAAGTTATGTTCAAAATTTAAGGGTCATTACAAAGTAGGATGCAGTGTACCCCTATGAAGGTAGGGTTTTTATGCGTTACTCAATTACCCCAGTACCCCAAGATAAATAGTGGGCCCAGCTTTGATGGTTGTTATACCTATTAGTAGCTGTTAAGCTTACCATCATCACCTCTTCAACAAGCCTCCTCGGTTCTTATGGAGTTAACGGATGCTTGCTGGAAGAGGTGGGGTGAGAAATTACTGAGTCTTTTTGGGGGAGTATAATGGTACCCTATTTTTTCATGTTTTATAATTTCTAAATCTTTTCAAAATCTTCAAGAATTTATCTGAATTAAAGCGAACTGATAACCCATGATGGCCAAATCCGAACTTGGTACCCTATTCTTAAAGCAAAAGGGTTGAACAGATTTATCAACAATCAAGAATCTTACTTTACTACGAAGCATGGATCAAAATCTTGGTCGAAATTTCAAATTTTCGGCCGAGACGTCTCGGTTTTGGTTGAAACCGAAACGAGAAATTACATTTTATTGCCAACCCCTAAAAAATTCGAAATTATCGGCCGGTAATTTCAAATTATTGGCCGAGATCACACTTTCGAGTTTTGAAATTTTTTTTAATAGGGTTTAAACCCAATTTTTGCAATAAAAAACTATTTTTTTTCCTTTCTTTTTTTTTTAATAGGGTTTAAACCTAATTTTTTCAAAAAAAAAAACCCCCATTTTTTTTTTCCTTTCTTCTCTCCATTTTTTCCCCTTCTTTTCCCTAAAAACACCGAAGAAGAAGGAGGTACCTGGCTAAATCAATTTTTTATTTTGTATTTTCTTTCCTTTCTTTCTTCTTCTTCCTATTCTCCTTCTCTTTTTTTCTTTTCCCTGCGGTGTCTGCGTGTAGGTTTAGAAGATGATGGGTTTGGGTATAGAAGAGAGATAGAGGGGGGTTTAGACGAGTTTGACTACAATATAAATCATATGCACCAAATTTTTATGTGATTGCGCCAAGGTAAAAAAAAAACTTTATTTTAGGGACATGTGACATGTGAAAATGCAATCTAGACCGTCTAATATAAAGTTTATGATCTATAGATCCTTAGTGGATAAGATTGGAGCAAAACACAATATTTATCATATGATCTATTGTTGTCAATCGTTGAATAAAATAATAGCCTTTGACTATATTTAATCACATGCTGAAGATTATAATTCGTGCCAATCTTGTCCACTAAGGATCTATAGATCATGAACTTTAGATCAAACAGCCCAGATTACGTTTTCACGTATCACATGTCCTTAAAATACAAAGTCTTTTTTTAACCTTGGTGCAATCACTTAAAACGCAAGGGCAAGTAATGGCTCCCTAAATATAATAAGAAGGGGAGTCATTACTTGCACACATTTTTCAAGTGATTACACCGGATTTAAAGAAAGACATGGTATTTTAGGGACATGTGATATGTAAAAATGCAATATGGGCCGTCTGATTTGAAGTTCATGATCAATTGATATCTGGTATATAAAATTGGAGCAAAGCACGATACTTGTCATATGATTTATTGTAGTCAATTGTTGAATTATATAATAGCCTTTGATCCATTTAATCAAATGTTGAAAATTATATTTTGTTCTAATCTCTTGCAATCGATATATTTAAATCATGGCCTTCAAATCAAATGGCTTAGATGGTGTTTTTACATAGTAGAGGTCGCCAAACTTGCAAGTCTTTCTTTTAAATTAAGTGCAATCCGGTGCAATCACTTGAAAAGCATGTGCAAGTAAAGGCTCCCATTAAGAAGCAATTAAAGGGTTTAAAGGGGTTGCACATATGGGCACTTTTAGAGATTGCGTGAGCGGTACTAGAGGTACCCATATATATAGAGGTACGCAATATTTCATATAGTAGACCTTCAGATCATAGCCCAACTAGCAAACAGTAAGATCTTGATTCCACTTGTCATACATCTCCAAAATGACCTTAATCATGGGCGTATCATGAGAAGGGTTCTCGGGTCACTTGAGATTTATTCAATGTGAAATCAGAATCTGACCGTCTGATATGTTTTGCATGAGCTCAAGATCCATTGTGTGATAAAAAATTAGCTTCACTAACGTAAATATGTATTTTAACAATGTTAAAGAGTTTAAAAAAACCAATAAAATAAAGTTTGACAAAGTTCAGTAAAGTTCGGAGCAGATTTTCAAAAAATTCTGAAATTTACCGAAAATTTGACTGAAATTTACTGAAATTTTGACCAATTTACGGTTCGGGTCATAAACGAAACTGAAACCGAAACCGAGATTTTGATCCATGCTACGAAGAGCCTGGATAATGTGAAGGATTACACGTATAAAAACCAAATTTCTTATCTTTTGTGGGTCAATGTCTTATGTGTAATTTTACGCCCATGATCTAAAAATCTTAGGGTAATTCCAAAACGTCCCATATCCCTTGAAAATCATTGATTCATTCAAATCAGATGATGGAGATAGGCTTTCACCCCCATCTTCTACACCGTAAATCTTGAGATCATGGCATACCGTATATTTTATACTCCACGTGTCTTAGATATATAAAAAGTTGCCCTAAAATCACGTTTGAGCGTAATGTTGCCATATTACTCGAGGACCATTTTTTGGGATTTGTGATGCATGAAAAAAAATTAACCGTCTGATAGCTATAACATAATTTCAATATTTATTACGTAGAAAATCGGGGTGAAAAACGATCTCCATCATCTGATCTGAAGCAATTAATAATTTTTAAGGGTTATGGGACGTGGACGCTTTCAGAGGAGGCGTGCGCACGGACAGAGGTACCCTAACTTTTATCATCTACTTCAACTTCAATGAAGTCAAAGGCCAGTAATTGTATGGTCACTTATTTGGATGTATGCCACGTGAAAATAACATTTAAGCTGCCTAATGGTGGACAATGTTTTGGACTGCCCACAGGTTTAGTGGGCGCAAATAGAGCCATTGTTTCTGATATTACCCAATTCATAAAGCCAAAAATGATTGCCCAGATTTATCACCAAACTTACCTATCTTAGAAGAGTGCCTAAAGACCGAATCTACATCTAATAAAATATTTAAGGCTTTGTTTGATAACATTGAAATGTAATTATACATGTGGAAATGAAAAATTTAGTTTTCAATTGTTGATGTTTGATAGCTATGCAAGAAGATGGAAATGAAATTAAGACAGCCCCACATGAAAATTGAATTTTCATACGCTAAATCATTTTAGGAGGAACCCTTTTCAACCTTTTAAGTGGCTGAAACTGAATTCACACTAACAAAGTAATAATTTTTGGTCATTGTAAATCTAAAGTTATTTGTAAAAAACCTAAAAGCAAAAAAAATTATTTTTTGACTTTTGAAAAGTAACTTTCATTTCTATGACCATCATATCAATACGATCACCATGATCATCACATTATCTACTTTGTACTCTTTTCAGCTAATATTTGACTTTGGTTAAAAATATAAATTGTAAGGTAGTAATATATTATCAAAATTTTAAAGGTCAAAGGTTGATTTCAAGGTCAAACTTTGACTTTTAATTAAATTTTTTCTTTTTATTAAACTTTGACTCATATAATTTGATGGCAAAAAATGGATACTTACTAAGTTGATGTATGATTTAATACTAGAATATCAATTGTACTAGTGAATAGTTTAACCTTTGGTCAAACTTTAACTTTTGGTTAAACTTTGCTTTTTACACAAAATTTAGTTTTAATTAAGCTCGAAACCTGCTTATAGATAAAGTTTACTATTATATAAATTTATACCGTATCAGTGTAATTTAATCTTGGTCAAAGTTTAATTTTTTGTCAAAGATCGATCTTTTATAAAATATTATAAATTTTAATTAGTGGAATATTATAATTAAAAATATCTATCATTATTTTAATTTGTAACTTTAAAATGCATTGCCTCATTTTTATTAGTCAAAGTTTGACTTTAGTCAAAATTTGATAAGTGTATCGTGATAATAGATAGCGATTATTACTTTTGTTCTTTGTATTTTGGTAATGTAAATTTTTATCAGTCAAAGTTTAATATTTGTAATACAATTTGATTTTTTCGAACTTTTGTAGGCCAAATGAGTTATTATATTTTTAATTTATTCCTTTGTAGTACATTCACTACAAAAAATAAGACTATTAGTAGCAGCCAAAAACTGTCGCTAATACCCTTTCAACATGTAACCTTATAGTACATACTAGCATTTCTATGTAACTTTGTCCTTTCATCTTATAGCACATACTAGCATTTACTATGTAACCTTATAGTATGTAACCTTATAGTACTAGCATTTATTATGTACCTTTCATCTTAAAAATTTTATTAATCAAAGTTTTATGTTTGATCAAAGTTTGACTTTTATTAAAGTTAATATTTGATCAAATTTTGACTAGTATAACCTAACGATGTATATGAATACTGTTATATTAATTTGCAGTTGAACTTTTGTAACTTGTTGGTACATTACAAAATTATTTCTTGATCAAAGTTTGACTTTTATAAAATTTAATTTCACTTCAACATGCAAACTCACAATAGATACTAGCATTTATAACTTTGTTATTAAGCTTTACATATTTTTATTGATCAAAATTTTAAGTTTGGTCAAAATTTGACTTTTTATTTGAGTTTGACTTTTTAAATTCTGACTTATGTAACTTGTTAATAAATAGTGATTATTATGGTGTTAATTTGTAACGTAATAGAATATCATTAAATATATTATTGGTTAATATTTGACTTTAATTATGATTTTAATAATTAAAAAAAAAGTCAATATATGACTAGTGCAACACGAAGTGACAGGTTAGGTATTTCCCAAATAAATTTTTTTCTTCTTTTATTATTAAGTATTTGTTTAAACTAACTTCTACTTTTATGAAAGTAGAAAATATATGATCTAAAATTAAAAACTTATTCTTAAATTCATTTTCAAAGATTTTAATCAAACAAGAGAAATCAATTTCCAATGAAAGTCATTTCTCAAACACACTAATCAAATAGTGAAAAATCCATTTTAAAAGAAAAAATCAACTAAGAAATTGATTTCATTTCCTCTTTAGAGTTTCATTGCCATCAAACACGGCCTAAGATAAGGTATATCTTTGATGATAAATTGCACACCTAGCAGAGCGTGCTACGCTGCGTCGGGGGCGGGCAATGAACCATGTATATATAATATATGTGTGTGTGTTAGCGATCAGATCGCCCCAAGAAATAGGTATTAAGCTTTAAATTAGATTATAAACTCATTGCTAATTGGATTTCTACCGGCTAGCATTCGAATGAGCCAACCAGAGGTAACCACTTTTTTCTTGCCTTTTTCCTTCATAAAAAAAAAAAAAAAAACAAAATTTATTTATTTTTTAGATTTCTAACCTTAAACCCAAATAAAACTTATTAAATGATGTGAATTTTAAACCCTCTCTCAATGAAAGCACAATGAAATTTCAACTTCAAAAACCTCTCAATGCAATGCTCACAACCAAAAACACAAGTGAAAAAAAAGAATCCCAGTTTTTCTCATGACTCAAGTAGTTTTCTTTTCTCAACCCACTAGGACTGTGTGATAGCCTCACATCGGATGGAGAAAATTCCTAATCCTAAGCTATATGGGTCCATCAAACTGTTAGATGTTTTTTTGAAAGAAATGTAACATTAATTTGTAGGAAAAATTCAAAATTAAAATGTCTCAGCCCCAAGACGTATTGATCAATACAGTGCAGTATCGGCCAATACTTACCAACCCAAGGTATCGGTATCGGTATCGAATTATCGCAAAATGGACATGTATTGCCGATACATACGTATAATGTATCGGTATCAGCCAATACTTGATACCTTGGTATAATATCATTCAAACCAAGGTATAAAAAATCGGTCGATATTGATACGTATCGGCGATATGAATTGGTTTTCGGCCAAATCGATACGTATCGGTATCGCCGATATGTCTTGGTTTCAACCGAGACTTTTAGTTTTTTTTTTAAATCATAAAATTGGCCGATATGTGTTGGTATCGGCTGATTTGTGTCAGCCTCAGGCAAACCGATACCGCTTTTGATACCTTGATTCAAACATAATTTTTTGTGTAAGATCATTGAAACACAAATTTCAGTTAAACGATGGTCGGGCCTAATTTTTCCTTCTGATAGTTTCAGTTTTAACTCCGTAAAATTGAGGCAATAGCACAAGGGTACTATTATATATGTTAGAATTATAAGCTAGACTCATTTTGTCTTTTGGATCATTGGCTCATGTGCAGTTATATTGGTCAATCTTGGAATTCTTTTTTGTCAAAGGAAATTGGTGTAATTAATGTGGTGTCTTGAGAAAATGGAATATATTTTGAGAATATAATTTTCTATCTTTTTCTAGACTAGATTGTTGCTTTGGAAGTGTATGCTTATTTATTCTCGAATTTGTATTTTGGACTATATTTATCACTCATGTATTTTCATTTTACAAGTCATATGAATGAAATTTGAAAGGTTCAAAGTAGTATATTAATTTAGTCTTCATTTTTAGTGTTTTTCTACACAAGAGAACAACTTTCTTCTCTTTAGAGTGTCATCTTCTTCCAATCCTAGTTGGTGAAATCTAACAAAGTGGTATTAGAGCTTGAGATTCATAGCTTCCAATTGCAACCTTAACTTTCTCGTTTCACCGGTAAAAACTACAATCAATGGAGTATTCAAATGAAGGTTTTATATGAGTTTCAAGATTTGTGAAATATTATTGAGACCGAATATGTAGAATCGGAGGATTAAGCGACTCTCATACAAGCTCAACTCAATGAATTAAAAGAAAATCGCAAGAAAGAGAAGAAGGCTTTGTTCTTCATCTATAAAGTTGTGGATGAAGTTATTTTTGAAAGAATTGTATCGGTGTCATCGACAAAGCAAGCATGAGATACTCTCTATGCTTCATACAAAGGCGAAGATAAAGTCAAATTGGTGCGGCTCCAAATTCTTCGAAGTGAGTTTGATTCTATAAGAATGAAGGAATTGGAAGTGGTTGAAGATTTTTTCAATCGGGTAATTTCTCTCGTTAATCAATTAAGGATTAATGGTAAAAATCTTCAAGATCAAAGAATTGTAGAAAAAATTCTTAAAAGCTTGACTCGTAAGTTTAAATATATTGTTGTTGCAATTGAAGAATCTAAGAATTTATTTACTTTGTCTTTGGAAAGTTTGTTGGGATCGCTTCAGTCCCATAAACTTCATAAGAAGCAATTTGATTTTTCTCCTCTAGAGCAAACTTTTAAACTCAAATTTCCTGTAAGGAAAGTTTTAGAAGTGGAAGAGGAAGGCATTTTAATCATGGACGAGGAAGGCATAATGGAGAAAAATATCAAGCAAAAGAAAGAGATGAAGATGAGTCATCTTCATCATCAAGAGAAAGAGGAAGAGCAAGAGGTCGATCTTTTATTTCTAATGTTCAATGTTATCATTGTCAAAAATATTGTCACACCATAAAATTTTGTACAAAAAGATTAATGGAAGAAGATAAAAAGGCATCAAATTTTGTTTAAGAAAATAATCAAAGTAAGGAAGATGACACTCTCTTTCTTGCTTGCAATGTTCAAAAAGTTGCATTCAATGAAGATTGATATCTTGATAGTGATTGCAGTAACCACATGACGGGAAATAAAGGTGTATTTGTCACTTTGGATGAATTTATTCAAAGTGCAGTAAGGACCGGCGATGATAAACGACTTTTCGTAAAGGGAAGATGTGATATTCTTGTTCAATTAAAAAAAGGCATTAAAAGCATCTCAAATGTTTTCTATGTACTCTGCCTCAAGCACAATCTTCTAAACTCCTTTTGAAAGGACACAATGTTTATTTCAAAGGAGATGCATGTGAAATCAAGGATACGAACAATGCTCTCATTGCCAAAGTAAAGATGATTCCAAATAAGATGTTTTCGCTTAAGTTTCAAAATGAAGTTCTTCATTGCTTCAATTCCATCATCCAAGACAAATCATGGCTATGGCATCTTCAATATGGCCCATAGTGACAAAAATCGCCGATGTCTTCAAAAAATTGGCAAAATTTTTTTATTTTTAATAATCCGATGTAACTGGCGGTTAGTCGGCCAAATCGCCGAATTAGCGCTACGTCGGCGATGAATCGCCGAGTCGGCGATTTGGAAGACCAATCGCCTTCTAAAAAAGAAAAAAAAGAAAAAAAAAGAAGGGGTTTTAAACCCTTATTTTTAAGATGAATAAAAAATAAAACTTAAGCTCTAAGGGTTTTCTTTTGAGACGAGGCAGCAGCGACCAATGGCTTCGGCGACGATCGGCACGTTCGACAATCTCCCTCTTTGGTTTTTCTCTTCTCCTTCTTTTCTTTTTTTTTTGCTTCTTTTAGACTTAAAATAATATACTAACTTAGTAAATAGGTAATGGTTACTACTTAGCAACCTACCCGGCTACCCCTCTACTCTAGTTAGTACTTTAGTAGCCTACTAGCCTGTAGCCCTCTAGAAATTACATTATTACATAATAGCCTCTGCAATCTAAGCAACCTAGCAAGCTACCTAATAACCCAGCCGGTACATAGTATAAATTAGGAGATTTATTATATGCATAGAAAATTACTATGCACATCAAATTATATATATTATAAATATAATATATATAATTTGCACAACAGATTTATTATATGCATAATAAATTATTATCTTATAAATTTATAATATAATATTATATAATATATTATTATATTATATTATCATATAATATAATATTATATAATATATTATACTATTATAAGCTAATATTAGATTATAATATAATATATATTAGCACATTTATAATAAAATATATAGAATATTTAACTTTTAATAAATATTATTTTTTTAATATCATTTATTGAAAATCGTACTTGACAATTGGCAATGACCATTGTTTGTTTATATATGTTGTCATTTGTGAAGTCAAAGTTTAATTAATAAAAAATTAAAATATTAAGAGCTTTATTTTCATTATATTATTTGTCAATCTATATTTTATACAAACTGCAGGTTATTGTAAATCATCCATTTTCTATTAGCGAATATACCTAAGAAAAAAGATAAGACATGCGATCATGTTATTAAAGTTGGGAATAAGTTGAGATGCAATTATTGCAAAAAAGAATTTACAGCGACAATTACAGGAATGAAAAATCATTTAGGTCGAATCCCCAACAAAGATATTAAAGTTTGTAATGTAGCTCCCGAAAATGTTGTTCAATTTACACGTAACGCCGTAGAAGATGTTGCTAGAAAGGAAAAAAAGAGCATTGTTGATTTGATGAGGTATTTAACTGAAAATAGTTCTACTATTCAAGAAGACCCATCATTAACAACTTCACATGGACTTAGATTTGGAGGTGTATAACAAACATTAAATATAGTTGTACGAAAAAAAGAACAAGAAGCTGCTAATTTAGCCATTTCAAGGTTCATTATTCAAAATAATATTGCATTTCATGTGTTAAGAATACCTGAGTTTAAAATGATGGCTAGTGCTATCTCAAATCATGATCCTGAATATGTAGGCGCAAGTAGTGAAACAATCAGGACCAAGTATTTGGCCTCATTGAAAGAGGAAGCAACAGAGTATGTACAAGAAATAAAAAAACATGGGTTGAAACTGGGTGTACAATCATGTTAGATTGTTGGCAAGATAGGTGTCGAAGGCCTCATATAAATTTGTTAGCTGCGTCTTCTACTGGCACAATTTTTTTATGTTCAGAATCAACTGAGGGAATTATTAAAACATCAAGTTTTATTGCAAATTTTATTTTACGAGGGATTGAAGCTCATGTTGGCAAAGAAAATATAGTCCAGATTATTTCAGATAACGCTTCAAATTATCAATCTGCTGGTGATATATTGGAATATCAAATTCCTCATGCATTTAAAACGAATTGGATTGCTCACTGTTTGGATTTAGTTTTAGGAGACATTGATAAGATACCATTGGTGAAGAATATCATGGAACTTTCAAAATCGATATCTACATTTTTATATGCTTCCCAACATATTTTAGATTGTTTTAGAACACACTCACATGAGAGAGAGCTTAAGAGGCCCGGGGCCACACGTTTTGCAATAAATTATCTTAGCTTGAAGTCGATCTTAAATGAAGAAGAAATATTACGCGTTATAGTTACATCATCACACTGAAGGATTATTTCAAACAAAAGAAGCAGAGGGACTTAAGATAACGAATGCCATTCAAAATGATGCGTTTTGGCGAGATGGAAGAGAAATTTTAACAACGATTGAACCGATTGTGAAAGTTCTAAGGATGGCTGACTCAGAAGGTCTACTCTTGGATATGTTTACGAAGCCATAGATAGATGTAAAGAGGCAATTAAAATTTTTTATGATAGAATTGAAGACAGTTACCAACCTTATTGGAAAATCATTGATGATAGATGGTCAAAACAAATTCATAGTGATATCTACTCGCTAGTGGCCCTCTTGAACCCACATCTATTTTATGATAAATTGGTGAAGTACGATGATGAAATCAAAGATGCAGTATGTTTGTTTTAGGAGAAAATATTTTCTAGTGAAGTAGAAAAATAAGAATTCAGTGATGGTATTGCAGATTATATCAGTATAAAGTCTGACGTCTTTAATGAGTTTTCAAAAAAACTCATTCATTCAAAGCATCCAAGTAAGTTAAATAATAATTTTTTTTTACTTTATAATATTTTTGTTTCATACTTATGTATGATAAAATAAAATAAATGAATTGCTTATTATATTTTGTCTAGGGGATTGGTGGAGAATCGTTGGTGTTAGCATTTCAATTGTTCAGAAAATAGTAATAAAATTGCTTAGCCAGCCATGTAGTGCTTCTGCTTGTGAAAGGAATTGGAGTGTATTTGAAGCGGTACATACCAAAAAAAGGAATTGGTTGGAACCTAAGACGTTGGAAGACTTAGTGTACGTTCGGATGAATTTGCATATGAAAATGACAAGTAAAGAAAAGAAAAGAAAGATTTTGTACCAATTTATCTCGAACACATCGAAACATTCCCAGAGTTATCTTCTACACCATCAAGTCATGAGGATGAAGTTGAAGAAGTTACTGACAACGAAGCAAATAAAAATGATAACATTATTTATGATGATCTTTGCGAAGATCATAATATTAATTAAATTATAGTTGTGAACTCATTATTTAACTTTTTTAATTTTGATGCTTTATAGAATGTTGAAACTTAATTTTGTGAGAGGTGGTTTATGGTTAAAATCAATTTATACACATATATTTAAGAATTGGTAAATGATGAGTTGATATAATTTTTTTATGTTTTATACATTGTATTTTTAATATCTAAATGCATAAATATTAGTTTAAAATTTTTTTATGTATATTTCTAATTTTTTAATATTTTTTTCATAATTCCTGACTTTTCCCCGATGTTTACCGATTTTTTCTCGATTTTTCTTAAGTTTTTCGACTTTTCTCCTTGCCTATTCATTGCCGACTTGCCAACTTGTCACTATGGTATGACCACTTGAGTTTTAGCTCTTTGACTCTCATGTGTAAAAATCACATGGTGAGAGGCATGATAAATATTGATCGCAAAGATCAAGTTTGTAAAGGATGCGCACTTGAAAAGCATCAAATTTTTTTTTTTTCCGATTGGGAAAGCTTGAAGGGTATCAAATCCTCTTGAGTTTGTTCATTCGGACCTATGCAGGCCTATGCACACAACTTCCATTGGCGGTAATCGTTATTTTCTCACTTTTATTGACGATTATAGTCGTAAATTTTGGATTTATTTTCTCAAAAAAAATCTGAGGTATTCGGCCACTTCAAAACATTTATGGCCTTGGTTGAAAAGAAAAATGATTTTATGTTGAAAACTTTGTGTACTGATCAAGGTAGTGAATATGTTTCTCATGATTTTAAAAATTTCTTAAGAGATAGTGGCATTCGGTATCAATTAACCACTCAGTACACACCTCAGCAAAATGGTGTTGCCAAAAGAAAAAATAGAACCCTTATGAAATTGGCTAAAAGTATATTAAAAGCCAAAGGGATGCCAAATATATTTTGGGCCGAAGCCATTGCATGTGCCAACTATCTTTTGAATCATGCCTTATCTAAAAGTGTTGAAGGTATGACACCACAAGAAGCATGGAATGGACACAAATCATGTGTTGCATATTTAAGGATATTTGATAACATTGCATATTCTCATGTGCCAGATGAAAGAAGAAAAAAATTAGATGATAAATCTAAAAAATACATTCTTATTGGTTATAGTGAAACTTCAAAGACAGACAAATTGTTTAATCCCATCACCAAGAAAACTATCATAAGTATAGATATAAAATTTAATGAAAAAGAAGCTTGGGATTAGGATTTTCAATAAAAGATACAAAAGTCTATTTGTGTCAACGAAGAAGAATTGAAAGATGCTCAAACTTGTGAGCATGAAGGGAATAGAACTTCCTCTCCATCTTCATCTTTTCTATCTTTATCATCATCATCATCATCAATGAGTTTTATTTCTCCTCCAAAGAAGATCAAAAACATCAATGAAATTTATGAAATATCAAGAAGACTTTTTGATGAAGATGAGATTAACTTTGCACTATATGCCGATGCCGATCCAATTTCTTTTGAAGAAGCATCTCAAGAAGAAAAGTGAAATTACGCAATGAATCAAGAAATTGATTCCATTAAAAGAAATGAGACTTGGGAGTTAACGGAAGTTTCAAATTGTCATAAATCTATTAGTGTAAAATGGATATATAAAACAAAGTTAAATGCAAAAGGTGAAGTCGAAAGGCACAAAGCTCGGTTAGTGGTGAAAGGCTACAAGCAAAGACATGACATAAACTTTAAAGAAGTTTTTGCTCCTGTTGCTTTGCTTGAGACTATTAGATTGGTCATAGCATTGGCGGCTCAAAGAAATTGGAAGGTTTATCAAATTGATGTTTAACCAGTATTCTTAAATGATATTCTTGAAGAAGTTTATGTTGATCAACCTCCCGTGTATGTGGAAAAGGGTAAAGAGTATAAAGTTTATAAATTGAAGAAAACACTTTACACTTTAAAGCAAGCACAAAGGGCATGGTATAGCCGTATTGATGAGTACTCCATGAAGAATGGATTCAAAATGTGTCCTTTTGAACACTCTCTCCACATCAAAGAAAACACTCAATGTGAGTTATTTGTTGTTTGTTTATATGTTGATGACTTAATCTTCACCGGTAATAGTTTATGCATATGTGATGAATTTAAAAATTCATAATGCTTGAATTTGAGATGACCGATATGAGTCTACTATATTTATTTCTTGGCATTGAAGTAAAGCAAAATGAAGATGGAGTTTTTATATCTCAAAAGAAGTATGTAAAAGATTTATTAAAAAAGTTTAGAATGAAAGATGCAAATCCTATTTGCACTCCAATAGAGGTTGGTTTAAAACTTAGCAAAAATGATAATGAAAAAAGAGTTAATGAAACTCTTTATCGGAGTCTTGTTGGTAGCCTCATGTACTTGACTGTCACAAGACCGGATATTATGTTTGCAGTTAGCATGATTAGCCGTTTCACGAAATCACCTAAAAGAAGTCATTGAAATGCCGGAAAGAGAATTTTGCGATATGTATGTAGTACAATTAATGATGGTATACATTATAAAATAGTTTAAAATTTATGTTTGGTTGGATATTGTGATAGTGATTGGGGTGAAAGTGTAGATAATGGCAAAAGCACTTTCGGTTATAATTTTAATATTGGTTCGGGTTCAATTTCATGGACTTCAAAGAAACAACAAGTTGTTACTCTCTCTATAATCGAAGCGGAGTACATTTCATTAGCATTGGCGGGAGTTCAAACACTTTGGTTAATTAAGATGGATTTTAGAAGAACTTAAGCATCCATCAATTGAAGCTACAACTTTGTTTTGTGATAATCATTCAGCCATTGCACTAACCAAGAATCCAGTTTTTCACTACAAAAGTTAGCACATTTGAATTAAGTATCATTTCATCTGTCACTTGACCAATGATAGTGAAATTGATGTGAAACCTTGCAAATCATAAGATCAAATAGTGGATAGTGTTACAAAGGCATTGAAGAAAGAAATTTTTATCAAGATCAAAGAAAAGCTTGGCGTTCTATCGGTCTAGCTCAAGGGGGGATGTTAGAATTATAAGCTAGACCAGCCCATCTGGCCCATTTTGTCTTTTGGGTCATTGGCCCATGTGCAATTATATTGGTCAATCTTGGAATTCTTTTTTGTCATAGGAAATTGGTGTAATTAATGTGGTGCCTTGAGAATATGGAATATGTTTTGAAAATGTAATTTTCTGTCTTTTTCTAGGCTAGGTTGTTGCTTTGAAAGTGTATGCTTATTTATTCTCTAATTTATATTTTGAGCTATATTTATCTCTCATGCATTTTCATTTTACAAGTTATATGAATAAAATTTGAAAGATTCTAAGTAGTATATAATTACTTTAGTCTTATTTTTTGTGTTTTTCTACACAAGAGAGCACCTTTCTTCTCTGTAGAGTGTCATCTTCTTCCAATCGTAGTTGGTGTAATCCAACGATATATATCCCGTATAACTATAACCACACCAATTAGTAAAACCGTAGGAAAAAATTTTGGACTACTTTAAATTAGACAATAGAGATGATTTTTTCTCCCAATATTCAATACAATAGATTTGAGATCATGTGCCTATCATGAGACGCTAAGATATTATTTTAACGTGGCATGCATTTCAAAAAGTGAATGTAATCGTAGTGTACCATCAAACATGATTCACGCTTCACTTTTGGATTGTGTGTCACATGGAATCAACATCTCCAATGGTACGCACATGATCTCAAAAATATTAGGACGAAAAATGGTCGGCATAGTTGTGATTCAAAACAATCAATTGATTTTTCCTTTATTTAAGTGCGGTGGATGTAGCATATATAGTGGTTTGGCAGTAACAACGCCTAAATTTTTTGGGTACCAGTATTTCCTATTAGGTGTGCGTGCTTTGAATTGGAAGCCGAAATCGACCTAGAAATGTCACAAAACTCGAAATTAAATACAAAAACTAAATTGGGTGGATTTATAAAACTGGCCTAAAATTTGAAACAAAAATTGAAAAGAAAAACGAAAACTGAAAGATAATTTTTCGAATCTTTTGGAAAACAGTGTACTGAAAACTGAGACCGAATTATTTCGATCCAGTTTAGGGTGAACTGAACCGAACTCCACCGTGATAGCTATTGATTGCCTTTATTAATGCTGGATATGGGTTTTGTCCCAACCTTCTACACAATAAATATTTAGTTCATGGAATAACTATCAGACCGTCATAATTTTATATTTACCTTTGAACGAGTGAGTGTGAGTGACCCACTAATTTCTTTTATTTCATTTTTTGTAGGAGTGGATTTCTGATCTGTGTTTATTTCACGTGACAGAGATAGGCAAAACAAAGACTCAAGAATCATGTGGTATACATCATGCTCATATGTGATTTTAGGTTCACTTGAAATTATGGGTGGATAAGGCACCGTCTTGTGTGACTGCTTGACGTGCATGCTCTTTTAATACAACTCCGTATATCATGACCTTCAAACGGCATACACAAGGTATAAAAAATCGTCTGATACCGATACGTATCGGTTTTTCAACAAACCGATATGTATCGATTGTAATATCCCGATATTTTTGAACCCGAGTTTGACTGACCCCGTGTGTGAGTCCAGCACGGTGATTGATGTCGGCATGAATTTTATTGAATAATAAGTCATTAAATAATATTTGGGTAGCTTTGTGTGGAAAGGATTAAGATTTAAATATTGTTTGGGGCCTTTAATGGATGAGCCGTGCATCGATTCACCGTGTGCCGCTCAGCGCCGAAATCAACCTATTGAGATTTGGATAGAATTTCGATTGCAAATGTCTAGATATTGTTTTGTGGGTTTTGAGTTATCAGAAAGGGAGGCTTCTCGGGTAAGCCATCACCCTTATTTTGCAAGCATTGAGAAAGAGAGAGTGAGGGATTGAAGAGAACCAGAAGCCATTTGGAAACCGTCACCTTTGAAACCCTTGTGGTATTTCGACCGTGTGATCGCAAGCAATATCTGCACTCTTCACAAAAAACGAGATGCCGGTATCGATGGTGCTCCACCGTTGTAAAATCTCAAGTCATTTAAATCCTTGCTCATGACGTTCCATTCCCATGATTGTTAAAACCGTGCTTTGAAGAGATTGAATTCGATCCGTGATTGTAGACGATTCAATCGTATGCCTCGCTGTGATCAATCATTGTGGAATTGCCGTAGAATTCTGACAATTTCGCTTTGAAACCCTCTTTGGCAACATTTTTAAAGCCGTGGCATCGATCGGTAAAAGGTTAGTTTTCCTTTGATTTTAATAATTTAGATTGTAGAATAAATATTTGTTTTAGTTTAGTGTATGCGTGTGTGCAAAAATAGAACGAATCCGATAAGATTTGAAGGGAAAAATAGACCAAGGAAGCAACCCGAAGGGTTTTGAACCCGAGAAAATCTAATGTCGAATTGGAAAATCGAAGTTCGAATTTAGCACTATTTTGACAGATCTATTTTAATTCATATGAATATTTTGTATTATGATCTTTTGAACTCTGCATATGACATTTGAACTTTGCATCTGCAAACTTGAACCTGATTAAGAACTCTAAATCCGAAATAAGAACTCTAAAAATCCGAATCTGTCCTGAATCTGAAACTCTGAATTATGTATTATAATTTGCATATGAATTATGTATTAGAATCTGTATTTGATTTGAGGTTAATTAGAACGAAACACTAAATTCCATGAATCGTGATGACGGTAAATCTGCCTAGCGCAAGTTTTCCTCATAACGCAAGGGCTTGTTGTAATTTCAAAAAAATGGTTCATTGAATGATGATGGTTAGTAGAGTTTTCCATCGGTATTACTCTTGCTCTCATGATATATTAATTTGAGAGATAGATTAAGTTGAGACTTTAAATCATGAATTTGATAAGCTTTGCATATATGAACTAAGAAATAATGAACATCTAAACTCTTTTAGCTGTTTTGAATCTAATTTAAGAATCTGCTTTAAGACTTCGCATATGAAACTGCGTTTGGCCATGACATTTGGCATCCAGTTATTTATTCTGTTTTGAATATCTACTTTGAAAATCATTTATTCCATATATTTTGAAAATTATGTTTATTGAGATATAATGTGATTGATATGAGTCTCTTCTACTGAGCTTTGTTATTAGCTCACTCCGACTACACGTCATAGGTACTGATTTAGTCACTGTTACTCTGGGCTACGAGAGTGATCCGCACTACGTTCCTGAGGAAGAGTCTGAGGTTCCTCCTAAGGAATTTTTTCCTGTTTAGGATCCTTCCTATTGTGCACTTTTTGTGGGTTTAGACTAGGGCTTGGTACGCCCAGCCTGCTAGGTTTTATGTATTAGAATTGCTATATTTATACTTTATTCTTTTTGTGAATTATATTTCTGTGATGGTTGGCCATCACCAGTAGTTCTTTTTGGTTCTTTTGCCCATGATTTTGCCTCGGGTTAGAATTGTTACTTTTGTTTTCTGCTTTCCTTATAGAAATGAAGTTAATTACGCTTTTACTCTGATATTTGTTTGTGTTTCGTCTGACTTATCATTTAATCGGTAGGTTGGTGAGCCGGCCTTTCCTATACTTAGAGGATTGAAAAAGTTGGGTCGTCACATCGGTCCTCCAATTCGATATCGGTATCGGCCGATATATATATATATATATATATATATATATATATATATATATATATATATATATATATATAAGTTACTGAGTTGTATCGGTATCGGCCAAGTCATATCGGTCCTCCATGGACTGATTCCCGATACCGATACAGATACCGAGTTTGACACCTTGGGTATACATCATGACCATCAAGTCTATACATCATGACCTTCAAAATTTATCTGCATATAATCTTATGATAGAAATCGTTTTCTGTGCAAATCTTTGGCAAGAAAGATCTGTACATCATGACCTTCAAATTAAACGGCTTAGATGATATTTCAAGTGGCATAAGTTACAAAAATTTCAATGCTTCCTTTTAAACTATATAGTTTACACCTAGTGAAATTGTGATGACCTCACCATCTCCTCGAATTGGCATGCATGACCTCTGGCACAAAATTCTCCAATTTAATCAAAATTTAAAGAAATTCTCCAAATAGGTTGTTCACCAAAGTTTTAGTCGAATATTGGCTTGATTCATCAATTTTTAGAAATTTTCTCCAATTTAAAGAATATTTCTGAATTCTTATCATTATGATAATGCTTTAATCATACTTTGTATTATATTTTTATGATTTATAAATTATTGGTGCATGTGAATTATGTAATACACTTATTTTATTATTACGTAATATGCCTCCAAACTCGTTGACTACTTCGGATTAGACGATACAAATCATTTTTTACCCCAATCTTTCACCTAAAGGATCTTGAGACCATGAACTCCGACGATCAGTTTTCGATTTCACGTAGCAGGGATACCAAACTAGTGGTGTTGCGGGGAAGCTCACAAACTAACCAACGATCTCATGATGAGCGATTAAATAAGAACGTAAAAATAGAAGATCGAAAATCAACCACAAATACACAAGAGATAATCTTTACGTGATTTGACAATGCCTACGTCCACAGGCAACTAGCCTTGTATAAAAAATCTAAATCCTACTTCTAATCTAAGAGAATCTAGCCTTATATAAAAGATCTAAATCCTACTTTTAATCTATGCAAAACTAGCTTTATATAGAGTCTGAACGTAACTGTGTCGTCGCAGGTCCTCCAAGTTAGAGTTAAATAATAATTCAACCTCTAAGTTAGAGCCAAACACCAAGTGGCCCTAAAATCATATTAAATATATCACACTGAAACTTGATTTTTGGTCATTTTTATGGAAATAAAAATATATGATCCAACAGAGTCACTAGGTTTGTAGGGGTTTCGACATAGATGCTTTCAATAAACGTGCCGAGTAGGCGCTAATAGAGGGGCCTTTTATTATTTAAAGGCATAATTTTAAATTTTAAATAGGTTAACAAATATTTTTTTGGGTACACTTATACTCACCTCAAAAGATTGCTTTCTCACCGCCACCTCCTTAAGCCTGCATGCATTGATCACCTTTGAATCAGATTGTAGAGATTGTTTCTCATCCCCATATTTTGCACAATGGATTTATAGATCATGGGCCTATCATCTAACGGTCAATTTTTAATTACACGCAACACACATCCCAAAAATGTGATCCTCAAATTATATAACACTCATAACGTTTAAGAACGATTTTAGAGTCATTTTTGAGATGTGTGCCACGTGTAATAAAAAATTGACCGTCAGATGATATGCCAATGATCTATAGATCTATTGTATGGAAGATGAAGACGAAAAACGATCTCCATTATCTGATTCAAAGGCGGTCAATGCATGCTTGCTGGAAGAGGTGGGGTAAGAAGGCAGTCTTTTGGGGTGAGTAGAACGTTATCCTATTTTATTTTTTTTATGTTTTATAATTTCCGAATCTCCAAGAATTTATCCGAATTAAACCTAACTGATAACCGACGATGGCCGAATCCGAACTTGGTTACTACCCCATTGACCCTTTGAGCCAGAGGAGTGTCACGTATCCCAAACGGTGACCCTAAAATCAGCTGGCAGACATCATGATCAAACATAATTTTACGGCCATCTGATTATATGCCGATGGTCTGTAATAGAATAAGCGTAATGGCTGGGCATATGAGCCAAAAATCTAGCACCCTGACAAAGTTTGGGAAGATCAGACTCTAGCTGATCACTAATAGAGAAACACATATCCAAGTCATCAATTTACATCTGAATTCGTAATTCGTTCATATTAAAAATAAACCCCACTAAACATCAATCCAAATTCTTAAAAAAGAACAAAAGAAATAAGAGAAATCAATCAAACTACTTTCTTTCCAGCAAATTCTGTCTCCCAAGAAACCAAAGAACCAATACAAGCGTAAAGCTATTGAACCATCGATCAAATTCTCTTTAAAAAAAAACAAAAAGCAAAAATGATTCATGAATCACGACCGCGATTTCTCCACCAACTCCATCTCCCAAGAAACCTGAAACCACCTTAACCACGGATCAAATTCAAACAAAGAAAACAAAAAATAAAGATTCAAGAATCAGTATCCAATTTTCCTAACTCCTCCATCATCTCCCAAGAAACTCGAGCAGAAACGCAAGCACACAGCACCTGATCCACTCTAAGCACAGCATCCCAATTGCTCATAACAATATGATCCAGAGGAAACAGCACCCCTCGCCTCCCAAGAACCAACTCCGCCAACCTCTCCTTCGTAGACCCAAAAAGATCCCTCCTCTTCAAAATCCTCGAAGCGTAATTCCGAAGCTCCATTGTATGCGCTAGAGAGATACCGTAGGAGTCCTCAAGCAATTGAGCATCATTATAGATCTCCACCCCCGAAACGTAAACATATCTATGGGCCAGCAAATCTTTTAGGGCTTTAGGGACGTTGCTGCCGTGGTCGTTGAGTTGGATGATAAGGCATCGATCTCCATCGCAAAGCTGGAGTGTGGAGATTCTCCAAGATTTTCCAAATAATGGTGGGTTATATTGGACGGCGAGTCCGAGATGGAGGTTTTGTTCTTCACTCGGGTGATAGCGGGAGATGAAAGCTTCAATGGCGGAGGCAGAAGTAGGGAGGATGGTGTATATTGGAGTGCCAAAGAATCTGACGGTGAAGCTCCGATAGGTGTTGATGGTTGGGTTCCAGTGTTCGAAGATGGTGAGGTTGCCTCTTTGGTTCGTCATTCTTTTGGTTTTTGGAGAGAGAGAGAGAGAGAGAGAGAGAGAGAGAGAGAGAGAGAGAAGTTGTAATGAATAAGGTTTTCCCTCTGTTCGTAGTCCGTAGATGGTAAATTTTTCGTCGCCGCCTCCGTTCATATTTATTTGTTTAAAGATAGAGAGAGAGAGAGAGACAGAGAGAGAGCGTCACTTACCGTCAAATTTGGAGAGGGTATGCTTGATCGCTGGTATAGGATATATTGAAAGATCCATTATGTGATTAAGAATAAGGATTTCCCTCGTCAAAGATTGGGTACCGTTATTCCCACCTCACGAGAGTAGTCTCTTAGACTCTTACGTCCATTCCTACTTAAAAAAGGATTATTTTAAAACTCACACCCCACTTTCTTTTTATTTTATTTTCTTTACAAGGTTTTACAGGGTGAGAAAGCAGTCTCTTGGAGTGTCAATAATGGTTCCCGTTCAGAATTTCAGTTTAACTGAAAAACAACCACTAACTACCTTGCCAGGACCCAGAATACAAAAACCATTTGTTTTGGCAAAGTGAAGGCGGCTGACATGGTGTGGCCTGGTTGGCTGTGCCCTACCTACATCTCCACTTGCAGCCAATTGTATTAGCCTCCTACACTTTTGCCTGCACAAAATCTGTTTGTCATATGAAAGGTCTGTCATATAATGTTATCATTAAAAACACCCACCAATTTAGGGGTTACCCAATTGCTTGTCGAAATAAGTTTGCTCTCAAATGTAAGTGGAAGCGTGGGCATCCCAAGTATGGTGTATACACTGAAGTACTTGTAGCATGATGAGGGGATGTCATCCTTTAGAGATTATTCTAAACATAAACTTGAGATACCCTATTATAACAATAAACTTTTTGTACGTGCCTGACGCAATTTATGGAAGCCTGATTCAATTCAATGTATGAAAAATCGGTACATATCGGTTTTTTGGCAAACCGATTAGTATCTATCCTCCTATTACCAAACCAATTAGGCAGGATTAGAGAATTAAAAATTTCCAAAAATAAATAAATAAATAGTTTAAAAATTTTAAAAATAATTAAAAAGCTAGCCCAAATACTAACCAAAACAAAACTGGGGGTTTTGGCTCAGTTTCAGTTTCAGAAAAGTAATAATTATAAGACAAACCGAAACTGAATTGATTCATTTAGGCTCAGTTTCTATTTCGTCTGAACCAAAAACCAAAATTTTGGATTTTGGGATCGGTTTAGCTACGGGGACTTGTACTCCTGGGAGTGAACTATAATCAAAGTAAAGAATTAATAGAGGTTAGGCTATTTCTTGTCTGCACGACTATATATATATATATATATATATATATATATATATATATATATATATCCTTTACCATATGGTCCAGAAAATCTGTAAAGATAAGAACATATATATTCGGGCACTTTTCAAAAAGAGGACTCAACAGTATAAAGTTTCTCACTATTATACTGAAACATAAAGTTTCTCATATTCAGGATGCACCAATTTTTGGGGTCCTTGAAATCCGTAAAAGTAGGGTAAAGGAGATATTTCACTAATCTGTATAAATCAGCTTTCACGGTTTCCAAAAACACTGAAATAAGGTGCGTCCTGATGCTGAGAAACTTTCGGATGCAGTATAATAGTCAGAAACTTTTTCTTTCCAGTCCTATTTCTGTAAATATGCCTATATATTCCATCAAACTGTTAGAAAATTAGAAATTCCACTTGATTTTCCTTTACATGTTTGTAGTCATTTAGATGGTAAATATGTTGAAATTACTTAAATTTGTATACCAAAATCCTTGTTTAAATATAATGGTGAAGATTAGCTTGAATTGGATGGTATTAATGTTTATTTTTATATATAGCCTGAAAATCCACTAGAGACGCCATTGGAGGGTCCTCATTCTAAAATCTTAATTTGGCAGCATGTGACTGTCGCCTCTTTTCGAGTTTGAAGTCGTATAATTTAATCCATTTGATCCCTTAGACATCGATCATGGTCCAACTGAAGTCATGGCCATAAATCATAAAATCATGTCCTAATCTAATCCAATAGGTCATATCATCTTGTTGCTGTTCGGACTAAATCAACAAGCTAACTTTTAGGGCCGGTATGATTTCAAGAGAAAATAGTGGAAAGAAGGGAAAATTGGTAAGTGAGAAATGAATTACCACATTTCTTGTTATTTGGATGACATTGGAAAGGTCGGAAATTATCTTTCCATTTTCCGTTAAAACCCGACAATAAATTCCGAGGGGGTCCCTCGATTTTCTATTTTCCCACCCTTCGCACTTCTCATCCACACGACTCTTCTCACCCATTTAGTAATACTACATAATTTTTTTACGGACGAAAACCATTGACTGATTTGAATCAGACGATGGAGATTGTTTTTTTTTTTCAATCTTCATCATAATAGATCTTAAAATCATGACTCCCCTATCAGATGGTTTGATGTTGATTCTATATGGCACGCATTCCAAAAATAAGAGGTAGAGCCACATTATGACTTAGGCGGTCAACTGACTATCCAAACTTTCTAAAAATTTGTTACTAAGCTTTAGGGTCCTAATTTATACTAGTGGATTCTCATCCATCCAAAATTATCTTGACCACTAAGTCAACCACTAGAGCAATTCACTAAGATCTGCAAAGAGAAAAAAAAAACTTAATACATATATAAGTTTTTGGTCATTTGGGTATTTTTTTTTGTTAGGATATATTATTTTTCTACAATTTCCTGCATATGTCCAAACACAGGATTTGACTAATCCTGCGTTTTCTCAGCTAGCA